>CM060965.1:99835947-100495947 GCA_030765045.1 Tenodera sinensis | reverse complement strand
GGACTAAACATGAATTGGTTAATATGTTGTTAGCTAATGCTGGATTTTTGACAATGAAGTCATTAACCCTCTTGCTCTCCAATATTTTTCACTGATGATATTGAAGAGAGCAATAGCAGTAATAGTAACCGCTTTTTAGAGAGCACCATATTTTTATGTTTTGGCGGTCACATCGCTCTCTCACAACTATTGGTTAATATGGAATGTACCCAAAGTGCCACAAAGACCTCCTCAGAGTCCAGACTTGTATCCCATTGAGTATAGGTGGCAAATTTTGGAGAAATGAGTCTGCAAAAGCAGAGTTACATCTAAACAAGAGCTTAAACATATTGTATAGAAGAATGGAATAAAATCAGCCCAGAGGAATTCAAGAACTTGGTTACTTCTATGATGAGAAGGTGTGAGAAAGTTATCAAAACCAAGGGGTATCCAACAAAGTATTAGTTTATCAATTCTGTCTTTGCTATTAAACTATTATTTCTAATGTATAAATAGAAAAGTTGAGCAAAAATGATCATGTTTCTTTTACAATTTAATTTGTAACTTCATAAATTAGTATTTATTTAAATCAGAATACAGCTTTGGTTATATTGTTTAAAGTATACAAAATATATATTCATTAAAGTTTACCTTCATGTAAATATTAAGGTATTTTCTTAGAAAATCGAAGTGTATGAATAAGACTGTTATGTACTGTATATAGATTCTCTATAATAGTAAACCATTGGGTAGATAAAGTTCCATTTTTCATTTTGTTCTTTCTCTCTCTCTTTAATGCTTTCCTTAAGTTAAAACTAATTTTCCACTGTAAACAAAAATTCATTTCTTTATTTTTACTGCATGTTCTGTGAATGCAAGTTCTTGGTTAAAGCATTACCTATATAAAAATTTGTTAATTTTTTATTTATGCACAACATTTGCTGCACTTCAGTTAGCAATATTTGACACAGACAATCTGAATACCCTGCAAGATACTTCCCAATACGCTTATAAAATTAAAGAATACAGTATGAAATTTATAGAGTGTCACATAACCTAAATTTGTCTTAACATTTCAAATGAGATAATGAATAGAACTCATTAAATGCTATATGCTTACACTTCTTAAATGCATAACTTTCTTTCATTGTTGATTCTCTGTAACCATAATAAAATATGCCTGTGCTTTTGTAACACTAAGGTAGCATTTGAGAGTAGTTCATGCTTTTAGCACCAGGAGTCACTTTAAAACTGTAAGAGACAATATACTTTCTTGATTGGCTGTTATGCTTACAAACAATGTGTACAAATTAAATAAGTTCTTTTTATAATTATTATAAATTTTTTATTATTATTTCTGTTTTTTCTTCTTCCTTCACTATACATTATTTCATTAAGGATTGCACATGGCTTGAAACAAATACTAAGCAAAAGATGTAATCACATGAATCACATGAAGGTGGTGGTGGGGCTAAAAGTTTATTCAACAAAAACAAATTGATAATTTTGTATCATGAATGTTTTGTCATGACATATAATACAAATAATACATAACAATAAAACAATCCATTATTTGAATAGATATGATTATACAGTGAATATACTAATGTGTTCCTATACTATGACAGACTGGAAAAGAAAAATACAGCAATCAATTGTAGACAAATATTGAAATAACAAACAAAATCAATAATTATACATTTAAATTATGAACATTAATGTAATGCTCTATTGTTACAGTATATTAGCATACAGTTGGAAAATTTACATGAATTTAAAATTAGCTTTGTAATACTTCATTCATGCAATAGTACTTATCTTCCAATAATTTATTTTTATGTCCTTCCTGAATTTGGTATTGCTAAGATCAGTAAGTACTCTACATAGTTTGTTGCATAATTTTACTTCTTGCTGTCAAGAGATTTTAGTTTATTTTGCAGTTCTTTGTATTGAGATGAATGAGACTTGTTCTTGTAAAGTAAATGTGTTAAACTGTTGTTTTCAAATTCCTTGATATTACTGTATATAAAGCAGAGTTTCTAAATATTTTTACCTTCTCTACCACATATACTAAGTAGGGGAAGGATTATAATCCACTAAAAAATTTTATGTCGAGATTTCCCGAAAAGGCATTTTTAGAAAAATGTCCATCTAAGTGTGTGTACGTGTGATGTGCACACATCTGCACATGCCTATCTGTGAACAGCATGACTCAAAGACAAAAGGTCTGTTAAATACCAAACAAGGTATTAAGTTCTGTTTCAAGAATGTGACCAAAATTTTCAAGATTTTTGTTGATTTCTTCAAAAATGGTTCTAATTATTATTTATTTATACCAACAAACTTAGTGTTGGTGTTTTTAAACACAAAGCCATGTGTGGGTAATGTCTTAGAGGTATAAATCGGATCTGAAAAATTCAATACCACAGCCGGGATTTGAACCACAGACCTTTCGCTTTATGTTAGGCTGTTCTAAGCATTGGTAGGTCGTCACAGTAGGTTAATGGTTTGGGCTGCTACACATAAAGCAATGGTTCAAATCCTGGCTGTGAAAAATGAATTTGTCAGGTCCGATTCTATCTTTCAAAGGTTGTAATGATTTTGACTAAACTGCATATGTTTAAGATATTTCAATGAGAGATGAAATGTATATCTTGAATTTATTGGAAATGTCCTCAGAAGTCTGCTGTATTCTGAGTTATTTCTACATAACTTGATTAACCATAAAAGATAGACAAAATATTCCACAGATCTTATACTTATCGAGCAGCTGGTGTTAAAAACACAGCAGTAAGTTTGTTGGCATAAATAAATAATAATTACCATCTTTAGGTTACTTAAACCCGGGACATAAAGTACTTACAATTTGTAAGTTGCCCTTGTGGTATTTATCTCTGATGTGAGATTCCCTTGTGGTTTACCAGGAAAGTACGAATTGGCTGGGGAATTTCATCTCATACTGGCAAGTTGGCCATGGTAGCTTAGTGGTTAACGCAGCTGCTCAATAAGAGGAAGATTCACGGTTCAAATCCCGGCTATGGCATTGAATTTTTCAGTCCTGATTCCACCTCTTAAACATTGCCCACACACGACTTGTGTGTTTAAAAACACCAGCAGTAAATTTGTTGGCATAAATAAATAATAACACAAATTTATGTCAAATACATTTTTTGTGAAGTGAACCATTTCCAAGATATTCCTTGTTAGTTGTTCGAATTTAGATTTTCCTCAAATAGGAGTATATAATTCATTTTTACTTTCTCTACTATTACTTCTCTTATGTTTTGGCAGATACCCATTTTTGAGATATTTCTTGTTATTGGTTTAAATTTTCCAATACTTAAACTTTTCTGAAACAGTAAGCCAAATTCATTTTTTTTCCTCCTGGTCTTGCAAAGAGAACATAATTTCAAAGCTATCACACAGCAACCAGCTCTTAAAATACTAGTACTTAAACCCACTGTTTTCCTCCAATCTATTTGTACCCCTGTGGACAAAAAATATGAGTCATGTCTGGAATGCCAGGTTACTTTAACAGCAGCAAACAACTCCACAAGTACCAAATAATTTGCAGTTTTCAACAAGTAGGTATGTCTGTCTATCTGTCATGTATGTGTGTATATATGTATGTATGTCTGTTTGTATGTGAGCACATGTTTATGTATTGTTCCAGATATTACTTCTTCTTCGTCTTTTTTTTTTCCTTGCGTAAATAACATTTATCTTGATTGGCTTGAATTAGATAGAACAATAAGCTTTTGTAAGAATAGTTTGTTGAAGAATGAGTAGAGAAAGTAACATGAATGTAACACAAACAATTTTTCTGATTTGTAATTATTGGACGAACTGCACAATTGTTCTGCGTAGCTGAGGATTTAGTATACATAGCCATACTAAGCACTTTGTGTTATTCACTTAGTTTACAGGGTTATTGTACACTGAAACTACTCGTATGTCTTGAAGGGAGCAGTTTCTGAAATCTTGTAATAGGTTTTATTGGATCTTGGGATAATTTCTTACCATTTAGTCAATTTTCTAGTTTATCTTTGCAGTGCTAACCTGATTGTTTCATTGTATTAAACTGCTTTGAGCAAAAAGTAGTTTTTTATAGCATTCTGTCGCATGGATTCACAGCCTTAGAAGGGTCATAAATCTCCGCCTAGGCTTTGCAACTTAGGGTTACCCTTTGCAGCTTAGTTTCAGTGATGTTTGTTAATTCATATTCAGCATCTGTGACATCAGAGCATGATATCAGTGTGCACGGTGCATTGGACTGAGGAATTGGGCCAGCATACTAAAGAATGTCAACTTATTTCGTAAATGGTTGTTTTGGAGAGAGCAAAACTAAAATATTACTGTTAGAAGCCTGTTGAGTGAGTGAGTGATTAGGGTTTGAGGGCCCGTTGACAGCTAGGTCATTAGAGCCTCTAGAAGCCTGTTGATGAGCAGGTTTCTACTTCTGAGGCATCTAATTTAAGGATATACAACCTGTGGTTCAAATTCTGGTTAGGGTACTGAATTTTTCAATTTTGATTCCACCTTTCAAATATATGACCCTTCTTAGAAGTATACAGTAGTTTTTGTGTCAAAACTTAAAAAGTTATTCTCAGAGGTGGTTTTCTAGGTAATGTACTTTTTTTTTCTAATTGCTACAATATTTGATGATGTCTCGAATTATTCAACTGCCAGCTTTGTTATTTGATGAGAGTAGTGATATAATAGCGACTTTGGCTCAATTTGCATAAATATCCCATTAATCAAATCCTGTCACGCCCCCCCCCCTCCCCCCTCCCCCTCCCCCCTCACCCCTCCACCCCCACATGTGGGAATTTCCAAAAGGCAATAGCGACTCTGGCTCACTTAGCATAAATTCCCCATTAATAATCCGCCCCCTCACACTCCTCTCCCTCCCCCCCTTAAGTGACATGGGTATTTCTTTGGACACGTGGGAATTCCGAAAACAGAGAGGGTGTATGGTCTGTCGCGATCAGGATGACAAAGGAAGGATAATTAATGACCCCAGTCCCCCTGACCCTCCTATTCTAGTGTCTGCATGTGTTTTCGAAAGAAGAATGCGAGGGTAAGAAGCCCTACAATGAATGGCCCCCTTTCAGATCTTGATATATTTATGTGACAGTTGGAAATGTTTCCCTCGGACAGTTTTGAAAAGAACAAGGCTTCATCTTGCAAGGGGGGGGGCGAGCATAGACATCCCCATTTTTCCTGTCTGAACAGGCTTAGTGTTTTTCTCTTAACAAAGCAGCCAAAGATCGCCCACCTGCAGGAAGAAACCTTTTCAATAGCGAAAGGATACTTCTGTATTGACGCGTGGACCACCCATGTGGTCCCCCACTGAGAGGGTTCCCTGCCTTCCCTCACAATGACCGCATTGTGTTGAATGTCCATCCAACCCCTCCAACACTTCAATGCGTTCCCACACAGTGGGGACAAAAGGAAACCTGTAACATAACTCTTAGCAGAAAAACAAACTTACAAGTCGACATAACGAAACTGCATTCTTCCGAAGAAAAACCTATTCTCACTGAAATTTTCGGACCGCACACATCTTTGACTTTGCACTAGCCATTAAGCGGAAGGGTAATGAGGCTTTTACATTCACAAGGCTTTATCGGTCCACTTTTCCCGTGTCATGTTTTCTAGTTTTTGTTCTTTATTTATCTATTTTGTTTATTTTGGATTCCTTATGGACTTCAATGATGTCTCGCACAATCAACGCAAGCACTATCTCACGATCTTTTACGCTCATAGAGTTCTCTCTACACACGTTTCTTACTGTGACATGATTGTTTGCATTCTGTTAATCCTCATGAAAATACTGGCTTATACTCGCATTTAATTTCAGTATTATTTTATAAATAACGTTATTTTATACTTGCAACATTCATTTTGTGTATAGTATCATGTTCGACGATCAGAGAGGCTGTTTCTCGTTTCTTTCAAGCAAATTTAAGCTTTGACAACATGTTACTTAAGCTGAAAATATTGTCTCGTCTGTTACCCTCACGCAACTTTCTCTACTCTTGCCCTAACAATTAATACAAAATGTTATTTGCACTAACATCTTCGTGTTAGCTGAGATAAACGTTTTCACAAATTATCTCCCTGCTTATTTCCTTTTATGTGCAAGGGGGGATATTAGAGTAAGGAAGGCTTTGTGTACTGATCAAAAGCTACATGCAATTCCACTGAAAAAGCATTCACAAGGGAATTTTTTGGGTCCATCCACATCTCTTGACTTCGCATTTGTTTATGTTCCCAAAACTCAACTAAAATCATGGAAATATCTCCAAAAAATCCTACAGGCACACACACATACTCACACGTAAACACACACACACACACACACATACACCCCGCACACATGCACACAAATACACATGCACACCTACACACATGAATGCACAACCACACACACATACACACACACACACATGCACACACAAACAGACATACATACGCGCAAACACACGCACAAAACCGCATAAGCTTCATTTATAATTTCCTTAAATTAAGGACTTTATGTTAGCCAATGCATCACTTTTCACAAGGATACTCTACTCAGTTTTCTTTGTGAAATATCCGGGGTGTTTAAGAGGACACTTATTTATACATTTATTTTCTTATTTATAGTATCTTACAAGATTACTATGCTTGTTTAATCCTAGCAAGTAATATTTTCTAAATCGCACCAAAGAATAACGATACCACAATGCAGGAACAGTAAGCACCCCGAGGAACGTAGCTGAATCATTGAACCATCAGCAATACAGGTTTCAAAGTAATGGGCAAATTTCAAACACTAAGTAATATCTCGCCTTATTATTAGTTTCTTTATTGACAAATTCGAGAGTTCTGGTCAAAGTAATTACTGCAATAACATATGTTAACATATATAATAACCCCTTTCAATCATACAGAAAATTCTTTTGACTTCATTTCTACATAAACACAAATATTAAAAATCTGATGTGTTACACTCACGTGACTTCTACCCTCTTGTACTTCCCATTCTTACAAAATCTTATTCCTATATCTTCTTCGTGTTAGTTGAGATAAACATTTGTACAAATTATCTTATTGCTTATTTCCTTGCAGGTGCAAGGAGAATGTTAGAATACTGCAGGCTTTTCTGCCATAGTCTAATGTTTAAAAGCTTTGAGATTCTGTTGTCTTTGCACACTTAAGATATAAAAAATGAACAACAATGATCCATTTCACGAAAGTTCTAAGTTTTTCCGAAACTCACACACATAACAAGGAATATCTCCGAAATGATTCACACTACAAGAAAATTTATTCAGTCAAAAAATTGTGTATTTTAGCAAGATCTATATTCTCTATAGTATGATTTGGTCCATCTCTAACGGTTTACCAGTTATGCAAAAGTTGCCCAGAATAAATACGACTACAGGGGCTTCACCCAGAAAATTCAAGAAATTAATAAACGTATGACATTGTAATCAAATCGTTAGAGCAATTTCCAAGAAAGTCAAAATTTTCGAAAAATGTTCCATGTAAAGGGTAGTTAAGGGGGGATATTTTCTTTTCAAATTCTTCGTGGCGCATCCTTGAAAGACATTAAACTTAAATACTAACTTTGGTTTAACCGACTTTTCGTTTTGAGTTATGCTGAGCACAGACTGACACATACACACACACACACACACACACACACACACACATGCCTACACATACACACACACACACACACGCACATTTTTAGCAAACACACCTACACTCACACACACATTTAGACATGCACACACACGCACACATACACATACGAGCATACACACACATACACACACTCACACATGCGCAGACACCCACACTTACACACATACACTCACACACATGCACCCAAGCACACACATACACGCACCTTTTTGTAAACCTGCTTTTTTTGGATTCAGGGGGCCACGAACATATATTTCCGGTGAAATCTTGACTTCGAATTTTTGGGTGGAGTACGATACTTCCCCTATTGACCAGTAGAGAAAGTAAAAATAGAGGTTGCGACAACTGAGCATAAAAAATACACAACGCTAATTTCATTTCAATATATGAAACTCCTGATATTATTCTTTGTTATCAAATGATTAAAAATTGAAGAGACAGAATAATGAAAATTTCATTCATCTTACCCTTGCTATTGAATAAAGTTAGTGAATGAGACCTGATGCTCTGAAATTATTTATTTTTTCTCAAGTAGTAATAGATAAGGGGTTAATAAAATATCAACAGGAACTTTTTGTCACTAGATGTAAGTTTATTTAATAAGTTTGCCGGTTTATAGCAGGTTTGTATAAAACAATTGTACTATTAAATCTTACAATCCAGAGGCTTTTAAGGGGAGAATATGTTTGGAAACATCTCAAAGAATGAGTGAAAACTGCGTACCAATATTCATTACAAATACAAACCAAAACGGATAAGTGGGGCTTGTAGACAGAATACAAAACGAGCTCTATGGTGTTAAAGGAAATTAAAGACGCAAAACTCCTTATGTGACTTAATCCCTGGGAATGACTGATGGTAGCATGGAGATGGGAACAATAACATACATTCCATAATGGCAGGTAAGCCCATTTTATTATACTTTAAAGAAACATTTTGGTGTCTTTCTACGATTGAAAGTCATTAAATAGGAACAAAATACGCAGAAAAAAGTTTTTATATGTTAAATGACATGTATTTCCTTACAATGGACTTGAAATTATCAGCTCATCATTCATTGCCTTTACACATTGAAAGATTAAGTCAAAGTGGAAATCCGAACTAACGATGAAATTGCCAAATGTAGGAAAACACGATAACTTTTTTTCCCCACTATTCATTAAATGTTTTCTTTTGTTGTTATTTTTATTATTCTTCTTTTATTCTTTTGTAGGAAACATCGACAGGGCAAATGAATCTAACACGAGCATCAATGGCTCGCTCCCTGGACGTTGCACAACACGACTTGACAAAGTTACAATACCAGTTAGGCCCAATAAATGCAGTTGTGATAGTTGTAAAAATATTTCATCACTGAAAAGTCTACTGGGGGAAATTCAAGGTAAGAATTATTAAATATTGAAATGCTAGTTTATATTGTTCCTTATTTGTCTCATTGTAGGAATTCCATCGTAAGCAATTTTTGTGTACATTCTGTCTTCCAGCGTTAGCATTTCAGCTCCAAACCATATGTTCAATCGAAATATCATATATGATATTTTGTTTTTCATCATTCATCTGACTTATAGTATCCCTTTTAATACTCTCTTCTTCATATCAAAGTGACTTATCTCAAATAATCTGTCTCTAAGCCAAAAACATTTTCTTTTATACCTGAATTAAATATAGTCTTTTATTCAATCTTTAATAAATGTTCACTTGCTGAATATGAATATCCACTTCAAATATTATAACACCATTAATTAATTTTATTGTTTCATCTTACTTCAGGCCCATATGAACCAATGGACCTTTCATTGAATCGCCAGCCTAAGGAGCAGCACACCATGAGACCTTCACAAACAGCTTTACACAGAGAATCAGCGCAAAAGAGGGAATTATACCATAAATCACTTTGCGATTGCAAGATCGCTAATCAAGCTGGGAAGAGCACATCTTCTTCAATATCGCAGAGTAATAAGCAGCCGCATGAAAACACCCATCAGATTACAGATGAACAATTATATCAACAACGCAAGTACAGCTGGGAACCTTCAAATAAAAGATGTCATACTCATACAAGGAAGCAATTCAACAGCCCGCAGCAAAGAACTCAACAAAACTTAAAGGAATTGATCGAAAACAAGACAAGGATATGTATTCATACCTGTGAAACTATGAAATGTGATACTTTGAAAATTACCATAGAACTTATTTTATAATTCAATAAGATTTCTTAGAACAGATAACCAGCTCTTATTGAGATACGTTATTGACTTTGGCAGGGACTCTAGGTCATATCTAACGACAGTAACAATCATTCATCATGTAATTCATGCTTAGCCTGCAGAGTCGCAGTTATCAGAAGTAACAGGTATTCTATTTTATTCCAAGGGAGGAAAAACAGCGTGATAGACACAGAGAGAGAGAGAGAGACTGCCTGTTATGTGCAGGTGTTTTACCATATTTATGAATTCTGAATAATATCCACAGGCATTTAGCCTGAAGCAGTATCTACTTATATTGTGAAATCATCAATTATGTTGAAATGTAAAACGATATTGATTCATTTAATAAAATTTATGAATAGAAATATCAGCGTTATCATTTAACCTGTCGTAACCTATCCTAGACTAAGCAAGCCTACCCTATCCAAATTTAGCCTATCTTAACTAGGAATGCATGCAGGAATAACATAATGCATGATATAAATTAACAAAAGAACATAATTACAATCAGATAATTTTATTTAACTTATAAAGATGAATACACTACCATTACCATTCAGAAAGCAAGCATATACTATTGAAAGACAATACATATATATTCATTTCATTTCTTAATCATTCAATGATGCCAGTCGATTTCAGTTCATTGATAATTCCTTGAATTTCCTTATAGTGATTCTGTCCGGTCGATTCTTGTGACATGATTAATAGTCGTAAACGTTTTACTAATTCATTTGGATCGAACCAAGGATATTCCATGCGAAAAGCAGCACTTGATGAAGGAGCATCTTGCATGTTATCGGAGACTTGGAGATTATTACTTTCTTCCAATGAAGTCATGTTTCCAGATGTTTTTACAAGGACGCTTAGCGTTGATTTTCCATCTTCATTATTAGATGTTTCATCAATCCCAGACTTTTCACTCTCTTGCAACGGAAATGCCCCTGATTCAGAATTAGCTATATTGTTCACAGGAGCATTAGAAACTTCTTTCTTGCATACTTTATTATGGCGTTCAAGCCTACTCGTTGTCCTATTCTTTAAAGTCTGCCCACACTCACAGCATTTGAGGAAACGATGCTTTCCAAGACTAATATATGAAAAATTAAGTCTTGCATATTTTGAGCAATACAACCTTTTACTGTGATCACTCATAGTGAAATGCAGCTGAAGCTGACAATAACCGTTTTAAGCAAAAGTTAGAGATGCTCGATATTTTATACATTGATTGTTCATATGTCAAATATAAACTCGCAACAATGCAAAACAATTTAGTGTAAGCAGACACCCTAAGTAACCACAGGTGACCAGATTAGGTGACCACGGGTGACCAAGGGTGACCAAGGGTGACCAAGGGTGACCAAGGGTGACCAAGGGTGACCATGGGTGACCATGGGTGACCAAGGGTGACCAGATTAGGTGACCAAGGGTGACCAAGGGTGACCATGGGTGACCACGGGTGACCAAGGGTGACCATGGGTGACCAAGGGTGACCAGATTAGGTGACCAAGGGTGACCAAGGGTGACCATGGGTGACCACGGGTGACCAAGGGTGACCATGGGTGACCACGGGTGACCAAGGGTGACCAAGGGTGACCAAGGGTGACCATGGGTGACCACGGGTGACCACGGGTGACCAAGGGTGACCAAGGGTGACCATGGGTGACCACGGGTGACCAGATTAGGTGACCACGGGTGACCAAGGGTGACCATGGGTGACCAAGGGTGACCATGGGTGACCATGGGTGACCACGGGTGACCAAGGGTGACCATGGGTGACCACGGGTGACCAAGGGTGATCAAGGGTGACCATGGGTGACCACGGGTGACCACGGGTGACCAAGGGTGACCATGGGTGACCAAGGGTGACCAGATTAGGTGACCACGGGTGACCAAGGGTGACCATGGGTGACCACGGGTGACCACGGTTGACCAAGGGTGACCATGGGTGACCACGGGTGACCACGGGTGACCAAGGGTGACCAAGGGTGACCATGGGTGACCCACGGGTGACCAAGGGTGACCATGGGTGACCAAGGGTGACCACGGGTGACCAAGGGTGACCATGGGTGACCAAGGGTGACCAGATTAGGTGACCACGGGTGACCAAGGGTGACCATGGGTGACCAAGGGTGACCAGATTAGGTGACCAAATAGGTGGCCCGTGACCCAAGCACGTACGTGAGCAAAATAAGTGCAAGCTAATGTGAGACTATCAAACATTCAAAATATATAACCTAAACCTAACCTAAGCTAACATAATGTTACCTGAACCTGTTTGCTTGAATCTACACACTGTAACTATTTTAATTGAGGATTTCATTCTGCTTGCACCAACAAATATAACATTACCTAAGCTGAATTCTTCTATTTCAAACTTTTATTCTTGTAACACATGCACTAAGTCATCCCATCCCATACAAATATTCAATTTCCGTATAACATAGTCTAATCTACTCTTAATGTGTTTCATGTCTCTTAAGACACGATTCAACATTCAGAGAACAATGTCTCAGGTCGATTCTATAGACACAATTAACAAATCATTTCTGGAAAGTAATGTTATTCCACTATTCTTCCATACATCACCCCTACAGGTTATTCACACCAATCAGATAAACATATATCCTACCCTCACCTAACTCTAATCTAAATTCAAGCAAACTATTAAGAGAATGCTATTGTATTGTAGATGCTCTGATGAAGTCAATGTGATCATTTCCTCTCATATACAAGTATTCAATACTCTGAACACCAAACCTGGCTTAATATTCTTGATGGCACATAAAATAAATCACAATTAATTATCTTGAGAGCAAGGTGTTTCGATTATCTTCTGGCGTGCTTGATTTTATGTGCTATCAAGAATATTAAGCCAGGTTTGGTGTTCAGAGTATTGAATACTTGTATATGAGAGGAAATGATCACATTGACTTCATCAGAGCATCTACAATACAATAGCATTCTCTTAATAGTTTGCTTGAATTTAGATTAGAGTTAGGTGAGGGTAGGATATATGTTTATCTGATTGGTGTGAATAACCTGTAGGGGTGATGTATGGAAGAATAGTGGAATAACATTACTTTCCAGAAATGATTTGTTAATTGTGTCTATAGAATCGACCTGAGACATTGTTCTCTGAATGTTGAATCGTGTCTTAAGAGACATGAAACACATTAAGAGTAGATTAGACTATGTTATACGGAAATTGAATATTTGTATGGGATGGGATGACTTAGTGCATGTGTTACAAGAATAAAAGTTTGAAATAGAAGAATTCAGCTTAGGTAATGTTATATTTGTTGGTGCAAGCAGAATGAAATCCTCAATTAAAATAGTTACAGTGTGTAGATTCAAGCAAACAGGTTCAGGTAACATTATGTTAGCTTAGGTTAGGTTTAGGTTATATATTTTGAATGTTTGATAGTCTCACATTAGCTTGCACTTATTTTGCTCACGTACGTGCTTGGGTCACGGGCCACCTATTTGGTCACCTAATCTGGTCACCCTTGGTCACCCATGGTCACCCTTGGTCACCCGTGGTCACCTAATCTGGTCACCCTTGGTCACCCATGGTCACCCTTGGTCACCCGTGGTCACCCTTGGTCACCCATGGTCACCCTTGGTCACCCGTGGGTCACCCATGGTCACCCTTGGTCACCCTTGGTCACCCGTGGTCACCCGTGGTCACCCATGGTCACCCTTGGTCAACCGTGGTCACCCGTGGTCACCCATGGTCACCCTTGGTCACCCGTGGTCACCTAATCTGGTCACCCTTGGTCACCCATGGTCACCCTTGGTCACCCGTGGTCACCCGTGGTCACCCATGGTCACCCTTGATCACCCTTGGTCACCCGTGGTCACCCATGGTCACCCTTGGTCACCCGTGGTCACCCATGGTCACCCATGGTCACCCTTGGTCACCCATGGTCACCCTTGGTCACCCGTGGTCACCTAATCTGGTCACCCGTGGTCACCCATGGTCACCCTTGGTCACCCTTGGTCACCCGTGGTCACCCGTGGTCACCCATGGTCACCCTTGGTCACCCTTGGTCACCCTTGGTCACCCGTGGTCACCCATGGTCACCCTTGGTCACCCGTGGTCACCCATGGTCACCCTTGGTCACCCTTGGTCACCTAATCTGGTCACCCTTGGTCACCCATGGTCACCCTTGGTCACCCGTGGTCACCCATGGTCACCCTTGGTCACCCTTGGTCACCTAATCTGGTCACCCTTGGTCACCCATGGTCACCCATGGTCACCCTTGGTCACCCTTGGTCACCCTTGGTCACCCTTGGTCACCCGTGGTCACCTAATCTGGTCACCTGTGGTTACTTAGGGTGTCTGCTTACACTAAATTGTTTTGCATTGTTGCGAGTTTATATTTGACATATGAACAATCAATGTATAAAATATCGAGCATCTCTAACTTTTGCTTAAAACGGTTATTGTCAGCTTCAGCTGCATTTCACTATGAGTGATCACAGTAAAAGGTTGTATTGCTCAAAATATGCAAGACTTAATTTTTCATATATTAGTCTTGGAAAGCATCGTTTCCTCAAATGCTGTGAGTGTGGGCAGACTTTAAAGAATAGGACAACGAGTAGGCTTGAACGCCATAATAAAGTATGCAAGAAAGAAGTTTCTAATGCTCCTGTGAACAATATAGCTAATTCTGAATCAGGGGCATTTCCGTTGCAAGAGAGTGAAAAGTCTGGGATTGATGAAACATCTAATAATGAAGATGGAAAATCAACGCTAAGCGTCCTTGTAAAAACATCTGGAAACATGACTTCATTGGAAGAAAGTAATAATCTCCAAGTCTCCGATAACATGCAAGATGCTCCTTCATCAAGTGCTGCTTTTCGCATGGAATATCCTTGGTCCGATCCAAATGAATTAGTAAAACGTTTACGATTATTAATCATGTCACAAGAATCGACCGGACAGAATCACTATAAGGAAATTCAAGGAATTATCAATGAACTGAAATCGACTGGCATCATTGAATGATTAAGAAATGAAATGAAAATATATGTATTGTCTTTCAATAGTATATGCTTGCTTTCTGAATGGTAATGGTAGTGTATTCATCTTTATAAGTTAAATAAAATTATCTGATTGTAATTATGTTCTTTTGTTAATTTATATCATGCATTATGTTATTCCTGCATGCATTCCTAGTTAAGATAGGCTAAATTTGGATAGGGTAGGCTTGCTTAGGCTAGGATAGGTTACGACAGGTTAAATGATAACGCTGATATTTCTATTCATAAATTTTATTAAATGAATCAAAATCGTTTTACATTTCAACATAATTGATGATTTCACAATATAAGTAGATACTGCTTCAGGCTAAATGCCTGGGGATATTATTCAGAATTCATAAATATGGTAAAACACCTGCACATAACAGGCAGTCTCTCTCTCTCTCTCTCTCTGTGTCTATCACGCTGTTTTTCCGCCCTTGGAATAAAATAGAATACCTGTTACTTCTGATAACTGCGACTCTGCAGGCTAAGCATGAATTACATGATGAATGATTGTTACTGTCGTTAGATATGACCTAGAGTCCCTGCCAAAGTCAATAACGTATCTCAATAAGAGCTGGTTATCTGTTCTAAGAAATCTTATTGAATTATAAAATAAGTTCTATGGTAATTTTCAAAGTATCACATTTCATAGTTTCACAGGTATGAATACATGTCCTTGTCTTGTTTTCGATCAATTCCTTTAAGTTTTGTTGAGTTCTTTGCTGCGGGCTGTTGAATTGCTCCCTTGTATGAGTATGACATCTTTTATTTGAAGGTTCCCAGCTGTACTTGCGTTGTTGATATAATTGTTCATCTGTAATCTGATGGGTGTTTTCATGCGGCTGCTTATTACTCTGCGATATTGAAGAAGATGTGCTCTTCCCAGCTTGATTAGCGATCTTGCAATCGCAAAGTGATTTATGGTATAATTCCCTCTTTTGCGCTGATTCTCTGTGTAAAGCTGTTTGTGAAGGTCTCATGGTGTGCTGCTCCTTAGGCTGGCGATTCAATGAAAGGTCCATTGGTTCATATGGGCCTGAAGTAAGATGAAACAATAAAATTAATTAATGGTGTTATAATATTTGAAGTGGATATTCATATTCAGCAAGTGAACATTTATTAAAGATTGAATAAAAGACTATATTTAATTCAGGTATAAAAGAAAATGTTTTTGGCTTAGAGACAGATTATTTGAGATAAGTCACTTTGATATGAAGAAGAGAGTATTAAAAGGGATACTATAAGTCAGATGAATGATGAAAAACAAAATATCATATATGATATTTCGATTGAACATATGGTTTGGAGCTGAAATGCTAACGCTGGAAGACAGAATGTACACAAAAATTGCTTACGATGGAATTCCTACAATGAGACAAATAAGGAACAATATAAACTAGCATTTCAATATTTAATAATTCTTACCTTGAATTTCCCCCAGTAGACTTTTCAGTGATGAAATATTTTTACAACTATCACAACTGCATTTATTGGGCCTAACTGGTATTGTAACTTTGTCAAGTCGTGTTGTGCAACGTCCAGGGAGCGAGCCATTGATGCTCGTGTTAGATTCATTTGCCCTGTCGATGTTTCCTACAAAAGAATAAAAGAAGAATAATAAAAATAACAACAAAAGAAAACATTTAATGAATAGTGGGGAAAAAAAGTTATCGTGTTTTCCTACATTTGGCAATTTCATCGTTAGTTCGGATTTCCACTTTGACTTAATCTTTCAATGTGTAAAGGCAATGAATGATGAGCTGATAATTTCAAGTCCATTGTAAGGAAATACATGTCATTTAACATATAAAAACTTTTTTCTGCGTATTTTGTTCCTATTTAATGACTTTCAATCGTAGAAAGACACCAAAATGTTTCTTTAAAGTATAATAAAATGGGCTTACCTGCCATTATGGAATGTATGTTATTGTTCCCATCTCCATGCTACCATCAGTCATTCCCAGGGATTAAGTCACATAAGGAGTTTTGCGTCTTTAATTTCCTTTAACACCATAGAGCTCGTTTTGTATTCTGTCTACAAGCCCCACTTATCCGTTTTGGTTTGTATTTGTAATGAATATTGGTACGCAGTTTTCACTCATTCTTTGAGATGTTTCCAAACATATTCTCCCCTTAAAAGCCTCTGGATTGTAAGATTTAATAGTACAATTGTTTTATACAAACCTGCTATAAACCGGCAAACTTATTAAATAAACTTACATCTAGTGACAAAAAGTTCCTGTTGATATTTTATTAACCCCTTATCTATTACTACTTGAGAAAAAATAAATAATTTCAGAGCATCAGGTCTCATTCACTAACTTTATTCAATAGCAAGGGTAAGATGAATGAAATTTTCATTATTCTGTCTCTTCAATTTTTAATCATTTGATAACAAAGAATAATATCAGGAGTTTCATATATTGAAATGAAATTAGCGTTGTGTATTTTTTATGCTCAGTTGTCGCAACCTCTATTTTTACTTTCTCTACTGGTCAATAGGGGAAGTATCGTACTCCACCCAAAAATTCGAAGTCAAGATTTCACCGGAAATATATGTTCGTGGCCCCCTGAATCCAAAAAAAGCAGGTTTACAAAAAGGTGCGTGTATGTGTGTGCTTGGGTGCATGTGTGTGAGTGTATGTGTGTAAGTGTGGGTGTCTGCGCATGTGTGAGTGTGTGTATGTGTGTGTATGCTCGTATGTGTATGTGTGCGTGTGTGTGCATGTCTAAATGTGTGTGTGAGTGTAGGTGTGTTTGCTAAAAATGTGCGTGTGTGTGTGTGTGTGTATGTGTAGGCATGTGTGTGTGTGTGTGTGTGTGTGTGTGTGTGTATGTGTCAGTCTGTGCTCAGCATAACTCAAAACGAAAAGTCGGTTAAACCAAAGTTAGTATTTAAGTTTAATGTCTTTCAAGGATGCGCCACGAAGAATTTGAAAAGAAAATATCCCCCCTTAACTACCCTTTACATGGAACATTTTTCGAAAATTTTGACTTTCTTGGAAATTGCTCTAACGATTTGATTACAATGTCATACGTTTATTAATTTCTTGAATTTTCTGGGTGAAGCCCCTGTAGTCGTATTTATTCTGGGCAACTTTTGCATAACTGGTAAACCGTTAGAGATGGACCAAATCATACTATAGAGAATATAGATCTTGCTAAAATACACAATTTTTTGACTGAATAAATTTTCTTGTAGTGTGAATCATTTCGGAGATATTCCTTGTTATGTGTGTGAGTTTCGGAAAAACTTAGAACTTTCGTGAAATGGATCATTGTTGTTCATTTTTTATATCTTAAGTGTGCAAAGACAACAGAATCTCAAAGCTTTTAAACATTAGACTATGGCAGAAAAGCCTGCAGTATTCTAACATTCTCCTTGCACCTGCAAGGAAATAAGCAATAAGATAATTTGTACAAATGTTTATCTCAACTAACACGAAGAAGATATAGGAATAAGATTTTGTAAGAATGGGAAGTACAAGAGGGTAGAAGTCACGTGAGTGTAACACATCAGATTTTTAATATTTGTGTTTATGTAGAAATGAAGTCAAAAGAATTTTCTGTATGATTGAAAGGGGTTATTATATATGTTAACATATGTTATTGCAGTAATTACTTTGACCAGAACTCTCGAATTTGTCAATAAAGAAACTAATAATAAGGCGAGATATTACTTAGTGTTTGAAATTTGCCCATTACTTTGAAACCTGTATTGCTGATGGTTCAATGATTCAGCTACGTTCCTCGGGGTGCTTACTGTTCCTGCATTGTGGTATCGTTATTCTTTGGTGCGATTTAGAAAATATTACTTGCTAGGATTAAACAAGCATAGTAATCTTGTAAGATACTATAAATAAGAAAATAAATGTATAAATAAGTGTCCTCTTAAACACCCCGGATATTTCACAAAGAAAACTGAGTAGAGTATCCTTGTGAAAAGTGATGCATTGGCTAACATAAAGTCCTTAATTTAAGGAAATTATAAATGAAGCTTATGCGGTTTTGTGCGTGTGTTTGCGCGTATGTATGTCTGTTTGTGTGTGCATGTGTGTGTGTGTGTATGTGTGTGTGGTTGTGCATTCATGTGTGTAGGTGTGCATGTGTATTTGTGTGCATGTGTGCGGGGTGTATGTGTGTGTGTGTGTGTGTGTTTACGTGTGAGTATGTGTGTGTGCCTGTAGGATTTTTTGGAGATATTTCCATGATTTTAGTTGAGTTTTGGGAACATAAACAAATGCGAAGTCAAGAGATGTGGATGGACCCAAAAAATTCCCTTGTGAATGCTTTTTCAGTGGAATTGCATGTAGCTTTTGATCAGTACACAAAGCCTTCCTTACTCTAATATCCCCCCTTGCACATAAAAGGAAATAAGCAGGGAGATAATTTGTGAAAACGTTTATCTCAGCTAACACGAAGATGTTAGTGCAAATAACATTTTGTATTAATTGTTAGGGCAAGAGTAGAGAAAGTTGCGTGAGGGTAACAGACGAGACAATATTTTCAGCTTAAGTAACATGTTGTCAAAGCTTAAATTTGCTTGAAAGAAACGAGAAACAGCCTCTCTGATCGTCGAACATGATACTATACACAAAATGAATGTTGCAAGTATAAAATAACGTTATTTATAAAATAATACTGAAATTAAATGCGAGTATAAGCCAGTATTTTCATGAGGATTAACAGAATGCAAACAATCATGTCACAGTAAGAAACGTGTGTAGAGAGAACTCTATGAGCGTAAAAGATCGTGAGATAGTGCTTGCGTTGATTGTGCGAGACATCATTGAAGTCCATAAGGAATCCAAAATAAACAAAATAGATAAATAAAGAACAAAAACTAGAAAACATGACACGGGAAAAGTGGACCGATAAAGCCTTGTGAATGTAAAAGCCTCATTACCCTTCCGCTTAATGGCTAGTGCAAAGTCAAAGATGTGTGCGGTCCGAAAATTTCAGTGAGAATAGGTTTTTCTTCGGAAGAATGCAGTTTCGTTATGTCGACTTGTAAGTTTGTTTTTCTGCTAAGAGTTATGTTACAGGTTTCCTTTTGTCCCCACTGTGTGGGAACGCATTGAAGTGTTGGAGGGGTTGGATGGACATTCAACACAATGCGGTCATTGTGAGGGAAGGCAGGGAACCCTCTCAGTGGGGGACCACATGGGTGGTCCACGCGTCAATACAGAAGTATCCTTTCGCTATTGAAAAGGTTTCTTCCTGCAGGTGGGCGATCTTTGGCTGCTTTGTTAAGAGAAAAACACTAAGCCTGTTCAGACAGGAAAAATGGGGATGTCTATGCTCGCCCCCCCCCTTGCAAGATGAAGCCTTGTTCTTTTCAAAACTGTCCGAGGGAAACATTTCCAACTGTCACATAAATATATCAAGATCTGAAAGGGGGCCATTCATTGTAGGGCTTCTTACCCTCGCATTCTTCTTTCGAAAACACATGCAGACACTAGAATAGGAGGGTCAGGGGGACTGGGGTCATTAATTATCCTTCCTTTGTCATCCTGATCGCGACAGACCATACACCCTCTCTGTTTTCGGAATTCCCACGTGTCCAAAGAAATACCCATGTCACTTAAGGGGGGGAGGGAGAGGAGTGTGAGGGGGCGGATTATTAATGGGGAATTTATGCTAAGTGAGCCAGAGTCGCTATTGCCTTTTGGAAATTCCCACATGTGGGGGTGGAGGGGTGAGGGGGGAGGGGGAGGGGGGAGGGGGGGGGGCGTGACAGGATTTGATTAATGGGATATTTATGCAAATTGAGCCAAAGTCGCTATTATATCACTACTGATGAGTAGTTACTTTATTTTTTATGGGGAAAACTTACATAAAATGGTAATTTAATGTGATATAGTTTTGTTGACTTAAAATCTGAAAATGAGTAATTTTTACTTTCTCTACTGGTAAGTAGAGGAAGTATTGTATTCCACCCAAAAATTTGATGAAAAGATTTCACTGGAAATAAATGTTTTAAGACCCCAAAAAGCATTTTTAGAAAAACATCTGTGTGTGTCTGTCAGTCTGTGGACAGCATAACTCAAAAACAAAGAGTCGGTTAAAAACCAAGGTTGGTATTTGAGTTGAATGTCTTTCAAGGATGCGACACAGAGATTTTGAAGAGAATAGTCCCACCTGAAACTACCCTTTACATGGATTTTTTTTTTCTTTTTTTTTTTTTTTTTTTTTTTTTGAAATTATGATATTCTTGAAAAAGGTTCAAACAATTTTGATTAAAATGGCATGTTTAAGATATTTGTATGACAAATGAAATGTATATTTTGAATTTCCTGGTTATAGCCTATGTAGTCCTGTTTACTCTGGATGACTTTTGAATAACTCGTAAACTGTAAGAGATAGACAAAATCTGACATACTGTACAAAAAATGTAGATCTTGCTAAAACATACAATTTATGCCTAAATAAATTTTTTTGTAGTAACCCATTTCGGAGATATTCTTCATTACTTGTGTAGTTTCGGAAAACTTAAATTTTTGTGAAATGCAACATCGTTTTACATGTTAAGCATTCAAAGAGAACAGGATCTTAAAGCTTTAAAAGATTTGACTATCGCTCAAGTCTACTGTATTCTAATATTCCCCTTGCACCTACAAGGAAATAAGCAATAGTTTCTGCAAATGTTTATCTCAAGTAACATGCAGATATAGGAATAATAGCTTGTAAGAGTCATTAGTACAAGAGTAGAGAAAGTTATGTGAGTGCAACACATAACATTTTTAACTTTTGTATTCAACATATCAATGCAACAGTCATTTTGTGTGTAATATGTATGTATCAGTTTCACTACCATGATCTGCACATCTATATTTAGGGAAGTTGCTGTCATGGTTGGATACTGCAGTATTGACTATTTCAACAGGGAACTGAAATGTATTAGTATTTAAGGCAAATTCATCAATACAATTTGTAAACAACAAGTAATATTTGTGGCTAAATTTACAATATTTGTTAAACTATAAGATAAGATGATGTTAGGAGTGCCATTAGCATATTTAAAATCTTTTAAAATTTTGATGTTAAAAATTTCCTGCTCTTATAATGTGCTGGGATTTAATTTGCTTAATAAAATTTGCAAATAAATGTCACAATGTACATGTAAGAAATTAGTCACTAACTCTATTACAGAGCCTTTCCAACAAACAAAATTTTCAAAAACATAATCAACATAAAACAATCTAGCATTAACACCACAATTTGTTTATTTTTGTTTATTTTTTGAGTGGCAAAGTTTTGTATAGTAAACTAAAACTAAACCCTGGCGCGACAGCCCAGTTTGCATAATACTTGACAAAATATCCAAATTGGAGATCTCAATGCTTAGTAATAATTTGTACTTATTCAATTTACAATTTACTTTTGGTAAATTGTGTATTTTGCAGTGAGATGGAGCATTCTAACACTTTCTCGCGGGAATATTTTTACATGAAATGTTGCAATGTTGTATATAACCATTGCTAACATGAGCAACATAAGCACTTGGATACTTAGCTGGAATCCAAGAGCTGAGTTTTTAACTGTTGGGGTTTACCATTTCTATTTTATGTAAAATAGCCCTTACTATAGACCACACATGGGAAGAACTGACACACTGTGTCATTTCCCCTACATCATAGTTTAACCCTCTCTACTCTGCTATATATCGGCTAGCTATAAGGCCATGCCTCGGTTGTTATCTATCTACTTCAGCGAACCAGTCCCTCACATCTTCTCATGGTGGAATTACGTTCCATAAGAAGGTAAATAGATACTTCAAACCAAATGGAAACATAAAAACCTTTGTGTTTCTGGTAAAAATAAAGTTTTGTGTTTGCTATGCCAAAAGAAAATGTATGTAACATATCACAAAACCAATACATCATGTTTCTATTCGGTTCTGCCATGCACACCTTGAAACTTACCTTGTTTGTAAAGACCTGTGTATCTGTAAACAAACAAAACCAGAAAAGAGAGGTGGTCTGAATTTGGTGATGGGGTAAGTGGAGAGGGTAAATACTCCACTGCATTTCTGTCACACATTGCAAGTGAGCATTCATTTTAAGGCATAAAGTGTTTGACAAATATTCATCAATTCAACCCTTTATGACTTCACGCAATAATAAAACCAAATTAGGAAAAGTTTCTAGACTTCCATCTGGCATGGGAGTTACTATGCTATCCACCATAAGGTTTTGCTTTTTATGACACATTAACTTGAATGCTGTATAGTGTATAAGTACGTAGTATACTGACATCTTTCATGTGAATGAACATTTACCTACCAAAGGATGGATAGCTATTTTTCCAATATGTGTGTTATAAAATAATATATTACACTGTCACTACTGTCGGCAAGGCAAGTCTAATATTTAAGCATTGCTGAATGACAATTTATAGTGCATTGAGCTAATTATTTGTACTGCCGTGCAAATTATTTGTAAGGACTAGGGCTAGGAAGTTCATGCATTTGCATGTTTTTTCATAGGGGTTAGAAATGTATGCTTTTACATTATGTGCACAAATTATGGAATTTTCAGTTATTTGGACATGATTTTATGATGCATATAACTGCATATTTTCTTGATTTTTGATAAATGCATAATATTTCAGTGTTATAGCCCCTATATAGCATATTTTAATGCTTTTAATGGTTTTTTATTATTTTTTCTATCTGGATGATATTTTTCATATTGGTAGTGCTACACATGATGCAACTCACGAAGATTTCAATATTATAGCCCCTGTATTGCATATTTTAATGATTTTTATGCTTTTTTATTTTTTTCATCTGTATGATATTTTTCATATTGGTAGCATTTCTGAGACAATGATTCTTTCCCATTGGTAGATAGATTTGTGTCCAGTACAAAGAGAATTTTTGTTAAATCTCCTAAAAGAGTTAAGTTGTTTACATCAACAGCACCTAATATCCGACTTCCTCCTGCACCAGTGTTAACTCGATGGGGAACATGGGTCGATGCAGTTTTATATAATGCTGAGCACATAGAAATATCGAAGAGGTTAATTCATTGGACTCGAAAGATGCTTCATCAATAGAAACTGTGCAAAATATTCTGTCAGGCACTAGGTTAAAAGAGGATCTTGGTTTCAAGTCTGCTAATTTTTCTTTCTTACCAACAGCCATAATGGCACTGGAAGCTGTAGGATCTCCTTTACATGAATCACTTACTGTCTTTGAAAAAACAATACGTGATCTAAGTTCGGTTCCTGGTAGCATAGGACAAAAAGTGAAAGAGAAAGTGAATTATGTAATGTCAAAAAATTCTGGTTATTGAAGCCGAAATTGTGAACGCCATAATTATGGACATAATACTGCGTCACATGGCAGAATTAAATAATCAGGAAATGTTAAAGTCATTACATGTATAAAGCTACAGAGTTGGCAAGGATTAGTTACGGTTAAAATTGTAGGAAGGGACGTACTGTTGCAGGCAAGTCATTAGTGGTAAATTCCAGGTAGTCAGTCTGATACATAGGTACACCGGTTTTCCTGGAAATCGCTCAGCGCAGGTGTTGAGCAGGTAAACAAGGGATGGCCGCGGAGACTTCCTCGAAACCCGTCGTAGGGACATTAAGAGCTGAAGAGCGTTGAGAGCGTCATGACGCGAAGTTTTCGCGCATTTAATTTGGAGGGGTTTTTGAGGGGAAGTGAGAGGTGACTTCTGACCGGGAGCGCACGGAGCAGGCAGTGGCCCTCCAGAATCCGACGGGGCAGTACAGTGGCCCTCCAGAACCCGACGGGGCAGTACAGTGGCCCTCCAGAACCCGACGGGGCAGTACAGTGGCCCTCCAGAACCCGACGGGGCAGTACAGTGGCCCTCCAGAATCCGACGGGGCAGTACAGTGGCCCTCCAGAACCCGACGGGGCAGTACAGTGGCCCTCCAGAACCCGACGGGACAGTACAGTTGCCCTCCAGAACCCGAAGGGGCAGTACACGTGCCGCCCATACCGCCGAGCGAGCATCTCAGCTACGGGACTTGTATTCCGGATCCTCAAGTGTGAGGACACATTATAGTTAATATTAACAATCTTCGGTCTTAGTAAAGACACGGTAACGACTCAACGTATTTAACAACGATCGGCAAATCTCACGCTTTCTTATTTGGGAGAACAAAAGTGTTTCAACGAAGTTTTGGTTTTATTCGCAAACACTCACGCATACCCTGAGGTTAAGATCACATGCCAGAGCAGCCGGAGCAGAAGACACCAGAAAGCAGCATTCTGCGAAGGATAGCGGAAACGAGGAACGACGATTCCGCATCATTATAAACAGATGCGCGGTATTCGAGATATCCCCGAAAGATCTGTCACACCAAGAGATTTGACTCTCTCTGTGAAGCAGTTAACATCATTTAAATGTGCCCCGATAACATCTTGTGACGTGGAGAGAAGTTTTTCACGTTACAAAAGTGTTTTGCGAGACAACAGACGATGTTTTACAGTTGAAAATTTGTGCAAAGTGTTGATTGTAAACTGCAATTTAGCAGTTAATACTAGCAGCAGGACCAGTTCTGCTTCAACGTCTCAGGAATAAGGTAACTTTATTTATTATTTATACTAACTCGTCTTGTCCACTGCAAAGGGACATTAATTGTTTTAATTAAATAGTGCATATTTCTTGGCATATTTTCAAGTTTTTAAGAGCATATTTGCATGCATATTTCAGTGTTTTTTAGGGCATGAACTTCCGAGCCCTAGTAAGGACCATCATCGCCGTCGTCATAATAGCAGCCATCGCTGTGGCCGTGGCCACCGCCACCGCCGCCGCCACCACCGGAGGTAAATACCCTCTAGAGCCCTCAGCCTATAGACCACTGTGTTTATTGAATACCTTTAGCAAGTTGTTCGAAGGAATGATTAAGACCAGGCTATAAAAAGAGATCACAGAAAAAGGAAGGTTCTCTGATCAACAATATGGATTTCGTAAACAGAAATCAACAATACACGCCATTCATGCTGTACTCAAAATAAAGAAGGAATGGAGTGGAAAGTGGGTCGCATTAATTACCTTGCCACCTGGAGTGCAATATTAGATGGTCTAAAGGAAAGGAATATTTCCACGTACATAATAAATGTATTAACATCCTACTTTCAAGGAAGGAAAATAAGAATTGACAAAGATGATGTAAAAATAACTGCGGGCGTGCCAGAGGGTTCGATTCTTGGTCCAACTTTTTGGAATGTATTATACGACGGTGTTCTCAAGCTGAAATTGACAGAAGGCGTAATGCAAATTGCTTTTGCAGACGTGTCTTCGTGGTAACTGCCAAAGATAAACAAGAATTGATATTTAGAGCAAATGAATCGCTAAGACGTATTGATAGGTGGGTGACTTACAATGAACTAGAGTTGGCACCACACAAAACAGAAGCAGCCATCATGAAGGGCCCTAGAAATCGGTTCACTGGTTGTTTTACACTGAAGGGAACAGAGATAGTTCCTAAGAAGGCTGTAAGATACTTGGGAGTCATGATAGGTGAGAATACGACCTTCGGTGAGCACATTAAAATGGTTGCTAAAAGGGCAGAACAGAGAACCTTACAATTAGCTAAAATAATGCCAAATATAGGAGGACCGCAAGCAATCAAACGGCAAACGTTATGTGGGGTGGTTTATTCAATTATGCTTTATGCTGCACCGATCTGGCATTCAGTACTATAAAAGAAGAAACATGTAAAAGAAATAGAGTCCAGGGGAAGGTATTGTTAAGAATGGTGTGGGCCTACAGGACAGTATCTAATAGGGCACTGCAGGTAATAGCGGGAGCCATTCCAATTGATTTACTTGTGAAGGAAAGGCGACTGACAAGTGACCCCGATATACGTCTTTCTACCGAAGAAAAAGAGATGATTAGAAATCAAATCATCAATGAATGGCAATCGAGATGGGATGCAACTACACTGGTAGGACAATGGACTAAAATATTAATCTCGGATGTGAGACCATGGCTAAGGTGCTCACTTCGACAAGTGGACTACTACCTAACACAAGTTTTAACCGGACATGGAAGGTTTAAGAGTTACGCTCTTAGAATGGGAAAGACTGATACCATTAATTGTATACTATATTGCAACGATGAGGACTCACCAGAACATACTTTCTTCCACTGCCCACGTTGGGAGGGAAAAAGAAGGGAAGCATATGCAAAACTGGATATGCAATTGTCAGTAGAAAACCTCTGCACTGTTTGATCGAGAAAAAAGAAGCATGGAATATGGTGAAACAACTAGCAAGGTACATCCTTGAAACCAAAGAGAGTGATGAAAGGAAATTTGTAGAGCAAATACGCTAGAGCTATTTTAAACAGATAAGTCCCGGTTAAATGCGGCATCTTTTAAGGCTACCATCCTGAAGTTATGCACTTTTGCGGTTCCAGGTGGCATGCCATGTGAGTAAGGGTTTTTTAGTTGGTAAGAATCCAACTCGCAGTGGCGTCTAAGAAGATTTTTCCCTTACTATTAAAAAAAAAAAAAAAAAAAACCACCACCACCATCACCACCGCCGCCATCATCATCATCGTCACCACCACCACCATCATCATCATCATCATTATGTAAGCATTTCTCCTGTATGAACGACAGCTTAGTAAAAGAAGAAAGCTCTACGGAAAGAAAAATCATTCTTTGTAAAATTAATATGTGAGCATTTCAATAACTCAAATATTTTAGACATTTGTATTAGTACATTGTTGTACTGTAAGAAGCCACAGATGCTGTCCACTGTCACTCATAACTCATAAAACAGAGCACTTTTAATATAGTAGGGTGTTAAAACAGTAATCACAAAGCTTACTTTGATGCTGAAACTTTGTTCCGACCTCTGCGTATATGAGGAAATAATTTATTCTAGGTTTGTGACTGAATTCAGCTCCTACTTATGCATACTTCCTTCTTTTTTCCGTGACTCTTAGCAGGAAGATGAGTTTACCTATGACTCTTTGGAGGAAGATGAGTAAGTGTTTCCCGATGAATTATTTCCATGAATAACATGCAAATGTCTGACTATATAACGGAAATATATTTCCCTCGCTCGGCCGCTTATGCGTAACTGACGATTCCGCCCCCTCTCCTCTCTTTTTGTTTATTTCCTGCTGCAGGCTCTTTAATTTACCTGCTAACATATAAAGTATTATTACTATTATTATTCTTCTTCTTCATTATTATTATTATTATTATTATTATTATTATTATTATTATTATTATTATTATTATTATTATTATTATTATTATTATTATTATTATTATTATTATTATTATTATTATTATTATTATTATTATTATTATTATTATTATTATTATTAAAACAGAATAATGCAGGTTAAGTCTGCAATGTTATTGCACCAAAGGAATCGAGCGCTTGTTTTTGTACACGTTGGAACTTAAAAGGGCAGAAGAAACGCACGTGACTCTTGGAAGCATCTCCTCTCCAAGACTATCAGGTACTGTTTGTCCACTAGTAATGGCCTTAGGAGACTGAAGGGGAGAGGAGAGTCATTCCTCGTAGTGTAACCCGAATTTTGTGAAGTTCCTCGCATACGTTTTGTTGCTTATATTGCCAAACTTACCTCCAATATTATTCACGCTCTGTTTACTCGCTGCTAACTTCTCTCAATTTCAGTTATAAAATCATACGAGTCACTAGTGTTATGTTGGAAGTAAACAAAAAAGTAATAGTGATGCATTCTGAGGGTAGGGAGACAATTAGGAAAGTGATTGAGGGATGTAATGAGGAAGTTAGGAACAAGTGTATAAAACTTTCATTGAGCCAAGCATCTACAAGAGGTGCTGTTTATAGTCGTACAAGGATTTCTAAAGCATTCACAAAAAGCTACAAGATTTAAATGTAAGTGGTGAAAACAATGCTATAACGAACCCCGGGAAACGGCGGAAAACAAGACATGCACACGCTGTAGTGAATGTGGCTGATTTTGATAGGTGCGTGATTGGGAGAATTATACTTTTTCATGGGAAAGAAGTTCGCGTCGGAAAGTAATTTTAGAGCTGGGCTTTAAATGGAGGAAATTAATAGAATAATAATAGAAAGGTATCCATAGAACGTCCACACATCGTGGCTTAGAGGCACGATTATCTGATTAAAATAAAGCATTTGCGAGAAAGTAGGATAAGTAGGTATCTTCTCCATTGACAAAAGCTGGGTGGAGAGTAACATCACATTCGGCAAGTGAGGAATTTAACATTCACGTAAGCACTAATACAGAAAATAAACTGATAATAGTTCATGAAGGTAAGACAAACGGGTTCGTGGAAAATTCACTTCTCGTTTACAAGGACGGGAAAACTGCAGGCGGCTACCATGGACAAATAGTCTATGTACACTTTGAAAAATGGGTTTGAATAAAGTTGGCTCCTAATTTATCCCTTTCTTCTGTTGTGTTACACAATGCTCCTTATCACAGTGTAAAAGTAGATAAACCCCCGCCTAGGAGTACTGTGAAAGCTGCTGTGATATTGTGTTTGTAGAACAAAGGGGTTCAAGTGTGACAGTTCTATGCATATAAATCTTTGCAGGATGATTGAAGCAAACTTCAAAATAAGTTTTTAAATGGCCCATGTGAACTTTGAAAAATGGGTTCGAACAAAGCTGGGTCCTAATTTATCCCTTCCTTCTGTTGTAGGGTTACACAATGCTCGTTATCACAGTGTAGAAGTAAATAAACCCCCGCCTAGGAATTGTTGCAAAAGCTGCTGATTATGTTTGCAGAACCAAGGGGTTCAGTGTGACAGTTTTATACGTATAAACCTTTACAGGATAATTGCAATAAACAAACCTGAAAATAAGGTTTTTAAAGCGAACGCATTTTTTATTTTTATGGGCCATACTGTCGATCGCTTGCTCCCATTACATGCGTGATATTAATCCCACAGAACTAGCTTGGCTCAAGGTAAAATGAATAGTTAAAGAAACAAATGCAACAGCTGACTTATCCTTACAGAAATTGCACTATATAACGCCCGAGGAGATATCACTTGTGGCCGAAGCAGACTAGCAGGGTTTTTGCGAAAAGTTAGAAAATGATCAGTGGGAGAAAGACGAGGCGGTTGAAAACATCGTTTATAGTTTATAAGCTAAATATATTACATGAATTGAATAACATCTTAAGTTTCGCTACTTTGAGCGGCTTTTTTTTTTTTTTTGCTTTAATCTAGCGTTGATACACATTCCAAGGTTGGTGCTATTGTCGTAAACGCAACCAGAAGCATGGGTCAGTTAACACTGTGTACCTAGAATTGTTTACTGACGTATTGACTGGCTGATTTCCTCCAGGGGCCATAAGCTGGTGGACAAACTTATGTATCTTCTCAAAAATCAGCATAAACCGTCGACAGACCAACCTTGCTGCTGCACCTGCTTTTGCAGTACGCGCACAAACGAAATAGTTTTGAATTTCACAATAAGCATGAAAAGAAAACGGGTTGTGGTATCTTTTAAAATGAAGATGTTTAGCTTACTTTTAACAGAATTTTTATGCCCTCGCGACCAGCCTCATTATTCATTTTCACTTGTCCGAGGTGACCCGAGAATATAACTTAAGTTATCTGGATAACCTGAGTTATATTCTATCAAGAGGTCGCGAGTTCGAATCTCGCTTAGGGTGAGTTATTCGGATAAAGTTTTTTTGCCGAGGGTTTTACCTTATCCTGAGAACACAAATGTTGGATAACTTAAAGCTTTAGGGATCTCGGGCTCACGTGAGCATCATTTCACCCATTTCATTCATTCACCGTCCGATATACTACGTCGGAGGACGTTAATAACAAAAAAATCTGCATTTGATGACAACGAAGTATCTCTAGTGCTTTGACATAAACATATTTTTAAATTATATTTTGAATTGTTGAAAGTTGTTGCGTTTAACCAGGTAAGAAATGAAAGGAGTCAAGACTTCATGCTATTGCTTTGCACGTGTTACAGAAGAGTTGCTGAACTAGAGTACTTGACAGATGTTGAGTGCGTTTCCTGTGCTTGAATGAACGCAACGTTCTATAAATTCTTGTGTCTAAATGAAAGCGTGCAAAACAATAACGAAGGGGAGTAGGGATACTCAGATAACAAGCAGCATTTATGAATGAAGCATACTTATCTGACGCACTAAATCATGTTTCTGCAATAGCCTGGTTTGGCGACTCACTCTCGGCCATTGGATTTACCTATTCCGGTGACTAAAATCTGTTAATTAACAGAAACATCAGAACTTACGATGTGAGATAATACAATGCATAGAAATAGGTATGTGTTCTTTCTCTGCACCTGTTAGCTTTAGTATGTTTCGTTTGTCAAGCTCGGGTCACGATCGTGCCTTACAGCAGTGGCCCGCAAAAATATAATGGTGATTACAAGGCCTGCAGTTCAGGGGAGGAAGGTCATCAGGGTTGCCAACTCGTACGATAATTATGGGGGTATACGATAATTTTAATGTTTGTGCACATGGTTGCCAACCCGTACGATAATCATGGGGGTGTACGATAATTTCAATGTATGATAGTTCGATATCGGCGAAATGTAATTTTCACTGGTTTGTTACACCAGCGAAATAAAATTAATTACAAATAGCGACACCACTTTTGCCCCCATGCCCTGTTTCTACACCTCAAGGCAACCATTTCATATCCTGCTAAACTGTCTACCCTTTATCCTCTTATTGCCAGTGTGCCCAGATCTGGTAATATCAATGAAGATGGCACTGTTCAGAAAATTGATGATCAATGGAGAAATCTCGGAATATGTGATATTCCGCGTGAAGTAAGGAACATGCCTGAACTTGGCAGTTTCTGGAGTGCTGTAAACATGTCACCTTGGTGGTAATACTGATTTCAAAGAACTGGTGGAGGTTGCATTGTCAATGATTTCGTTGCCCCACAGAAACACTTCTTGTGAAAGAGCTTTTTTCTAAACTGTGTTTAATAAAAACCAAAGTTGGAAACAGATTGGCGCTAGACACGGTAAATGGACTTATTCGGTCGTCTCAGCTTATGAAAGAATGTGGTGGACCCGAAAATCTGGAAGTCACTGAGAAGATGTTAATGTTTATCTCAACAACAAATTTGTATAATGCTGCAACAGTTGAGGAACATGAACTTTCAGATGAACAGTGCTAGAAACAGAGGTGCCAAAATTGTAATACTGATTGAGGTCATCAATCTGGTAAGTGGATATCATAAACTTCATTGCTATTACATTTTCATAAGGGTTATACCGATATTTTTATTGTTGTAGCATTTGGTTTATGATGTACGATAATTTTGAATCCATATCTATAATTTTGAGTGACTGGTACGATAATTTTACTTTTAATTGTTGGCAACCCTGAACGTCATAGAACTATCAGCTCCCTCAGCGCGCGCCAGTCAAGCGATTGAAAACAGCAATCAGTTGCGGACTGTGTATTACTGGAACAAAGAGCATGAGTCTCGAAACCCTAGTTTTACTAGGGACCTTCAAGAGCCAGGTCGAATTGGCACAGACACTTTTCAGAATCTACCGATTTCAGATTATGCACGCCTCAGATAGTTGGCTATCAATATTGAAGCCATGTTTGGCTCAACATATATGTGAAAAGTTGTTTTTTTTTTTTTTTTTTTTTTTTTTTTTGTTCCCAAAACTAAAAACAGTGAAATCGAATAAGAGGTCTCGCATTTCTGATAAACACCTCTGTTTGCACTTAAAAACAGCTACGTGTGACATTTCTGTAGATCTTGTTAGTTTAGTGAAATAAATCCACATACAGTAAAACCTCATTTATCCGGACTAACTGGGACCAGTGGCAACCGGAAAATCGAAAATCCGGGTTATATGGGTAATATGCAAAACAACATTTTTCAATACTACCTGGCAAAGCCATGAAGCGTATCGGAAAGAATGTGAAACTGCCCAGAAGTTTACACGAGCTTATCGCACAAATGCGGCGAGATAATGTGTGTACACTCTGGTCAGATGTAATAATATCTTCGGGACAGCAACGTCTCATATATTGGCATGCGCGAGAGATAATTTACACTTAACCTTATAATGCACACTGGTCCAGCGGCGAAGAAAGCCGAAGTGTTGGAGTCACGTGAGTAACATGGCTGGGCGTCACGTGACATGCATCACGTGACTAGAAAGTTGAGCGGGAAAGGTAAATACACGCAAGTGATTGCAAGTGCAATATGGAAGTGATTGAAGTGAGCCAAAAAAACAATTTATGTGCGCTGAGTGTGGGAGGTGGTACAAGCAGAGACATTTGCGACGTCACGCTTCCACAGCTCCACAGCTCACCCTGGGAGAGTGAATGCCATTGCACCTCTCCAAAAACTTCAGTTTAAGTGCAGCCTTTGCAACTTTGGAGGAAGATCAGAAAGTAGTTTATACGAACACTTGGAACTGATACACGATAGTCGTGTAAAATTGGATGAACTGGAATTCTCATCATTTGGAGACTTCAAGAGTTGGAAAGAAGGAACTGAGGTGGCAGAGGTAGCAGAGACACTGAGCATTGCAGTATCTTTGCTGCAAGAGAACTCGCATGAATAAGTGCTAATGTGAGTTATTTTAAATTATACTATTTACTAAAATTAAAATTGCAGCTAACAGTACCTGTGAGTGACGGTTTAACTGAGAAAAATATATCTGTGTGTAATATTGGTATATTCTATTTGAGTGCACCCCGAGCCAGTCCTCCCAGAGGGGATAAAATCCCTATGCTGGTACCGGGGATCGAACTCGGGTCCTCTGCACCAGAGGCAAGCGCGCTACCAACTTCGCTACGGAGGCGGTTTCCGTGTCAGTTCTTTAAAAGAAATGGGGCAAAATTGTATCCACATATGTATGGGCATCAACTTTCGACTCAAAAAAATTCAGCCTAAAACTGTTTCCCCACTAATGGTGCACCATACACCTGGCGAGCTGACTGAGTTAACACATACGAATCATACACAAATACACATCGTGCAGTAGAAAACAATTACTGAGCTATAATACACTTTGTAACTAAGTACAGGAGTAAATAATAAAGCACACTAGTAGTAATACAGCCACACGATATCGTGTCAACTCAGTACTGATTGTGAGCAGAGAAAAACAAATGATACTCGTGACCTTGTGTATATCAGCTGCTGGTGACGCGTTTCTGTGTGCACAGTGGAAAAACACAGCTTACGGTTCACATGTATTTGGATCTCTCTGTAGAATGGGGTGCTGAGAACCATAGCAGTTAGAGAATCCATAAAAAGTCACTCATACTCTATAGTTAAACCAGTTTAGATCAATCAATGTTAATTGTTCTTCACATATGCCATACACAGACCAAAGCTGATAACGAGAGTAATAAGATTGTAAACTTGCTACCTAAATACTTTTTACAACCACTGAAATTGATTATAATCCATTTAATATTGTCTATATTTTAAGTGAAAATAGATATGACCTATGACCTAGCCCCTAGGCACACTCATTACTTAGGCTACATAAAATACTGCTATTCATTGCATTATATTTTTATTTATTTCTAGGACATACACAGTGGGAAGCTGGAGTTGTGATTGTGGGAGTAAAACTAACAAGCTGTTGGCGTCCAGTACTGTATTTCATTGCATACTCGCCACACTTTCTCGTTCTGGTTATCGTTGCTCTTACCGATGGTGTTGAACGAGCCTATACTTATTATTTTGCGATGTGAACTTATAACATTGTCGGATTTAGGAGTTATGTATGTTCAATATAAATTATTTTGTGATGTAAACTTATAAAATGTTGGTATTCAGGAGTTATGTATGTTACATTTTCATAATTTTCAGACATAAAATGTTAAAACTGTTAATATTCAGAGGAAGTTATGAGTTCAGAACCCAATTATTTTGTGATGTAACTCAAAAAAGTGTTGGTATTCTGAAGGAGTAGTGTGTGTTCAATGTCAATTATTTAGTGATGAAAATTTATAAAAGTGTGTATTCAGAAGTTTAGGTCTTGTAAATTACCTATGTAAAACTAGGTAAATAAAGTGTTGTTTATTAAATGGGGAAAAGTTGTTCATACTTTCTTCATAAAGTGAAAATATACAGCGCAACCATTTTGCAAAGAATAAATTATTTATGAGCGGCTGTGATAACTTTCAGTAGCTAGTGTACAATAATGGGAGTAATTCCGGGATTACAATGAACGAAACGTAATACAATTACTAGTTTAGCGACATTTCTTACTTCACCATCTTGGCAGTTTGCAAACTGATGGCATCAACATTCAAGAATATATTACAATACGCTAAATACTCTACTCCCTCTGGTAAACTGAACAGATAGCAGTGATGGCATGTTATCTTTAATATTCCAGGTGTTGAGAAATCTTTATTTTATTATGCAGTGATTGCTTGCCTATAAATCAAGTTGGTGTGACTGACCATTATGTGATGTTAGTTACACAAACCTGTGTGTCTGTTTTAAGTATAAATTTTGGCAATCCATCATTTGTTACTTCCTACACCAGCAACAATTCTTCTGAAGTGAGAGGGATGAGGTAAACTGCACTTTAAGCAGCAGGATAAGTAAAAAAAAAAAAAAAAAAGTGCATGAACATATAACTGAATCACAAGGGTATATTTTTGTTTCATTAACAGAAGCTGTACACACATGTTTATCTTCTTCCTGTTACACAGTGGGTTTTACTCTGCATTTCATGTGCAATATACTCTACCTGATCACATACGAATAGTTTATACTGACTTAAATGACTCACCAGATTTTCAAATTAAGTCCAATCATTACTGAGATTGAAAGACACTGTTGTTATACACACACCTTTTTAAAACACTTTAACTTCTAAAGAAACTAACACTTTGAAACCTACAATGTGCTCAAGCACTGCCATAAAATCACTTTCATACACAAACAGTAAGTAGTTTTCACTTTCAATCATAACAAATGGAGAGAACACCGTTTTTAAAAGTTCCCAAATGACAAAATCTTCTTGTTTTGACACCATTCTCTGAAAGCTACCTCTTCCTGAAGTCTCTGCTATCACCTTTCTCCAGGATCCTTCTGAATTGATGCTAATGCTGTGCTGAAATATTTCGGTTGGTTCTCAAGGATAGTTGGTGTGCATCTTCTTTGAGCTAATAACGTTATAATTTGACTTGCAGCCACAACACAACAGCTCTGCGGCTCTGAAACAACAGAAATAAGTCACCTGGTGATAGCATTTGTAAGAAATACAGGTTATTTCAAATCTCAAAAAAATTATAGCTTACCTTATTTCATAAAAAATGCAGTAAACAAGCCACAGCTCCTTCAATAACAAACTGACAGCCATATTTGCAGCAAATGTCACGTGACGCCCAGCTGTGCGCCCAGCCATGTTAGTCACGTGACTCCAACACTTCGGCTTTCTTCGCCGCTGGACCGGTGTGCAATATACGGTTAAGTATAATTTACTTGTGTTTTATCACTGAGTATACGCCAAGTTACTATTATTTCGCTGTTGTAATAAACAAGATAAGAAGCGATCGTAGCGCTCGACAGCCAAGGTCAATGTGCCCCAACGCTTTGCCAAGTAGTACTTGCATAAGCAGACGTACCGTTTATGATTAAATTTAACAGCTACTTTCTTCAATATTTCTCCTTTATCAATTCAATTAACAGCATCCAACTTTTTATCAATTGAAACAACGAGCTTCTTTCGCTTTGATGTTATTTTAAACTTGTGCACTGACACTTCCAAACACTTTGATAAGACACAAAAACAATCGGGTTGAAGCACACACGATAAACTTAATGACACGTGCTGTTTGAAAACAATAGAAAAACTGAGGAGATTAAGGAAGTTGTAAGACGATTAAGGATCAAGGTCAAACGCGCTCTTCCGGGGCTGTTTATAGGTGGTGAGATAAACTGCGTCATCAACATGTGATACACTACTATTTCTTCCTTAAATTCAACACTTATCATTTCACAGCACAGTACGTATTATAATTTATTGCACAATTTATGCAGGAGCCGTACATTGAATCAAACTAAAAAGCGAATATTTCGCGTAGTTACAGTTACGTTCTTGATATTATAGTTGAATTTATTATCCAATGTGAACATTTAATCTACAAATCTGATTCGGATAATCCGGAGATCTAGATAAACGAGGTTTTACTACTAGACATTTATAGTGCTGCACTGCATATCAAAGTCTCTCCACCTAGTTCCCCCGTCCTCTGAATCCCCCTGCTGTTGTGCGGGACAGTATTCCTAATGACATCACAAAGTTCCAGTTTTGCGGGTCTGCCTCACAAGTACAGAGGACGAACTTCCAGAAATATTTTGTTTTACCAAGTATAACAGTGATATTGAATAAAACATGAGTGAAGTATAGAACTATTTTGCAGTAGACAGTACTAATAGTAACAGCAGTGCATAAAGTATTCAGAAAAATATTTTCGCGCGGTGGTAACTCATAAAATACCACAAATTTAAAGAAGCATTTACATTCAGACACCTAATGAAGTTTACAGAACCTCTATTGAAAAAACCAATGTACGAGATTCCCATCGCTGTCAAAACATGATGCCGCGACATCTGAAAATGATGAGCAAAAACAAAATTGGTTACATACGCTTATACACAGAAAACTAATATAATCAGAATATAATTCAGTGAACAAGCCATCGTCTTTATACGTAGCTTTTATAAAGTGAGTATCCAGTATTGATGCTTAAAAATCAATATCGGTATCGAGAAATGGTGGTATCGTCTCAACACTAATCAAGGTATATTCATAAATATATAATTTTATTCCTCTTCGAACGGCTCCACAATTTCCAGTGGAATGCTTCGGCCTTCTCAACAAGTTTTCGCCAATCCTTTCCATTTTGGGCGAGTATGCAAGCTCTTGACAACTAGTTCTCCCAAGTCGAGATTTCACTGAAAATCTATGTTTTGAGAGCCCCTAAATAAAAAAAAAAAAAAATAATAAAAAAAGCATTTTTAGAAAAAGGTCAGTGTGTGTGTGTGTGTGTGTGTGTGTGTGTGTGTGTGTGTGTGTGTGTGTGTGTGTGTGTGTGTGTGTGTGTGTGTGTGTGTGTGGACAACATAACTCAAAAACGTAAAGTCGGTTAAAAACCGAAGTTGATATTTAAGTTTAATGTCTTTTAAGGATGCGAAACGAAGATTTTGATTAAAATGTCATATGTTTAAGATATTTGTATGACAAATGAAATGCATATTTTGAATTTTCTGACTATAGCCTATGTAGTCCTGTTTACTCTGGATGACTTTTGAATAACTCGTAAACTGTAAGAGATAGACAAATTCTTAATATACAAAAAATATGGATCTCACTAAAACACAAAATTTATGTCTAAATAAATTTTTTGTAGAGTAAACCTTCGGAGATATTCCTTATTATTCGTGTCAGTTTCTGAAAACTTAAAACTTTCGTGAAATGGAACATTGTTGTTAATTTTTTTATATGTTAAGCGTGCAAAATGACCGGGATCTCAAAGCTTTAAAAGATTTGACTATCGCCCACAGTCTACTGTACTTCCTTGCACCTACAAGGAAATAAGCAATAAGATAATTTGTACAAAAGCTTATCTCAACTAACACGAACACGATATAGGAATAAGAGCTAGCAGAGAAAGTCGTGTGAGTGCAATACATAAGATTTTTTTAGCGTGTAATATTCACAAATGACATTGACTGAACAATTATGTTAAAAGCTGTTATTATTTTAATTTGTAACTGTTTTATTTCCATTTTTTGGTATTCTTGTTGTCTATTAGGATATCCCTCCCCGTATAGATGCTGAATTGCTTTGTACATTGGCTCTTGCTTATCCATAGATCAAAAGCATTATCAATGTACTAATCGTCTGTCGAATACATGGCGAAGCAATGGCACAAAATATCAGGCAACAGCTTACGCGTGGAGAATGAAGGGAGTCAGCATATAATTACTAACGCACTACATCATGCCAGTCCAATGGGCAAGAAGTCATCTGTTCTATTACAAAATAAAGACAACCAAAACCGATTTAAGTTATAATGTCCTAAACCCTCAGGGACTTTAAAATTAGATTATTGTGAATTCGGTTTCCAAGTTTTGATGTAGTACCAAAAAAGGTGCAATGTCGAGACGCGAACCCATATCCCAGGAGTTAGCGCAAGGATACAGTAATAATCTCCAGGAATTTCGAGACTTGACTGAGAGCACATTCCGAGTTCAGTAGTACGACTTGAAAGGGCTACTCATTGCCACTTCGCCAGTTTTCATGCTTAGTTTAGTCTTTTAAGACAGTTTTAATCCTTTGTTGGGGGTTTTAATACTATTACTTGAATGGCAAAATCTATTATACATGTTATTTCAGATGTACGAGACGTAGTTTACGCAAAAATTTAAATAAACCGTTATTTAATATTATGTGCGTTTTGACGTACGGTTCCACGAATGAGGCGTGTTCTAATTTTTTGTAGCCAATTCCTGATGTAAATACAAGAATCCGTCATTTTCTTTTTATTTGGTAATGGTGGTGTACTCATATGATAGGTCCATTTTTTTTCAGGAGGGTTTACTGAATTACGCTGTTATGTATACTCTAATAAAAAGTTTGTACAATCGGCTGGAAACAGGAATTAGCTCTCAATAAACGAGTCGTATGTTTTTGAGGTGTAGGCATTTTAGCGAGGAGTGCGCTCTGTCCCTTACACCTCTGTTCCTCTGAATTTTGCGCATTTCTCTCTCTCTAAGAACGTCAAGCAATACCGGGTTTTGGTAAGAGCAAAACTGGACTAATGCGCACATGCCGTTTGATGGGTGGCCTAGCTTCCAAAAATAAGGGCGGCTCACACATCTGGTATTAACTTGTCTTAAGTTTCTCGTACATCTTAAGTACTTTATTTCATTGTATTCATTATTGGTCCATACTCACTGCATTCCACTTTTAATTTTTCCTTAGTTTCTAATAAAGAACTTCGGGTTCTTGCTGTTAGCGTCACATAGTCTGCATATGATGCTAGTCTGACAGAAATAGTTTTAGGTCAAGTTGTTTCAGTATCAATTCATTGCTATACCTATTTTAAAAAGTGGCAGATAAACGATCAGCTTGTTTTGCTCTTGAATTCACTTCGATTTCATTTTTATTCTCTATTCTTTAGAGTTAATGCAACATTGATCTGATTAGTTTCGTTGGGACTTAATTATTTTCCAAACTATTATTTTGTTGCGACACACTGGATCAAATGTCTGAGAGTAGTCGCTGAAATATATTATAAAGACCAACATTATATTCGTAACATTTCTCAAAGTTTGGCTAAATACAAATATTATCAACTGTTGGTCTATTGGGTCAAAATCCTGCTTGCATTTCACTTAGTTTCTCCTCGATCAGCTATGTGAGCCTGTTATTAAGTATCTATTATTATAAATATTTTATAGCTACGTAATAATCACATAATATATAGTCATTACACGACGAACATATGACAACCCATTCGCGGGCTTTCTCTGCTGCGCGAGAAGCCGAGAGTCGTCGGGGCAATAGTGCCGGCAGAGGCGCGCTAAAATCTTTACCTTAAAGTACATAAATGCTCAAAATGTTGACCTTCTGCTCTCAAACAGGCAGCATATCTAGTAAAAACTCCCCACTCACTCGCCCAAGCTCAGCAGCAGGAATCCTTGTGATTTCTTGAAGATCCTTAGTGTACGCTGTGTCTGTCAAAGAACCACACAAATAGAAATCGCAATTACTTAGGTCGGCTGAACGAGCGGACCACAAATCAATGCATAATTATGTCCTGAAATACCTCTTGGTAATCCTACATGCAGTTGCAGAATCTTGTTGAAACTAACCACAAGGTGCTTTTTCTTGTGTCAATGGATCGAAAGAATGGTCTTAGAATTGTATCCACATAGAAAAAATATTCCAGCGACCCCGCGGACGTTGACCGCGAAAGCTGGATCGCGAGGAGAGTGCGTTCCTCCTGGGCAATGTGGTCAGGCTTATTCATTTATATAATATTTAGATTTCTAGAAACTCTAAAACATGCATTGTGAGGTATATTAAAGCGTTACAAATGTGAATGCTCTTTCCAGGGCTGGAACATTATGCGCAAGGCTATCTGCTAAGATGAACCGGAACTTTCTGTGATGAGCTGTAGTTACATAAGGTCTTACCTGGGCACAGGGAATTGCATGAGGTCAGACCACAGTTGTAAACAGACACCAACATGAAAATCGTGAGTTCAAGTCACCAAGGAATGGAAATTCCATTTTCAGGAGAGATTTACTTCTGTGCATCCTAGTTACAATTACAGGTATTGTCATAAGTCATACAGATTGCTTCTTAAGGTTGGTTTACAATAAACAGATCTAATGATTTACAGACAGTGCATAGTGATTTCTTTTCATATTTCACAGAACAAGATGGAGTTTTATGGAATTACATAAGCAGAATAAGGATAATATCGTTATTTATTTTCAGTTTAACATGTATACCGAAATGGTCGCTGGTCCTTCTGAAAACGCTATTACAGTTCATCCAGTATTGATCACCTACACGAGACTATTTTCAAGCTACTAACTAGATAATGCTAATCTTTGCAGTTACGAATAAATTATTGAGCTCGCGCTATACACATTGCTAATTTTTAAAATGTATTAGGACACAGTTTACTGGTTTAAGTCGGTACAAAATTATTAAAAGTAAAGTGTCGGAAGAAATACTTCTGAAACTGGATATATGTATGAGTATATTTTGCCTACAATGCACAATTTCTAAAACAAGAACTACAGAAGGATGCATTCACTACATATGTAGATCTGCTAAAATGGTGGAGGGGCATTTCGGACTGCGATAAATTACGTGATACTTACGTAGGCGATTAAAATGCGGTCTGATATGAGCGTGTAGAAAATATGATGGGCAAATTCCTGTAAGTGCTGTGGGATCAATGGATAGAAGTCTTAACCTTAGATTCCACTTAGAAATTAGGCTACAAGTTATTATTACCTGCCAATGCTGGAGAAGATGCGCAAAAAATAAAAACTCGAAATATCTCGTTTATATATAACACGTTACGTAACAAAAATGGTACCCAAAATGCTTTTAATGTCTTGTGCCAAGACGTAGTGTGTTGAGCATGGAAAGCGCGCGCGCCTGTAGGTCTTCTGACTCATGTATAGGACCGGTGTCCAATCGGCATCGTGATGCATTCGAGGAGCTACAATAGGCAGCGATCTGTAGGTCACAAAAACCAATATCCCGGATAGAGAAACATGGCGCTGACCATATCATCTCATCTATCAGCTGGATGATCATCCATATGCCATGCGCATAAGGGCATGGTGTCAGCAGACGGGTTGGTAGGGCTGTTCTACACTGATTTAAGTTTTGAACATTTTAACAAGTTATATATTTACAAAATTTCAGGGCATATACTCAAAGATTATAATAATTTTTGGATACCATCATTCGCTCACCTAAACCGGTTGCAACAGGGAACAATAACAAGCAAATGGGTCCCGGGTTCGATTCCCGGCAGGGGGTAGGAATTTTTCTCCGGTCAAGAATATTCCTTATCCTCCCTAGAGTCGGAAGTATGAATGAGAGTGTGAATGTGTCTTTAATATTTAAAAATCCCTAAGGACCGAAAACCCATTGTTAAACGAGTATCACTATTGCCTATAGGCAAATGTTCCATAGGAAAGGCCACCGATATGACTTTCGCAGTTAAAGCTAGGATATAAATGAAACAATTAAACAAATAACAAGCATGTGGAAGAAACGAGTTAAACTCTTAAACCCTTTACTTACATTTTATTCTTATTAATACTTGAAAAGGCAGATTTAATAGATTACGTTTGGTAAACTTCAAATTAATCTGCAGGCTCAAAGGGGGAGGGGGTGAGGGTGATGAAACGGGAGGGCAGAGAGGAAAAGAGGAAGAGAAGTATGGGGATGGAAGGAGAGAGGGGGTGAGGGTGATGAAACGGGAGGGCAGAGAGGAAAAGAGGAAGAGAAATATGGGGATGGAAGGAGAGAGGGGGTGAGGGTGATGAAACGGGAGGCCAGAGAGGAAAAGAGGAAGAGAAATATGGGGATGGAAGGAGAGCGAGAGGAGAGAAAGAGAAGAATCTTCGCATTTAACGCGATAGCGCGAGAAGAGATCAGGGTCTGCTAATTGTTAAATAGATAATGTTTAGAATAGCTATGAAAAACATGGTAATGGATAGAAAAAATATATATGTGAATGTTACACATTTCAATGTGTATCCGTTCTAAAGTGTTCCTTCCAACCACTCATCGGTGCTTTGAAATATGAGTTTTTCAGGACCCTCGAGTTAAAGGCATTTTTAAAGAAATGTTGATGCATATTTGTATTTTTTTATTTTTCTGTTATTTATCATTGAAAAAATATTGTTGCAATTGGGTTAAACAGCAGGAGCATGAAGTGAAGGTATAACCAACAAAATGTGTACCTATTTTCCGAATTTATAATAAAAGGTCTCTTTAATTTTTTTCTTATGGAGTTCTACACAACAAAAGACTAAAAAAAGATATACAAAATTGTGACTTAGAGAAATATAGATTTTGTTAAAATACTAATTCGAAATAAATCGCATATAGCATTAACCAATGCCGATGTATCCGCTGTTGTAGGTTTACATTTTTCGAGGTCGAAGAACACCTTGTTGATGAGTGCGCATTGTTTTGATGATCTTATATGTTTCTCCTTCTACTGCGTATCACAAAGCGTGTTGCCTAACAGAAGCCATTTATATGCAGGTAAATATCGTGAAACGTGAATCACGTGTAGTACTTGAATATTCGCTTTGGGATGATAACGCAGAGGGAAAAAAGTCAAATTTAAATATTAATTGCATTGGGAATGCTCTCCTTTGTAAATCTCCAGTTCCCCTATAGCGGGCGTAGCATCCGCAGACTTGGTTTATTACGAAAATTTCTCAGGACTTCAACAACTGGTTTATGGTACGTAAAGAGCAATTAGCTACATCAGCGATGTCCAACCATGTCTCTTTGAGAACGCTTCCGTAATTAGCTGTTAACCCCACCTCCTCTTTCAGTCGCAGGGTTAATCAACTCACAATCAGTTAGTATCTAGTGATGGGCAAAAAATGACGATTCCATGGCAGTTCCTAAGTCATACCTTGAATTTTCTGAGAATGTCCTCAGAAGACATCTTCATTCTGGATGATTTTTGCATAAGTGGTAAACAGTAAGAGACAGACAAAATATTACTAAATACAAAATGTTGATCTCGTAAAACATACAATTTATATCAAATACTTCTTTTGAGTGAACCATTTCCGAGATATTCTTTACTATTTGTTTGAATTTGCCAATACTTATACTTTTCTCAAATAGGGATATGTTGTTCGTGTTTTTATCTCTTGGCGATGCAAAGAGAACGGAATTTCAAAGGCATCGCATAGCAACCAGCTCTTAAAACATTTCCCTGTTGCTTACAGCCTACTGTATTCCCATACTCCCCTTGCATCTACAAGAAACTTAGCAATAAGGTAATTTCTGAAAATGTCCATGTCGATTAAAATGTAGCAGATAGAGAAATAAGCACTTGCAAGAATGTGTATAAGAGTGAGTATATCTCTACATATACTTGCGAAAAGAGTATCTACAAACTGAAGTATACATTAAAAGTCTGTATCGCAATAGGTTACACGACGATCACTTGGTGTATCTTCGCAAATCGACTTTGTCGCCAAATGCTGATAAACTTCTTAAACGTAAGAAGTGCCAAAGAAGTCACTGATGAACAGACGTTGACCTTCATCATGAACTCTCTCAACGAAAATACACCCAGCTCTTATCAAAGTCCTGCCACAAATTGGTTAACCACCTAGGAACTCTGGTGTACAAATTAGGAATAAGAGACCATCACAGAACGAACATGAAAAGGTAATTAATAATAGTAGGAAAAGCGCACAATGTGTATAATGTAAAGTTAACTTCACTGAGTCATTGTTCAGTCATGTAAGCCGTTAAGGATCTGTTCTCTTTTGACACATTATGACATGGTAGCGGTCGCAGAATTTCGCGCACAGCTCACAAGTACACTGGGGATTCAGTTCATGGTGTTTCTTGGTATTGCAAATTTTATGATGGAACCTATGTGTTGCCATTCTCGTCACTAGATGTCTGAGTTCGTAGCCTGCTTGTCTCCAGTCCGTTGTCGTCATTGCGTCCGTGGAGTAGAATTCCATCCATATTAGATCTTTCTTCCTTCTTAGTTCGTCTATTATGGTGTTGTATGCGTCTGTGGACTGCAGCTGCAGATTTTCCCGTAGCTTCTGTAGAAGCGTTCCCTTGCTAGTTCATATACTAGGCGTGACAATGTGTACTTCGACAGGCAGAAGGCCTTTTTAAGGTACATGGCTTTCACCTTCTCTATTTGTAGGAGGTCTTTGTTTGTTAAATGTGTCCATATGGTGTCTAATCCATATGTAAAGATCGGTGTGATCTTCGCTTTAAGGAGCGCCAGCGCTGTGTCCAGCGAGAGTCTGTGTATGAGGTTGGTGTCATTCATAGCTAGCATTGCTGCTGTTGGTCTGTCTGTGATGAGTTTACTGAAAACCGTTGCTCGTGTCTGAAAGGTAACCCCCAGATACTTGAAGTTGTAGTTTCTTATTGTTGATGAAGATATCATCTCTCGGTCTGGTTCGTCCTCCTTTCCTGAAGAACATCGACATTATTTTGCTTTCATTTATGTGGAAATCATTTTCATTCGTCTGCTACATGCGAACTGCAGTTGTTCAGGTGAAGTTGATACCAGCGCCATGTCATCCTTGTAGGTAAATATTTTTACTTCGTCTGTCATGGTGACTTGGGCGACATCCATTTGGCCATGTTAAATAGCAATGGACTCATTGGGTCCCCCTGTAGGACTCCATTGAGTTGTGTTATTGGTAGATAGGTCTCATCAGGTTGTCTATATGGACATACTTACATGTCAATATATTATTTACTATCCTTGTGAGGTAGTGTTCTTCTCCCAGGAGAACTCCCAGTTTATTGGTGAAGTTTTGCCTGTTAATTAGATCAAAGGCTTTACTGTAATCCACAAAGAGTGAAGTTTTCCTCTTAGGTGCTTAAGCGCTTCTTGGATTTCTTCCATCTAATGACAAGTATGGTGGATCTTCCTTTCTGGAAAGCAATTTGTTCTTCCGGTAGTTTTCCGTCAAGGAGACTGTTCAATCTGTTGGTAACTAGTTTGGTAAGTATCTTGGGGGTGCACATTCTAACGCGATGCCTCTATAGTGGTTTGGATTTGCCACGTCTCCTTACCCAATGCAGAGGATCTTCATTGTAGCCGTTCTCCTCCTATCTGGGATATTTGCCTGCAGGAGGCATTCCTTCATGAGGGTGGTTCAGGCTGTTTTCATAAGTGTGATGGTATCTTGTAGATGTTCGTTGTGTATATGGTCTGGTCCGCAGGCCTTCCTTTTCTTGGTGTGTGTGATTGCTTCTTCAATGTCGCCCTCGCTGAACAGTTCGATATTATGAGTTTCACTTTCCCATTTGAGGGATATCAGAGGTTGAGTTTCTTTGAACTGTAGCACTTCCCAGAAGTGTTTCCCAGGTCTCTATGGGGATTTTGGCTATCTTGTTCGTAAGGCTTTGAATGGATCGTTCTCTGCAGCTTCCTTGCAGTTCTTAGTTTTTGCTTGTATTTCTTTTTTTTTTCCTTCTTTTTTTTTTTTTTTTTTTTTTTTTTTTTTTTTTTTTTTTTTTCCCCTTGCACAATGTTGAAGATTTTGCTGCGACTGTGTTTCCCTATACTAATGAAGTGCCTCTAGTGTGGCTTTTCTTGCCCCGGAACAATCAGCATTGAACCACGGTTTGGATCTCCTTCGATACTTCGTTCTTGTTCGACTAGGTCATGCATTATAGATTCTATTCCTGTTAAGTTTGTTTGTAGTGTTTAACGCCCGCTTTTACTACTACGGCACCGCAGGCGGTGACACTGATGATACATGGAATGAAGATGGAGCACCGGTGGAATGCGATGGCGGGGGAAACCGGAGTACCCGGAGAAAACCCGCCCTGGCGCCACTTCGTCCACCACGAATACCACATGCGGGTCCCTGGGATCGAACCCGGGCCGCCTAGGTGGTAGGCGAGCGCGCTAACCGCTCGGCCACGGCGCCGCCTATATTATTGCTGTTAAGGCCTCATTCCCTGTATGTCCTTTAAGTGACTTGTGGTATCAGCTAGGCTTCTTCTAGTTTACCCGAATCTATCTTTCTGGTTCCTTATCTACTTTTAGCATTACATATTTTTATTTGTGGGTCATTGAGGAAATATTTTACTCAGCATTCACCACTGCAAGTACTTTTAGTAATGCAGTTCCATTATCTCGTCACTGTATGATCCATGTATCTATTGTCAGTTTATTCTGTATACAAAATATTAGATGCACAATTAACAACACTTCACTTCACTTTAAATTAACCATCCCCAAGAAAGCTTCTCGTTAGCTTAATTTAAAAATCTGATGTGTTGCACTCACATGACTTCCTCTAATCTTGTACTAACCATTCTTACAAACTGTTATTCCTATATCTTCTTCGAGTTAGTTGTGAAGGAGTCTCTTCTGGCTGGTATCTCCCGTCACCAGTATGAAGGGAATCTTCTGCTCGTCGTCACTTTGAAGGGTCGGTATGATGAATTCTTTCCTCGTATAAAAGATCCGGCTAACTCTTTCGATGAACTGCGATGACTCTTTCTCTCCTATCTCGGTCGTGGTACGGGTATGAAGTATGTTCACAATTTACAGCTGATAATTTTCCTTGAGACGCGACCCCCGTGAAAATTATATGTTACGTCGATGCATTAACTTTTAGTCTTTCTAATGAGATAGTCTTCTTTGCTCTGGAGGCCACAATTGAAATAATATTAGTGTATTTATTATCACAATTTTATTCGTTAATATATATAACATTTACAATGAAGACAAAAGATAATCGCACTAGGCCAACTGCAAACGATATAATGCAAACAATCAAACAATGGGAAACAAAACACTCCAACACAACACCTACCATAACTAATAATACTGCATCAAATGCCCCTCATCACCGTATATGCAACTAATTCTATTTTGGGAAAATTGTTTTCAGCCATACAATGTTGCATGTACTGTGATGATCTCCCCACAACAATGTAATTGTGCAACAACATAACAACTGTGTTGAAAAACATGTCATCGTTGAATACAAAAATATTTTCTCTTGACAATGTTTCGATTTTTTTTTTTTTTTTTTTTTTTTTTTTGCAACTTTCAGGGGTTCTATGCCCCTCCCCACTAAAATTTGTTTTATGATTTTTCTTATAATTGATTGTCACGTCACTTTGCCATATCTATTTCGGCATCTCGGTAGGGCTTAAGCATAGTCTTGTGGTACTTGCCTACCTTTTTGCCGTTACTACCCTCAAGTCCATATGTATGATCTCCAAATTTCTCCGATATCCTGAATGGTCCTTTATTGAGTTTGGAATGGGCCGGCTTTTATGGGAGTAAGGGGTAGCGTTTTCCACTTTAAAGATGTGGGTGTACTTGTTGCACAGACCGGGTTTCGAACTGAATACTTCTCGGTTCTTGATTAAGCACGCTCTCAGTTGATTCTTTTGTTCTTCATTTATATTGTGCGCATTATTCACTTTTTCGTTCAGCGTGGCCATAAAAGATTCTTCTTCTTTCTTTTTATCATCTCTGACGACATCCAATCTGTATACTCCGCAATCATCTCGCAGATGGTGATTCTCTCCTCGAACTCCGCGAACATTATTATTAAACAAATCAATTTCGACGTATTTTTGTATATCATCGCAGTCGTCTTCTTCATTTGCACTTACTTTTTCGTCGTCGTACAATATAACATTCTCTACAAAAAATCTTCCATTATTAACATCGTCGAAATCCTCGTTCGCTTCAATATTTTCACCTTCTAACAGTCTCACTATTCGCGTGTTTTCACCATCTTTAACGCGTAGTTCATGCTCTTCGAAATCGATGATTGCTTGCCAGTGACAAAGTAAGTCGTTTCCAATAATAATTTCTCTTGCCAAACGCTGAATAACTAATGCGACAAAATCAAATTTCCAACCATTTACATGTGCTTTAACTAACATTTGATATTTCACCCGATCTCTCTTTTTACCGATCGCTGTACTACAATACACATTGTTTACGTGCAAGTACTCTATCTTGTTTGAGGATAATAATTCCTGGAATAATTCCTCTGAAATTACCGATGAGCTTGCCCCAGTATCTATTAACACAGTAAGCTACGGTCCCATATATTTAACTCAATTTGAGGTGGATTGACTAACTCTTTATTGGACTTTACTGGGTTAATTTTGTTGTCGGTGATTAAATTTACGTGAATTTTGCCCTGTGCCTGCACCATCAAATCATTTTCCAAGGCATAAAATGATTTCGGAATTAATTTCCCTGATTATTCTCATTCGTTTGATTGTTACTTGTTGATATCGTGCCAGTATTTGTTTCTTGATTCTGTGTTCTAGGAAAGTCGCGATCATTCCTGCGTTCGACGCTTTCCTCCTCGAACCTAGGCACTTGGGTTACATTTTCCTGATAATTTGTACTATGATTTCTCGGATCGTAGCTTCCATTCCACCTACGATTGTAATTTCTGTAAAACCGGAAGTGATTAATTTGACTGGTTCTTCCACGCCCTCTGGTATCGCCACCATAATCATGATTACGTCTCTCGTATCGCGGATTTTGTCTGTCTCGCGGTATAGGACCTCTGTAATTCGATCTTACATCAGGACGTCTATTTGTTCTGTAGTTTTCACCATTATTTTGGTGTGTTTCATCTCTCACACCATTTCCCTGGTTCTCATTCGTTGTTGGAAAATTATTTCTAAGACGTTCTAATTGCGTTCCTTGATTCCTACCTCGGCCACCTACAGCGCGCTGTCCATTTTCATATCGCTGACTGGAGTTAGTCTCTTGGTAATTATTCTGTGCCTCGAACTCTGCCAATAATTCAATTACGTCCGAAAAATCAACCGGTTTCGCCACGATCAGATTATTTCTTATGTGCGGTGGATAATGGCGAATAAGTGCTTCAATAACCTCCTGTTCACTCAACTGAGGTTGGAGTAGTTTCGATTTGTTCGCCAATTTCAAAAAATACTCCATCATTGAAATACCACGTTTACTGTCATAATGTCCGGTAGCCAGTTCGACTTTAATCTGGTTTTGACGTCCCGGTCCCCAAAATCTATTTATAAAAAGGTTTCGAAACATACTATATGTTTCGTGAGACGCCAAAGTTAGTCTTAACCATTCCAATGCGTTTTTCTTAAGACAGCGTTTAACCACCATCATTCGTATCTCGTTCGGAATTCGTTTGATCCTAAAATAATCCTCCAGTTCTTTTATGAAAATTTTTGGATTGTCACCGGCTTCTTCGTCAAATGACGGAGGGGTTAGGTCATGGAACAAGTGACTAGCGTGACAATTATGGTTTTGACTAGGGGAGTGCATTGGCATAGCTAAATCATTCTCCTGAAAGTCCACCATATTACTGTTATTGTCAAGTGCATCAGTATTGGTCATATTTTTGCATTCACTCACAAATTGATCATGATTGTCATTAACTCTATCAGCCTGTAGAGCAATCACAACTTGGGAAAGCCTTCCTGTAAATTCTTTTTCCTTTGTAACCGTTTCATTTATTCTATTTACATTTACATTGGCTTCCTCCTTTACTTTATTCAATTCTTCTCGCTGTGACTGCATCTCAGCGCTTATACCCTTTACAACATTTTCTAAACTATCAATTTTTACATCAATGTCATTTTGTTTTGACCTAATTCCATCTTGATACATTTTACAACTCTGTTCTACCACGACTATCTCTGTTCTCAATTCATCTCCTACCTTTGCAATTTTTGCATTCTGTTCTGCTAGTTTTTCATCAAATTCTTTACTTAATTCAGCTTTCATTTCTACCACTGTCTTCTCCTGTCCTAACTTAACTTCATTTATCAATTCTCCTAGCCTAGCTATTTCTACTGTGTTTGATTCCTGTCCTAATTTTATCACGCTTACTAACTCACCTAATTTAGCTATATCATTGTTACTTGATTCAATTCTTTCTGTACATTCCTTCTTACATAATTCAATTTCTTGTGACAATTTATTTATATTTCTGGCATTATCCTCCTTCAAATCTGCTACATTTCTAACACTATCCTCACTTAGTTTTGCTACATCTGCTTTTAGTTCTGTTACATTTCTAACACTATCCTCTCTTAGTTTTGCTACATCTGCTTTTAGTTCTGTTACATTTCTAACAAAATCTGCTTTTATATCTGCTGTATTTTAGTTCATCGCTTCCAATATTTCTTTCAATCCTATTTCAGATTCCTTACATACTACATTCTTTCTACCTTCTACTGATAACTTATCACTCACTTCCCTCTCTACACTATCATTATCTTTCTCAACTTTTTCCATCTTCTGTACAATTTTCTTATTGCGTAGTATCATAAATTAGTACTAGTCTTACTTGAATTCTGGAGCACAAGAAAAAGGATACTCCGTCAAAATGTCTTCTTTTCACTCTTTGTCCAGGTACATATTTTTACTCTATACGCCTGTATTCGAGCCGTCGCGCGTCTGGGCGCCAGTATGAAGGAGTCTCTTCTGGCTGGTATCTCCCGTCACCAGTATGAAGGGAATCTTCTGCTCGTCGTCACTTTGAAGGGTCGGTATGATGAATTCTTTCCTCGTATAAAAGATCCGGCTAACTCTTTCGATGAACTGCGATGACTCTTTCTCTCCTATCTCGGTCGTGGTACGGGTATGAAGTATGTTCACAATTTACAGCTGATAATTTTCCTTGAGACGCGACCCCCGTGAAAATTATATGTTACGTCGATGCATTAACTTTTAGTCTTTCTAATGAGATAGTCTTCTTTGCTCTGGAGGCCACAATTGAAATAATATTAGTGTATTTATTATCACAATTTTATTCGTTAATATATATAACATTTACAATGAAGACAAAAGATAATCGCACTAGGCCAACTGCAAACGATATAATGCAAACAATCAAACAATGGGAAACAAAACACTCCAACACAACACCTACCATAACTAATAATACTGCATCAGTTGAGATAAACATTTGCAGAAATTATCTTATTACTTATTTCCTTGTAGGTACAAGGGAAATATGGGAATACAGTCGACTTTGAGCGATAGTTAAATCTTTTAAAGCTTTCAAATTTCGTTCTTTTGCACGGTTAACATAAAAAATCGCGACGTCATAATCCCTGCAATCTAGGGATAATGCGCTAGCCTTTGGTTCCCATTCCCAAAGTCGCGAATTCAAACCCGGCGGAGGGCTATGCATTTTTTTTCAGGCGTAGAAATCCTCAGCATGGCTACCTCCGGAAGGGAAGTAAAGTCTTTGGTTCTGTGTCGTAGATTTACGGCCCGTAAAAGAACTTCAAGCTGGATAGAGAGGTCTCTGAGCCAAATTAAGCGATCTTCCACGCCCAATATAGAATGGGACGCTGAGAACCCTGGTAATTAAAGAGCGTCTATAAAAATATGATGTGTTGCGTTCACACGGCTTTCTCCACTCTTTTGCTAAATATTCTTGCCGATGTGGGATTTTTGTTTAGGTTTCTATAGTTCAATCTTGGTGAGGAGATAAGGGATGACTCCCTTCTGCTAGCGTCGGTATATGTAGATTGTATAGACGATTAAGCAAGAAACTTTACCCTCAGGATGTGAAGATTAAAGAGAAAATGAGACAAATTTTATTTCTCCTCCATCGTCCTCTCTATTGTGAAGATTCACACAATCAATCCTTTATCCCACAATCAATATCAGATTTTAATAAGTAAAATTTACTAAACACAATCTTGGCTTGCTGTTGAATACAAATCTCGGCTTTACATAAAGGTTTCGTATTTGCATTTCTCATAAGTTTCTAAGAGTGGCTTATTATTCTTTTAATTCTTTTTCTGCTTCTGTATTATTCCGACAAACGTTTTCTTTTATCTTGCACTTTTTGTGAGGTAGGATTTTGTCTATCTCTTACGCTCTACCAGTTGTGCAAAAGCCATCCATAAGGAAAAGGTCTTCAGAGGCTATTCCCAGAAAATTCAGGATATACAAGGGGGATCCAGAAGTATGTTTCCCCGAGTCCGTTTACGGAAACAAAATACCATTTATTGGAAAACTATTGGAACAGATACAGAAAGTGTTGAGCTGCTTTTCAACATACTCACCAACGAAATTCAGACGTAAGATAATGTATCGTAGAAGTCTGCCGCCAGGATTGGAGCCACTGTGTGACAGTCATCTCTTGTCTCTCTGCCATTCTGAAAATGCTGACACTGACCGGGCAGGAATTTCTTGAGGTGTAGGAAAAGATAGAAAGCACTGAAAGCAAAGTACTGAATATAGGGTGGTTGATTAAACGTAACCCATCCGAACTTGTGCATGAGATCTGCAGTCCTCGAGCTGTGTGTAGCCGAGCGTTATCATGGAACAAGACAACACTAGCAGTACTAAGTAAGCATCAGTGCCGTTTGTTCTGAATGGAGCTATGATCTGTGCATTCAAAAACTATCACAGACTTCATACTTGGCGGGAGCTGGAAAAAGAATTTCCCTTTCAACCACTGCAACGATGCTCTTGTAGGAACACGGCACATTCTGCTAGGACACGTGGCATGCCATATTATTAGTTACTCATTCACTAAACACCGTTGCTTTACGTAATATGCGGTTTGCTATCTGTGGGACGAGTGGAAAACTTATGTAATGAAAATATCTTCTTAAACCCATATCGTTGGGGCCATTGATTGAGAAAATAAAAAGAGTAGTTTGGCTTGGACAAAATGTGTTTAAAATATTCGTGTGGCATCCTTTATAGATACTGAACTTTGGTATTTATCGCACTTTTCGTTTTTGAGTTATGCTGTTTTCAGACAGACACCCGCGCGAGCATATTTTTTAAAAACGCTTCTTTAGGTTCAAGGGGCCCCAAAACATTTATTTTCGATGAAATCTTGATATGGTATTTAAGTTGGAACACAATATTTCCTCTACTTACTGTTAAGCATGTAGCAGAAAAAGTAACAACAAAAATGTTTCAAGTAAGTCCAAAGCAAAACAAAATTGCCTGTATTATGCTTTTACGGTGTCGTTTAGTCAGTTTGCCATATAATGTGTAATTTATAAGTGTGCAACCAACCGTAATGGGTAATTATTTTCGCTTCACCAGCAATGGGTGGTTTTAAAGACTGCAGTCGGCAAGATAAAAGAGGTATTATGCAACTAACGTTGGCACACAGGCCTTCAATTGTTACAGAGCTTAAACGACATATTCGTGATATATAGACATGTAATTTACGTTCGAAATTCTACGGTTTTAAAATAAACTGCATAACACCATTTGTAGAATTGCTGAGTAATGTATGTAAGAATATCCCAAGCGATAAGCTAATTGCATTTTACTTCTTACAAATCGCGTTATTCTTTTTTGTGCTAATAAATGACGTTTTTTCTATGTTGGCTGTCTTTATAAATAACTTCGAAGCACTAGAACCCTATTCTAGTCACAACGATGTTTAGTATTAGGGATGGTACCTCAATACTGTTGATACTGCATGATACCGAAGTGTCTAACTGAAATAAACCCTTGCTGCCTTCTCGGTACTTGTAAATTTTTAAGTTTTGCATTATTGTTGTGTTTAACTTTATGCCAGGTAAGGAATAAAAGGAGTACAGCTCACGTTATTGCCTTGCGCGTGTGCCCATAGTTGCTGGACTATTCTTGATAGAACCTGATAGTTTTTTTTTTTTCTCCTTTTTTTCTTTCCCCTGATTCGCATATTAACTTCCTCTAGCGTAATGTCACTTCGAACGATGAATGAAAAGGGTGAATTGATCTTCAAATGAGCCCGAGGTTCATAAAGTTTAAAGTTACCCAACATTCGTCTTCTCAGGACAAGGGAAAACCTCGGAGAGAAAAACTTCATCTGGATAACTCACCCTAACCGAGATTCGAAGTTGGATGTGAGGCAGGCACGCTACCACCACACTACAGAGGCGAGCTATTGAGTGTAGGTGAATGAATGGAACATGCCATAGACTCTTGTGCATAAATGAAACATTTTTCATTTTTTATATGCAACACGATGGAAGGAGTAGAGGTGCTCGTAATATGCGGTGTTAACCGAGCTGATTTAGCTGACGCTCTAGATCAGGGGAAGACAGGTATCGTTGCTGTGACGTCAGCTCACTCAGCTCACATGCTCCCACCGAAAGCCAGTTGAACGTGTGACGTCACAGCGGCGAAGAGTAAATAGCGTGCGGGACATCGTAATTTTAATGCTGACTGTTTCAATTACGGAATAGTCACAGATTATAAATAATTACATTTCGGCTTTACGCTATATATCAATTCTAGTTTATGTGAACAGTCATGTTATAACGGAAATAGAACAGAAATATTATAACTATTTTGCCTGAGCTAGAGGAGAGATATACAGTTTTGACTTAGGTTCATAACAGAAAAGGATTGTTCGCACACATACGTAGAACCAAACATACATAATATCCGTGCAACTAGAGCATATAACCTCAGAAATCTGGTTTGAGGAACATTCTTATAACAATCAGCCAAGTCTTCCTTGTGTTTATATTTGTCCTTCAGCAAATCGTCGCATTGTAAATTTATCAATTCAGTTTGCTACATGCTAGAAACATTGCGACCCCGTATTCACTGGATGTTAAAGACCTGAAACGTAGTTGACAATGTTTCTACATCTTGAAGTCTGGTCTCAAACTGGTGTAAAACACGGGGAACTGAACACAAACACAAAACCACTACACACAAACACAAAACCACTACACACAACACTACACAACGTCAACTAAAACACAAAATAAAAACAAAATACGCACTAACGCCGTTAAGATCCCTCACACAACAAATAAAAACTCTAAGACTAGGCTGAAGAGGGTTCTCCCTAAACAGCCCGGACATGTAAACATGCCCAAATAACATTTTTCATATTCATTCAGTTTCGTGCAAGTAGCGCCGCTGATCAAGGCAGCATAGCAATACAACGCTCTCGCCTGACGTCACACGAACGTACAAGCTGGCTCTTCCTTTAAATACGTCACACAGCCCGAAGTTGTCTTCCCCTGCTCTAGATCACGTTTCTGCTTTATGGTTCTTTTTTATTGTAACCATAAGCATTTACTGACTAGTTTATTTTGATTAGAATTCATTTTAGTGTTATTTATTGTTCTGTAGTATTATTGTGTACTTGAAGAAATCAACTAAAAGTCTAGCATGACAGTTTTAGTAATGCAGAAATTTGATAAAGCATATGAATGAATGAATGAATGATGAATGAATGAATGAAAATAGCCTGTGATGTCCCATTGAGGGCAAAGGCCTCCTACAAGTAGGGGTAGCTGCTTTAAAACACGCGGTGAGCTAGTCCGCGTAAGAGGGTGTCGTACATAATACACTAAACATTGGATTGCACATGGTCACTTAATTGTTCTAGTTCTTTCCACTTCTGTCTGTTTCTGGTTATGGTGGTCCACTGTCTTCCTACTTGTTTTCTGAACAAGTCCGACCAGTTGCGTCTTGGTCTTCCTGGGAGTCTCTTGCCGATGTAAGGGTCTCATGTGGTAGCTCGTGCTGTCCATCTGTCATCTTGGAGCCTCATCACGTGGCCGCCCCATTTCCACTTGGTCTTCGTAGCCTGTTGTGCTTTGTCTACCGTTGCTGACATCTTGTGTATCAAGGTGTTTGATATTCTATCTTTCAGAGAGATGCCAAGGATCTTCCTCTGCATTTTCCTTTGGCATATCTGTAGAGTGTTTCTCTCTTTGGCTTTGAGATCCCATGTCTGACAACCGTATAATAGCACTGGAAAAACACAGCTTTCGAGTGTCTCCATTTTGAGTCTCCTATTCAGGGATTTGTCCAGAAATATAAATTTTAGGGCCCAGAAAGCTTTCCAAGCTAAGGAAACTCTTCGTTTGATTTCTTTTTTCCATTTTGTTGTTAAAGGGAATTATTTGTCCTAGGTATATGTATTGAGATACACACAGCAGTTCCTTTCCTTCAAGATATATTGGGGTTTCTAATCCATGTCATGAGTTGTGTTTTAGATTTTTTCATTGTGAGTCCTGCCATCTTACTTTGTGTGTTAAGTTCCTGAAGCATTGATTGCAGTTCCCTTGCAGTTTTGACGAAGAGGACTATGTCGTCAGCGAACCTCAAATTTGTTAGTCTCTTGCCGTTGAGGCATATTCCGTCTTTCTTATTCCAGTTTAGTTTTCTGAATATGTCCTCTAGTATTCAGGTAAATAGTCTAACTCCTCTTTCCACGCTGAAAGGTTGGCCTGTCTTTTCGGTTTTAACTCTAGCGAATCTGTTATTTAGAATGTTTCTTAGTAATTGAATGTATTTTGCTTCTACTCCTTGATTTCTTAGTGCTTGAAGTACGTTTGGGTGTTCGATTGTATCGAATGCTTTGCTGTAATTGACAAAAGCAAGGTATAATTTTAGGTGACGATCTTCCGATTTTTCTATTATCTGGTTAATGGTTTGAATATGTTCCACTGTGCTAAATCTTTTGCGGAATCCTGCTTGTTCTAAGGGTTGGTTCTCGTCTAATGTTTTTGTTAATCGTCTAGTTAGTATTCTCGTGAACAGTTTATATAAGTTAGACATCAGGCTTATGGGTCTATAATTGTTAATGTTATCTTTCGCACCTTTTTTGTGCAAAAGTACAATCGTGCTTGTTTTCCACTGATCGGGAATGTCTTCGGTTTGTGTGATTTTGTTGAACACTTCTGTGATGATTGGTGTTAGGAGATCTTGGGCTTCTTTTAAGAGCTCATTGTATATGTTGTCTTCTCCAGGTGACTTTCCATTTTTCTATTCAGTGATGGTTGTTCTAACCTCGCTGTGCATTATAGCGGATATGGTCTCAGTGGTGTTTGGGACTGGATCGACAGTTATGGTCTGTGGTTTTGTTTCGTAGAGAACTTGCGTATATTGCTTTGTAGAAATCCGTTGATTTGATTTGATTACATCCTCTCTTCTGTTTAGACGTTCTCCCGCCTGATTCTTCGTTCCTAGTATCCATTGTTTCCCGTCCTGGACGTTTAACCTCGCTTTTCTAATTTATTTGTTTGTTTCTAGTATTTGTCTCGTTACTGATTGGTGTTCGCGGATATCTTTCCGTATTTCCCTTTTCGTTATTTTGTCTAGTTTTGCGTATTCTTCTTTATTCCTGTCTGAGACATCTCTAGTTTTTAACATTTTCGATCTGTGGTCGATTAACTATATGGTACTCTGACTCAATTTGCTTCGACTTTTCTTCATCTGTTCGTCGTTACTTGTGTCCTTATGAGCTTGGTATATGCATTTTTCTAGTGCGTTATACATTTCTTGAGTGCTTTGTTTTGTATTGATATTTGCTTGTTGTAGTTGCTTCTGTAATTCTTGTTTAAATTTGTCTCTGTTCAGTTTTTCTATTTCTGGTTTACTTGCTTTTCCTACGTTTCTTCGTTTCTTTGAAATTTTTATTTTTGCCCTCGCCATTCTAGGGTCTGTGCTAAATTTTAATTGTGAGATTACTTGGAAGTTCTTTATTATGTTTTGTTTGTCCGTTAGAATGTAATCTATTTCGTTTTTTGTCTTGCCATCTGGCGAGCGCCAAGTCCATCTTAGGTTTTGATTTTTCCTGAAGAAGGTATTGGTTATTTTCAGGTTGTGTTCTTGAGCAAATTGTACCATTCTTTCTCCTCTTCTATTCCTTGTTCCAAAGCCGTATGGTCCGATTGGGTCTTCGTCATCGTTACTACGGGGGCCGACTTTACTGTTGAAATCTCCAATTATTAGGTTTATTGGTGACTGATATCTCTCTAAGGTGTCATCTAATTTCTCATAGAAATCTTCTAATTCTTCATCCGTACTTGTTTCTGTTGGGGCGTATATTTGTATGATTGTTATTTGGTGACTTTGTGTGGTAAGTTTCAAAGCTGCTATTCTTTCTGACACTCCCACTATTTCTTGTATGGATGATTTGAATTCGCTTTTGATGATGAAGCCTATCCCTCTTTGACCTGAGGTTGTTTCCTTGTAATACAACAAATCGCCGTTTGAATTCTCTATGATGGCTTCCTCTTTTTTTCCTCACTTCGCATAGTCCGAGTATATCGAATTTTATTTTAATGCATTTTCAAGCTCTTCTTCTCTCTCTATGGTTCTCAATGTTTGTACGTTCAATGTTCCTACTATGATTTCTTTATTATTGCTCCTTTTTAGTCTGATTCTCTTGTCCGTAGTTTCTTCTATGCTGTCTGTTGTGATTGTTTTAGATTCTTGCCCGTGTGTGTGTGTGTGTGTGTGTGTGTGTGTGTGTGTGTGTGTGTGTTTACAGTTTTCTGGGCTCAGTATCAGCGCGTTCCTTTTTTGTTTTCTTCTATGTTTAATGTAATTCTACACCCTCTCTTGTTGCTCTTCTTGTGAATCGAAAGAAGCGAAATCGGCGTATCATTGTGTCCTCAGGCCAGAAATCTGGATTTTGTGTGATTTCTAGATCTCCAAAGGGAATTCCCACCTTGAAAGCTTTTTTGTTTCCTAATGTGTGTAGTTCCTCGCATTCTAAATGTCCCGTTATTCCGTCCTTTAACAGATAATTCATCACTGTTTCGTTTGTAGTGCTTTTCTTGAGATTGCCGATGTATAACCATGCTGTCTTCTCTGCTGCTTGCATATCCTGGTCTTTTTTCGTTCCTTTTATGGTGTTTCTGTGGTTCGCATTTCTTCCTTCTTGTCTTCTTTTCCATGTGACTGTTTCCCATGAGTGTTCCACCTGTTCATTTCCTTCGTTTTGGATTCCTTCTTGTTGGTACTCCCCTTCCGGTTCTTCTTCTTGTTCTCCTTTCCGCCCTATTGGCGGTTCCATTTTCTCTCTATTTTCCTCTGATCCTATTCTTCTGCCGTCCCTCTTTTGTGATTCGGTTCTGTTCTGTTGTGAGCGCTTTTCATCTTCTATGGTTTTTTTCACTTGCTCCGCTATTACATTTCCTAGTTTGTTTGTGAGGAAGTCAATTATGTCTTCTACTTTTTGTGCCATCTTTTCGACCTCTGTCGATTTCTCCTTTTTCGCTTTCGTTGCTGCTTGATTCATGTTGGTATGTGCAGCTGATTGTAAATCTGTTCCGTTTTCAACCTCCTTCTGTACTGCCCTTCCGTGTTTGTCATTCCTCTCTAGTCCGGCAGATGTCTCCCCCGGTTGACTTTGTTTGTCCTCTGCTTCCTGTATTTCGGCGATAGATAACAAAATACAAATATGCCCATAAAGAGCACTTTATTCGAAATACACCTTTAGAGGATCTCTGAATAAAAATTAGCATTTTTAGAAAATGCCCCATTCTTTCGTGCGAGGTTTTTATTATTATTATTATTAATTATTATTATTATTATTATTATTATTATTATTATTATTATTATTATTATTATTATTATTATTATTATTATTATTATTATTATTATTATTATTATTATTATTATTATTATTATTATTATTATTATTATTATTATTATTATTATTATTATTATTATTATTATTATTATTATTATTAAACATGCTCCATTACGTGGTAATATTATGTGTTCCAGTTTTCGTTTAATACTAATTTGTTCATTTTTTGCTTATATACAGTACACCTTGAATATATTGGCTGATTATGCAAATTATGCTGCAAAGCAATACTGATTAAGACTAACATAGATGTGTGTGTTTCTGTGTGTGTGTGTGTATGTGTGTGTGTGTGTGTGTGTGTGTGTGTGTGTGCGTGCGTGCGCCTTAAGCCTCTCGATTCGTCACACTTTAGCATTTTCCTTTTTCACATATTGTAGTTTAGGCTTAAGTTATGAAGTCGCGACAGAAGTTGAGTGAGTTCCGAATGCGCTGTTTTATTCCTAACCTGTTCGCTACAATGTAGTTACCAGCATTTTAGTCGTTTTTATTTGATTTCATTGAATGTTTAATAAAACTATCAGAGTTTACATGTCAAACTCTTTTACCAAACGGTTAAATAAAGCAATTAATTTTATTTTATTGCATTTACTTAAATTATTAAATATGAAAACCTATTTTACGAACTGAACCTGTCACTGTATGTTTAGTTAAGAATCTGAATTTAGTTTTGTATTTGATAAAATTATAAAGTATATATTGTAAGTAACGGTGATGAATGACAGAACCTTTATTTTATTTTCCATACATCTATTCATCTGTATTTCAACGATTACTAATCTAGTATTTGCCTACATTTTTTGTTCTGCCTTAACGCCTCGAAAAATACAGAAAACTTATTGTTTTAACTTAAAGTTTGGAAACTAAAACAACATAAGTTTTCGTTCTTAGGACGATGAACTCTATATACCTTAAAAACTGCCATGTAAGAGGTAGTAATGCTAGATTTCAGATCTGAATTGGGGATTGGGGATCTACACAGAATACCTAGTTCCTCTCAAGCAAAAGCATTAAGTTAAACTAGATTATTCAGCAAATTACTGGGCATGACTAGTCCAAAATGGTTAACGAATACAATCTAAAGGCAAGCTCCATGACAACTGATAAGCTATCAGCATGTTCTCTTCAACTAGTCAAAAGAAGCGGAAAAGTCTATGCGATCGCAAAGCTGACTTGCAAAATTCTTTCTCTGGGATAAAAGAAGAGTTAAGGCAACGAATAAAATAACTAATACGTTGAAAAAAAAAAAAAAAACAGGGAGAAAACTTGCCGAAGAATAACCACAACCAAGCTTAAAAATTTCATTAAATGACTACATGTTTATCATGCTATTTAATTATTAAAACACTAGTTGTCTTAAACGAATTAACGACTGTGCTATACTGCAACAACTAGTATATATTTTATACCTACTTGTATTAACACTTGAAAACTAAAGATAAAATCGCACATATATGGAGTTTCATGGAGAATCATTTAAAATTAGAAAATAAAAATGCAATAAAACATTTAAACTAAAAGTTCTTATATTGCATTACATTTATCATGCTTCTTTTGCTACTACATGCTTAGCGATACCCTAGAAAATATTTATAATTAATACTTAAAACGAGCGATACCTTTTCTTGAAAGTTGTATGACAGACCATAATGTTTGTAAGGTCCTAAGTTGCAAGTCCACAAAGCTCTTTTCTAATGGACACACAATGGGTTGTAAGCGTCGAAAATAAGGATGTGAGACAGTCCTAAGCAGCAAGGGTCCTAAAGCGCGAATTTTCGACTGTCCAGACAGGTCAAACATTGTGAATTTTTAAGAAGTTGAAAAATAAGTAAATAGGATAGCGATTTAAAGTGACAACGCAATTTGTAATTTTTGCTGGGTTGTAAAGCATAATACATCGTTTTCTATAATAGTTAGCTAGTGTAGATTTGTACCTAAAGGGTAATGAAAATATGAATAGAGATGGATTTTGAGACCTTTGAGGCTGTACCTTTTGTGGCTGCTACAATGTCACCTTATAAACTAGGATCCGAATTCTCATGACACGTCATCTTTTAATTGTTCCATCATATGCTCTGTTAAACCTTTATCATGGGCCCGAGATTATGAAAATGCATATTTATTAGGTAATATGATTTTCTATTTTTAGGGCACTTTTCCGATTTTACGTCCTTCTTTTATCATTTTCTTATCCTCTGCGTATTTATTCAGTAATTTTCTTCAGCATTTACAATGAGTATGTAAAGCATTTTATATTGCTGACATTCTACATAAATGTAACTTTTCAAACATCAGAAATTTAAGAGTAACTCTGTACTTCATTCGCATTCTTGGGGAAAAATGTTCCTATCTAATGGTTAGTCTAGAAAGGGTTGCTTGTGGGTCGAGGGGTGGCAAAGGTCAGAGGGGCAGTAATAAACTGATGTGCCAGATTTGGGATGAGATAGGGCACATCTTGGTTTCTGCATGGCTAAGTGGGTACAGTCCAGTTGCCACTATTGTAGGCTGTTAAGTTTTCTTCCTTGACTGTGAATTTTGTTTAATCTAACTCGAAAGATCTAATGATACAGTTTCTTAATACCTATACATCAAAAACAATTTTCTTAATTTGATCACAGATTTTTGAAAGAATATGGTGTGTGTGACTGTGTGTGTGTGTATGTGTGTGTGTGTGTGTGTGTGTGTGTGTGTGTGTGTGTGTGTGTGTTTAATTATTTCTAAACTGGGTCATCGTTCTATCTATTAAAGAAAAAGTTGAAACCTATAGCAGAGATAGCACTGGTCGAAGAACAAAATGGTTTTAAGCAAGGTAGATTGTGGATTGATGTTACCTTCTTTTAGAAAAAAGAAGAGAATATAGTTTAAGAACTTGCCTGCTATTTAAAGACTACATTAAAACATATGATAGGGTAGACCGTATGAAGCTACGGCAAATATTAGAAGAATATAAAAGCCCTATGAATTTCATCAATGCAATCAAATCATATTGCAACACCAAGATAATAATGGATAATGTGACGGGATAAATCGACCTAGTAATAACAATATTAATATCATACTGATAATAATCTCATCCTAATAATGATCATATTAATAATAAGAAAATAATCATAATACAATACGGAGAATTATAAGGAGACATACGGTCGTTAAAAAATGCAAACCAAAGGTCTGCCAATGAAAATCGTAGAACTGCCGATAGGAGAGGAAAAATCTAGGTATCACTATCGGAACAAAAGGCACGACTCAGAAAGCGCGTCCCGCATAATCATGTGAGACTCGCGTCAACGGAAGCTGCATGTGTCTCTCTCAGACAGAACATTACAAAGTCTAACAGTCTCGGAAACTCACAAGGACCCCTAAAATTCATAACAACTTTTAGAAAAACAATCGGAAAAGATAGTTTCGCGAATGAATAATCTTCGCCAGGGTATATGGTTGCAAGAGAGAAAACTAATCTGTACATAACAATATATGTGGCAATATATGTGAAAATAAAAGTTCGCAGCAGAAATTGATTCAAAGTTCATTATTTCACCAATGCTATACAAGCCACGAGATGAAGAGTCATAGCCGAGGCAGATTCTGCGAACTAACAATTATCCATCTGTAATAATGGAAAACAAGAACTTGAAGTCAATATGGGATTGAGACAAGGCTGTGGTCTGTCTCCCATTTTATTTGACTTATATCTGTATAAAATAATACATTAATTAAGGGCCCGTCGACAACTAGGTCATTAGGGGCGAGTAAGGATGTTATTAATTTCAATACCAATTAAAAGTTTTCATTGAATAATAATAATAATAATAATAATAATAATAATAATAATAATAATAATAATAATAATAATAATAATAATAATAATTAATAATAATAATTAATAATAATAATAATAATTAATAATAATAATTAATAATAATAATAATAATAATAATAATAATAATAATAATAATAATAATAATAATAATAATAATAATAATAATAATAATAATAATAATAATAATAATAATAATAATAATAATAATAATAATAATAATAATAATAATAATAATAATAATAATAATAATAATACTCTTAACAGCTAACCTCAAATTGTTGAGAAAACAACCACGTTCTCCTCTACAAATAGAAGTTGGCAGATAAAGCCAAAGATCGATAATAGTAGTACCAACGGACGAAACCTAACCAAACAAATGACAAACGAAAACATCGAACAAATACATAACCTGTCGAAATAAAGTGGCAACAAAAGTGTTATTCATCAAAATTCTAAGGCTTTCACGGCCGGTGTCAAGTTAAGTGTTATTTCTCCAAGTTTATCATACTCGGCAGTTGCTGTCTCAAACCCATCTAAAGCAAAGGCTTAATTATTGAATCCTACGATGGCATAAGCATAAAACACTACGTGCTCCAGCTTGCCAATCTGATCTCACCTAACGACGTCCGATATGTTATTGGGTCATTCACGGACGAGAGAGGCTCGAGTGACTTTGAATAAGGCGAGCGACTGTGTGTACGTGACCATAAACAATGATGCCGGTAAAACACAAAGGAGGTTCGAGGCTACAGGGTACCTAATTACTGTGTGTCTATGATCGAACAGCGATAACACCAGCAAGGTCTAGAAGCTTCACTGCACACGTGCGCATGGAAAGAACTCGAAGGAGGTTACGTCACGCTGGCTCCAGTATAAATATGACAGACACAGCAGAGCGGTTAGATTTTCAGTTTGAGTGAGTGTTAGAGTAATTTTAGGTAGTGATAGAGTTGAGTCGTCCTGTACAGTTAGTTTTGGTTGCGAGAGTGAATCGGCCAGCTTGTCAGCGAGTATGTATGTGTCGTCGAGTGATTGTATCGTAATAGTAAAGATATAAGAGACAGTGACACTGGAGAAAGACGCTGAAAGACTGAGAAAGATTATCGGACTAAGAATTGTGAATTGTAATAGTAGAGAGACTACAAGATGTGTTAGCAACGAGAAGGAAATTGTGCATTTGTGGTAAAATTTAGAGGAAAATAAAGTCTTAAAAAAGTAACGAGATTCGAATTGGCGTTTTGTTACAATATGTTTTTTCCTCTCTAACAACAAGGTGTCGAAGACCTAACTAGCAAATTCTCTAAGATATATGTAAACGACGTATCACTGGTGATGCGACCCCTTCTTACAAAAAAGCAAAGGATAATATTATACAATGCTTGTCCAATAATTCCTAACTACATCATTGAAGACCAACTAAAAATATAGGTATCAAACCTATGTCCAAGATATTAGAGCAGGACTATTCTCACATATTCTAAGTTTCCCAAAACAAATCTATATTTCTCATGAAGATATCCAGAAAGTTAAAGCCACTTTACACATTGATTACAAAAGGACAACATACTGGATATATGTGTCCTCGGATTCACCTGCATTCTTTTTATACCAGGTGAGTCAGCTTATTCTCGAGTTTTATGAAATCCGCATTTTATACTCCAACATGAAAACATCGACCCCGTTACTAGGCTCTACCCGCGATGTTAAACACTCGATGAAATTAGTGCTAATATAGATGTTATCACATCGGCTTTTAATATATTCGTAATCAGATAGCTGACGTTTGCACTTCTGCAAATGTTCATTGGAACCAGCGAATATTACATCTTAAACGGAATGCTTACCTCACACGTTACTATACTCTGTTCATTTAGAGATTAGAGGAGACGTAAACAAAGCCACGTGTGTTTTGACCACAGCGCGCCCTCTTGACGCTTTCGCCGTGTAAATAGTCCCTTGAAGAAATACTCTTACTGAGATCTGAAATGTCACTTAATGTTTGCTAAAGCATGAACTAAGTGTACTAAGCATAGTTAAAGTGTAAGAATACGGAGTTAAGTGAATCTGTAACCAGCCTAATTCATTCTGCGCGCGCATTATTCAGTATGAAAGTAACATGGCGGAACAAGTGAGTGTTGTAAAACATAAGCACGGAAACCCGTTTTGAAGTGGTTAAAAGACAACAATATTGAACGTATTTAACAAGTTCTGCGAGAAATATCCCGAACTTGCTATCGAAGACGTGATGAAATTAACATCCGAGTTTACCGGTGTGTCAGTTGCAAGTATTTACAGCACACACAACGAAATTCGTCAGTTGGTGAAGATACCGGTAAAAAGCGACCACATGCCAGATAAATGGTGGATGTAGTTTGCGACGAATTTGTGAGTGTGAGATCTGCAATCCGTCGAAAGTTTCACCAATTCTTTGTTAACAATGAACCTCCACCTTAAACAAAGTGCTGTTGGCAGTTAACTCTGATCCTGATCTTCCAGATTTAAAACGAACTTCCCTCCACAAGCTGCTTCTGGAGATTGGTTTCGAGATTGTGAGCAGGAAATGAAAAAGTGTTATTGTGGACAGAGAAGATGTAAGTAGCAGTTAATTTCCACGTACTATATGTTATTTGGATCAAGTAAATATATCCTTTTAGTAGTGTAAAATGCATATTATACCTACGCGTAGCGGTAGGTAACCGTGTTGCGTCATTGTGGAAGCACGTGGCCGCGGAGTGATACAAACCGGTGCTTTGTTTATATCTCCTCTAATCTCTTGATGAACAGAGTATAGGTAGCTCAGTTGGAATGGGCGCAAGACTCCGAAGTAATCTGTCTGCCGTGAAGGTGGTTCGAATCACCTGCATATACTAATTTTTTTACCGTGCAATCCTCAAAATTTACAAATTATAATTCTGAAAACGGCTATAATATTCATTTTTATTGCTTTATTTATGTTTTATGCCATTGTTTGATGTTTCTTTATTGGTGAACTACAATTAGGTAGTTGTTTAAACATACCTATAGGTAGGTGCAATTGAAATAAGAATCACTTATACACAGGGTTGAACAGATCTACAAGCCACTATAATACGCTGACGAAGGGTTTCTGGATTGTCCAGCTCCTCTGCATAAATGCGTTCTTTTAAATAACCCCAGATAAAGAAGTCAAGGGGTGTCAGATCAGGTGATCTGGCAGGCCAGGGGACTGGTCCTTGTCTTCCTATCCAATGACCAGGATGTGCAGCATTCAAATGATTGCAGACGATCGGCAGACGATCCTCGACTTATACGGAGGAACGCCATCGTGTTGAAACCACATCGTCATTCGCTTCTGCAGTGGCACATTCCCTAATAATAAGGGATGAGCTACAGAGGAATTCCAGGTAGGGTGTGCCTCGAAGAATAATGGTCCAACAAGGTGGTCTCCCAAGATTCCACACCAGACATTTACACCCCACTGCTCCTGGAATGCTGCCTCCCTTACCCAATGAGGATTATCAACACTCCAATAGCGCCTATTGTGACGATTTCCTGTTCCATTGTCGTGGAATCTTGATTCGTCAGAAAACAATATCCTGGATGCGAATCCCACACCACTTGCTACTCTCTCCAGCAACCATTCACAAAAGAAGACCACTCGAGCTTCGAAATCTCTCCCGTGAAGTGCTTGGTGTAGGTGCAAACGATAAGAATGGAACTTATTAGTGTTCAATATTCGCACTACAGAAGACTGGCTGATGTTCACCTCCTGAGAAACTGCCCGTGTACTAGTATGCGGATTGTTCTGGATGGCGTTCAAAACTGCTTCTGCATTAACACTCGATGTTGCTAGTGCGTGTCTCACAGGAAGCCATGAGTGTCGGCAGACTTTTTTCCAGGGGGGGGCACATGTTGGAAGTTTGCAATCAGATAATATTAAATCATTATTTTATAGTCAAAATTAATCATATTTGTTGATAATAACCGTATTAATTTGTGTTTTTGCATCAAAATTAAAATAATAGTTTAATAGTGAGTAATTGGCTGCACATTAAGTCCACCAACTTCCAAGGGGGGGGGGGGGGGGGCTCTTCACGACGCCCATGCAGGAGGCATTCTTGCAAGTGATGCTGTTACACGCAGACGCCTTTCAACATTCCGGAGGGTGTTTGCTGTTGGTCGTCGTCTATTCGGATATCTCTCCCGAGATATTTTCTTCGGTGTATTTGATCTTACTTCTCCGTAGATCAAAAGCATATCTATGTACTCGTCTGTCGAATACATAATGAAAGACTGGCACAAAATATCGTGCTACAGCATACGTGTGGAGAACGCAGGGGTCGGCATTCACAACACAATACATCATGCCAGTCCAATGTCGCAGAAGTCATTACACCTGTTCTATTAAAAAATGCAGACAACCAAAAACTATTTAAATTATAATATCCTAAACGCTCAGGGACTTTATAATTAGATTACTGTGAATTCGGTTTTTCAAGTTTTGATGAACATAAAAAAAAATATTTACAATACTGAGACTCGAACCTATGTCATTGGGGCTTAGCGGAGAGAACCCGTCACAATCCTATTCAGCTATTTCGAGACTTGCCTGAAAACACCTACCGCGTGCAATAGTAGGACTTGCATGCCTGGCGCTATGCCATTGCCACCTCGCGAGTTTTCGGGCTTGATTTAGCCTTTTAAGACAGTTTTAATTGTTTACTGGGCGTTTTAATATTATTACTTAATTGGCAAAAGCTGTTATGTATATTAATTGAGATGCACCAGGCGTAGTTCACGCAAAAATGTAAATAAACTGTTGTTTAATAATATGTCCGTTTTGACTGTACGGGTCCATGATGGATGAGGTGTGTCTCTAAATTTTTCGTAATTTTTGGCAGCCAATCCCTGCTCTAAGTACAAGAATCCACCATTTTCTTTTTAGCTGACGTTGTTAGTGTACCCATATGATAGGTCGAATTTTTCCGAGGCGTTTACTGAATTACGTTGCTATGTATACTCTAATAAAAAGTTTGTAAAATCGGCTGGAAACCGGAATTCGCTCTCAGTAAACGAGTCGTATGTTTTTGAGGTGTGCTTTAGCGAGGAGTACGTTCTGTCCCTTAAACCACTGTTGCTCTCAATTTTGCGCATTCCTCTCTCTAAGAACGTCGAGCAATACATTTTACTAAGCGCAAAACTGGACTAAGGCGCAAATGCCGTTTGATGGGTGGCCTAACTTCCAAAAAAAAATAAGGCGCGGCTGACTCACTGGTATAAATCGGAAGGACACCTAGCAAAACAATGCCAAACTCAGTGGCAGAAACCCACACCGACCAAAACCCTAACACTAAATTCGACCCCTCTTCCTTCCCTGAACTTATCAGTCGGAGAAGAAAGCAAGAAGCTCTGCCCCCTGAAAATATCAAGTCTGTTCCCTTTTCAACACCAGAAACCCTTTCTACTAATATTGCATCACATAGCGACCGTAAAACAACGCCAGACAAATCTAGTGTCACATACCCTGAGTTGTCATCTGAAAATCCCATGGATTGCACGTCCTCTAAACATAACTTACCCCATCAGACACCAAAGGATCTGAAACTACAAAGATACAAAGACCAATGTCGTCTATCAGTAATGACGCAACGTCCACAAATGAAGATAGTGAACAACACAGTCCAAACCCTGAAAATAACCCTCATGAAAAGCCTATAAAACCAACCATTCTGTTAAGAAACCAAAAATAGACGATCAAAATACTATATTGAGTGCCAGCCTGACACCTACAAAAAGTAATAGAAAACGATCCGGATGCCTTTTCCCTAAGCTACTTACAGGTTCTCAGTTTATTTGAAAACACAGTGGGTGTGAATGACATAACAAATTGCTCTCAGCTATACCAATGACCTACAAGGTTCAGCACAGCCCCTGCGAACACTATACCCATTTTATACAAAGCAATTAAAACCAGAGCCAACCATATCATTAACAAACTACTAAATTTCACTAGACAAAACAAAGAAATGACAAAGGACAGCTCTATGCAAAATAACCCTGAAAACTCATTTTTCCCCTGAATCGACAACATGAAGTCCTAACTAATAGAATGGATCAATGGATTCCGACCGCAATTTGAACACTTACAACTTCTGATTAATAAACACCAACCTTAACTGTTATGTCTACAGGAAACTAATTTCGGAGATAATTTCGTTGTAAACTAAAACAGTTCAAAGTATCCTACCACACAATAGAATCAATGCCAGTCATGCTAGCTGAGTAGCAATTTACGTGAAAAGTGATTTAAGTTCATTCCTGTGAATTGTTAAATTACAAAAAAGAATAAAGTAAAACTCTCAGTTACAGTAATGGCTGATAATCAAGAACGGTTTAACATACTTGGAAGTTAACCATTCTGTCATTAGTGGTGTGATAGTCTGGATAGATTATCATTCTTGGTAATTGATCCTTTTTTTAACTGACTATAGTGAGCGTGAAGAGATGACCCTGGTTTGGGAAGTAGAAAACAGTAGGGAATTCTCGGAAAACTAAACGCTCTGCACTTAGGCTTTTCACTGTTTCCTTTAAATATTACTTCTTAAGAGTACTATAGTACCAATAAGAAATGAAATTAAAATAACATTACTGTTGTGTAGTTATTGTAGTTTCCATAGTCCACAACTTTTTCATTCTGAACTGTAATACGTTAAAATGTATATTAATACATTTAATAAAAATATACAACTATCAAAAAACAAACATAGCTACATCCGAAAAAAATGAATGAGAGAGAACATCTTAGCTGGTGTGGTATGTTACTTATTCTTATGATGTAAATATCACACGCACTTTGAGTTTATGTACAACTACTTTATTCGCAAAGAAACATAATTGAGAGGACCTCAACCGAGTCAGAACCACGCTATAGCATACAGCTAAAGCTAGCGTATACAGATGTGTGGGACTTGGGAGATTGGTAGGGATTTGGGGGAAGGTCGTCCTATCCATATCACATGCAGGCAGTGAAACGCTTACTCGGTTTAGAACGTAACAGATTGACTTGTGAATTTTGTGTTTGTTATTTTAGCTAAATATAGCTGCTCAACAGTATGACCTGCGAAAAAGTCAGTGCTAAATCATTGTATAAAATAATTGTCCTGTGTTAAAACTATTACAAAACAAAATAAATATAACACACTTGAACACAGAAAAATAAGGGGAACGCTCAGCGTACTAGTGTCCCCCAAAGCTATCCCCCTGGTTAAATGTTATATTCTAATTTCAATGTTAAATGTGCAAAAAATTGTAAAGTCGGGATTTGATATTAAGTTAAAGGGACTATAAAAAGGCCACAATAAAGAAAATCCAGTCCCTTATAACCTTTTCTTTTTAATGTTTAACGCCCTTTTACCGGTTGAGTCATATTGGACCATAAATGTAATGAGTGAAATATTTTCAAATGAGCTCGGGGTCCACAGAGGTTAGAGTTACTCGACATTCATCTTTCAAGATAAAGGGGGGAAAACACTTATCGAGGTAACTCAACTTAGTCGAGATTCGAACTTGGGACCTCTTGAACGTGAGGCAGACACGCTACGCCGATACCACAGGCGCGGCCATTATGACTTTTGTTTCTACTAAATGAAATCAGAGGGAAATCAAGTGCTATGAACATGATGGAAATTTATCTCAATGTTTAAAGATTTTAAACCTACCCTTTACCCTTGAGGGTTGGACTGTCATAAAATATGTATATGTGATATAAATAAAAAGTACCGCCTGATATTAAATTCAACGAAACCGTAATGAAATTAACATGAATGTGAAACATTCCCGTAATTCAGCAATTTTAAAAAGCTTGTGTTCACCGGGAAGAAAAGTGCTTTTCAGAGACGAAAGACTTATGACTTTCTTTCACTTTATAATGTTAGTATCGTTTTAATGTCTTCCAAAACTTACGCAGTCATTTACATATGTTCATACAGTTACTCTTAGTATTGTGTGTTTTGTCCAAAGCAGGTGCAATGTACGCTGTGTAGTTTGATAATTCATTTATCTTAATTCATGGCAAGTCGTTAAATATCGATTTGGGAAGACTGTTGAAAGCAAAGCTTCGTTGCATTAGAAGCACGTTTCATACGCTTACTGCGCCGTAAAACCAAACTGATGTTTCCAAGAACTTTAAAAACACATAAATAAGGACTGCAGCCAACAGCGCTGAAACAAAAGGGAAACGGGAAGTAGTCTGTGCCTCGTTTCATGAGACAACTTAACATTTAGTTGCAGATATAGTATGAGCTTTTCTTCGTGAGAAATGAACTCTATTTACTTATCTAAATGTCTTTACAAAACACACGCACCACTTACTAGCTATATTCTCCTCCACAGAAACGATTATGATCCATAAAAATTCCAGCATATTCGGCGTGGCCAGAGAAGATCAGATGTCCTTAATTTCAAACAGATCATTTTAAAACACCTACCTAAGTGCGCCACTGATTCTAAGACATTTTTAATCCACTTAGGCTATTTAGAAGACTGTTTCGTGTGCTCCGGAAACAAACTAAATTTACTTTCCAGACTGATTAGCTCTGACTGCAACACTTTACCCTCAGAAGACCAAGTAATTTTTGTAACTAGATCAAGGAGTGGGGGCTAAAAAGTGTCCAAATTTACATGTGTAGATACACAATTTATTTCCACGTAGAAATAAACATAGGCCTTCACTATTGTAAAGAAGCCACAGTTTTCATTTTAGTTCAAAAGCTGATGCCACATCTGGTACACCCGTAGTCATGTCTGAAACGCCAAATTCGTATAAGTTCTACTCGGCACAGCACCTGGTTTACACTATCCGCAATACAATTGTGTAGCGACAGCAACAAGTTGTAACAAGTTCCAAATCTTAATATTACTAACCCATATGAGCAATAATCATAACCAAATACATAGCTTTAGATTCTTCAGCTACAAACTATCAATATTAACTACAAATATTAACGACACAAAACAGGATACAGTTTGGACTGTACGGCATTACTAAACCTGCCACCTTCCACGTATATTCACTGTAACGCTGTGGCAAGACATGGGTTATTCCTGTGGTGAGGGTCGCTGGTTTAATTCTACCATTTTCCTTCTCTTAAGTAAGTTGAAACAACGCATAGCGGCTAGTTACTTTAAATATATTTATTTCATACACGACATTCGTGAAGTTAATAATATGATAGTTATTATGATATTTCTTTAACGGTTTACTCTACCGAGCAGCAATATACTGCACACGAAAGCACATGGCGCGCAAAAGCATCAGGCAGGCACAGTTCTCCCTCAATGAATCGTACTACGCTTGAGAATGGCAGAACGTGCACACCAAGGCCTAGGCACAAGGAAGTCGCTCCTTGCAGTAGTCAAGTAGGAAATTTTTCTGCTCGTGAAGCTGCAGCTCGTATTGCAGTCCCTGCATCTACAGCGCAGAGGTGGGTGAGATTATCCAGGGGAGGGGTTGAACACCGTCGTCCTGGTTCAGGAAGAAGGCGCGTGTCAACTACAGAACAGATGCAGCTTTAATTGGAGAAGCAGAGGGGAGCCTTTCCAAACTGCTTCTGATATGAAGGCAAAATTGGATTTCCCTGGATCAACTCGAACAATTCTGCGACATGTAAATGACGCAGGACTTCTTGTGCAAACAGCAGCTAAAAAACATGTGAGAGACGATTCTTCTCGCCTTGCACTTGCAAAGGAAAATCCCAACTGCAACTTGAATAACCTGATATTCCCAGACAAGATGATTAGGTGATTGTCTATCGTCCAAAGGGGTCCCGATACGATGCAAAATACGTGGCTTTACAATTTAATTTTGTATCGTGTTGGGGCTGGATATCAACGAACGGTCTAGGTGTGCTGTGGCAGCTTGACAATACGCTGAACACTTAGCTGTACTCGTTAATTATGCTTCCCTCTGTGAGGATGGGATATCCTGATGGAATTATTGAATTCGCACAGGATAATCATCCTGTCCACACATTTCGAAATGTTTCAAACTGGTTCTCATAGAGGCAGGAAATTAGAGTTCACTGTTCACTGCATTTGAACCCAATTGAGACTGTGTGGGTTGGGGTGAAAAGGGAGCTGTACTCCAATTTCCCTGTAGCTGGGCGAAGGCCAAAATATGGCTTCTGGACACAAATTCAAGAAGCCTGGGACGTTATAGCTTTTCATCCACATTACTGCAGGCATTTAATTTTTTCTAGGTCTCGAAGGTTGCAGGCAGTTGTATGTGCTCAGGTTTCATACCCCCCCCCCATATTAATTATGTTTATTTCTTGTGTTTTTGTTTTCGAAGAAGATGGTTTATTTACAAATATTTTTATTTATTTAACACAAGTGTTAGTAAAATAATTATGTTTTAGTGTGCATAGATAACTTCAAAGTTATATTAATGTTATATTATGTTCTACATATCCAGCCATAAAATTAACAAATATAAAAAAGACAAGCGACGTGGGACTTGAACCTAGGAACTTATATGAGTGGAAGTAGTGCCTTCTTAGCCTCTCGGCCACCATAACGTTATTCTGTGTTTTGTTTTCAGTACTGACCATTATACAATCCATTCGCCTACGTTGTGAACACAGCTTTTACGAAGATACACGAAGCTCTACGATCGGCAGTAGAATCTGGAGATGACTTTTTTTTTTTTTTTTTTTTTTTTTTTTTCCACCGGTGTACACTTACAAATAAATGGGATATTTAAATCAGAAATTTGGACTTATCATCCTATCAAAAAGAATTATTAAAAGCAAAATCCCCTGCTTCTGCCGGGATTCGAATCCGACCAATCAGCTGCATTATTACATATCCTATGTAACAACTACTGCCACCAGCAATATTTAAACAGTGACGGAAAGAAAAAGAAAACAGTTTTTCTCCTCGTTTCATGTGGTTTAAGAAGTTGCACACCGCTGCACCTTACCACACATAATTTAAAATTGGTTTAGTTCCTGACCAATCGCAATCCTAGATGAGGTGCTGAAATCTCACCAAGAATTTTAAGCTCAAATAAATACAGTTGCATTGACATAGGAATATTTTTCTCTGTCGTAGGTGCTAGAGAAGGTGCAAATGTATTTTTGAAATGTCAAACGTGGCTTAAAATGTCAGAAGACCTACACTACATGTTTAACTCCGAATCTCACATTCTTAGACAATCTTCACCATAGAATAAAGACTAATGTAATTAATTTCAGAAGTTTAATTTAGCTTGCTTGATTTTATGTAGGTTGTTTTCTCTGGTTACCTTGTAATTTGCATCTTACTTGTAAAATAGACCCTAGTCGTTACAAACGTTCTTAAACGCAGATTTTTGATTGGTCATTGACAGGACCAGATGACATATATTTTAACTATTATAACACAGGCATTACCAACGTGTACATACATTTTTATCATGGGTATCAGATTTTGAAAACGTGTATCTATTACGCCATGCTAGGTCATTTATGGCCTTTTCTATTTTTGGACATTTTTCCCCATTCTAGGTGCTTATTTTGTCATTTATTTTCCCTTTAAGTTCTTACATTTACTTTAAGTATATAAAGCGTTTTGTATTATTGACATTTTACTTATGGATAAACTTTCAAATATCAGAAATTTCACTATTCAACTGAGACATAAGAGTAAATTTGTATATCCTTTACTTACACTCATTCTTGGAGGGAAATCACATTTCTATATAATGGTTGTCTAGAAAAGGTTCCTGGGTGTGGAGAAGTGGCTATCTTCAGGGTGGATATAATTAGTTATGAATTCATGTCCCAAACTAGGGATGAAACTGGTCAGCTTTCCCTTCTTTGCCTACAGGAATGCCCCACAGTTAATAATGTCCTTGTGTCAATAGGCTAGGTCAGATATATTCTTAGGGGTACGTAAAATTTAAAATACGTATACAGTAGTATAATATGTTTCCTGAATGATCACGAATACCTAGAAATATTTGTGAATTGTCCTCTATGCAAGAATCCATTTTGCTTATTCTACTAGTTTATCCAACAATATCTTACAGCTGCGCAATGCCGATAATGAAACAGATTGCGAATGTGTGTCACTGATTTATAACACTAGCCTGGAAAAAAAAAAAAAACAAAAAACAAAAAACAAAAAAAAAAAAACGCCGGTTTGAGATCTGAAAGGTGATATTAGCTAATTTCGATGTTCTAAATTGAATAGTGATTACAGTTTTTCTCTACCACGTAAGGTTTTTCTACAAATCACTAAATATCATCATGAAAATAATGAAAACTGGTATGTTTGATGTTAAAAAAAGTGCGTTATAAAATAAATAATGAAAAATTTCAATAAAAATAAATACCTCCATGCCTGTAAAAGAGGGCATGGCGTTACATTTTCCTTACTTGGAAGGATTTACGTGTTGATTTACGTTTATAACCTGATTGAACGATTTCCCTTTTCAAGCACCAACAGCAGTCCGCTAGCATCGCAACATTCCACCGACGCTGATATCTCCTATCCATCTCTTTGATTTCTTGATGGAATCTTCCACCCTGTTCATCACCAAGTGATCCTAAATTATCAGGAAAATAATCTAGATGCGAATACAAAAAGTGAAGTTTTAAACTCATATTACACCCAAGTATTCGTAACTTTCTAACATATTTCTCACAATTACCTCAAATTGTGGATCCTTTGTATTTCCCAGAAACTTATTGACTACTCCTTTGAAAACACACCGTGCTTGAAGTTCTCTATCACTCATTTCATCCAAAAATGCACTGTGCTTCATTAGCTGCCTTATCTGAGGTCCATCAAATACACCCTCTTTTATCTTAGCTTCACACATCACAGAAAATTTACTAGTCAAATATTTGAAACACGAGTCATTTTTGCCCAATGCTTTCACGAATTGTTTTATAATACCTAGTTTTATATGCAATGGAGGTAATAACATTTTCTTTGGATCAACTAGACTGGCACGAATTGCACTTTTTTTCTCCTGGTGTTAAACTCTTTCTCTTAGGCCATTCTGTCGTTGTCCAGTGTTTAACCGTATCGCATAAAAAACATGGGTATTTTGTATAGACTCCTTGTTGCCCTAGTAAGATACTGGGTACCTTTAGGTCCCCGCACAATAGTCATTGATGTTCCTGGTAATTATCTTTTCTAAAATGGTTTCAAGATTTCCATATGACTCTCTTAGGAAACAGAATGTGCAAGTGGTATTGAGGCAAATTTGCTTCTATTGTGCAATAAAACGGTTTTGAGGCTTCGTTTTGAAGCATCAATAAATAAACGCCAGTCGTTACTGCCATATTTTGTCTTCCCAGTTGTTGAATTAAACCTGATGCATCACTGCAATAAACAAGCTCATCTTCCATTAAAAAGAACTTGGTAAATTCTATATCTCTATTGCTATACCAGGAAAATGTGATATCGTGTCCTTGGTAAGACAAATCTCTTACTAAGTCGTTCAACTCTTCTTGACTAAAATGCTGTGACTTGACTTCTACAGTGTGTGCTGGGAAAAATCAACATTGAAATTGTCTGTTGACCCAGAGACTGAACTCTCAGTATCCTCTTGTTGAGTTGGTGGAACAGGAATACGGAGATAGTTTAATATTTCAGTACTCAGTATATTTCAGCGACTTAAGTGCAGGTTCGTTTTCTTTACTCAAGGCCTCTTCCATTCATTATATTTGTGAACTAATTTTCAGATTATCACGTTTCTTTGTATTAATACGGTAATGAGCTGCATACTCTAACTTTTGTTATGATAAATTCGCTATAACAGAAAAACGTAAAATCAATTAAACAAGTGATAGCGTTGAACCACCACCACTGAAAGTGTAACATCGCGTGTTCTGCCAAGGTAAAAACAGTGTTGAAATTGATTCATCTACGAGCAAGTCGAAAAACATGACAAACGCGAAATATAGGTAATACAATGAATCTTATATTAAATATGGATTAGTATCCAGAGTTGGAACACTGCTCAATTATAAGCTGTATTCACAACAGTGTCAATAGGCATAAGGAACGCATGCTAAACATCAAAACTATATAACAGGGACATAATTTAAATTGTAAACAGTGCAAGTAATTGTTGACACAGTTGCAAGGATATATGAAACACTACCGGAAAAAAATTAGTACAACTACATGGAAATGATTCTTATCTAAAACGAATAAATTATACAGAGTGCATTAGTTTACGTGACACTTCTACAAATGATTCTTCAATATAGCTAGAAGCTCTTTAACAACATTGAGAACCACACCTCTGGCTCCAATTACGTCAACTGAAACAAGCTTATATTTATTTACTGCAAAAACCGTAAGCACTCAACTGTTTATTCATTTTTCCTGAAAGTTTATAGGCGATATTATATTTATTTTTTCAACTTGATAAGAAGTGCCAGATGTTTCGATTTCAAAACGTACTTATACTGTATGACTCATAATGAAAAAATACTCTCTTTCTCTACTACTTTTATAATCTTCGCAAAAGTTAAAGGCATATGGAGGCGGGCCGTACTGCAGACTCCAGCGAATCTTAAGCTTGCCCCTCCTACCAGCGCTGCCGAATGTGGTACACGCGTCCCACGTGCTCTTATGTACAGGACCTCTACCGGTACACGCACTACGTTTGGCAACAGCGCTCCGCTTGAGCATTGGCCAGCGTTCACTTGCCTTTAACTTTACCGAGCAATATAGTAAGTAGGGGAAGCATTATATTCGACCCAAAAATTCGATGTCGAGATTTCATCCAAAATATATGTTTTGAGGCTCCTGAATAACAAAAAAAAAAAGCATTTTGTGTGTGTGTCTGTCTTTCTGTGAACAGTACAACTTAACAGAGAAAAGTCTCTTAAAAACCAAAGCTGTATTTAAGTTTAATGTCTTTCAAGGATGCGACACAAAGATTTTGAAGAAAATTCCTCCACCCTAAACTGCCATTTACATGGAAAAGTTTTCGAAAATATTTATTTTCTCAAAAATGGCTCTAACAATTTTGATTAAAATGCCATACGTTTAAGATATTTGTATGGTAAAAAATGTATATTTTGAATTTTCGGGCTATAGCCCATGTAGTCCTGTTTATCCTTGATAACTTCTACATAGAAGATAACACCAAATTTTACTGTACTAAAACCGTTAAAACACACAACTTATGTGCAAATGCATTTTTAATTTTATTTTTATTTCTTCATTTTCTTTTATTTTTTGTGGAGTGAACCATTTTGTACGATAGATATTCCTTGTTATCTGTGAGTTTTCCAATAAACTTTTCTCAAATGGAAAGTGGTTATTCAGTTTCTTTATATCTTGCCTGAGGAAAGAAACAGGAATTCCAAAGTCTTCATATAGCAACCAGCTAAAAAAGGATTTGACCATCGCTTAAAACCTACTGTATCCTCAGGTTGCCCTTGCATCTACAAGAAAATTAGCAATAAGATAATTTCTGCAAATGTTTATCTCGACTAACATGAAGATACAGGAATAGGAGTTCGTAAGAATACTTAATACACGAGTGCAACACATCAATTTTTTTTTCTTTTAATGCAATCTTGCATTTTAATAAATTGGCATTTCCAGCTTTTCAAAACTAACAATCATCATTACGCTACTGAACCGACAGAGCACCTAGGTTACGTCACAGTAGACACCCTTACTCGATGTGACACGCGGCTCACCCACGCCTGCGATAGACCATGGTGTACTCTTAATTGGCTTTGCATTTTGTAAGTTTTGCTTTAAAAGCAGTTTTCTTAATTTTCTTTGAAAATTCCTCAAACAAGAACATGGAACAATATATTTTTTTCATTAATTTTCTAAATTTTATCTCATTTTTCTTATACCTAATGTGTCTACACGTATAGCAGTTATACAAACGTATAAATTCATTTATAAGTTTATGCGCACTATTTTAATAAATAATTAAATCTCAGCTTTAGGCCATTTTTATAAATATTACAGCATTTTTTGAAACACTGAATCATTTTATAAGTACATTTCAAACTTTTTCTTCTTCATCATTGGACTATCCTCCTCGTACGGAGGACTTGGCAAGTAGACAAGTCTATGGACCGGACAGAGTGAAGACCTGGAAGCGAGTGGTCAGCCAAGCGCCAGGTATGAGAGTGAGGGAGGGGATGACATAAAATGTAGGTGAGATGGATGATTGGAAAGGTGATGATGGAGCAACTGTTGGAATGAGTGGCGGGGGAAACCGGAGAAAACCCGCCCAGACGCCGCTTCGTCCACCACGAATACCACACATGGGTCAATGGCATCGAACCGGGCCGCCTTAAACGTTTTTATGTCATGAAAATTAGGTCCCTGGTCATTGGACACATGTTCTTCCTGCATTTTCCTGCATTTTCCTCCATTATTATCCACAAATAATTGTTTCTGAAACTGAATATGCAACGAGGTGCGATTGTCTAAGGCAGCACGATCAGTTGCACCCAACTCCTTCAGAGCAGTTTATCCAGATGCAATTATGGAACTAACTCGCCTGATAGCTTAAATTTTTTCTTGTAAATGATAATGTAACATGGATACGCTGTGAGTTAGACGCTTAAAAATGCGGAGATAGGAGATAAAACCGGTGCCAAAATAAACCTACAAACATTCTTAAATACTGCATAAGATACATTTCAAATTAGGTAACTAATTAGGTGTAATTTTGCAACGTAAAATTTAAAAAAGTAATCAGAAGAAAATACAGATGTTACATACACCAATTTTCGTTATCTAACTTCGAGAATCTTTACGCATGGAATATAATAAGGGTCACAATGACTCATTCCCCTTAGTCTTCTTTTGTGAAAATGAACAACTGAACAGTGGGAAATAAACATGTATAATTTCAATATCGTTGGACTAATTGTCTACAGCTGTAATTGAATTATTACATCGAGTAGGTTAGCTAATAACTGAAATTTATGAGCTTTTTTTTTTTTTTTTTTTTTTTCCCCTTTCATAAGTCAATAGATGTTAGGATATTTACGTATATGGCACCCGCATGTAGACGACTCGATTAAGGTTGGTTGTAAAAAGAAAGAACACAAGCAGTATTCTCAAAGCTCGATAGATGCACCTGCTCACTGAACGCAAAAGTCGATAGTTGCAATTACTTTCTGAAAAGGCGTACAAATGAATACTTGTTCGTGTGATGTGAACTTAAATGGATAGGAGCTATGATGACAAACGTGCACCAATTGTTAAACACCCTGAGGCCAGAATACGACGCAACAAAGATAGAAAAATAGCATTTAAACCAAAAGAAGATTATTTGCAAACGATTAAGTTCTCTCATAAACTTGAGGTAATTCATAAAACCCTAAGCTAATTTACAATAACGACTGATTTTGCAAATAGATTTCATCATTGAGCAAAAAAGACTAAAATAAATACTTTTTTGAAACACCGAGTTCTCATCTCCTTAAGTAGGATGGTGAAGAAAGAATCTCCTAGAGAGGACAACCCTCAAAGCATGAAGGGCAATGCTGGACATATCTGCGCACAAGCTATATTAAAGCACAATTCACATTGCATGGAATGAAATACTTGGGTGCAAAGTGAACAATCGGATGCAGGGAGAACCAGTTTGCGACTGTCGGCAATGTTCCCATATCACACCCTCAAGTCGCTATTATCGGGTTACCATAGTTAAATAGTTCTGCAAATTTATGATAGTACGCCCATACCAGTTTACTATCTATTTCATTATCTCAGAAGCATGTTTCATTTGCATTCTGCACAAAAATGATATGCAATGCGGTAATGCAATTGCATTTCCGCTCCGAGTTTTGTAAGATACATTTCAAGCTATTAGATATATCAACACAAATTTGTGGAGAAATTTTTTATTTTTCTCAAGTCAGGCACATCAAGTTAACAATGACCTTGAAACAATGTATAGCTCCTTAGTTTCCTTTGTAATTCGTTGTATGTTCTTTTGTGGCGTAATAATTTAGTGTGTATGTGGTAAGATGCTCCTTTTTACTTTCTCTACTGGTAAGTGGGAGAAGTATTGTATTCCACCCAAAAATTCGATGTAGAGATTTCATCGGAAATATATGTTTTGAGATCCGCTGAATCCAAAAAAAGCAGTTTTAGAAAAAGGTTCGTGTGTGTGTCTGTGTGTGTGTGTGTGTGTGTGTGTCAGTCTGTGTGTGTGTGTGTGTGTGTGTGTGTGTGTGTGTGTGTGTGTGTCTGTGTGTGTGTGTGTGTGTCAGTCTGTGGACAACATAATTCAAAAAGAAAAGTCGGTTAAAAACCAAAGTTGGTATTTTAGTTTAATGTCTTTCAAGGATGTGACACGAAGATTTTGAAGAAAATAGCCCCACCCTAAACTACCCTTTACATGGAACATTTTTCGAAAATTTTTATTTTCCTGAAAATTGCTATAACGATTTTGATTAAAATGTCATATGCTTGAGATATTTTGATAACAAATGAAATGTATATCTTGAATTTTCTGGCTATAGCCCCTGTAATCGTATTTACTCTGGACGACTTTTGCATAACTGCTAAACCGTTAGAGATAGACCAAATCATACTGTACAAAAAATGTAGATCTTGCTAAAATACACAATTTATGTCTCAATAAATTTTCTTGTAGGGTGAACCATTTCAGAGATATTCCTTGTTATGTGTGTGAGTTTCAGAAAACTTAAAATTTTCGTGAAATGGAACATCGTTGTTCATTTTTTTATATGTTAAGCGTGCAAAGAGAACGGAATCTCAAAGCTTTAAAAGATTTGACTAAGCCTATTGTATTCTAATGTTTCCTTTGCACCTACAAGGAAATAAACAATAAGATAATTTGTACGAATGTTTATTTTTACTAACAAGAAGAAGATATAGGAATAAGAGCTTGTTAAGAATCGTTACTACAAGAGTAGAGAAAGTCAGGTGAATGCAACACATCAGATTTTTTATCTGTGTTCCTAAGGCAGGATCTCAGCCCCTTATCTTTTTGCTCCTCGTTGTTCCCGGTTCTAGCTTAGTAGATATTTGCATGAAAACTCTTCTCTGTCGTCGTTGGCGATGGAGAAACCATTATTGCCTTAAATACAATGAGAGGACCCAGTCTTTTATATACATTGACCTTTTATCTACTTTATTCTGATTTCCAATAATTTATAGCGCTCTGGAATTACAGACGCATTGGATATATTAATATTTACTTTAGTCACCCAGATTTCAGATACACTATATGCTTTTCGCACTTTTCCGAAACGTTATTTTTCCGTAACATAAGACTATTGTCTTCCCAAAGTCGCTATATTTTAGATTTTCTTATGAGGGCTTATAAAGGAAAACTGTCTCAACCTGAAGCGTCTAAATTATAAATAGGGACGAAAATATAGCAACAGAAAGAAATATTTTGTTTTAGTTTATCGAAAATGCTGCTAACGATCTTGATTAATGTATCACGAATATTATGTACTCGCATAAGGGTAGCTCCAATCTTCTCTTTTGTACCGAAACTATCGCTTTATACAGTAAAATTCAGAAGTAGTGCTCAACAATCTCAATCACTAAAACAGTGGTCTACATATTGTCTTCGAAGCAAGTGTTGCTAACTTGGTTGGATTTATACATAAATCTCCACTACTCTTCTTAAATTCGAAAGAGAGTTTGTAATGATCTTAAACTATGGGAGGGCCATTCAAAATATCTTGATGGGCCCTTAATTGGGCCGCGGGTCTTGGATTGGCCGCCCATGTGCTAGGGGTTAGGTGTTCCCAGAGTTCCCTTTGGAAGAGGCTCTTGGAGTTGCTGTCACCCAAATAATGCCATACATTTCCAACATGTCTCTATGAATTCCACTCGGTATTTCACTTTCTTTTTACTAACGCAATACAAAATAACTTACGCGGTGCTGACATATGCTTATAAAACGCTGACTACCTAAGGCTCACTCCGTCAGGATGATTCGTGATGCTATGCAGGTAGCACGGGATTCAGACTTACTAATCTGCCACTTAAAAGTGGCACATCCAAGCCCTCACATTCAAGCTCGCCTAAATGTTACATCCTTCCTGATACAAAGCAGGAAATGGTGAGGAGTTTAGCTTAACTTAAACTGATTTACTTTGCCCATTCAACGTTTCTGCTTGTATGTAGCTTTCAATTCTAAAGGTAGAGCTTTTACAAATGCAATTAAATGTATATGTCTTGGCTCAGGAGATTTATTTATTGCTTTAACAGTTAATGCCCTTGTCGGAACGCTAACAACTAAATTTCGGCCAATGCTGCTCAGCTATCATGGCAAGTGGCGGAATGGACACAATAGCTCATCTGATTCTTGTATCCCAGTAAATCTTCAAAGTTATCTCAAATATCCCGGGATATTAAGATATCAGAAGAAAGGATTTAACGCGCATTTGCGCATCTCGCTATGGTAGGAGTACAGCACTGAATGGAAAGCCAAGATCCAAGTTTCAAATTTTGATTATGACACTCAATTTTCCAAGTTGAACTTAACTCTTCAAGCCAGTATGAAAGAATAATTATTGCAACTTAGAGGTCAATACCCAACAGTGTGTAAAGGCAAATGCGCATCCGGTAAATCTTCAAAGCTATCTCAGGTATTCCCAGATATGACGCCTTAATATCGGATGAGAACATTTAAAGTGCGTTCCGGCTTCTCGCTGTGGAAGTTCAGGAGTAGAGCTTTGGCATGGAAAGTCGAAGATCCATGTTTCAAATGCCGGCCGAGGTACTAAATTTTCCAATTTAATTCAGCTTTCCAAGCATAGACGTCGACATGCATAAAGCTTTAGAGAAGTTGTCTTTGTCTTGTTTTCATACTTCTAGAAATTCATGAAGTTTAACTATACGTATTGTGCTTGGCGAGTACAGGTTACCTTACATATAACAGTGTCCCACTAGGCCTAATGGTAAATACCTGGCTTATTCCTTGCATTATTTTGTAAGAGCTACGATAGGTTTCCTCGAATGCATTTCTTCGTCAGTGAGCATTAACTATGGATATTTGGAGGCACGTTCTGTTTTTCCCTCCAACCTGGGCTAAGCACCACTGGTCAAGGCTGGCAACAGGTGAGAACAAATAGCCTACTTTACACGTTGAAATATAGGTAAGGTTCTCACCAAAGCGGCCTGGGTTCGATTTCAGGCAACCGCATGTGGGATTCGTGGTGGACGAAGCGGCGCTGGGGAGGGTTTCCTCCGGATTCCCCGGTTTTCCCCGCCATCTCATTCCACCGGTACTCCATCTTCATTTCATGTATCATCAGTGTCACCGCCTGCGGTGCCGCAGCTGTAAAAGCGGGCGTTAAACACTACATAGGTAAGGAAGAGCTTTTACAGAAATATTAATTGGAGGAGCGTCAATTGCGGTAATATTATGTACCAGGGTGCTTTAAAGCTAAGGAGAAAGCTCCATGGTATAAAGCTACTAAGCAGAAAACTGCTGAATTTGCCCCACAATACATTCTAAATAAAACACACATTCACACACATTAAAATACTGTGTTATAGTCATATGACTTTCCCCACTCCTTCTTCTATAAACTATTCTTACAATGGAACACATTTCTCTGAGACGTCTACAGTGGGCTAAAGCGGAGTCAGATTTTTAAAAAAGCGGGTCGTTATGTGATGGCTTTGAACTCCATGTTCATTGCATGACCACGCGCAAAGAAAAACGAACAGCAACTTACCACTTGAAAAAAATATTTGGTTGAATTAACAATACCAAACACGCATTTGCTCATTTAGTTCTGTTACACTTACATGAATTCTTTTAACCACTATCGCTTATTTTATAAACGTTCCACAATTATTCTTGCTAAAGCTTATCTTTTTCTACTTCGTGCTAATCCAGATAAAGTTTGTAGAAATAGTTTGATTTAACATTTCATTGTAGGTTTTATTTAATATAAATATTTTCAAATTATTTATTTTGTGAAAATGGATCTCAAGATTTTTAATATCAAATGTCTTAGACATTAACAAGACAAATAAAATTTATATCTTGAATTTTCTGGGATTAAGTGTGAAATCTCCATCATTCGCAAGAATGTTTGCATCATTTTGGACAACTGGTAAACCATATGGGATGCACATAAAAATACAGAGCTTTTGAAATCATACTATGTATGTCAAATAATTTCTTCTGTAGTGTCAGTCATTTCCGAATTATTATCCGTTATTATGGGTTTGAATATTTCATACTTCAATTTTTAAAGTTCTGTCGCTATTCGGTTAATATACAAGTATGTATCTTCAGCGTATAACGAGCGCTTTAAACATCTGACTTGATTCGATTTCCTCTATCTTCCCCCTTGTATTTACAACGAAATGTGAATGCAAAATGTCTCTGTACTTAAAGTTTTATCTTGATTTGCAGGAAGTATCTGATAGAATAAGCTATTCGTGACAGTAGCTTGTGAAAAACAGTTATATAAAAATATATAATAATGAAAGCCACTTCCATGTAATACAATCGAGTTTTGTTTCCTCTATCATGTACCTATTGTTAGTAGGCAGAGAAAGTATCGAAATTATAGCCACAAATTCGTATCCGGATTTCACCAAAAATTCAGATTTTGAGACCTCGTGATTCCAAAAGGAACCTCTTTACAAAAATGTTCATGTATTTTCCTGTGCTGTGTGTGTACGTGTGTGTGAATTATAAATGGGTAAAATGTGTAATTTTATGAGGAAATGATAGAGGTAGATGAATAATTAAAATAAACAATTTCCATGTGTTAAAATCAATGCATAATATAGAAGCATTGTATAAAAAGTTTGTAATGAGAAAGAGTCATTAGCGAGGCAATTTAGGAGCTGAAGAAAAGCAATTGGTTAAGACAGTGCAGCGATGAAAATCACTAGCACGATGTGTACCTGGAAATCAATTGTTCACGGTTCACAAAGTTGCAGAGACTCGCGTGGTTCATTGCTCAAAATTAGAAAAGGAAATGAAATTCTTACGACTGAACAAGTTCACAATAAAAATTGTGTTTCAGATACGAGTTCGGAACCTTAGGATTGGACCACATTGGTGGGAGCGATGCTCGTAGGCGAAACTTATGTCAATGAAAGAGCGTGTATTTCTAAAACACGCGTTTTTTCCCCTTCGTGTCTTTCGTGCCTTACAGAACTGTTTACTGTGATCGATTATAGGTAGCCACAGCGCTTAAATACCGAGCTTGGGTTACACAGAGTTAGCGGTTGCCGGAGGGAGCTTTCTGCTATTGAAGGCAACGTACGTTTCGCTTTATTATTACGGAAACACTTTAAACTGTAAAACCTGAAGACGTCAGAAGTTAGCTATAATTCATTGGTTACAATTTCCAGTGATAAGGTTCAGAAAGCTGAATTCTTCAACCTTAAACAGTGGGTAACGCACTTCAAATAGTTTGTTAGTATCTGCTAAATCTAACAGTAGACTGAACAGGTGCTGTTTGTTTTCACACCTGTCTACGCATACCATGAGAGCCTTAAGGATCTCATAATTCACCACTGGAGCAACTGGTAGCAGATACACCGGATAACGAGATTGGAGACATCAAAGGTGCGCACACACCGCAGTCCTGGTGCGCGCGCGTATATGTCTGTGCGTGTGTGTGTGTGTGTGTGTGTGTGTGTGTGTGTGTGTGGGAGGGGGGGCGGGAGCCGCACAGTATAACTAAAAGACGAAAAGTTAGATATACTACGTATTTAAGTTGGGTACCTTCTAAAGAAGCAATACGAGGATTTCTAAGAATCCCCTCTCCAAACTACCTTTAAAATGGACAATCTTTTAATCTTGGAATCTTGGAAAGGGTTAATCAGACTGAAAATTCAATGCCATAGCCGGAAAGTTTCCATCTCATTCTATCCTTTCTAACCTTCTGACCATGAGTCACTGACGGCAGGTAAAACACCATCTCGTGATTGTTCTGCACACACCGAGTCTGTAAAGTCGGGATGAGTCAAGTCCAACATAATTTCCTTCTGTCCTGGATGTAAAGCTTGGAAATTCTTAGGTCTGTTCATTGCTATTTACTCTTACCCACAAACTTCTTAAGAGGCAATATAGTGCACTCATACTTGAAATTTATTATCGTTCTGGTGAAGCACCAAAATTGCAAAGTAAGCATGAGTTTGGTGGCTGACCTTCAAATTTACGGGTAGTAAAACCAAAAATCATGACTCCCAAGCTTGAGTGTCATCCCTTCCTACAGAGCATAGACGTTGCGAAAGCTTGTTCCCCGTTTAAACTGTTGATTTGACCATGAAGTGCATTTTTCTCACTATTAGTGTAGTAACTAGGTGTATGTAGAGTGATTATGGCAAGTGAAGCGCGTTATCTATGACTAAGAGTTTCGTTCTAACTTCCTCTACATGCAGCTGGGAGATATGGGCAGGACAAACGGGTCGTTGAGCACTCACATTTACTATTACAACCGCCGCCGCAATGGGGTGCATGATTTTGCGCAAGTTGATTTTACGTCATCTGTTATGCTTTTAAGGAAAAATACAGTTAGGTTGGTAACAGATCTAGGAACATGCTTTTACGCCACAATGAACACGCCCTTTGTCAGCACACGTCTGTTTATTTTAGTAAGCGAACCTTAACATACATTCTTTAGCGCTGGTTGTATTAGTTTGACCATGGACATTGTTAGTGAGGATACAAACCGAGGGAAGGACTTGCTGATAGTGGACGGCTTTAAGGAACATACTTAAGAAATGTGCAGATCTGGGTTTATCATTCAAACCTAAAAAAATCTGATGTGCTGCACTCACATGACTTTCTCTACCCTTGTACTAACCATTCTTACAAACTCTTATTACTATATCTTCTTTGTATTAGTTGGGATAAACATTTGTACAAATTATCTTATTTCTTATTTCCTTGTAGGTGTAAGAGTAGTATTACAATACAGTAGGCTTTGTGCGATAGTCAAATCTTTTAAAGCTTTGAGATTCCGTTCTGTTTAACATAAAAAAATGAACGATGTTCCATTTCAGGAAAGTTTTAAGTTTTCCGAAACTCACATAACAAGGAATATCTCCGAAATGGTTCACCCTACAAGAAAATTTATTCAGACATAAATTGTGTATTTTAGCAAGATCTACATATTTTGTACAGTAAGATTTTGTGTATCTGTAACGGTTTGCCAGTTATGCAAAAGAAGTCCAGAGTAAATACGACTACAGGGGCTATACCCAGAAAATTCAAGATATACATTTCATTTGTCATCAAAATATCTCAAACATATGACATTTTAATCAAAATCGTTTGAGCCATTTTCAAGAACATAAAAATTTTCGAAAAATTATCCATCTAAAGAATAGTTTAGGGTGGGGCTATTTTCTTCAAAATCTTCGTGCCGCATCCTTGAAAGACATTAAACTTAAATACTAACTTTGGTTTTTAACCTACTTTTCGTTTTTGAGTTATGCTGTCCACAGACACACACACACACACACACACACACACACACACACACACACACACACACACACACACACACGGACCTTTTTCTAAAAATGCTTTTTTTGGTTTCAGGGGGTCTCAAAAGATATATTTCCGGTGAAATCTCGACATCGAATTTTTGGGTGGAATACAATACTTTCCCTACTTACCAGTAGAGAAAGTAAATATATAGTGGATTATGAGGTGGCAATTCATAATGCTATTAGATCTGTGTGGGGTGTAACATTGGTAATAAGTGGATGCAGATTCCACCTTTCTCAAGCTTGGTGGTGTGAATTACAAACTATTGGCTTAGCAGACACATACAAAGACAAAACATCTGGGGAAGGTCAATGGCTTATTCACATTTTTGGCCTATCTTATCTAGCCCCTGAAGAAGAAAGTGACTGTTTTGTGTTTGATCTATATGATGAGAAACCAGAAAACTAAATTACCTAACGGAATTTTGTGATTATCTTGTTGACAACTATATATCGAATGAAGCACGTTTTCCCCCAGTAATTTGGGCGGCACAGTCATCAGCTACCACAAACACAACCAACGCCTGTGAATCATTTCAAGAAAGTACAATGCCACTTTTTATTCTCCGCACCCAGCCATATTAAAATTTACCAATGTATTAAACTCACTACAGTCTGAAACTTACATGAAAAGCAATGGTATAGAAGAAACAACAAAGAAAAAGAAAAAGGCACTTGACAAGGCTAATAGAATTGACTCATTTATCCGAGAACGCCGTTCTGGAATAATAACAGGCAGACTACTATAGAAAAAAATCTTGTTTAAACAAACAGTTATAATGATCTGTGTACAAATCTGAAAAGAGCCTAATATTTTAACAATTAAAAGCTTTTATCATATTTGTAACCACATCGAGTGTGTGCCTGCCAGTCCGAAGTCTGGATAAAGTGGGACGGAAGATATGGTTTGTACATACCAACATATGAAAATAAAATAAAAGTACGAGGCTTTAGGTATTTGATTTTTCGCCAGTTTTTGTGGCGCAAAATCAGGTCCCCGACCGCCATGACCACCACAGCCACCTCCACTAACAACAATAATAATGATAATGATGATGACGATGATAATAATAATCTATATAATAAAAATCTGATGTGTTGCATTCACATGACTTTCTCTACTCTTTTTCTAACCAGTATTACAATCTCATATTCCTATATCTTCTAAGTGTTAGTTGAGTTAAAGTCCAGGGTTGCCAACTTTTAGAAGTAAAATTATCGTACCGGCCACTCAAAATTATAGATTTGGATTCAAAATTATCGTACATCATAAACCATATGCTACAGCAATTAATATATCAACATAACACTTATGAAAATGTAATAGTATTGATGTTTATGATATCCACTTACAAGATTGATGACCTCAATCAGTATTACAACTTTAGTAGTTATGTTTCTCGCAGTATACATATGAAAGTTTACTATCTTCCTTAACTGTTGCAGCATTAAAGAAACTTGTTGAGATAAACGTTGCTTGCAGATTTCCGGACCCACCACATTCTTTCATAAGCTGAGATGACCGAATAAGTCCATTTACCGTATCTAGTGACAATCTCTTCCTTTTTTTGGTTTTTATTAAACCTAGTTTAGAAAAAACTCTTTCACTAGAAGTGTTTCTGTGGGGCAACGAAATCGCTGATAATGCTAACTCCGCCAGTTCTTTGAAATCAGTATTTCCACCAAGGTGACGTGTGTTTAACAGCATTCCAGAAACTGCCAGGTTCACGCATGTTCTTTATTTCACACGGAATATCACGTATTCAGAGTTTCTCCATTGATCATCAATTTTCTGAACTGTACCTTCTTCACTGAGATCACCAGATCTGGCCACACTGGCAATAAGAGGATAAAGGGTGTGAGGATTAGTAGGATATGAAATGGTTGCCTTAGAGGGGTGGAGACAGCTCAAGAGGGCCAAAGTGGTGTCCCTATTTATAATTAATTTCAATTCGCTGGTGTGACAAATCAGTGAAAATTATATTTCGTCGGTATCGAACCATGCACGAGTTGACAACCACGAGTACAAACATTCAAATTATCGTATGCCCCCATAATTATTATACGGGTTGGCAACCCTGAGTTAAACACTTCCAGAAATTATCTTATTGCTTGTTTTCTTGTAGGCGCAAGGGGAATATGGGAATACAGTAGGCTTTGAGCGATAGTCAAATCTTCTAAACGTTATAAATTCCGTTCTCTTTGCACGGTTAACATATAAACAGGTGAATGGCGATGTTCCATTTGACAGAGGTGTAAGTTGTCCAAAAGTTACACAAATAGCAAGGAATATATCCGAAATGGTTTACGCTACAAAAAAAAAGAAAATTTGGACATAAATTGTGTATTTTAGTTTTTTTTTTATAGTAAGATTTGGTCAATCACTTGCGGTTTATGAGTTACTCAAACAGAAAATTCAAAATATGCATTTCATATGTCATCAAGATATTTTAAACAAGTCACTTTAATCAAAATCGTTAGTGCCATTTTCAAGAAAATAAAAATTTTCGAACAATGTTCCATGTAAAGCGTATTTTAGGGTGGGGTTACTTTCTTCAAAATCTTCGTGTCGCATCCTTGAAAGACATTAAACCTAAATACCAACTTTGATTTTAATCCGACTTTCCGTTTTTGAGTTATGCTGTCCAGACTGACACACAGACAGGCACACAGACACACACACAGAACTTTTTCTAAAAATGCTTTCTTTGGATTCAGGGGACCTCAAAACATATATTTCCGGTGAAATCTCGACATCGAATTTTTGGGTGGAACACAATACTTACCCTACTTAGCAGCAGAGAAAGTAAAAATGAATTTGTAAATCCTCTTTCGTTGTTCTGGGTGTCTCAGTTGGTTAGACGCTGTGCCTACTTATACCAAGGTTGCGGGTTCAAATCCGACCCAGACTGGTGGTTTTTAAGTGTGCTTAAAACGCCAGCTCCATGTAAATAGATTTACTGGTATGTAAAAGAACTCCTGCGGGACGAAATTCCGGCACACCGGCGATGCTCATGTGATCCTGGCAATTGACAGCGTCGTTAAACAAAATAATAATAATAATAATTATTATTATTATTATTATTATTATTATTATTATTATTATTATTATTATTATTATTATTATTATTATTATTATTATTATTATTATTATTATTATTATTATTATTATTATTATTATTATTTATATTATTATTATTATTATTATTATTATTATTATTATTATTATTATTATTATTATTATTATTATTATTATTATTATTATTATTATTATTATTATTATTATTATTATTATTATTATTATTATTATTATTATTATTGTCGTCGTCGTTTGTTGTTGTTGTAGTAAATCTTCGTAAGCGCAACACTTCGAAACGGCTGGATCAATTTGGCTAATTCCTCTTTTTCACATATTAGTGTAAGTGCGAGGAAGGTTCTTATGAAGAGCAAAATTGGAAAAATTGGGCACAAAAACGGAAAAACCATATTTTTCTTTTTCCCATTCAAACTTACAAAAACGGTTGTGTATATAACCGTCAATCTCCTAAACCACTTGACCGATGACTGCGAAATTTGTCATGTACAGGGAAAGGTCACCCGGTATCGGACGGAACCCTATGTCGGACAGTGTCAATTTCTGGTTTTCAGTACGATGTGTCAGCAAATGTATCTCAGCTAATAACCTTCTCGGGTCAAGCCGGAAACTGACCATTGTGTGATTGTGAACAAACAAGTTGGCACGTGGAAGAAAGGTTTCTTGTTTCCGAGCTGCTACTTGCTGCAATAAGATAACTTTGTGAACCTGATACTACAATACTGGTGGTCAAACATACTCATAAGCGTTGCAAACTATTTACCGTACGTTAACCTAAAAATATGGACGAAGACATTGCTTTTGTTTAAATGTGTTACCTGTGGTGACTCGTTCACTGTGTATGTGTAACGCACCCAATTTCGGACGGGAAATTGGAACCCGGTATCGGACAAACGAACTCGTAGCTCTCTTATCAATTCTTTTATTTCGTTTGTTTCAGACAAATATAAGGAAGACAAGAGGGAACTGGACGGCGGAAAACATGACATTAGCCGTTAATGAAGTAAGAGAGGGTAAACTAAGCATTAGGGAAACAAGTGAGCAGTTCTGTGTCTCTAAAAGCACATTAGGAGATAAACTGAAATTAATTTCTACAGGAAATGAAACAAACATGAAACCTGCCATGGGTACATATAAAAGCATTTTTTCGAAAGAGGAAGACGATGCACTGTATAACCATATAAAAATGTTAGATAGTCATCTTATGCCACTGAATAAAAATGAATTTCTGAAATTAGTTTTTCAGCATGCTGAGCATTTAAAACTACATCACCAGTTTAACAAAGAAAAGGACGCGGCTAGCAAGAAATTTTACTATTCTTTGATGAACAGACATCCTGATCTAAGCTTGAAATCGGCTGAGTCCACTAGCCAGCAGCGGACTAAAGGTTTTAACCAGGAGCAAGTCAGTAAATTTTTGGATAAGCTCTCAGAGTTGGTGACTAAATATTCATTTGATCCTGCAAGGATTTTCAATGCCGACGAGGCTGGAGTTTCAGTTGTGCACAAGAATCAGCTGAAGGTGATGCCACTGAAAGGGAACAAACAAGTTGGGAAACTAACTTCAGGGGAAAGGGGAAAGAATGTTACTCATGCGTCAGGTGACCATTTTGTGCCTCCATTGCGTGTTCCCTAGAGTCAGAATGGACAACGATCTTACGAAAGATGCAGCAATGGGCAGTGTATTTGATGCCCAGTCAAGTGGGTGGATTACTAAAGATGGATTCCTGAAGTGTATGAAATCTTTTGTTCTGACGGTGAATCCTAGTGAAGATGATCCAGTGTTATTATGGCAATTCTACCCACAACGACTTAGATGCCATTCTCTTCACTCGAGCCCATAATGTCCACAAGCTGAGTTTGCTGCCCACACCACTCACAAGTTGCAGCCCCTAGATCGAGTGATCGTAAAGTCATTCAAAAATGCCTAACGAGGCTTGTTTCACTTGGATGAGGAAATATCTCAACTTAAAACTCACGCTGAAAGATATCTCTGGACTAGTGAGCTACGCATTCACCAAGGTGTGCAGAATGGAGCCTGCTAGGTCAACATTTTCTTGTTGTGGCATCTACCCCTTGAAGTGCAACTTTTTTAGCAACACAGATTTTTTTCGTCCTCGACAGAATTGGCACAAACAGCTACTGAAGATTCTTCAAACACCCAACATCACCATTCGTAGGCATCATCTGAGCAACAGGGTTCAACACCCAGTTCTTTAGCTTCACCATGCACAGCCTCTCCTTCCTCAGCCACCATGCCACCAAGCCTGACCATTCAAACAGCCCAAATCAAAATCCATCTCCAAGTGTAAGCCTAATTCAGAAAGTTTGTCCTCTTCCAAATAAAGATAATCAAAATTTGAACTTGAGAAAAAGACGCGGAGACCAGAGTGAAATTTTATCTTCAACACCCTTCAAACAAAGGCTTGAGGAAAGGAGACAAACCACAAGCCTACCGGAATCCAAAAATACCACAAAGAATTATGCTGTCAAAAGAAGAACACACCAAGAAGCAGACTCAAATAAAAAAAAAAAATATGATGTGACACACTCACATGACTTAGTCTGCTCTTGTACTAACCATTTTTACAAACTCTTGTTCCTATGTCTTCTTCATGTTAGTTGAGATAGACATTAGTACAAATTATCTTATTGTTTATTTTCTTGTAGCTACAAGCGGAATATGGGAATACAGTAGGCTTTGAGCGATAGTCAAATGTTTTAAAGCTTCAAGATGCCGTTCTCTTTGCACTCTTAACATAAAAAAATGGACAACGATGTTCCATGTAACGAAAGTTTTAAGTTTTCCGCAACTGACACAAATAACAAGGAATATCTCCGAAATGGTTCACTCTACAAAAAACTGTACTCAGACATAAATTGTGTATTTTAGCAAGATCTACATTTTTTGTATGCTAACAATTTGCCTATCTCTTATAGTTTACTAGTTATTCAGAAGTCATCTAGAGTGAACAGGACTACATAGGCTATAGCTAGAAAATTTAAAATATACATTTCATTTGTCATAAAAATATCTCAAACGTATGACATTTTAATCAAAATCGTTACAGCCATTTTCAAGAAAATGAAACATTTTCCATGTAAAGGATAGTTTAGGGTGGGGCTATTTTCCTAAAAATGTTTATGTCGCATCCTTGAAAGACATTAAACTTAAATACCAACTTTGGTTTTTAAACTGCTTTCGTTTTTGAGTTATGCTGTCCACAGACTGACAGGCACACAGACTGGCTGGCTGACTGACTGACTGACAGACAGACAGACAAGACACACAGACAGACACACACGCGCGCGCGCGCGCGGACCTTTGCTAAAAATACTATTTTGGGATCAAGAGGTCTCAAAGCCTATATTTCCGATGAAATCTCCACACCGAATTTTTGAGTGGAGCATAATACTTTAAACTAGCAAGAAGGAATACGTCGGAAATGGTTAATTCTATAAATATGTAATTGATATAAATTGTGCATCTTAACTAGATCTACATTTTCTGTGTAATTAGACTTTGAATATCTCTTAAATTATGCAAACGTTATTGAGAATGAGGATTTTAGAGGATATACCTACCCAGAAAATTTAAGATTTAGAGTCGTCTTCGAGAAAATCTTCATGCACCTCTAAATTATGAGCATAACTCAGTTCCACGTATCTTATGTATTTCTTGAGTTGATTTCGCTAGAACGCCCAATCGCCTTAGCCAACCTGGTTTAAATAATGCTTTGTCGTAACATGGAACGGAACTTTCCAGAGAATGACTTCTGACAAAATTTTAACTGGTGCTTCTCACATTGTGCATTGGTTTTAACATAATTTCTTTATAAAATTATTATTTTTGCGGGTCAATGATTCCAGCCTCTGTGAGTAAATAGCATAAAAATAGCTGATTATTTCGTCTTACCTCTACTAAGCCGTATGGAAGTGGATATATCTGGAAAGTTGTACTTACCTGGAAAAGAAGAAAAAGGTTTTATTAATAATGTTATTTATATCTGAAAAATCTGATTTGCTGCACTCACTTGAGTTTCTCTATTCTTGTACTAACCATTCTTACAAACTCTTATTCCTATATCTTCTCCATGTTAGTTGAGATAAGCATTTGTACAAATTATCTTATTGCTTATTTTCTTGTAGGTGCAAGGAGAATATTAGAATAGAATATTAGAATGAGCGATAGTCCAATCTTTTAAAGCTTTGAGATCCCGCTCTCTTTGCACATTTAACATATAAAAAAAGAACAACGATGTTGGATTTAACGAAAGTTTTAAGTTTTCCGAAACTCACACACATAACAAGGAATATCTCCGAAATGGTTCACCCTACAAGAAAATATATTCAGACATAAATTGTTTATTTTAGCAAGATCTACGATCTCTAATGGTTTACCAGTTATGCAAAAGTCGTCCAGAGTAAATACGACTACAGGGGCTATAGCCAGAAAATTCAAAATATACATTTCATTTGTTATAAAAATATCTCAAACATATGACATTTAAATCAAAATCGTTAGTCATTTTCAAAAAAATCAAAATTTTCGAAAAATGTTCTATGTAAAGAGTAGTTTAGGGAGGGACTATTTTCTTGAAAATCTTCGTGTCGTAACCTTGAAGAACATTAAACTTAAATACCAACTTTGTTTTTAACCGACTTTTCGTTTTTGTGTTATGCTGTCCACAGACTGACACACACACACACACACACACACACACACGCGCGCGCGCGCGCGCGGACCTTTTTCTAAAAATGTTCTTTTTTTTATTCAGGGGTCTCAAAACATACATCTCCGGTGAAATCTCGACATCGAATTTTTGGGTGGAATACAATACTTCCCCTACTTACCAGTAGGGAAAGTAAAAAAGTGAGAAAGCTACTATTTTCAATATGAAAAAACCGACTGAATCATTTGTGGCGAAAATTTCAATGAAGACTGGATCCAGTGACGCATGTGCAAGGGGTGGACCCATGAAAACTGTGTCAGTTTGAAGGGGATACCCTTTATTATAAATGTGACATTTGTGCTAAAAAGTAATATATAGGTACATTACAATTACAAAATAATCTATAATATTCAGATTTTCCGATATAAGGTGCCTTGTTTTCAATTTGGGGAAAAACTGAGATTTATAAATGTTTTAAGTTCTCTCTTTTCAGTACTTACTGTGGATAACATAAATACAAAACATGTGTTCAAAATAATTTTTAATATTAACTGTACCCATTCGCAAAGTCATTATGCACAAAAAGGCTTAAGTGTCCGATACCGGGTACCTACCCCTAGAAAGGATTCTTATGCTATCCATTTATATACAATGTAACATTCACGTGTTTTTCTCTACTCACTTTTCTTTTACGTGAGACATTCACATATCCTTCCCTATATAGTCGCCCTTCAACATATTCATACAATTTTCTATGATTGTAGTAAAAATGCAACACATTGCATTAACACGGTTTTCTCTGCTCACTTTTATTTTGCGAAACACGATCTATTCGCGCTTTAACATACAATTCATACAATTTTCTATTTTGTAATAGAAATGCAACGTATTACATGCACACGATTTTATCTACACTCTTTTCTTTTACGTAACATGTTCACATCTTCTTCTCTACTCGCTCTTCAACAGACAAATTCATACAACCTATATGTATGAAGTTGATAAATTCCAACACGGTTGACCGACCACAATGAAAATTGGCACATCTAAGCATTTTTCATGGAGAAGGTTTTTATGCTACACATTCGCATATTTTTCTCTACTCGCTTTTCTTATGCGTAACACATTCACAAATCCTTCTCTATTTGCCCTTCAACCCACAATTAACCCTTTGCGAGCGAAAACCCATATATGGGCGACCTGTCCGGACCCTAGCGACCCAGCGACCGAGTTCAGGTCGTACAGGTTCTCCTGTACGGGGTGTCGTGTTTGCACAGCACCTAGCCACTATTGCGACTTTATCTGTGCGGTATTGGAGGTTGTCCTTGTGTTGTCATGCTTTTGTGTCCTTGGCAATGGTTTCTTTCTGTATGCCTAGTTTAGGATACAGAAAGGGGGCAGGAATAGGTGTTGGGGTAATGATGTGATAGAAGATGGGAGTGGCGCTACCCTTATCCAAGGGCGTCCTGACCCTGACGAGCGAAAACCCATATATGGGTTTGGAGTCATAGAGCTATTGTGATCGGCTCCTCTCGCTCAAATAATTCATATATACTGCCAATAGATGGCAGGAAATGTTCTTTCAGATGTTTGTGATCAGCTCATCACCGATTTTCCATATTTAATAATTTCTGTCGTAGTTTTCAGTAGTGTAGGAATAAACAGTGCGGTGATTGCATCCAGTAAACGCGAGTTTTTTTTTTCGTTTTTTGACAGAATTGCGGGAAAGAAAGGGTTGACGGAGCAAGAAATTGTAGAATTGTTGAACAAAAGTGATAGTGAGTTATCTAATTTTCTGCTCAGTGATGATGAGAGTGATATATGCGAGAATTTGTGTCTAAGTGCAAGTGAGAGCGAGAGTGACATAAGTAACGCTGCAGACAGCTATACACCAAGCTGGAAGAGGTGAGTAATTTTGACCCTGGCCCAACATCTAGTATCGCAGTGCACAATATCCAGCAGGGACCAATACTTCCTTCTCATTTTGATTAGAATACGCTTCCAGCAGAATTTTTCGGCCTATTTTTTGATGACGAAATTATGGAAATAATTACTGAGGAGACGTATTCAGGAAACATAAAAAAAAAAAAAAAAAATAATAATAATAATAATAATAATAATAATAATAATAATAATAATAATAATAATAATAATAATAATAATAATAATAATAATAATAATAATAATAATAATAATAATAATAATAATAATAATAATAATAATAATAATAAACAACAGGCGACACCACCAACGAAAAAAGCCAGGATTGCTTCTTGGAATCTCCCAGAAATTGCCGATATAAAAGCACTGAGATAGCATCTCAATAGTATTGAGATAAACAAGTCGTTATGAGAATCATATGCACATTTTAGATACCCTGCCCTGGCTAGGTGTAACTGCACGTTTCTATCAAAACGTTTATAATTTGTTATCATTACCGTTATTATTACGAATGGAAGTATTAAATATCATAATGTGATACTATTTAGTTCCTGAAGCACTGCTGGTTTATTTGTGAATACCTATATGTACGAACTACGCTGTAGAAAATGGAGAAGTGCTACTTATGCCGTTTTTGTGACATTTTTACGCGGATTAACAAAACTTCACTCCTGGAGGACAACTATGACCCAATTCAACAAAAAGCAAGGTATACTATGTGTTTTAGTACATTTGAGTATGTTTATATAGTTTTAACTGTATTTAATAGATTTTCATACTTCAGCAAAATTGCCTTCCGCTCAGAGCCATAAAACACGTCCGCTCGGGAAGGGTTAATACACCATTCTATGACTGAAATAGAAATGCAACGTATTACATTCATACGGGTTTCTCTGCTCACGTTTCTTTCACGTAACACATTCACATGTTTTTCTCTACTCGCTCTTCAACATACAGTTAAATGGATGTTGGTATGTATGAAGTTGATAAGCTTAACACGTTGACAGATCACCATTAAAATTGGCACATTTAAGTGTTTCTTCATGGACGTCTTTATGTGATCCATTTTACTTTGCAAAGCATTACGTTCACATAGTTTTCTCTGATAGCTTTTCTGCTACGTAACATATTCATATATCCTTCTCTACTAGCCTTTCAACATAATACTCCTCCACTTTTCTATGATTGAAATAGAAATGCAACGTATTACATTCATATGGGTTTCTCTTCTTACTTTCATTTTACTGACATATTCACATATTTTTCTCTGCTCACTCTTCAACATACAATTAAATGGATTTTGGTATGTATGAAGTTGATAAACTCAAAAACGGTTGACAGGGTTTCTCTTCTTACTTTCATTTTACTGACATATTCACATATTTTTCTCTGCTCACTCTTCAACATACAATTAAATGGATTTTGGTATGTATGAAGTTGATAAACTCAAAAACGGTTGACAGATCACCATTAAAACTGGTACATTTAAGTGTTTTTTATGGAGGCTTTTATGTGATCCATTTTAATTTGCAACGTGTTACATTCATGTGGTCTTCTCTGATAGTTTTCTGTTACGTAACACATTCACATATTCTTCTCTACTCGCCCTTCAACATAATACTCATCCACTTTTCCATGATTAAAATAGAAATGCAACGAATTACATTCACACGGTTTTCTCTACTTACGTTTGTTTTACTAAACACAATAACATTTCTCTCTCTACTTGCCTTTCAACGTAGAATTCATACAATTGTCTACGACTAAAATAGAAATGCACCATATTACATTCACATGGTTTTCTCTACACGCTTTTTTATGGAACTTAATCACATCTCTTTCTCAATTAGTGCAATTTTCTATATGTTTGAAATTGATATGCAGTACGAGGAAGGTTCTTATAAAGAGAACATTTGGAAAAATTGTACGGAAAAAACTATAAAACTACATTTATCTTTTTCCCATTCAAACTGTTCCTAGATGTCAATTCTAGGGTAGCGTTGTGAGATCAATTATTCGAAGATAGATTTGAGCAATGAATCGATAAAGTGAATCGCTCCCAGACACACTAAAATCGGCTTTGATATTGCTGGAAGGTGTGCGAACAGCCCATTCAGCACTAAAATTGCCGTTTAATACGCAAAGCACCGAAACTCCAATCTACTACATTTTGAAGAACTCTGCAATGGCAAAGGTTTTGCAACAATGTAAATTGATAGTGTGGAATGAATGCATGATGGCGCACAGAAAGTCGAAGCATGCAAGATCAGCGGAACAATGAAACCAATTTGGTGGTGCGATGATTTTGTTAGCAGGAGATTTTCGTCAAACATTGTCAGTGCTTCCATGATCAACGGCAGCTGATGATCTTAATGCATGTTTAAAGTCCTCCGTTCTGTGGAAACACATCAAGATACTAAATTTAAGCAAGAATATGCGTGTCGAGTTGCAAAATGATCCATCTGGGGAAATAGTTTCAAGATAGCTCATAGACTTGGGTAATAGCAAATACCCTTTAGATGTTTTCACTGGCTGCATTACCTTTCCTGACAATTTTTGTCAGTTTACAGAATCAGAAACCGAACTCATTCAAAAAGTGTTCCCAACGTTGCTCAGAATTAGACAGATCATATCTGGCTGTGCGAACGAGCTATATTGGCTGCCAAGAATATGGGTGTAAATGAATTAAATTTCAAAATTCAAAATGAAATTGCCGGTGAATTGAGGACATACAAATCAGTTGATTCCGCTACAAACCAAGATGATGCCATCAACTATCCACCCGAATTTTTGAACTCGCTGGATTTGCCAGGATTGCCACCTCACAATATTCAATTAAAGGTCGGCTCGGTGATCATAATGCTACCAAATAACCAACCACGTCTTTGTAACGGCACACGGCTAGCAGCGAAAACATTACTGAACAACTTAATCGAAGCAACCTAAGCACTAAAGGGAAAGTATAAAGAAGACGTTTTGATACCGCGCATTCCAATGATTCCTGCTGACATACCATTTGAATTTAAACGACTGCAGTTTCCAGTGCGGCTATCTTTCGCTATGACCATAAATACATCCCAGGGGCAGTCACTGAATGTTTGCGGCATTAATCTTGAAAACCCATGTTTCTCGTATAGCCAATTGTATATTGCCTGCTCCCGTGTTGGAAAACCATTTGATTTGTTTGTTTACGCACCACGTAATCAAACAAAAAATATCGCATACCTTAAAGCATTACAATGAAAATATTTAAGATAATATTACTAAAGTATTGAGTGTGCGAAATAGATAACGGAATTTTGTTAAGTAGTTGTTTATGTTATATAGTTTTTGTGCACTAAGATTTGTCTCTTACGATTTAACAGTTATGCAAGAGTCGCCCAGAACGAAGATAACTTTTGATAATGTTCCCAGAGAATTCAAGATATGCATTTCGTTTGCTATGAAACTTTCTTAACCAGTATATTTTAATCAAAATCGTTAAAGCCATTTTAGAGAAAATCAAAATATTCGAAAAATGTTCCATGTAAGCAACTTGAAAATTTTCATCTCGCATCCTCGGCAGATGCTTACGTTAAATACAAGTTTGATACTTAACCAATTTTTCTTTTTTCTTTCTTTTGTTTTTTCACATGCTATTCACAGACACACGGGCACACGTGCGGGTGCACGGATGTGGACCCATACATTTTAATGTACTAAAATGTAAGGTAATCTGGTAACCATAAACATTAGCTATTCTTGTGTTGGAAACATACAGTATGTCAAAACAATTGTATCTATTATAATGATAAAAAACGAAACATCAATTCTATGAAATTCACGAGTGCGAAATATTATTAAATAAGAGCAAAGACTAGCACTTTGAATGTGTCAAATAAAAATAGGCCAAAAGTCAACTGTATGTAATTGAAGTGTGTCAAAAGTCTTATACAAAATGTAGTATGTCAAAGGTCACAGAACCTAAGTTGACTGTACTATCCCCTAGGGCGTCTCCCCTGTGCAGAGGTTACCCTAATCGCCCGGCCGCTCCGTCCTCCAGCCGCAGCCAAGGCCACTGTGGAGTGCAGTTTGGGGGTGGCGGGGGTCAGCACGCCGACTCCTCCGACCGTAAGGCGATACTTGAACTTTTAGGGACGCTACCTTTCTATGAGGATAGCTCCTCAATTGGCCTCTCAGGGACCTAACGAAGCTGAGTGCACCCCGTAACAGATCTCCAAGCGGGGAAAAATTCCATGCCGGTACCCGGGATCGAACCCGAGTTTTCCGCGCCAGAGGCAGGCGCACTAGCAACTGCGCTACGGAAGCGGTCTGTTGACTGTACTACGGTATAAATATTCACCTATTCACTCCTGCGATGCCTTTGTTGTTCGACCACGCAGTATGTTAGGAACCGTAGGACCAAATTTTTAGGTGAAAATAATATTTTCATGTTTGAGGATTCTATAAACATGTATAAATCATTTTGGCCATACATTTTTCCCGACCTACCATTTTTAAAAGTCCAGCAACATGTTTAAGTCACCCATGTGCTTCGTTTTAACCACACTGATGCTTCCCCAACCCCTCTGGTTTGCATTTTGTATGAAATGTATTCCTTACATTTCAGTTTTGCTCTGATGTGTATGTAAATTAGCACACATAATCTCAAACGTGTTATCTGAGGACTCAAATATGCATTTGATCATTACTTTATTCATTGGCTCACAAAAATTAATTTATGCTGAAAAGAAAATGAATTTTAACACTAATAACTTCATGAAAACAAATACGTATTTCTGTGCCAGTAATATCAATTTCAATCAAGTACTTTTAATTTATTTTCACTTTACTTAAATATCAGAAAATCCCACTGGTATACTTCTCTGAAAAATACGAAGGTAGTTTTAAAAGAATGAATATTTTTCTCTAATTACAAATATTTAATTCTATTATTGAGATACTGTTTGAGCCAGAAGTTGAGTTTTTGCACAATATTTTTTATTCATATCAAATGTGACAATTTTCAAGCAAACAGATGTAAAATTGAAAAAGTTGGAAAATTCAGTCTCAGTGCCTGTTAACTGCCAACGCGATGCATGCAAATATTCTGGAGGTACAACGGGGAAGAATTGTGGGTGTTGGGAAGCCAATTTGCTATTTGAAGACATTGCTCGTAGTTATTTTATTCATATATGAATGATCTAGAACTGCGCTCGTAAAACATGATGCCACTGCATGCGAGAAAAGGTATATAAAAATGATGCACCTCCTCCTTGCCATACATACGTTGCCTGTAAGTCAGCAGAATGCCTCCCAAAGCAGCGGGGACGGCATAAACGGAAGTGAGTGTACATATTTAAAACAGGTTATTCGATCATATCGGCTCTAGGATTGCAAGCTTAATTATGACTAACATAATTAATAATATATGTCAACGTATGTTGGTATGGTTAGATATGAACTGTAGCATGGCTTTCGATGTAAATCAATTCTTCCTGGTTTTGTTTTTCTCAGCTTCTATCTCCTCGCCCCCCCCCCCCCAAATCTCTTTTCTTTTCTTTTTCCCTGCCGCACCAATAAACCTTGTGGTTCTGAGTAGTTTTATGGTCGTTTGATACCAAGAAAGCCTATTATACCTTAGATAAGTTCGCTGTTAAATCATTAGCGCCATTCCCATTTTTCCCCTTTCCCTTGATTGGCACCTGTCTTCATAAAGACATTTCTGCTTACTGTAATCTGCTTTTGACGATAATGACTCACCTTGTACTCTTGTACTTTTTTCCTGTAAAATTTATGTTGGTTAATTATTTTTTCGACGATAGTGAGCCTTTTTTTTTTCCGTCCTTTCTTTCTTCCCTCCCCTCCCCCCCCCCCCAAATTCCCGCCCAAACTACGCTTGAGCAGTTGAAATTCCTGCACTCAGTAAGTTTTGCATTTTGCTCATATTGATATGTACATTTATTGTTGCAGACATGAGATACGGGTAATCATATATGAGAGTTGAATTTTACCATTTAAATCTTACCATCTTTACTTCCCTTTACTTGTTAACATTTACAACGATTTCATTGATGCAGCATTTCAATATAACTTTTTCGGAGCAAGCAGCCGTGTCACCTCTAATTGTTGACTGCCTTGATCAACACGATGTGTAATCCCCTTTACCAAGCACGCAGAGCCTCTCAGAAGGTAGGCTGCAAAGGTAGTTGGTCTGATTGCCGGAAGCGCCAGTAATTACGCAGATATGTAACCGTAAAGTACTACACGAGTCGTCTAAGCAGCACGCATTCCAAAATACCTGCCCGCCTTTGAGTAGACGCATTCCAGATTCTGATTATTGTTCTTTTATTGTCAGACTCACTTCGACCGTTTTACCTCTTTCGGGAGAATGTTCCCATCAACAACAGATGACGGATGCTCTCATACTATCCAAGTTCATCAACCTGTCTTTATCATGTCTAACGGATTCCTGTGGGAACAATTCCAGCAATTTGGGCACAGGGTAATTCACTTTCGGGATGATGATCATGATAATGGTGATGATGGGTCCTTAAATAACTAATGATCAAAATCCGAGAACAGCGATTGATGAACAAGCTATCAATAACTCGACATGGCAGTTTTAAGTGTTAATGATTTATTTATGAATTTATCTATGCAAATTATGGTAAATGTCCATTTGATCGAGGAAAACGCTCCAATCCATTTTTAAAACTCATAACCTGCAAATTCGTTGCACCTTTGTCGAGAAGTAAAATGTCCTACCTATCATATTGGGAATGATGCTTCGAAAACTGTTTCGATCCGATGCCTTTGTTACGCGTTTCTCTCATTAATGCCTTAGGATGAACACCCGACAGCCTCGAGGGTTTAGATCTCCTCAGATGATCACTCCAAAAATGGTTTATAGCTGTTAAGGTGGCACTGACATGTGTAACTTGTGTAAGGTAAGTTATAATTACGCTTTACTATGTAACATTATGGCAGACGATTTAGCGATCATTGTCACACAGACAAGCAAACCTAATTGAGTTGTCACGACGTAATTGTCGTGCCATAATTTATAATAATACTTTCAAAAAGGTGCTAAGAACAAGGGCCAGTTTAGCAATATTTGGTGGACGTTTTTCAGGACTCTGCACCATCTAAAGCGACCACTGGAAACTGATTTCGGGAGTTCTCAAGAGGTTCCTAGAACACAAGATTTGCGCAGGTCGTCCTCGCACAACGGCAACGCCAGAAACAATTGCAACTGCGCAGAAGTGATTAGCGGATGATTTCCACACCACCTATGCTGATATTCAGAGTTACCCTTAACATTGGATCAATGGTACCGAGTGTCATCTTCCATGAACATCTTCAAGTAACCAAGCGATGTTCTCGTTGGGTAGTGCATTCGTTAATAGAGGACCAAAGAGCAGCTTGGGTGCAGTGGTGCCGTTTCATGCTAGAAAAATTCAACAATGGGAGAAGCAAGGATCCCTACAACATTGTGACAGCAGATGAATCATGTATATGCCACAGTGATTCCTAAACAACGCGGCTATCGCCAGTCTGGTGCTCTCTAGATGACCCACCAAGATGAAGATGATGACTATCTTCTCAAAAACGGGTCAGTTTAAGAATGGTCACCCTTGATACCCAAAAACGGTTACTGTTGAATGATATTTGAATATATGTCTGCCAACAGTAATTTTTTTTTTTTTTAATTTATTTATTATTTGAAGTCGCTTCAACATAAAAGTCATATCGCGACTAAACATTGAGGAAAAAAAAAAGGAGGAAACATATCATGAAGTTTACAATGAGTTTAAATATTAAGTTTGCATGCTTTGATGAACTTGATTATTTTCTTATGATACTGTTGATCACCCAAAGCTAGCTGAAGGTTCTCAGGAATTCCATACTGAAGTCGCTGGTGAGTGTGTCTTGGGCAAACAGTGAGCAGATGCTGAACGGTAAGAGTAGAATCACACAGAGTACATTTAGGAGGAAGTTCACGGGACAGAATGTAGGAGTGAGTAAGCGCAGTGTGGCCAATGCATAATCGGGTTATTAGCACCTGGTCTCGCCGGGTTAGTGTTCTAATTGTTGTGGACAGGTTAGGTATTGGACAGATATCATGCAGTTTGCTGTTGGATGTAGTTGTCCAATCTGTCTTCCATCGGTGTAGGATAGTTCTTTTAAGATGCCGTAAATAGTCTTCATGAGGTAGCTTAAGATCTGGTAAGCTTGGAGGATGCTTGGTAGCTTCTTTTGCGGCAGTGTCAGCAAGATCATTTCCTGGTATGTTACAGTGAGATGGTATCCATGCCAAGATTAGTTGTTTACCTGATGAAATAAGCTCACTGTATAATTCACGTATCTCCCTTACCAAGGTGTGGCAAGGAGATCGTTGTTGTATAGCCATTAATGCACTAAGGGAATCTGTGTATATAATGAATGATTTGAAGTCTCCATTCTTTGATATATAGTCCATGGCGAAACGTATAGCAAACAGTTCACTAGAGAAAATGGTGAGAGTGTTTGGTAGACTATACATCATGGTTTGGTTAGGAGCAACCACCGCACAGCCATTATTGTTGTCACACCGGGAACCATCGGTATAAATTGCAGTAATTGCAGCTCGGAAAACCAAGCATCCAAGTTTGAAGACCGCTCACCTGCTGCTTCACCATGACAATGTGTCTGCGCACACAGCATCCAGAACACCCAATTTCTTGACCGATCAAAACATCAGAATCCTTCCTAACACCCGTTATTATTCAGGTTTCCTCCATGTGACTTTTTTCATTTTCCCAAAACATAAGAAAAACTCCATGGTGCCATCTCGTCATGTGAAGAGGACATTTGAACTTACAAAGAGGCTTCCCAATAGAAGCTTGGCGCACTTTCTAAGTGGTTTGAATTTATGCAGAAGTGTATTCGTCATATTGGAGCATACTTTGAAAAGTTGTGAAAGCCACAACTCAATTGAAAACTATTTGTGGCTGCTGCTAAAACATTTTTAGCTTGCACATTCGCTCTTAACTAAAACCACCTTTGTCGAATAGAGGTAAAACATCTTATCTACATACCACGTTGTAGACGGTGCTTCAAGTACCGTTTCGATCCGGCTGCACATATCTAAGCTTTTGTGCCCGTTTCTCTGAATTCTTAGAATGAATATTTGATAGCCTTGATGGTTTAGGTTTCTTCAGCACATTTCGCATTGATTTGGTTATTCACTTATTGTCTTAAATTGTCTACACGGTTAAAACACGACAAACGTTGAAAATAGACAAATAAAATTTCCATTGTGCAGCTTTTGCTTTTTCTTCCACTTAATTGAGATAAAATTCCTTTTTTAAGTCAGACAACAGAAACATGTCTTTCTGGTGAAATTGGATATCGAATTTCTGAGTGCATCACAGTAGTTCCTCTACCTACTAGATGCATCGTAGAATAAGTATACGATTTTGTGAGAATAATTAAGAGACAATAAGCAACACTGGCTTAAGAAAGTCAAATGAATTTAACGCATCAGACTTTAACTTACAAATATCTCCTGTCGTCCAGAGAACTGCGAGATCATGGCAGGGTATAAATATTTATACAAAATATTTCTCTCTTCAGTTGCCCCCACCTATTTTAATAAAGCCACGGGTTATTGACTTAAATATACGTCCATAACCGCCACCGATAACGACGATTGTGATGATGCCTTTTTTATCTTCTTATGCAATTAGCTATGTAGGCATGTTGGATTGAATACGAACGACCTTCAATATTTCACCCAATGTTGAGCCTACAAGAGATTATTTAGGCTGCCCATATCTCCTCATTTGCATAATTATGTGGAGCCACCAAGCTCTGACAGCGGTTTTCTTAATAGAAATTCTGATCAGTCTGTTTGCTTAAATCTGATAGCTTGTGCAACTTACCACCACCGAGAAAATATTTTCTGCGCATTTTACAAACAGTTGCGTTATTTATGCCAGTTGCACCCATCAACATGAAGTACGCTTCACAGGCATTCACAAACAAATCCAAGGTACACAATTGACTTGTCAAGGGAAGATTTCTAACGTATCGCCGCTCAAGGTGAAGCTACCTCGCACCACAGCCTGCATAGTTGGGGCGCTATTTGCGTTTCCAGTTCGGGTACCTTTATTCTAGACTTGCGGTAGCTAATAAAGCGGTCGCTTTGTAAGGAACTGGAAAGCCGACCTTCGGCAGTAGCTTGACACATAAATAAAGTGGTCGCCTTGTAAGAAACTGGAAAGCCGACTTTCGGCCGAACTATAAATACGTGGGTGGCCCAACGACAATGGCGCGGCAGAGCAAAGGATTCCAGACTGTTTGGGAAACTTGCCATTGATGGCTTGTTTGTGAGAAGTTTCTAGAGAAAATGTGTATTTTCCAGAGAATTCGCAGCACTTCTTCTCGGCTATGTAACACAGTGAGTGAGCCAGTGTTAGGCAGTTTTTCAGAGTTAAGCATTGAGTTAGCAGTTAGTTTTTAAGAATTGTACAGTCAGTGTTGAGAGTTTGAGTGCGAGTATCGTCAACGACAGTTCTAGGCATTTAATCGTCGAGTCGGAGTTCTTTATGTGAAGCAATTTTTAGTATGAATACCGTCGGAAGCAGCTGTTCGTTTGATACAGAGTAGTAGAGCAGAGCAGTTGTGTCAAGGTTACGATGAGACAGAACAGCTGTAAGTTGCAAAGTCAAGACGAATTGTAGATTCTATTAACGATAAAAAAGAGACGTGTTTTTTGTGGATCGATTTGAAAAGAGAAATAAAGTGACATTAAAAGTAACTGAACTTGCCATTGGTCAAAACATGGCATTTTAATAAAAGTGTAAAACCCAGGATTCATAAAGAATAAATAAATAAAAACATTTTTATAAATGTGAGGTGTATTTTGCGGCGAGAGAACTTCGTGAAAACCTTTCTTCAGAGATGTTGCACTTAAATGCGATTATTGGTATGTCAAACTTTTGTTTTTAAGTCGCGTTGTTCACAGAGACAATACAAACAAGCATTTCTTCTAAAGATGCTCTTTTTAATTCTAGCACTTCAAAACGTGAATTTTCCGTAAAATGTGAATATCGAATGTTTGCACAGAGTCGAAGCTCCCTGTATATATCGCTGTTAAACGGTAGATAAAGTAAAATGAATGAAATATTCAGAGAACAGTGAAAGGTAAGTAATTAAAACCAGCATGTATTTGTGTTGACATACGCAAACGCCACAATTATAGATCATACTAAAACTCACGTGTTCCGCTTCCCATTTGGCAAATACCTATTTTCTATACGCAGAAAAACAATAAATGGACGGAATGCAGCCAAATTGCAACCCGCCGAAGGAGCGTTCTTAGTAAGTTTGAGACAAAAGTATCGCTCTGATATATACTGCAGAATAAACTGCATAAGATGTTAGCATTCTAGGAAATTTGGGTCATGGTAAATGGTTGTAAAGGTTATAAAGTTCATATAATCAGTTTGTCTCGGGATAATAGGAAGCCATTTCACTATGTCGACGTAATATTCTCGCGTTAGGTCAAACATTAAGGTTATCTGTTTACTAACTCTCCGAAGTTCAGAGACAATGCACTTTCTCCGCCCTGCCAGAATAGTTGTGTTCTACTATTCATTTTTAGTTTCTCTACCGCGTTCATAACATTCCACCCAAAAAGTCCATTCGAGATATCACCAAAGGAAAATAGTTTTGAGCCTCCCTGAATAAAAAATAAATAGATATATAAATACTTTTAGAAAAAGGTCTTCGTGCGCTGTGGTGGTGGTGGTGGCGGCGGTGGTGGTGGTGGTGCTGGTGGTGGTGGTGGTGCTGGTGGTGGTGGTGGCGGCGGCGGCGGCGGTGGGTGGTGGTGGTGGGTGGTGGTGGTGGTGGCGGCGGCGGCGGCGGTGGGTGGTGGTGGTGGTGGTGGTGGTGGTGGTGGTGGTGTGTGTGTGTGTGTGTGTGTGTGTGTGTGTGATGGGATATGAACATTTTCAAATACATTATCCCCCACTACAAGGGGACCCAGTGATATACAAAAAACGCAATTATTTTACGAAAATGAAGAGGAATTCTGCTTATTGTGTATTAAAGGCAATTACTATTGTTCATATAATAATAATAATAATAATAATAATAATAATAATAATAATAATAATAATAATAATAATAATAATAATAATAATAATAATAATAATAATAATAATAATAATAATAATAATAATATTTAATGAGGATGGATGATGATAGATTACAAAACAAATTTTCAAGCATATATACGACAGTAAGAATGGTAACCAATGGATGCAAGGGATAAGGGAAGACAAATGAAATGGAATAAACAGAAGAAATAATATAGGATAGAGCAAAGTTAAGAAAGTTAACACAAAATTTCGAAGGTTTCCAGCTGAAAAAAAGAAGAAGAAGAAGAATTTTCATTATTACGAATCTCTGTATCCCACGTCAGCGTTATTTTAACCCTAAAATATGTGGTTTCGATTGATTCATTTTTCTGCTTTGTTAACTATGGAAAACTGAATCATTATTACTTGAACGAAAGTGTCATTTCAGTTACATTCACTACTTTCAGGCCGAAGATATCGATTTACCGAGGTAGTGACCTGCTTAAGCGGTACGGTAAACGCACTGAGCGAGTGTTTTGTTTACATCAAAGCACACACCGGTCGGGAGTATTGTTTACAACTGAGACGGTGCCGCTCAAGAAGCACGCGCCAGTCAGGTGTTTTGTTTACATCTGAGGCAGTATTGCTCTGGAAGCGCACGATGGTCGGGTATAACGCAGGTCGTTGGCGTGCGCGAGGACTAAATCCATCAGCTCAGTGTTGCCGTTTACATTAACACTTTTACAAAACATTTAAACTTATCAAAACGAAACTTAGTATTTTATATTTGTTACATCTGAATCCAGGTGTGGCCAGGTTATTCTGACCGAAGTAGTACCTTCCATCCTGTATATATACTGAAAAGCTGAAACACACAGTTTGATTTAAGGGAAACAGAAGCCAGTTTATTTAAAAGTTTATTTCTAAGCACATTTATTTTCTTGTTCAACAAGGAACACATATGTAACACTTTTAAGTATGCACATTACATGGTAAAGAGCACTTTAATAAAACAAAAGGCTTACATTTGCGTTTGAAAATGTATGTTCCAGGAACGACTTAACATATATGCACCAACATTTGTAACCGCACTTTTTACACAGACATTGCATGTGGTAAAAAATGCAAATACTCAGTAGAGTATGTATTTTGGGTCTTGGAAAATTCACAAATGGGCTCCCCTAAACACATGACTAAACAGGTACCTAAGCAAGGTGTTTATTTGCATTAATGTGTATTATGTTTCTGATTTTAAACTTAAAGCTGCAAATACAAATGTGAACAACTGGAGTGACCCTATCACAAGTACGGTGCGAAATCCAGCTCCACCTCCCCCCTCTTTTTGCTGAGAATGAAATATTTCAATAATCAGTTACATCAAGAGATTCACATTCCTAACAACTTCGTTCTGAAAACCCATCCTAACCTTGTGTATCAGCGCTATAAAATGCGAGAACGGATTCGCAGAAATTCGATCTAGAAGTAAAAAAGAATGCCTTAGGGAAACAAAATATTTCTGCCAAATACATATTAGATAAATGCTCTGAAAAAAAGACAAAAGTGGAAGATTTGTGCTCAACACAAAACAAAAAGAGTGAACCACGAAAATCCGAAGGATTTCGAAGCGGCATAATTAATCCTAGTATGCATGGTTCTGAATTTTTGAAAGAATGTCTTCAGGCTCTTCTCTACTACGTAAGTAGAGGAAGGGTGCGCGCGCGTGTGTGTGTCAGTCTGTGGACAACTCAAAAACGAAAAGTCGGTTAAAAACCGAAGTTGGTATTAAACTTTAATGTATTTCAAGGATGCACGAAGATTTCGAAGAAAACAGCCACACCCTAAACTATCCTTTATATGGAACATTTTGATTTTCTTGAAAATGACTAACGATTTCGATTAAAATGTCAAAAGCCATTTTTATCACAAATGAAACGTATGTTTTGAATTTTCTGGCATAGCCCATGTAGTCCTCTTTACTCTGGATGACTTTTGAATAACTTCTAAACAGTAAGAGATACATCGAATCTTACTGTACAAAAAATGTAGATCTCGCTAAAACACACAATCTTATGTTCAAACAATTTTTTTTTTTTTTTTTTTTTTTTTTGTAGTGGGTGAAAGTTTTCGGAGATATTCATTGTTTGGGTCAAGTCGGAAAACAGACTTTCGTCAAATGCAACATCGTTGTTCATTTTTTTTTTTTTTATGTTAGTCGTGCAAAGAGAAAGGGATCTCAAAGCTTTAAAAGATTTGACTATCGCACAAAGCCTACTGTATTCTAATATTCCCCTTGCACCTACAAGAAAATAAGTAAGATAATTTGTACAAATGTTTATCTCAACTAACACGAAGAAGATATAGGAATAAGAGTTTGTAAGAATGGTTAGTACAAGAGTAGAGAAAGTCATACATCAGATATTTTTAGTATATTTTCAGTACTTTTTTATTTGGGATGGCATGTTTATTGTAAAATATAGTGATAACAATAGTGTATTATGTGTTATTTATGAAGTTTCAAAATTCAGTAGGTATCTATGTATATGAAATAGCCGCATGCATTTTACTAGTAGTTATAGTACCTGATGTTGATCCTGGTAGGCTACTTATTATACGAGTGAGCAGGAACCCTAGCAGTTGAAGGACAATACTCTATATTGTTCCATTACAGGCAATGTAATTTACTAATAACTTCACTAGAATTTATACTTACATGCGGCGCTGTCTGAATCACTATTTTCACTCACGTGTTGTATATTATCCTCGTCCCAATCTGAATCCTTACTGCTTTCATCTCCAAAAATACCCCACCCTCTCCTAGCCATGCAGTTACTGTTCTCTCAAAATGACCTGAAGCTCGCACACTTGAAGCCATTTGGTAAGGGTGTGTCACAAGCAACAGACTATTTGGAAACTTGAACCAATGAAAAATACTCAAATGTCTCAACAATGTATTAATTTCTTTTCGAAATAACTGTTGTAACAATGGAATACCAAGAATATAAGGTCTACTAAATGCGTTACTGCCCAACTGTTGCTGTAACAAATAAATTGAAGCTTAGATATGCATAGGGCCTTGGAAGCCCTGTTTATGCATTTTCGGAATGATGGAAAAAATTATATAATATGACAAATAAATGAGATATATTGCTGATATCTTAATAAAATACTCCCAAGGCTTTATTTAGTTTCCATAGAAGCTCAGTAACCAGAAAACTTTAAAAACAATAGCATGGCCCATGAATTATTATGTAATAGGGCCTCGAATGCCCTGCATATGCATTCTAGGGCTAAACTTGCTTCCTTTAAAACCACGTTTTTTCAGGATAAAACGAAAGCTGCAAAATTACAGCAGTTCAAAGCCTAAAAGACATAATATGTAGGTCCAGATTGGGTATCATATATGGCTGAAACTAGCTTGTCAGAGTATACCTTAATTTAAATCACCAGAACTAATACTAAAAGAAAACTGTCGTATTCATACAACTTCTCTGCACACTAATAACCGGCTATGGCACTGAATTTTTCAGCTTTTAATTCAATCTCTTAAACATTGCCCACACACGGCTTGTGTGTTTAAAAACACCAGCAGTAAGTTTGTTGGCATAAATAATAATAATAATAATAATAATAATAATAATAATAATAATAATAATAATAATAATAATAATAATAATAATAATAATAATAATAATAATAATAATAATAATAATAATAATAATAATAATAATAATAATAATAATAATAATAATAATAATAATAATAATAATAATAATAATAATAATAATAATAATAATAATAATAATAATAATAATAATAATAATAATAATAATAATAATAATAATAATAATAATAATAATAATAATAATAATAATAATAATAATAATAATAATAATAATAATAATAATAATAATAATAATAATTTCCTTCATACTTTTACCAGGCTTGAGGCTGGAAGCTCTGCTATACAGTTCTATAGCAGTTTAAATGTTGATTTGCAGGAAACATCTTTCCTCAGATGTAAAATCCAGAAATATTCATAACTCGCAACTGACGGTTCCATTTGTTGTATGTAGACTACATATTGATTAGTACACACAGTATGAGAAGCCATATGCAGTCTGAGAACAAAGTGATCATCGGCGCAATACCAGTACCTATTAAGAAAGTGATAACGCAACCCATCGGGCATATAAAGGGTATAATGACTTCCCTGGAAAAAGGATGAGGGGACAAAATGACCATCGGGGTCACACGATATTACCCTTCCAACCAACTTAAGCGTGCGCTTAGACATTATAGAGGTAACAATTTAATGGCAGTTCCCAAGAATTCAAATGGGTGATGGCACACTAGATTGAAGTACTACCAACTTTAAAATAGAAATTACTAGTCTCAAGTCAGTCAGTATACCAGGTGGATGGGAAGTCATCACACTAATTTAAACTAGTGGTAGATCTCGGTATTTGGAACACATTTTGTGTCTTACGTTTTTGTTTCTGACCATTTCCTACGGAGATATTTTACTTTTGTCGAAAACAAGCTGGCAACACTGCAGATCGTGTGGTTGTCACTTTCACAAGGTCAGTACATAAACAAACACCGTAGCTGACTAGACTAGACTACCAGATGGCAGGCTGAGAACAGCCCGAGGTGTGTCATTCGTGTACCTGCCCTTTTAGGGCTTAACCACTGTATGACGGGATTAGGATGTTATAGGATGGCTGGTGAAGAATGAGGATTGAGGGTTGTTGGGAGGTAGCATATATTTATGCTCCTCGTCGGTTGTTAATTTCAGCATGCAACTACCGTTGGGCACTGCTGATGGGTGGTCCAAATATGGATGTTTGGCGAAATATTTTGGACTTCCAAACTACTCTTGGAAGGACTGTAAGGAGTTCAGCTTACGCTGTTGATGGGGTAACTCCTGTGTTACCGGGGGTGCCCGCAAGCCATGCGGGGAACCCGGTGTCGCACAAGCGTGCGTTCTCTGGGGATATAGTCCCCAAGAGACTTAACCAGGGCGCTCCGATGTTGTGGAAACTGGTCGTAGAATTTAGTTGCCCGGCGCCTAATTTCGTCCTCCACGTACGGGAGGGACGAGGCTTCGTGCAGTAGTCTCGTAGGGAATCTGCGGTATACAGAATAGATTACACGAAGACCTCTATTCTGTATACGTTGCAGACGCAGGAGGTGGGTATCTGCAGCCATGCCCCAGATTTCGCAGGCATACAGGAGGATAGGGATAATGAGAGCCCGAAAGAGGCGTAACGTTAAGGGAATTGGCATCCCCGACCGCAGCATAGGGTACAGTGAGGCGATTGCCCCGCTGGTCCGCGCTGATAGGTCGTTGATGTGTCCCCGAAAAGTTAGGCCCTTGTCGAGCTTTACTCCCAGGTAGGTAAGGGAATCTACCCACTCAATCCTTCGGCGAAGGTATGTGAATGTGGGGAAGTTGGCGGGAAAGCGGCGTTTGGTGAAAAGTATGGCGCGGCTTTTCTCCGGGTTGATGGACAATCGCCAACACCTACACCACTCTTGGATGAGGCGGAGGTGTCGCTGTATGGGGAGAAAGGTTCTGCGAGGGTGTTTGTTTGTACAGTATAGCAACACGTCGTCAGCGTACTGGGCTATATTAACGTGCTGCTCGGATGGAATGTCGGCCACATAAACGCTGAACAGCGTAGGGGACAATACAGAACCTTCAGGGACTCCGCCTCTGATTGCCCTTCGTGTGGATTTGGTTCCCGCAACTGCGACCACAAAGGATCTATGTTTTAGGAATAAGTGTAGCAGGTGTATTAGGCGTGTGGGTAGCTCCAGTTGGATGAGTTTGTGAAGGAGACCGGCATGCCAGGTCGTAGAGAAGGCCTTCTCAACATCTAGAGAAACCGCGGCGGTATAGGCTTTATCCTGGAAACCCAGGGCGGCTGCCTCCACCACACGCAGCAACTGCTGAGAATAAGAGGTAGAACTGGAACTTAAAAATTCAATGCCACAACTGGGATTTGAACCACAGACCTTCCGCTTGCCGGGCGGACGCTCTAACCACTGAGCTATTGTGACAAACTGCCAGAATGGCATTAAATTCTCAAGCCACACACGGCTTGTGTGTTTAAAAACACCAACAGTAAGTTTGTTGGCATAAATAAATAATAACTGCTGAGATGTTGATGGGGGGGGGGGGGGGATGGCTTGAATGTCCCCTAAGAAGGGAGACAAGCGGACTAGGATAAGCCTCTCGAGTACTTTCGAGAGCACAGACAGGAGACTTATGGATGAACCGGGTCTTTCCCTGGCTTCAATATGCAGATCACCCGGGCATCCTTCCACTCGCGTGGAAAGTGACTAAGGGCGAGGCAGATATTGAAGACCTTAGTAACGAAGAGCACGGCCTTGAAAGGAAGGTGGCGGAGCATGGCAGGGGTTAACCCGTCAGGCCCCGCAGCCTTTTTGCGGTCGAGGCGTTGGAGTACGCCCTGGAGTTCGCTTGGTTTGATGATGGGAAGCCGATCCGCCTCCCCATGAGGACGCCGAAGGTATCGACGTACCTCCTGGCGGACACGGTCCGAGAAGTCTAGGTCCTGCGGATCATCTCTAGGGCGCATAGTCCTCTCCAGGTAATCAGCAAACACATTTGCTTTGGCTTGGGGTTCATAGGCCAGGCCTCGGGTGCCTTGGATGGGTGAGGTGTGTGACCCTCCCCGGTTCCTGAGTCGCTTGGCGATCTTCCACACGTCGCCATCTTCCGGGTTCAAACGAGTCATCGTGTCCTCCCACGCGATGAGCAAAAGAAGCTCTAAAGGCAGGACATCAGGATGAAGAGGAGCTGGGGTGTGGATGGTGAGGTTGTGGACCGTTCGCTTCACGACAGAGGTGAAGGAAGAGACCGCAACCTCTAGGGTTAGGATGTCTGTGATGTTGGGGTTGGCGGGGATGGAACCATTCACGCAACTTCTGACGCAGTCCCAGTCTACGTTCCGATGTTGGATCGGGACCTCATGACTGGCAACCTGGGTGTTAATGATGGCCAACACGGGATTATGATCTGAATGAAGTTCGTTGACCGATGTGAGTGATAGATGGTATGGAAAATGCTTGATGATTGCGAAGTCTATGACGGATGGCCGCCCTAGACCTCGCGGGTAATGGGTAGGTTGCCAGGGACCCTCTACTCTAAGTTGAGGGTCCGCGTCTACCATTCTGATGTCGTTGCCTCTAGCGTCTGCTCGGGGGCCGCTATGCCAGCGCTGATGCTTAGCATTTAAGTCCTCGGCAATAATGGCATGAGGATGTAGGGCAAGGATGGAGAGGTAGTCGTTTGGAACGAACTGCCTCTGGGGTGGGTGATAAGCAGACACCATCAGGACTTCAGTACCTCCGAGGTGGACACAAGTGGCCGTGGCCTCTAAGGTTTGAAGTGGAGGGAGCTGGATGGGTTTGTGGACCACACTGTTCTTCACGAAGATCGCTGTGCCGCCCCCACGGCGGCCGACGCGGTCCGATCTGAGACAGTGATAGCCCTGGAGTCGGGATGTGACGTTCTGATGGAGATGTGTTTCTGACACCAGAATGAGGTCTAGGGGATGCGCTCCAGCAAAATGGTGGAGCTCATTCTCCTGACCGGCCAGGCCACACGCGTTCCAGAACGCGAACCTAAACGAGGTACGAGACCTAGTCTGATCCGCCATTCTGGGTCGTGCGGATGACGGTGGTCAGGAAAGCGAGCGCCTCCATGGCTGTGGCCATTTTGCTGGTTTGGTCGCTGGCAGAGAGGAAACTTACCAACAGTTCGGCGATCCTCTGGCCATGGTTTTACAACAATTGTTGCAACCACGCCAGTACGTCCTGGAACTGAGGTGTGGGAGGGGTAGTGGTTTGTTGTGGAGGTGGTTGGACAGGAGGGCTCGGTAGCACCGGGTCCACTTAGACCGCGACCTCCCTCTGCTGGCGGGCGGGCGTGGGAACCCCACGCTCGCCGCGAGCTTCGGAGACGGTAGCAGGCCTCCGAGGACGTCGGCGTTTTCCCGACCTAGGAGGAAGGAGAGCTGGTTGTGTAACTGGAGCTTGTGTTTGTGCACTGGGGTGTGTGTCGGTGTTGTTAACGCGCGACGCCACAATCCTACCCGCAGCTCTGCTGGTCACTGCCGCGTACGCTGAACCCTGGGTCGGTCCTGCCGGGGCAGGGCCTACCCGGGGGCTGTCCGCCGCAGAAGGTTGGACCACCTGTGGTGGGTTCTTAGTTGCTAAGATGGCCTTCCTTGTTGGACAGCCTCCGTAGCAAGCTACGTGTGCGCCGGTACAGTTGGCGCACTTGGGCACATCCTCCCGAGATTTCGGGCAGACCTCTTTTGAGTGTTCGCCACCGCACCTCAGGCAGCGAAGTTTCCTGTGGCAAAAGTGGCTGGAGTGAATAAACCCCAGGCAACGATGGCACTGGGGAGGACCGCTAGAACCCTTGGATGGTTCAATATGTACCCGGAGGTAGCAAAGGCCTGTGATGGCATCAATTTTCTTACCCTCCGGGTCGAGGGCTCTCTCCACCACTACAAGGAATAGTGGGAGGGGTGTTCTGGGTCCTTGCCCATTTGGTGCGGTTCTGGTCAGCTGTTTGACCAGTCTTGGGCTGACGCCCTGACGTTTGAGGTCTGCGACAATCTCGTCGATGGGTGTGTCCATCGGGAGACCGCGGATAACTCTGTGGACGTCGCGGGTTCTCTCCAACCCGAAGGTGAAGTGGGGGATACCCTTGTCCTTAAGGTGGTGGAGGAGGATGTTGTAATCTTCGGCCGATTTGGCCTGGAAGATAAAGCGGCTCTTGCTCCGCCGCACCGTGCACTCCCTCGACAGGGTAGGCATTACCAGCTTAAGAAAGCCGATAGACCCTGTGAAGTCGTCCACGATGATCGGTGGAACGTGTCGCTTTTCAGGGAGAGGTGTTTGAGGTTGGTTGAGGTTACGGAGACCTTCTTGTGCCAGTTTGGCTAACTCGGGCAGCCGCCTCTTGGTTTTACGTGAGACCACCTCACGAAAGCTGTCTACACCCTGTTGAGGAGTTTCTTCCTCACCAGAGGAGAGACCAGATGATGATGATTCGTCGTCCATCGCGACGGAAGATCTGCAGGAGTAAACACTCCCACAGTCCTCGGAGTCAGACTCCGGATTTTGGCCTACCCGTGGAACTTGTTCACGTGGGAGGCCCTGGCTGGTGGTAGGTTCGGAAGCCTCGACTCTTCAGCACTTGCCTCTTCCGCTTTCGCGTTGAGTGGCAGATCGCTTCTTAGCCTCGGCGGAGGTCTTTTTGACAGCACCAGTGGAGGTGCTGGCAACGGGAGTTGCAGACTGGCTGGCAGGCCCCTTTCGGGACTTGCCGGGGGAAGAAGGAAGGCTGACAGGCCCCTTTCGGGACTTGCCGGGGGAAGAAGGAAGAGAAGACATGTTAGGGAGTGCAGGGACAGGTACAATACTGCACCCTGGGGTGCAGTATTACACAGACACACCTCGCGTGATCTCACCTGCAGGTAGCAGGGGCTTAGCAGCGTGCCGAACAGAGGACCGGACACCTTTTACAAGATGCGCCTTATCTACCCGAGGGTAAGATGGCTAAGCCTTGTTAGGCAACCCGCTACCTGAAATGTAGTCTTCCTCGTTGCACCAGCACGCACCTCTCCGAGCGCAGATCGGTGTTTCAGAAGAAGCAGGAAGGAAATCAGAAGCAATGCGGCACGCTACAACTTGCTTGCCAAGTTTCTTGTAACGTGCACGCGATATATGCTTCGCCTGGCTGTTAGTCGACTATTGCTCCACCACGGTCGCCGCAGTCGCTCTCCTGTAGCCCCCTGGCGGGAAGTCCTAGCAGTCGAAAAAACAAGCATCCAATTCCAAGCAAACGAGACTCAGGTCGCAGAGCGAATCACCGTAGCTGTGTGTCTTGAGAACCAATAAATACCCTGCCGTATCCTTCCGTGTTTACTGTGCGAGTGTAGGCCAATAGGAAGCGTTAGCTCCCAAAACATTACACGACCTTGTATGCGACCAACCTGTTTATTACTTGACAAAGCGTTGAGGCGTATTGACCTTGGCTGTCGAGCGCTACCATTGCTTATCTTGTTTATTAGAAGAGCGAAATATCAGTAACTTGTAGTATAGTCAGTGATAAAAACCACAAACAGATGATCTCTCGCACCTGCCGATATATGAGACGTTGCTGTCCTGGTTCATCTGATCAGAGTGTACATACCCGTCTCGCCGTGTCTGTGCGATAAGCTCGCATGTGGAATTATGCACCCAATTTGGAACACAAGCCTTTTTTTTTTTCCTTTCTTTTTTTACGAAACCGGCTCATCAAACAACAAAATGCCATTAGAATCTTTTGTTTGTAATGCTTCTATGAAGCACACATTAGAAGGAATGTAATAAAATTCATTCCATCCTCTGTAATTTTTTACGATAGCGCTGGTAGTGTTTAAATCCGAAAGTGTTTTAGATAATAACGTGTCTGTGCTCATACACAGGAATTGCACATTAACAAAATGTTTCGTAAATAAGTCTGCAAAATAGCTTTGTTTTGAAACAACTCTTCTAAATTAAATAACAAGCGCTGAATATGATTTCGTATTTACTGCAAAATGTGTTGCATAAACAATTGCAAAGTATGATACATTTATGGAAGCACAAACACAATTCCAAATAAACGTCCACGTGGAACACAATGGCGTCCACGTAACCAAGGATAATTTCCTTTAAATTCAAGATTTGTGTACATACCTGTAAGATAATGCCTACGTTACCAACCTAACAACTGTAATTAGTAATTATTACTAATTAATATCAACTACGGACATCTGTTTACCATGGACAGAATGTTAGAAACACTTGATAATGATATACACTGAAGAAATTGAATGTCACCAAATATAACTATAGATCTCTATAAAAGGGGGAATGAGGCACAGTTGGCTTTTGGTAAATTTCAATAGCTTGAACTATACATTAACTTCCTGTTTTTGCAGGACGTTTTCCAACTCTTTATGCTTCCCTCGGTACGGGAAGTGTGCCGTCATTTACTCAGGAAAATGTCTGTCCTTGAACGTGCAATCGTGCTGTGGTGTGTGGAGCTTCTTGGTACGATGTAAACAGAAAAATACCAGCAGTTCAAAATTATTGTCTACAAGACAGTTGAACTGTAAGCAGTGCCAGTGTTGTGTGGTTTCTTGAGTCTCCAATAAACATAATGCATTACTGATATTATTGAAAGTATGATCATAATTGATTTGTTTGATGTGGTAATGTAATGTATTAGTGATGCCCTGGCTATCTGACTTTCATTTATTACCTGGCAAAGCCATGAAGCGTATCGGAAATAATGTGAAACTGTCCAGTTGTTTATGCGAGCTTATCGCATAAACATGGCTAGGCGGTGTGCGTACACTTTGTTCAAGTGCAATCATGTCTCCAAAACAGCAACGTCTCATATATTGGCAGGCGCAAGAGGTCATCTATTTGTGTTTTATCACTGACTATACTCCAAATTACTGACATTTCGCTTTTCTAATAAACAAGACAAGAAGCGATCGTAGCGCGCGACCACCAAGGTCAATACGCCTCAACGCTTTGCCAGGTAATATATCTTGCATTTTGCTTCGTAAGTCACCCAAGATCCATATTCCTGGAGTATGCCGAAGGAAGATACCGCCGTCTGGTTGATCTACAGACAAGAGTGGCAACAATGGACAACAGAGCAATTGCTATGAAAATATGACTGAGATTCATTTCGAACTTTAGAACATGCTAATGGTATAGCGAAGGTCACTTGGTCCCCCTGCCCCTTGCTCCAGGAAAGTCAATATAGGATTGCTAATTCGGCTGGATCAGAATTGATTAAAAAATGGATGTGTTGATTCCCATTAACTACCACCATTTTATTACTTAGCAGGTGTGTTGACTTCCACAGTGTCACATTTTCCCACCCATTTTACATACATTTAGAATTGTCTATATTCAGCAGGATTGGTGAAAATTGTTTGGCTCATAGAATACAGTCTATTTAAAGTTGCAAATGTCAAGCATAAGAAGTAAAATCATTAAGATGGAGAAGCTTGTAGCAGATTTTCTCAATTCGTGAGCACTGATAGAATTAAATATCTTTTCCATTTGTAATTTATGCAATTTGGTTTGTCCCGCATTTTTGGTGGAGACGTTTTCTAGTCGCTTTTCATTTTAATTCAAGTTTCAGCTCGAATACCCTTCAATGTCTCTATCATGTGAAATATGTTTGGGTCGTAAGGGTAGAAATAACTTAACCCACCAACAAAGCTGTAAAGCAGAGCTGTCGAGGAAAAGACCAGGTTGAAGTGTGTAGGAAAATGTATTGCTTCCTCTACCGCGTACATAGTAGGTAGAGAAGGCATTGCTTTCTATTCAAAAATTCAAGACCGAGATTTAAATGGAAATACACGTTTTGTAGCACCCTGAATTAAAAAAGAGCATTTTTAGAAAAAGTATGAGTGAGTATGAATTTAATGTTTGTAAAGAACACCCAAGGTAAACAAAGCCATGGAATCATATTGGTAAACGAGTGAACTGTCGATGAGCAACTGTTCCAAAGGCGAAGCCGCCACTATGACCTCAGATGGGAAAAAATACTTCAAATGCAGCTGCATGACCTTGCTATTTTTATTACTCTATGTTTATAGTTATGCAATACGGTCAGTTATATCAGCTGATTTTGACTTTCTTCACAGCCTTTCTATGGTAGGAAAAGTAGATACTGTATCCCATTCAACAATTCAAGAGGGGTTTTCACTGGAAATGCACATTCTGAGGTCCCTTGAAGCTTTTCAAAAAGGTCTCTGTGTGTGGATGGGTCTCTTGTGTGCAAACAGCATAACTAAAAAACATCAAACTTTACATTTAAATTCCGCAGCTACTTAAGATGGGAGAATGTTGGCTAATTTTCAATTTCTGAAAAGCGACTCCAACGATTTTGATCACAATACCACATTTTTATCACATTAATGTGACAAACAAACTCTATACCTTGCATTTTCTCGGAATACCGTTGAACTCCATAACTTCAGTGAGTATTACAAAATTGTATTTGACTAGAAAACCATACAAGAAAAAGGCAAAAAAAAAAAAAAAAAAAAAAGTAACTATATTGGAAAAGGCTTTTAAGGACATTGAAATGCATACTTTCCCCAAAATAACTTTTTTTGGACATCAATCGTTTTTTAAATATTCCATGCCATAATACATTTATAATTCGCCATTTGACAGAAATAGTTTTTCTTTTTTTTTTTTAAATTTATTTATTATTTGAAGTCGCTTCAACATAAAAGTCATATCGCGACTAAACATTGAGGAAAAAAAAGGAGGAAACAAATCATGAAGTTTACATTGAATTTAATCATTAACTTTGCATGCCTTGATGAACTTGGTTTTCTTGTGGTATTGTTGAACACCCAAAGCTAGCTGAAGGTTCTCAGGAACTCCATACTGAAGTCGCTGGTGAGTGTATCTTGGGCAAACAGTGAGCAGATGCTGAACGGTAAGAGTAGAATCACACAGAGTACATTTAGGAGGAAGTTCACGGGACAGAATGTAGGAATGAGTAAGCGCAGTGTGGCCAATGCATAATCGGGTTATTAGTACCTGGTCTCGCCGGGTTAGTGTTCTAATTGTTGTGGACAGGTTAGGTATTGGACAGATATCATGCAGTTTGCTGTTGGATGTAGTTGTCCAATCTGTCTTCCATTGGTGTAGGATAGTTCTTTTAAGATGTCGTAAATAGTCTTCATGTGGTAGCATAAGATCTGGTAAGTTTGGAGGATGCTTGGTAGCTTCTTTTGCGGCAGTGTCAGCAAGATCATTTCCTGGTATGTTACAGTGAGATGGTATCCATGCCAAGATCAGTTGTTTACCTGATGAAATAAGCTCACTGCATAATTCACGTATCTCCCTTACCAAGGTGTGGCAAGGAGATCGTTGTTGTATAGCCATTAATGCACTAAGGGAATCTGTGTATATAATGAATGATTTGAGGTCTTCATTCTTTGATATATAATCCATGGCGAAACGTATAGCAAACAGTTCACTAGAGAAAATGGTGAGAGTGTCTGGTAGACTATACATCATGGTGTGGTTAGGAGTTTGATGATGCGATTGATTGCTTTTTCCACCTCCATGAGGTGGTGAGGTCTCACTAAAAGCAAAAGTAGTAACAGCTCACCACCTTGCGTATAATCGTGTAGGAATTACTGATTCTGCTAAAGTTGAAATCATACCTAACCAAACATTTTATCGTGATAAACGCAAAGCAATGGAAGAATCGTGTTTCATATCAATAGTATAAATATTTTTAAACAGTACAAATGATTTAAGGAACAGAGAAAGCCAGGTGTGTGTACCACATCATATGTTTGTTTTGGATGAGAGTACGCGGGATGGGGGAAAAAAGAAGAATCGCAAAAGTACTTTTAAAGGAGGCGTTGGCGTGGCCCAGTGGTTAGATCGCCCGTGTCTCACCAAGGCGTGTGCGATCTCAAAAACTGTGTGTGGAATTTGTGGACGGCAAAGCGGCGTCTGGGCGGGTTTTCTCCGATTTCTCCGTCATCCATTACACCAATTGTTCATCATCACCTTTCCTTTCATCCGCTTCGCCTCATTTCATATCATCTAGTTCCTCACTTTTACCAGGCGTCGGGCTGATCACCAACCTAGCTACTCTCTCTGACTCTGTCTGCACCCCAATAGGCACCTGACTCAAGGCGCCCACCTGTAAGTCCTTTGGGATCGAAGTCCACCATACGAGGGGGGGGGGGGGTAAACAGAGAAAGAAGATGATACTTTCTTTGTACTTCTTACACGTGAGAACATGTTAACACATGAGAAAGCTTCTAAAACTTTAGGAAAATAACTATTTTTTACTTTCTTGGGTGAAGTCTACATTTTTTATGTAATTAGCTTTTGCCTACACTTTATGGTTTTCAAGTTACGTGAAGTTCACTAAAAGTAAACATGGCTTTATACGCTACTCCTAGCACATTTAAGTTATACAGACTGTTTCGAAACCACACCAAATATAAGTTGTATAACTTATACGTGAACTAATCGAAGTTTTGACATCGCAGCGTCGAAACACTTTTAGATGTGCTTTAAGGCAACATTAAAGATTACATCATTTTGAGAATAGACAGCGCACGAAGCAATAATGCGTGATGCCCACATACTCGCACCTTCTTGGCAAGAATGAAAACAAAACGGTTTCTTCTTATTCGTTATCAGAAACATGTCCTAGCTTTCAAGTAAAGCGATAAAGCACAGCAGCCTAGTCAAAAGACCTACTTATGATTCGGACAGTTTCGGGATTACTTTTGAATGTGAAATATATTTCTTTTACCCTAGCCAATTTTCTTTGCTCAGAAGCGAAGGTCGACTATCGTAACATTTACTTTAAGTTCATTATAGAAGAAACTTCCGGGCTGATTTGCCGTGGTCTACTGGAGTAACTGGGTCCAGACGTTTCGTCCACAACTGCGGTGGACATCATCGGTGACGCGGGCGAAGTCTTCTCGGTGAAGGTTCAGTTGCGTCTGACTTCACCCGCGCCATCGACGAAACGTCTGGACCCAGTTATTCCAGCAGACCACGGCAAATCAGCCCGGAAGTTTCTTCTACAATTACCAACTCCGAGCGTGAAGGCCTACGCTTTAAGTTGTGATTACTGTAAATATCAAGAGAAATACCGCCAAGATTACAAAATAATTTCATTAATACATTATAAAATTAGTTACATAATGGATATTACTGGTTTAACTTCATAGCACTTTTTATTATCCTAGAAATAAACTCTCAACAACTTACTGTAAATATCATTAAGAACTTGGTTTTAAATGTACAAATGTTTCATTTAGTATTACAAGTTAAAAATAAAATAAGCCTCCTGTCTCACTGCAAAGGGATTTATTTTTGTTCAACTTTGTCTACAATTCGATTATCATAGTATTCCTGCCACGGTTGTCTTTATCAATTATTTGCTTCCATCCTAAAGAGCACTAACGTTAAATTGTCTCTAAAAGTTAACATTAGAGACGTATGTAGCTCATCTTATTTTTCCAATCTTTTCCTTTCATTCATTGTCTGTTATGATGAAATACGTTGAAAGAATAAATAAATGACTAAATGTTGGCTAAATGGCTTGATTTAGCTAACCACTGTGCAGTTTATCGGTGTATTGTGACGAAAACAGCGACAAAGCACAACTTACTTGTGTTACTTCCGATAGCGCAGGCCAGGCACGCGGCTTTGTTTCTGGATGATTGCTTAATGAGTAGACTTAGATACTAAAGCGCGTTCCACCCTTAGAAGACAGTACACGTTAAATGGAGCGCAGTGTTGCAACATGTACTAGTTGCGAATCTTTCTCCGCGAGCGACTCGAGGTGGCCGGAGTCCTGCACTTAGTCCTTCAATTGCTGCTTGACGGACACTTTTAACTTTGGTATCCCTCCGTGCCTTTGTTACTGTATGACCTAAATTTACAAATGACTCGTCTGTATAAACAACTGATTTCCCCTGGTCCCTAAACTTTTTTACGTCTTTTAGATATTTATGTCGCCATATGATGGTATCGTCTCTTTCTATTAATATGCACTTGTTACCCCTTCTTTCATATTCGAACCCCAAATCATGTAAGAACCGACTAAGAGTGGCCCTTGAGAAATTTGGTAGGGTCTCATCACTGTTGAACTGTGACAAAATTATATTCAGCGTGGGTGGAATATTTGCAAACAGTAAAGAATGAACAATTCGCCGCACTCCACCTTGCACTATTCAATCATATTGCGTTGACCTAGCATTTTGTGTAGTCCCGCCCTTTTTGCTTTCTTTTTCGATGGCGTTCTTAGAGGTCCTTTCATTAGTTCCTTTTTAATCATACACACTACTGCTTCTGAACACCCGATAGCCTTAGCTGTTTCTTTTACCGCCTTACTTACACGCATTTTACTTAAAAAATAATCTAGCACATTCATAATTATTTGGCGTTCCTTACTTCTTTATTTACCAACATATCGTCCCTTCCTAGCTTCACCCTCCATAACTACAAATATTTACAAAAATATTAAACAAATAACGCAATAACAGCTCACAGTTACACACACGGCTTCTTTCGAACTAATGCTAGTGCTGCTCCTTATACTATCTTCTGTGTCAGGCCTGACGCTGAATAGATGAATACCTTTTGTTTGCCTTACTGGATAAAAGAAAGAGGTTACTGCCTTTTGGTATACTTTAAAAACTTTCTCCAACCTTCCTCAACATTTGTTCTCGCTGGTTCCCTGATGTAAACTCAATAACAAAAAAGTTTCACACTGCGTAACTTTTGCAGTGCACATATATAAAATTTTCCGAAAACATTTAATTTAAAAAATTATAACACTTAACTGGGTAAACATAGAGAATTCAAAGTAGGCAGGTAGTAGCACTATAGTTTACTCTACCTAAGAAAAAAATATAGATGCATTCTAGCAGTTAGTTTGTTAGTTAGTGCGTGATGAGTGTAGAAACAGCAAATATCGGACTTCTATTGAAAAAATCGTTTTCTGAAGAAATTTGGACCTATAGAAATGTATAATGACTCTGAAAAGGATATAACCTGATAGAGAAAAAAATTATGCATAGGATAATGTGTTCAAACCTGAAATTTATAACAAATGAATATTTATACCATGCTATTAGGAATCTGGCAACAGAGCGAGGGTAGAAAAGGACGCGGCTAATGGCAACTTGTATGCGCTAGATAGAGACAGAGATGTCCCATTTAACTCCATACTGTCTTCTAAGAGTGAAACGCTATATAGAATGGCAAATGAAATGTACAGGATATTTCAAACCGACACCGAACCAAGATGTGCACGTTGTTGTTCGGATCCACTGTGATAAGATAATAAAGTTTTCAACGCCAATTAAGGTACATAAACAGAACGCCTCATGGCCAGCGTGGATTAAGGCTCTAAGACGTTTGATGAACCTTTGTGACATAATAAATAGGTAGACTGTTGGAAGTAAAACTGTTCCACTAGTAAGCTACATCCTAAGAGCATTTAATTGCCGATAAATGCCTAAAATATAATTTTTGAGAAACATTATTTTCTTAGTTACGTATTTCCATAAACAACATGCAAACAGGAAACTTCGCAACCATTTTCAGCAAATGCGGAACAGAGGAGGATTAGAAATTTCGAGAAACGCGCAAGTTCCCTGCCACTATCTTAGTAAGATGTGACTCAAGAAAAGTTACATTACCAAGTAGGTCTAGCTTAAAAGCACATTGTATATCTTCCTGTTCGCCCCAATTTCCCTATGTGTGCTACATGTACGTATAATGCATAAAATCATTACCTCACAGAAATGCAAAAATATATAGTAGTTAATAACTGTTCTTTGACACAAGCCATGTGCAGGACAAGTTTGGAAAGGTAAAACCAAGCCACCCAAGCCACTGCCGGGACTTGAACCATGAATTTTGTCCTATTGCTCAAACCAACTGAGCTAGAACATGTGTGTACACTTATGTTTTGTGAAGATTAGTTTAATCTTCCCTTCCTTATACATGCGGTCTTATTGTCTAATCGGGTGGTTTTTTTCCTTAAACCACTTTTACTGACAGCTCCTTCCTAATGACCCTCATTAGCCAGGTCCCTAATGGAAACTGATCAGCGCAATATGAATACGCCGGTTAATGACACCTTAGTGTAGATAGAAGGAGGAACAAATAAGAGAATATACAAGGATACCCTTAGTCTCGGTGTGAACTGTATCAACCGCTCTAAAACAAAGTTTAACATTCCAGACTGCGGTCTATTAGGACATCATATGGAAGAAAACGGGTCCGTGCTATGCATCCATTTAACACATTCCGTTTACCATCATTAATTCTCTTCAGCATTGTCTCACGTGGAAGAGGGGCACTGTATAACTGTACTCCCATTCCGAAAACACAGCTAGCTACCTGAGCTAACTGATCATCTCCATCACGTGCTAGTATATAACTCACACCAAAGCAGGTCTTGAATAAAACTAGAAGTGAATAAACTAAACTCAAATAAAGAGTCCACTGCAAAAGGTGGAAATGTCACTTCTTGTTATTTTGCGTAAAATGAGTTTCAAACTTTAAAACTACATGACAATAAATTGAGCAAATTGAAATGGTTTATTTTTTGTCACATAACCGAATACACGTACGTTTGTTGATACATAACAACATGAAGCTTTTCATACACCATCATTCTTATCAAAATAATTTTTGGATAACTGATGTACAAAAAAGAAATTGCAACAAGAGGGAATGTCACGTAAGTGAACTGCTGCATATATTCATTTTCCACACTAATCAGGAGTGTATTATATTATAGTGGAGCTGAACTACGAAATTGCAGGGGGTGTTGCAAATCAATGAGTTTTTCTAATAGTGTAAGTGCTGCTCATGAATACTCCATTTCGTTTGTTTGTTTGTTTTTTTTTTTTTTTTTTTTTTTTTTTTTTTTTTTTTTTTTTTTTTTTATGTGTGTGTGTTAACGTCCTCCAACGTAATGTCATATCGGACGTTGAGCGACTGAAATGGGTGACATGATGCTCAAATGAGCCCGAGGTCCATAGAGCCTTAAGTTACCCGACAATCGTCTTCTCAGGATAAGGGAAAACCTCGGGGAAAAAAGCCTTATCCGGATAACTTACCCTAAGCGAGATTCGAACTCGCCACCTCTTGAACGTGAGGCAGACACGCCAACCATCACGCTACAGAGGCGAGCTATTACTAGAGTGAATACCGTTATAGCCGAGAACTTGCATTCTAATGAACGTGATTCGATTAGTGAATACTACAACACCATTGTTGATGATTATTAATGTTATTATTATTATTATTATTATTATTATTATTATTATTATTATTATTATTATTATTATTATTATTATTATTATTATTATTATTATTATTATTATTATTATTATTATTATTATTATTATTATTATTATTATTATTATTATTATTATTATTATTATTATTATATTGTAGTATTCCAGAATTTGTGTTCGAACGAAAGTTTCGATTTTTGAAATGCTCAAATATAATGCATTTGATTCGAAAACATTCAATTCTGCCCACCACGAATGATGCCGATGCCAACGCTAATAGTCAATAGTATAATAGTAATTGACTGCACATTAAATGCATTAATTAATTTCCAAAGGGGTCCCCCACCCACCCTTCGTGAATGCAGTATAGCAAACACACAATACGACATTCCGCCTTTCTTGCACTGTTATTTTTCTTTTCTTTTTTTGACGTTCCCGCTGTTTGTGTCGAAGTCAAAATATTCAAACCTCTGCCTGCTAGAGTCCATCTTTTTTGTAGTGTTATGCTATTCTGCTCTATTTGATCTATAATAATGTACATTCTTCTCAATTTTTACAAAATGGTGACATTCTCCACCATTTCAGCGGACTCTTCAAAAGTGAGCCCTGCTAGAGAAACTATTGGTTAATTTTCGTCAGAAATGAATTCGTTGCAAAAGATTTCATAAAAAGCACCTGAATTTAAACAGATGAATTAATTTGCGGGCACAGTGCTGCGTAAGGTGTAAGTTGATTCATCTAGTTCCTCGCGTACAAGAAAAGTTCACAAACTAACAAGTGTAGTTTATACCCCAACAGGACAGTCGCGATTTCTTTCTACATTGCCATATCTATAGGTAGATATTTGACCGATAAAACAAAGTAAAGCTCATTCTGCTAGCTTTTCCGCCAGGCCCGAATTATAGTCATTCGAAACCTGCACTCATTCCACAGTATTGAGGTACACGTGAATCGATCGGACAGGCACGGGTCGCATCGTGTTATAAACGACATTTTGGGTTCTTGGAGCAGACAGACTGATAATGTTATCTTTAATGACGAGAAAATAACGAGGATGTTACGTCGATCTGGGTGGCTCAGTTGGTTAGACGCTGGCCTACTGATCCCAAGGTCACGGGTTCAAATCCGGCCCAGATCGATGGTTTTTAAGTGTGCTTAAGAACGACAGCTCCACGTGAGCGGCGACGCTGATGTAATCCTGGCAATTGTCAGCGTCGTTAAACTACAAAAATACTAACGAGGACGTTACACAATATGAGAACTGTTACTCTATAATTTCTCCAAAAATGTATTTCTCCATATATTATATGGAGAGAGAGAGAGAGAGAGAGAGAGAGAGAGAGAGAGAGAGAATGTACCTAAAATAGTGGAGCTTATTTCCAAAGTGTCCAAAACCCATCATAAAACAATGTCTAGAAATTGCTTTTTTTTTTTCAGATAAAAACTTAAAGAGTTATAATTATGAGTTTTTAATATGTTTAAATTTATTGTAGATGCTCGCACCAACTTACCAAGTACCTAACTACTCGTATTAGAATACAGTAGATTCCTGCCAATCTGAATAGAGCTAGAACCGAAACATTCTGTTATGACTGGTATACGTTTGTGTTTATTTGTTGATTGTATCTGCTGATACTAATTTCCCGATATTAATACTACGGGTCTGTTATCTCACAAAATTCCTCATAAATGTGACCTCTGCCATATCTATGCACCATTTAGCCTCAGAGTTCTTGTTTCACTCCTACAAAAAGGAGTGTTTCTCTCATACTAAGCATTTATGTTGAGCGATCAGATATCTCATTCAATTTTGATTTTAAAATGTATATTTTTCTATCTTTGTTTCTTTCTCGATGGGAGTAATCTTAGCAAACACATGCTAAGTTGTAATTACACCTTTCTCTCTCAAATGCATTCAAATTCATTAAACTAAATGGCAACCCTGTGGTCCGAATAACAATGTTCTCTTCGGAACTTGAAATTATTTACAGGTTGGAAGGTACTGCGTCGGCCAGAATAGCCTGGCTGATAGATACAGATGTAAGAAATACAACATGCTAAGTTTCGGTAGATTTGATCGTTTTGTAAAAATTTAATTTTTTCGGCAATATAAATGGCAACGCTGTGTTATCCCTGCACAGGCGTTTCCTATCAATAAGGAGGATTCGGTTGTAATGGTTTCAGTCAAATCACCACCGCCGCCGCCGCCACCACCACCACTTGGCGATAAAAAACATTACGGTTTTTGTGAATGATTGAAAAGTTAAATAGATACTTTTGGTGTTAATACGGGCTACTGCATACGGTCCAATGGGCTGCTAGTGCCCCATATTTACACCACCCTTTTCGGTGGTTACAAGCAGTCTTCATGCAGTGCTTTTTTTCTATCCTTTTTATAGAATGCCTTGGAGCAGCGTGAGATATGTGTGAAATACTCGTGGAACAAACGAAAACGATGGAACGTTGTCTCAATGTCAATTACCCTGACAGGAAATAAAATAACCAAGCTAAAAGGTGGAAAATTGTCAGTAATCCTCATAACAGTTTAGAGACTCCTAGCAAAGACGGTTCGCTGACCTTGCAGCTGAAAAGGAAGCGTGAAATCTTGCAGTCCTCCTCAACCTTCGCCACTAGGCTAAATGCAATAGGAAATGACTCAGGAGAGCAGTCTGAACACCAGGGAGAAGAAAAGATGTCATATCCACACCTAAAGGTTTGCGATTTTGGGCAAGTACATCGCAATGCATCAATCGACTTGAAATTGCGCCTACTTCGACCATTAAGAAGACGAGCAACAAGGGATCATAATCTGTTGGAACATCTCTCGTTATTGGACCGCCATAGAAGAAAATGCTTCAGTCTCTGGAGAAACCGAATTTCATGAAAGGAAATAAGACTTTATAGATGAGGACAGGGTTGCGAACATTTAAAAGTAAAATTATCGCACCAGCCACTCAAAATTATAGATTTGGGTTCAAATCAATTCAATAGCAAACGCTACAGCAATAAAAATATCAATATACTTATGAAAATATAAGAGTAATGATATTTATTATATCCACCTACAAGATTGATGACCTCAACAAATATTACCACTTAAGCACTTATGTTTCTCACACTATTCATCTGAAAGTTCAGCTTGCTCAACCTTTGCAACATTGTACAAGTTTGCTGTTGAGATAAACCTTAACATCTTCTCGGTGACCTGCAGATTTTAAGATCTACCACGTTCTTTCATAAGTTGAGACGACAAAATGAGTTCATTTACCGTATCTAGTCCAATCTGTTTCTAACTTTGGTTTTTATTAAATTCAGTTTAGAAAAAAAAAAAAAAAAAAAAAAAAAAAAACTGTTTCACAAGAAGTGCTTCTGTGGGGCAAGGAAACCACTGATAATGCAAAGGCATTAAATCAAATTAATTAAGGCATTAAATTAAATCAATCATTAAATCATTCAAATCAGTATTTCCACCAAGATGGCATGTTTAATAGCATTCCAGAAAGTGTCAGGTTCAGGCATGTTCTTTATTTCACACGGAATAGCACGTATTCCGAGTTTTCTACATTGATCATCAATTTTCTGAACAGTGCCTACTGGTCCCTTCACTCTTGCTAGTCATTCATCCTGAAGATGGGAGAGATGTACACTCCCGAAACGTTGATGTCTTTTCATCACTACACCTGGCTCGAAGCCCGAGAGCATCTTGAATATATTCATTGAGATTATCAGACCTGGGCACACTGGCAATAAGAGGATAAAGGGTAGCAGGCTTAGTCGGGTTGGAAATGGTTGCTATGGGGTGGAGACAGACAATGAGGACAAAAGTGGTGTTATTTGTAATTAGTTTCATTTCGCTGGAGTGACAAACCAGTGAAAATGATATTTCGCCGATATCGCACTATCATACATTCAAATTATCGTACACCCCCATAATTATCGTATGGGTTGACAACCATCGTACAAACATTAAAATTATCGTATGCCCCCATAATTCTCGTACGAGTTGGCAACCCTGGATGAGGACAAAAGTCAGATAAAGCGAAGAAAAATAGTTACCGCAAAAGGTACCAGGCCATCAAGAGGAGACTCACATAACGAAGTGGTCCAGTTCGTGGCAGTGATAGCTTAGATTTTCAAATTGGAACCGAAAATCCTGAAGATGAAGAAGCTGCATGTATTTTCTAAGAAGGTAACATTTTAAGATAGTAGAAAATGAACTTTGGATGCAGTGTAGGTATGATTTGTTCATTGTGGGCACACATTGAATGTGAAGGTGTAGATGCGGATGCTTATACATCTGACTTCCCTACATAAGATACAGACTGCTAGGGCTTTTCCTCAAACGTTGAGCTTTATACCCACAAGACAATGGGCTCACTAATGTTTTAAATATTTCCTATAATATGCTTATAAAATTGATTGCATGTTTAGCGTTATGTTCATTAATATTAGGTATGTATGTGGACAAACGAGAAATATATTCATTCCATTATGTTTTCTTTTTTAAATAGATTGTGATTAATTTTCTTACCGAAGCCCACATTTGCACCACGTTTTCAAAATAACTGAGTCGTCTACTATCAAAACCGGCCAAGTCACATTTTGAAAAGTGAGTTTTTACTATAAACTGAAAGTATAACAAGTACTCTTTCTGTTGATAAAATAATATGCATCTAAATCGGCCAAAACAATATATTAGACGTCGTTGAATTTAGAGTTCTGCAACAGAACGGGCCGAGTCATACAGGAAGTGCATTCAAAACAGGCCAAGTCCACGAGGAAAGTTATTGTTACAATAACATCCCGCTTTGGCTCTTTCGCTTTGAAACCTTAACATCGCCGGCTCAACAAACCATCAGCTCTAAATGGGTACGCAGAAGTTAAAAATACTTTATTAATTTAGCTACAGATGTTACGTTGGTATAAATGACCATTTAATTGGCGCGAAAGCATTTTCCTTAATGTCATTTTTGTTCTACTGTAGTATTATACAGCATTTTTGTATAATTAATGAATTTATTATGTTTTTTATTGATGTTGGGTACCGATTAAAATAAAGTCTTTCTCATCTGAAATATTTATAGTTAAAAATGTCTGCAACAAAACCGGCCAAGTCGAAACTTAAAATTTTGAAAAAATTTAGTAAATCATTAACATGATTTTCCATATTAATACAAAATAAGCCTATCATAGGTATATAATAAAAATGAAACAAAAATTACTAGCATTCGTTCGTTTGTATGTAGAAGCTATTAATAAATACAAAATAATAATAATAATAATAATAATAATAATAATAATAATAATAATAATAATAATAATGATAATAAATAAATAAAAAAAAATAAAAAAAAATTAAAAAAGCCTATTTTGTGACTTGTCCGATTTTGATACTAGACGGTTCAATAAAATTCTCATTCACATTCAGAAAAATCTACTATAAAACTATATAGCGATTCCTTTAGAAGGAATTTTGCAATTTTTTTTTTTTTTTTTTTTTTTTTTTTTTTTTTTTTTTTTTTTCCCCTTTCTTTTCATTTTATCCAGCGACATGCCAGTCCTCTCTAATGAGCTTATTAAGTTTTTCCTTGTTGAGTTCCGTGGAAAGTTTGATAAATTGAAACTGAGTTGTATTTATGGGCGCTCTTTAACTGTTGTGGTTCTCAGTGAAAGACTCTTAATTTTGCTCAGAGGTCACTTTATCAGGCTAGAGGTTCTTTTACGTGCCGTAAATCTACGCCACGGGACCACCGGCTTTACTTCCCTCCCTAAAAAATGGGCTTGCTAAGGATTTTTACGCCGCAAAAAATGCATTGCCCTCCGCCAAGTTTGAACCCACGATCTGGGAACGGAACCATAGACTAGCATGTTACCCCTAGGCCACGGAGGACGACCGCTACGAGGCTCATCTATAATCGCTCCACCGTTAGATCCGCACTTGATGTAAACACAAGCCATCAATAACGAACTCGCAATACGCCGAAACCAAAGCACACCATAAAATATAGTACCTTAAATATCGGCGATTATCTGCGAGTTTTCAAGATGTACGATGACCCTGGTAAAGACTACTTAAATGTAACGTGATATTTTTAAAATTCCTTGAGTAAATATCGTTCTGTTGCAACTAAATACGAGGTATGAGTCCACGTGGTGTTTGTTTTGTGTTAGTCGCAGGTGATAACATCAGGTTATCGCGGAGGGATACAAGGTGAAGTATAGGATACTCGCATTCCCAATTTTGAAATGATTCACCTGCTGCCGCCCATCCAGACATCTCCATAGAGAGTTGAAGTCTGAGGTGAAATTCAGCAACCGATTTTTCCTCTTTAACAAGGAATACAATGACAGTATGCTGTGAAAATGCGACATATTTGTGCGCCATTTTGGAGATGCTGTCTGCGATCACATGATAAAAGTTAATGACCTCGTAATATGACAACTTCTGGGGTAAATTCTGTAGGTTATGATCTTGCAGTCATTTTTGTTACATTGTTGGAATTTGAATGTTAACAATGGGTTGCTCACGACTTTTAGTATGACCCTGGTATTATCCAGTTTGCACTGCGAGAATTATTTAATTAGTCTCAAATCAATAAGCAGACATTTATTTTAAAATGTGGTAGACCATATTTGCACTTTCTACCATAGATTGCTCTTTGAAATTCGGAGAAATGTTAATACCTAATTTTTACTTTCTCTACTACGTATAGTAAAGAAGAGGAAGTATTGTATTCCACCCAAAAATTCGATGTCGAAACTTCACCGGAAATAAGTGCTTTGAGGACCCCTGAATAAAAAAAACGAGCATTTAACTTAGGGGTTACCTTGGACCGCACAATGTGCTGGTCCACCCACATAAAAAGTAGCGCCAACAAAGGCAGACAGCGGCTAAAGTTATGCGCCCCCATCTTCCGCAGCAAACAGCTGCAATTGAAGTCCAAACTCATCCTGTACAAAGCTTTTATCCTGTCAGTGGTTCTATATGCGTGTGTGGCATGGGCAAACGCCTCAAAAACCGCCCTGAAACAGATTTAAGAAAAACCTCCGTGTGTGTATGTATGTGCATGTCTGTATATCAGTCTGTGGACAGCATAACTCAAAAACGAAAAGTAGGTTAAAAACCAAAGTTGCTATTTAACTTTAATATCTTTTAAGGACGCGACACGAAGATTTTGAAGAAAATTGCTTCACCCTAACTACCCTTTAATGGAAAATGTTCCGAAAATTTCTATTTTCTTGAAAATGGCTCAAACGATTTTGATTAAAATGCCACATTTTTTAGACATTTTTATCACAAATGAAATGTATATCTTGAATTTTCTAGCTATAGCCCTTGTAGTCGTATTTACTCTGGATGGCTTTTGCATAACTGGGAAACCATAAGACCAAATCTTACTCTACAAAAATGTAGATGTTACTAAGACACAATTTATGTCCAAACAATTTTTTTTTTTTATTTTTTATTTTTTATTTTTTAGAATAAATCATTTCAGAGATATTGCTTGTTATTTATGTGAGTTTTAGAATACTTAAACTTTCGTCAAATGGAACATCGTTATTCATTTTTGTATGCCGTAAAAACAGAACGAAATTTGAAAGCTTTAAAAGATTTGACTATACCTTAAAGCCCACTCTATTCCCATATTCCGCTAGCACCTACAAGGAAATAAGCAATAAGATAACTTCTGCAAATGCTTACCTATATCAACTAACACGAAGGAGATAGAGGAACAAGAGATTGTAAGAATGGTTAATACAAGAGTCGAGAAGGTCATGTGAGTGCAACACGTCAGATTTTTTGAACTGTAACTCATTTGGTAATGACAACAGAAGTTCACGATTTCGAATACAACGCTTAGGAAATGTGATCTTCCTTGTTGAAGAACGTAATGAAAATGACTGATGATAATAATAATGAAGGTGTGGTTAACTACCGTTTTTACTTTCTCTACTGGTAAGTAGGGGAAGTATTGCATTCCACCCAAAAATTCGATATCGAGATTTCACCGGAAATATACGTTTTGAGACCCCCTGAATAAAAAAACAATCATTTTTAGAAAAAGTTCCGTCCGTCCGTCCGCGCGCGCGCGTGTTTGTGTGTGTGTGTGTGTGTGTCTCAGTCTGTGGACAGCATAACTCAAAAACGAAAAGTGGGTTAAAAATCAAAGTTGGTATTCAAGTTCAATGTCTTTCAGGGATGCGACACGAAGATTTTTAAGAAAACAGCCCCACCATAAACTACCCTTTACATGTAAAATTTTACGAAAATGTTGACTTTCTTGAAAATGGCTCTAACGATTTCGATTAAAATGTCATGTGTTTAAGATATTTGTATGACAAATAAAATGTATATTTTGAATTTTCTGGCTATAGCCTATGTACTCCTGTTTACTCTGGATGACTTTTGAATAACTCGTAAACCATAAGAGAAAGATATATATTGTAGAATGAACCATTTCGGAGATATTTCTTATTATTTGTGTCAGTTTGGAAAACTAAACTTTCGTGAAATGGAACATCGTTGTTCATTTTTTATATGTTAAGCGTGCAACGGTATTCTAATATTCCTCTTACACCTATAAGGAAATAAACAATAAGATAATTTGTACAAATGTTTATCTCAACTAACACAAAGAAGATATAGTAAGAGTAGAGAAAGTCATGTGAGTGCAACAGATCAGATTTTTATACATGGATATTGCTGTGACAACTTAGTATTAACTACTTTTGTTGACTGCATCTACTGGGCCTCAGGTCCGAATGAGTCACTGATAAGAAAACGGTTAAGTTATATATCTCCTTTTGCAAAAAATTAGTAAATCGGAGGGGTATACTGACTCCACTTACTTTACTTTAAATGCCTCTTATACTACTTGGAGTTCAACAGGTGTCACAAGTTAGAGATAGTGTCGAGACAAAACCTTTGCACCTCTCACGATGGACTTGAGCGTTCTCGTGAACTCACTCGTCCCTTGCCATCCCCTCTTGACACGCCGATAGCCATCCCCCAAGCGCAGTCATTCAAACTTCCAGACTCTAGGGTGAAGAAAGAAACATTTTTTCATTCCAGCCAGGAATCATACACGGAGCCTCGTGGATTGCAAGCTAGCGTGCTAACCACTAGACCACAGAAGCAGTCCTAAAAATCCCCACTCCTTAGCCGGGAATCGAATCGGGGAGCCTCCACACAGTACGCAAGTGTTCAGTAGTTACCAGCCTGCCTAATGACACTTTTGTTTCTTTCCCAAATTTACAAAAACTGTTAATGCTTTAAGTGCCTTTCTTATCCAAGTTGACCCCAGCAACGCCGGCAGACAACTGTCCTGTAGAGAAGAAGAAGCGATTTCTTGAATGACGGCGGGCGAGCACGTGGGAGTCAACACTACGTCGCGTTAAGGAAGAGCATAGATATATAAACGGTTGGCCGTGCCCCAAACAAGCGGTTTGGTTCACATACACACACGCTGCCTGACGGCAGGACAGACCTAGTGGCATTGTGTCGTGACAAGTGCATCGGGCAACAACTCTTTCAATGACAGCCTTCCACCAGAAGACAACATGCAACATCTTCCGCTGACACTTCAGGTTAGTCCACACAGCAGTGACACTACAAACAAACGTGTTTCTTTCTTTCAACGTATTATCAGCTTCCACATGCTCAAGTATACCAGTTTATATATTTGCATCTGTACAAAGAAAACCGTAATTTTAAAGAAGTTTGCAAAAGGTTTCAAATACGCGATTGTGAGAATAAATGCAATATTCAATTCCCGTTGACAGCTTTAATTATTATATCGTGTGTCTAGAGTAATGTTTCTGACTGTTCTTCAAGATGTGACTCACATAATTTCATATCCTCATAGCGCCAAAGGAAAACAGAATATACTACCCTTAAAGTGCTAAATTATGACAGTTTTGGTAGCATCTTTCAAAAATAAACACAATACAGCTACTTAACAAATGCAGACAATCTACAGAAAGTGAAATATTTAAAATAATCTGAAATTAAAGTCACACTTTTAAGATAATTTCTCTTTGTATTTACAAAAACATTTTTATAAAATTGGTAACAGTGAAACGTATCTGAGAACCTCAAACTATATAACCAAGTATAAGAAAACATTGTTTCTTTATTTTTTTAATAACAAACTTGTCACAGCGACGGCGCTAGGCCAATTCTTGCCTCTGACGTTGCCGATTGGGATCAAATCCCCACTTGGGGATTCTATTACTCAGAAGTAATGTCCAAAGTGAGGTGTTTTAGTGCAAAAACCCCAGGTCATTCATTTCACAGTTTGATTCATCATCCTGTAGGCTATATGCAATTGTACAAAGGATTAAAATATAACAAATAAGCAAAATAAGGATAAACTAACGGATGAAAACAGCATCTGGCTTTTAGCTAGCATTTAATACATTTACCAATTTTTGAGAAATACCTGCTTCCAATCATAGTACAACCAATATTCATGACATTCATATGGCTAAATCTTCGAAATAAATGATAAGCAAAGTAGAAAGAAAATAGCAAACTTTAAACCCAAAATCTGCTTCATAGTTCAAGGCTGAAGCATATATATTAATATATATATTAATATAAGGGTCAACTCAAAAAATTAACTGCCATTTATCAATTTTGCAATACTTGTATGGCGTGAAAAAATAGTAACTCATCGTGTAGGAATATATGACAGGCAATCACCGTGTTACCTAAAATGTTAGAAGCGATGATAATAAAGAAAAGGAGAACAAAGACTCGATCGTGTGAACAATTAATGAGAGCCCGGGAAAAGAAAACGCTTTTATCAGTGATCCTATAACTATTGTTTGTTTTAAAAGAATAGGAGAATAAAGACTCGATCGTGTAAACAATTAATGAGAGCCCGGTAAAAGAAAACGCTTTTATCAGTGATCCTATGACCATTGTTTGTTTTAATATGTCATTTAAACTGTAAAACAAATATTTTTCTTTCGGTTATTAATCGGATATCCAGACAGATGGCATTAGTTACGTAGTTGCCTTCCTGTGCAACACAATCTGGTCCGCTGCTTATTTAGACGGAAACGGATCTGGAATTGCTGTACCGAGAGACACGGCACTAACACTAAGACAGAACATGTTAGCTGCACAATAAATTTCTCTGTCATTTGTTTTGTTGTTATTCCTTTTATTCTGGAAGTGATATTTGTATCGTGGTGTGTTGACAGTTCCTATTATTCCACTTTTGCATAATTAATAAATTATGTATATAGATACTTCATTTTCTAAGCCGTGTTGCTTGAAAGAAAAACCAGCACGAAAGCAAACCAACCAGAAGACTTGTTAGTAAACTCTAAGAGTAATGTCTTCCTTGTGTATGTGCACGTGCCTATAAGCTAAAAGCTGAAAACAAAAGCGTACTGACTCACCACGATGACATATTCTCAATTAATTCCTTAAGATTGCTATTCCGTACGTGCACTGCTTTCCACAAAACAGTTCAACGACAGCACGAACAGCTGTTGAAAACGGTTACTAAGTTCCAAACAGAATTAACGTAAAAATTAAATCCTTATTCTTCTTAAATGCATTAATGATTTAAATGATCATAAATATGAACACTTTGCACCAGTGCGTGTTTTGGGGCACTTACGAAAGAGGCCTAAAAGCGACCCATTGCAATTGCCAGATATTTATGATTGTTACCATTTGATAGTAAGAATAATAAACTTGATTTATTACTATATTCGAATAAAATTTCGGTAATCGTCTAGTTTTACTTTCTCTACTACGTATAGTAAGTAGGAAAAATATTGTATTCGACCCAAAATTTCGATGTCGATGTTTCACCGGAAATGTCTTGGGGCTCCCTGAATAAAATTAATATATATAACAAAAAAAAAAAAAAAAAAAATTGTGTTTGTGAACAGCGTAACTCAAAAACGAGAAGTCGGTATTTAAGTTTAATAGCTTTCAAGGACGCGACACTTAGAGTTTGAAGAAAATTCCTCCATCCTAAACTACTCTTTACATGGAAAATGTTTCGACAGTTTTGATTTTTGAAAAACTGGCTCTAACAATTTTGATTAAAATGCCACATGTTTATAATACTTTTATGCCAAATGAAATGTATATTTTGAATTTTCTGGCTATAGCCTATGTAGTCCTGCTTAGTCTTGGTGACTTTTAATAACTGGTAAACCGTAATAGATAGACCAAATCTTCCTATACAAAAAATGAAGATATCATTAAAACACACATGCCCAGATGCATTTTATTTGTACAGTGAATCATTTAGAAGATTTTCCTGGTTATTTGTGTGAGTTTTGCAATGCTTAAATGTTTCCCAAATGGAAACTTTTCTATCTCTTGGCCGTGCAAAGAGAATAGAATTCCAAAGCCTTCATATAGCGACCAGCTTTCTAAAGTTTGACTATCGCTCAAAGCCTACTGTATTTCCAGATTCCCCTTGCACCTACAAGAAAATTAGCAATGAGACAATTTCTGCAAATGTTTATCCCGACTAATATGAAGATACAGGAATAAGAGTCTGTAAGATTAGTTAGTACAAGAGTAGAGAAAGGCATGTGATTGCAACACATCAGATTTTTAAAAGTACTAAAATTTGACAACCAAGAGCAGAATACCAGAAACTTGACCCTTAATAAAGCATGTTAAAATCAGAGTTCTATATACCTACCTTCTTTTTGAAGGGTTGGGATTTACCTAGTATATTGACTGCTAGGCTGGACTAGCAGGGAAGGACCTGTCCTCAGACAGAAAACTATGATTGATTGATTGATTGATTGATGTTCCAAAGAAAGTTAAGTTGACTGAAAATTCATACTTTACCTTACACATCCCTTTAACGACATCGTCATTATCATCGTCATCGCCACCGCCACCGTGTATCATGTGCTAACAAAAACGTTGCCAAAGTGTACCGCCGTTTTGGCTGCGACACGCGCTAGAACTAGATCGTAAACAACACCTACACAAAGGTTTCGATACTCAAACATCAAACATTTTTACCGAAAATTGTAAGCAATTCAGTCTAAATCGTATCTCGACATATTAAATACTGATTATATTAATTTCTAGATGATTACTCTATAAGATGAAAATCATATTAAACTTCAGAATCGCTGCTTCGGAACTCTACGAAAAATGTGAGTTTGGATAAAAGATGTAAATCTTCGATTTGCAGTTTGAAGTCGTCATTAATGTGCTTCATTGTTTTAGATTATTTTATCAATTTGGGGTTTTTAAATACTGATTATATTAATTTCTAGATGATTACTCTATAAGATGAAAATCATATTAAACTTCAGAATCGCTGCTTCGGAACTCTACGAAAAATGTGAGTTTGGATAAAAGAAGTAAATCTTCGATTTGCAGTTTCAAGTCGTCATTAATGTGCTTCATTGTTTTGAGATTATTTTATCAGTTTGGGGTTTTTAAATGACATAGCTTACAAATGCCACACACTTCCCGTTATACAGCTTCTCCATTTTCAAAAATACAATGCATTTCAATGGCAGTAAATAATTGGTTAGCTTGTAAGATACAAATAGTTGCTTCCCAGTGGCGTTTGTTTTGTCGTGTAAACTTCACAAAGTTCTAACAATGTCAACGATATAATCAATGTACAGCGGCTGAAATAGCAAAAAGAACGCTTAGACTTCTTTAAACACATATAAATGGCAATGAACTCTTTTACAACAATGAAGCGAGGATAATCAAAATCTGCATAAGTGCAACAATCTTCTCCAAAGAAGCTAAGGAGTTTTAGAAATTGAATGGCCTAGAGAAAATAAGAACGATAATGAAACTCCAGATTCTGAATATTGAGTTGGATTGCTTATGTAGCAATTGCTCTATGAACTTCACAACATTAAAACAGCAAATCCTTCTAAACTGAGCTCAAATTTGCTTTAGAAAATAAAACCTTAAACATAAGATCTGTTGTATTATAAAGGCAATTACTTGCTTAAAATATACCCAGTTTATGCATTTCAGTTATCGTATCATCGCTGTTAATGTTTCGTACATGTTATACCAATACATCATCTCACTCTTATGCGAACTATTCTTACAAAATATTATTTTTATATTTACTTCTTGTTAATAGAAATAAACCATTATTGACTTGATGTATTACGTAAATATAACCTGCTCTACCCTCTTCTAGTTTATTAGTGGGTATACAGATTATCCTTACGAAAGATTATTTTTATATCCATCTCATAAACATTTGGAGAAATATGTAAGTTACACATTTCGTAAATAGATAAAAATAGATAAAAGCGAGTATGTACTAGTAGTCACATGCTTAAGAGCTGGATGCTATATACTGGCCTTGAAATTTTATACAATCGCGAAAAACAACTGAACTTGACTTTAAAAGAATGACAAAGAACTAGCAATTTAGAACCATTAATAACGGATACCCCGGAAATGGCTGATGCCATAACATTAAATAAATTGAAATAAATTGCGTGTTTTAAAGAGTTCTACATGTTTTGTGTAATACGTTTTCTTCTATCGCTTAACGTTTACCAGTTCTACGTGAACATCTAAAATGTTTCAGTAATAAAGAAGACTTTTCAGGTTGTTCCCAGAAAATTCGAAATATAGATTTTATATTGTAATATATAACATTTCAACAAAACCTTTAGTCATTTTCGAGGAAACCAAATTTCGAAAAATGTTCAATGTAAAGGGTAGTTTTGGGTTGGGAGATTTTCTTGAAATAAAATACCAAGTATGATATTTATCCCACTTACTAATGTTTATTTATGCTGCTCGTAACAGCCACGCACACGGATCTTTTACTTTTTTGTTTAAAGAGGCCTAAAATATAATTCTCGACCTCTAAATATTGGGAGGAATTAAAGCTTTTTAGTTATGCTGGTCACATACAAACGCGCGCCCGCACGTGCCATTTTTCAAACATGGTTTTTTTTTTTTTTATTCAGGTGGCCTCAAAACATGCATTTCCGGTGAAGAAGCTTACGTAAGGACCTTTTTGGATGGAATGCAATATCTTCTCTACCTACTGTGCATGTGGTAGAGGAAATAAAAAGAAATAGCTATTTAGAATTGAGAAAAGTATGCGTAAATTATTTGAAAAAGCAAACCCATAACAAAGAATATCTCCAAAATGGTTAACGCTACAAAAATATTGCCATAAACTGTATCACTTGAAACTTGAAACACCTTTTGTGCAGGAAGTTTTGCATGCCTTTACAGTTTTAAGTTATAAAAACGCGCTCATAATGAAGACTACTTACAAATGTATGGTATTTTAATCAAAATCGTTAGTCATTTTTTAGAAAATAAGACCACGAACAACTTTCCATGTAAAAGGTAGCTTTGGGACGGAGGATTTTCTTGAAAATCTTCAAGTCACATCCTTGATGGATGTTTAATTGAAATATCGAACTTTATATTTAACCACTTTTCGTTTCTGAGTTATATTCACGGACACATCCGCACCTGCGCGTTCGCCTTCTTATAAATAAGACCTCAAAACCTACATTTCCCATGCAATCGCGGTTGCTATTTATTGGGTGTAGCGCAATACTTCTATTTAAGGGAAAAGGGTAAAAATGCTCAAAGTTAATGTTGATATGGCACGTGTATGAGATTAACTGAAACTGGTACTAAAAGTTCCGTCACGCAGTTCGATTGCTAGCATAATAGTCTGTCATCAAGCCGCACTAAAGCTATAACCTTGGAAACCTTGGTCCCTTGCAAGCTTATGATGCTCAATAACAAAGATCGTTACTACGGCAACACCAGAACGAAAGTGTACCATAAAAAATTGGACGAGTGTGCCTCTGTTGGAATGCGACAAACATTGCACTTAGCAGAGATTAGATTAGCTGCCCAGTTAGGTGCTTCTTAAAACCGGAGGTAAGAAATTTCACAAATGCGAGTCGTTTTGAGGATCGCAATTTTCAGTTGATGCTACAGGACAACTTTGATGCCACAGATATGTATGCATTCGCTCACAAAATCATCCCTGGTATAAAAATCGATAAAGACTAAAAAATGCCATGTATTGTAAACACAACATTTCTGTCTCATCACCATCGGAAGTTTTCACTAAAGCCTTAGGATGAACATTACAAACAGTTAGACCTTTGGATCCCCGAGCTATCATTTCTTACTTTCGTTCACTACCTGATGCATAGATGGGGAAAAGTGACACAGTGTGTCATTTCCCCATTATCGTACCTTTAACCCGTCCACTCGGCTACACACGTTTAGCTATCAGGCTAAGCCCGTCGCTGTTAACTATCTACCTCAGAGAACCGGTCAGTCCCTAACAGCCGCGCCGTAGCCAAGTGGTTAGACCATTCGCTTCTCACCAAAGCAACCGCATGTGGGTTCGTGGTGCACGAAGCGGCGCTGGGGCGGGTTTCCTCCGGGTTTTCCAGTTTCCCCGCCATCTCATTTCACCGGTACTCCGTCTTCATTCCATGTATCATCAATGTCACCGCCTGGGGTGCCGTAGTAGTAACAGAGAGCGTTAAACACTACAAAAAAAGTCCCTCACATTGTGTCAGTGGTGGAATGTCATTTAACAAGGTAAAAAGACGCTTCAAAGCCGAATGGAAACAAGAATTTTTGTGTTCCTAGTAAAAATAAAGCACTGTGTTTGCTATACCAAAAGAAAATGTACATAACGTAATCACAAAACCAATATATCATGTTTCTATTCGGTTCCTCCATTGCACGCCTTGAAACTTACCTTGTTTGTAAAGACGTGTATACGTAAACAAACAACACCAGAAAAGACAGGTGGCCTGCATTTGGTGATGGGGTAAAAGTGGAGATGGTAAATGCTATACTTACTGCATTCCTGTCACCTCTCTTCCCCATGCTCGGTCTAGTATTACCGTTTGTTTAGAAAAACGTCACACACAATATGTAAGTCCGACCACCCCACCTCCGTTTATTATGGAACCGATCGCCATAACAATATACACTACAGGTCTAGAACCAAAGTCGCTAAATAATACAGTAGAACCCCGGTAACTGGACATTCTGTATAACTCGACGACTTTTTAATTTTAATGTCTTATTTTATATCGTTAAACTTGGCTGTAATACATTCTATAATCCATATATAAACATTCTAGGTAAGTTTTAATTAGTGTACGTATACAAACTGCCGCATTCTCCCTCACAGTAACAAATGGGTTGACCATGTTTTGACCTTCGATATCTAGTCAGAACATCAAGCAGCCAGCAGACCACTGTCACGAAATCAAAGCTTCCCGCTCAAAACGTGGATACACAGCACAAACATTTGTTTAGAACTTTTGAAGGTGCGCACGTGTTAAGCTAAACTGTCAGTTACATATTTCTGGTTACAGTACCGTTTCTCAGACTTTAGACTTAACATTACTGTTGCCTTGAGTTGTGTTTGTGCCAGTAAAAATGTCCAACGAGAAGAAAAGACGAACATGACAATGAAAATTAAATTGGATGTGAGAGACCTAACAAAGCGGAATATATTTAGGTATGTAATAAGTTTTGGAATATCTTATGCTTTTCTGTTTCCTATATTGTGCTAGAATATGCATTTATGTAATTTGCACTGTTAAGTTATGAGTTGTAAATAACAGACCCCTTATTCTGTAAAAGTAGGCATTTCGGTAATTCGACACATTGTCAATCCACATTAAGTCGAGTTATCGGTACTCTAATGTAACAAGAACAAACGATGACTTTGTCTGTGGCTGGCATGTTAGGTTCCAAATCCAGAGACCCCGGATTCGATTCCCGGTTGTAGGATGGGAATTGTTCTTCAGCCCTGATTATTCCCCATGTTCCCTAGTATCTGGAGTATGAGTGAGAGTGTAAATCTCTCTTTCTCTCTCCGTGTGTGTGTGTGTGTGTGTGTGTGTGTGTGTGTGTGTGTGTGAATTTAACATTTATAAATAAGTCCAACTAAAACAAACCGAAACATCCACATCAGTAAACGAGTAAATATCACTGCCAATGAGCAATTGTTCTAAAGGTAAAAAGCCGCCGATATGACCTTAGATGTTAAATGCGGCATATAAATGCAATAAAGAGAAGAAAACGGAGGTCAGTTGCATAACCATCTGGTACTAAAAGAGTATTACATAAGCACAGATTATTGTCACTAAAAATCTTCTGGTTCTGAGGCGCTGTCTCCTGTTGGAGACGACTCCTGATCCGTCGGATTCCAGCACTTCTACCTGGAGAAACGTACTGCATCGGCACAAAGACGAGTCCATGAAAATTAATTAATGAGCTCCAGAACGAATATACAGGTTGTTGGGTGTATATGTGCAGATATTTATACTGGTAATTGAGGACAGGGTAATGAACAATATTACATCAATATCTACTTCATTTGCGGACTTATAATTTTAGTAGTAGGTATGTTTTCAGGCTGATTACTACTTTCAAGTAGGCGTGCCACAGTAAACATGACGCAGATTGGGCGGAACGAATGTCATAATGCGGTAACGAATGCTGTATCGGAACTGAATTCAAATGCTTACTGCAAGACCAATGACCTCACATTATCTAGACCAGTGGTCGCGCATTGAGTTGTTATGCCAAAGCGATAGTCTATCTCATGGGTGGTTACATTTCGCGGCGCAGTTACGACAAAAAATATCGGGTAGTAAACTTTGTGATTGATTTGTAGAAAAACTGTTAGGCGAAGAGAAAAAACAACACATTGAAGTGGATACTTATTAAGGTACCAATTACCAAAACATCACAGCCCCTAACAGCCTATATCCAGAGATGGTACTGAACGGCATTCCTTGGATGCTGTACCTACTCCAGAAAACTAATGGTCTTCATACAAGCTCAGCGGACTGCTAAAAGAATTCCATATTGATGAACCCTGGATACACTTAAACGTTTTGCGCCTCTGTAGAGTCGACTACCACCCAAAATTAAGATAACTCGTGTGCAAAATGGCATGGTTAGAAACAGCACGTATGCACCACATAGCATGGCAAATTTATTTTGTGGTTTTCAACCCCGGAGCTGCAAAATTGCTGGTTGTTGGATTTCCTCAGGGGACATACAAGTGGAGTTCATAACTACAAGTGTTGCAAAGTTTGTCACAGAGAGCCCTAGAAGCACATATGGGAATATGTTGCACTTGTTTTATGTTACAATTATTTTACTTATACATACCAATGCTATGTAATAATCTTACATATTGCTAAATGCCAACAGCAGCTTGCATTCTAGCACCAAAAAGTCTTACAAAACTAGTCGAAGGTTAAATAATTGCGTCATAAGCCCATAGTTAATATTTGCCAGAAATACCTCAAACACTAGATATTTTTCGGCATTATACTTTGTCTTACATTTCGTCTAGATAGACATGTTCTCGAACTTCCTAGTTACAAAACTGTTTTAAAAATGATTATTGACCAGTTTCAAGCAGTTTCGACATGCTTCCTAATCTGCTCTCTACCGTTTTATGACAGACAAGGATCAACAAAACCCTACTATCTTTCATGCTTCTTCTCATAGTGCGGCGGCAAGCGTAGGGTACTTCCGTGGTTCAGGCTCGCTTCTTCCATGTAGCTAACCCTACTGCTTTTTCTTCTTCTGTTAACAATGTTTAAACAACGTATAGCGGCTACTTATTTTCGATATACTACCTGGCAAAGCCATAAGGCGTATCTATAGGAAAGAATGTAAACTGTCCAGTTTACGTGAGCAAGGCCGTGTATATGCACTCTGTTCAGATGCAATCATTATCGTCAGGACAGCAACGTCTCATATATCAGCAGGCGCGAGAGATCATCTCTTTATATTTTATTACTGACTGTACGCCAAGTTACTATTATTTCGCTCTTCTAATAAACAAGATAAGAAGCGATCACAGCGTTCGACAGCCAAGGTCAATACGCCTCGTCGCTTTGCCTGGTAGTACTGCATTTTATACACGGCATTTCTTAGTTATTAATAGAGTAGTTATTATGTTTCTTTAAGCGTTGATGATGCTTTAGACGAAAACACGCGATGTGCAGAAGAGTGCGTAAATACATCAGGCCCAAACAGATTGTCCTTTTAGTGGCAGCGCGCGCACTAAGCAGGCACAAGGATGTCTCCTTGCATTTTCAATATAGCAGAGTTTTGAGCACGAGAAGCTGAAGCTCGTTTGGAGTTCCCTACATCTATAGCACAAAGTGGCTGAGATTATCCAGGAAAGGGATTGACACCGTCGTCTTGGCTTACGAAGAAGACGTGTATTCATTGTTAAAATGAATGCAGCTTTAGTTGCAATAACAGAGACTCTTTAAACTGCTTTTGAAATGAAGACACATTCACAATTCCCTGGGTCAGCTCGAACAGTATCTGACAAGACGGTCACAGAGCGTTTCGCCGTGCGTTGGCAGAGGAAAATGTTAATTGCGACTGAAATAATATAATATTCCCAGATGCGGTACAGTTTCTTCAACACGTGAGGGAAAACTGAGAGTCCAAAGGAGCCCCAATACGATACAAAATACGTGGCTTCACAACTTCATCACGGTCGCGCATCTGTAGCTTGTTGGAGCTATGTATCAAAGGACGACCTAGGTGTGTATGTTGTGGAAGTTTGATGATGCACTGAATGGCAGTACATGGTAATATTTAAGAATATTTTGATTCTCTCTGTGAGGATGAGATATCCTATGGATATTGTTGTTTGCATAGAATAATAATAATAATCCTATCCACACATGTAGAAAGCTTTCAAATTGGTTCTCAGAGGCAGGATATTAGAATGATAGACTGGCCTCCCTGTTTACCAGATTTGAACCCCATTATAATGTTTGGGCTGAGCTAAAAAGGGAGTTGCGCTCGAATTTCCTTACAAATGCGAGAAGAACAAAAAATGAATCACGCGCACAAATTCAAGAAGCCCAGGATATTATAGCTTCTAGCCCATGTTACTGCAGGGATTTAATTTCACCTATGGCCCGAAGATTGAGGGTGCTTATCCTGCTGAGGGTTTATACATTCGATATTCATTTTGTTTATTTTTATGTGTTTTAATTTTAGAAGATATTTACTTCTTTAGTTATTTGAAAAGAGTGGCTCAGTAGAATTATCAATGTATGCATAAATAAGCCTGTAACATATAACGCTAAGATTGCTTAGTGCCATATTATGTTTTACATCAATTATAAAATGAACAATATAAAAGAAAACTAACGATATTTAAACTGAGGATTTTATGAGCGGAAGCAGCGCCTTCTTAACTTCTCGGCGTACCTTCCGTTTTCAATGGTTTATATAGTGATCATTGCGTGCCACGCTGCACTCAGACAGCTCTACCCTATCCTCCGTTCCACCATGCCCACTTACCTAAAACTACGCATTTACCGGGCAATCATCCCGCCACTGATCTTGTATGGCTGCGAAGCCTGGAGATCGGCGGCACCCTCCACCATACGCAAGCTGCAGATTGTGCAGAACAGGGTGTTAAGAACAATATATGATACCGGGCGTAGATTCCCGTCCTACATCCTCCACAACCACTCCGGACTACCCTACATCATGGACTTGCTGAGGGAGCCATCCCGAACCATGCACCCAAACTGAGTTCCCACACCAACCAACCAACTGGTACGGGCACTAGGTCAATACGACAGAGCACCCCGTAGAAGGAAAAGTTACCGCCTTCCTAAGGACGATCTTGGGTAACGGTAATGCCTCTCCCATTTTCTACTACTTATTCACTCCAACACCTATTCCTGCCCCCTTCCTGCATCCAAACTTAGGTATGCAGGAAGAAACCATGCCCACAGACACAAAAGCTTCAATATATTTGAACACCTTCTATACTGCACAGATAAAGTCGCATTAAGGGGCTAGGTGCTGTGCAGATAAACATACCGTACAGGAGAACCTGTACGACCTGTTCTCGAATGCTGCATACAGGAACGATCATTCTGCAGCTGCTGCACGTGTGTTGTGAACACAGCTGTTGCGAACCCCTCCGATCGGCACGTGGAATCTGAGGATGATTCATTTATTTTGTACATGACTGTGTCTGCTCTGTTGACAATAAATTTTCGTTTGTTAAGAACGAAATATGCACTTTACCTTTGAATCATGATTTCGCAAAAGCAGTGTTCAGTGAACACTTATGCTTCGCAGAACGGCATGACTAATTAGGTTATGAGTCAAGTAACAAATTCGTTCATTTCTTGTGCACAGTTCAGTATTTATCTTTATTACATTCCAAATATGTGGGTATGTTACGTCGTAAAAATATTTACAGGAAATATCTGGTGTAGACGACACGACGAACGCTGTACACTGTCCATTGCTAGATAAACTTCCTAGGTTTGTTAGTTTACTACCGGTACGCTTCAAATCTCGACAAAGACCGCTTTTCAGTCCTCCGCACGTGCCGAAGCTGAGTATAGGCTTATACCAACCGCAAGCTATTGCCTTATATTGAATCTCACATGTTCATTAGATAAAATAGCATTGGCGATGGTGCTTTGCACGGATTAACCTGAAGATTTCTTATCGTCCATGGCTTCGCTGCACTTTGTTCACCTGCAGATAGCGAAATAATAGGCAGTTTCAAGGGGAAAATCTCTATCTCAGGGGTTGTGCGAGCAAGGGAATCAAGTAAGAAGTATGCTCTTTGGACCATTTCCAATTTATTCCCACAGAACAGAAGATAAACTCTGTACACAAGTCACGAACCTCGGTTATGTCAACTCATTAATGGTATTAAGTCAGCTATATTGAAATCGCAATAAAGAACCTGTTTATAAAATATTTAAAAGCTATTTGAACACTAGAGGAATTTAGTTGCAACTGATGCAAAAATAAATAATTGATTAGGGGTTGTCAAAGCTGCTGGGTGTCTTTTTTTTTAATATTTTAAGGCTACTATTCTCCTATTATCACCGTACCCAAAGGAAACATGTAGTAAAACTATTTCTACAAATATCGTATCTCGATTAACATGAAGTAGATAGAAGATTAAGCGTTTTAATAACAGTTTGTACAAGAGTGAAGAGTCAATAGAGTAAGTGTGCGAAAGCATCACAGCAGATTTCCTCACAACAGATTTCTGTCTTATGGTTTTCAAGCTATATAAAATTCATTGAGAAAAAAACCCTCAAACAATTGACAAAAAAGTCAAAGATCTACGTGATGTGCATGCCAATATCTATTATGCATGTTATTTCAATCAAAATCGCTAGGAGGCACTTGTAGGAATGCAAAAAATAACTATTGTTTTGTTTGTTTTACTTCCATGTAAGAATTGTTTGGGTGAGGGATTTTCTTGAAAATGTTCGCCAGTGATTCTTACAAATTTTAACTCAACAAGAAATATGGTCTATACTTTGAATTTTCTTTTTAAGTTATTCTGTTAGCTTTGATTCCCTGTCAATTTTTTGCTAAAACTGCTTTTCTTTTCGTGTTCAGGGCACTTCAAAATGCCTCTTTCCATGAAATCCAATTACATATCTTTGGGTGAAATACAAAACTCCCTCATCGTTCCAAAAAACTAGTGGTAGATAAAGACGTAAAGACGCGTCCCCCCCGCCCAATGTTGTTTGCGCGTCACACAACCTTGGTTTGATAGTGCAACAAAACAGCAGTTCCTAGATACGATTGAGGTGTTAAGTTTCATTTGTCGTAATTTGTCACTGCCAGAGTCAAGGTTAGTTTGTAAAACAACATTGCACCTATTAGTAGAGGAGTATTTGTGAAGATCTGCGAATGCCGAATATAATCCCACGTTATACAGTGTTAATGAACTACCTTTACCGAAATTTACAGCCAGAAACTGAAGACGTAATTTCATACTTGTATAACTCTACGGTTAAAGAAATACATATATGAAGTGAGTGTCAATCAAACACTTTATACACGTTAGTGCCACTTTAATCCTTTGCACTTGTGCACAATGCAGATTTGTCTTTGTGGTTCAATTTTCTGAAACACATGACAGTTACACGCAAATTAAGCTCATGAACACTTCATGTTCCCCACACGGGCAAATGGAAAATGTGCGCTTATTGTATTATCCATTTGTCCATCTTAATTCACAAGCGGTGTGAGTCAGAAATGACGGTTATTGCAAGTGAGATACACTCCCACACGAAACACCCATATAGTTTCTTGACAACTCAATTTAAGAACAACTGTCCTTGCTACAGTTTAGTGTACTCCAGAATCTAGTAAGGGCGAGATTTAAGGTTAATTAGTTTAGAGCTACAGTAATTTCACTTTAACATAAGTATTATCACTATTTGTGGTAATTTTCAATTCTATGTCTGCCGCAAATAAATAAATGTTACACTTTTGTTTGGTAAATTTATTTATAACTCCCAGATTAAGAGTGTGACAAACGATAATTGCCGGTATGTAAACTACCGAAATTATGTAACGGTTACAATCAACCACTGACTATAAACACTTAGTTTAGAAGCACCTATGATCATGATAACTGCTAATGTGATTTCTATTAAAACGAAAATGTATTACTCTCCGCTATAGTGGACCAGATGACAATAAATAAAAAATAACTAGTCCCGTGAGGCAACAGCTCTTTCCGGGACAAGGCCTACCGCCCGGCCGCTGCGTCTCCCGCCTCTGCCCACTACACCCGTGAGTGGGGTGTAGTACTGGAAGGCGGGACGAGATCGGAGCCCCGATTCCTTCCGGCCGGAATGTGCTACGTTAGCAACTATATATGTACTATTAAACCTGAATAATGCGATTTAAAATATACAATGTTATCCTCTCTAAAACTGTCGTAGCTATTTACTAACGCAATATTGCACGCAAATTGTTTATTTCCCCATAAATAATATTCCGTACAATTATCTACGTATACCAGGTGGTATAACAGAACGATTTGCAGGGATAAGTACGCACATAGTGTACTTATTTCGTATCAGTTACCAAGTACCTTGTTACTTTCTGTCTACATTACTTTTGTAACTTATAATAATACATAACATTGCTATTCCTAAACCAAATGACCTACACGCACAACAAAAAATTTCTCCTACTGCATTTCATGAATAAAATTTGACAAGTTCCTTTTAATGCCAAAAGAAGTCATTCAGACACGTTCGATGTCCCATTTAGATCAATGCACTTCCTAATCCACTGATTTAACTTAATATTGGACTCTAGCGTGTTCAGAATGTGGGCGCATACAGAGTGAATCACCTAAAACTTGCACCGCAAATATCTCAGAAATGTAAAGTGCTATTGATGTGCGGTTTTCACAGCATCTATTGGTAGTCAGGAGCTGGTAAATTTAGCCTATAAACAGATTTTAATAATATTGAGGTGTATTTTTTGAGCAAACGCACAATTTTTTAAATGGAACAATGCTTAGTTATATCAACAGAATAAAAGCAGGGTAAATTAGAATGCCAATGCTTTTTTTGCATGATCTAGTGCAAGTGGTTTACGAGAAATCGTATTTTGAACAGTTTTCATCCCAACAATTGCTTGTTCCGTTCAACCTGTTTAGTTGCTAGGTACGATGTTATATTTGTTTACATTGTGTTTTCTGTTCATTTATTGCATTGCGACTTTCTGGTCAGTTTGTGACAGTTCAAGCAGTAAGTCGTGAGTGGAAGATGGGGTTTACTAATGCAGAAAAATCCGACATCTTCATGGTGTATGGAGAGTGCAGTTCGGTGTATGCGGAAACGTATCCCAATAGACCATCTCGGCAATTATTTATCAACCTCTTCAACCAATTACGTAAAAGTGGTACTGGAACACCTAGAAAACGTAACAGTAACAAGTGACTGGAGGAGAGGTAGAAATTAATGTTTTGGCTGCTTTTGCAGTAGATCCGCACGTTAGTTTCCGCACAATTGCACGTGAAGTGGCACGAGTCAGGGAAGTGTACTTCCCATTCTCCATCTACACATCACATCTCTCTCCATCAAGAGCTGCATGGAAACGATTTTGAGAATCGTGTTAACTTTTGTACATGATGCTCCAGATTCATCATTTATTTTGTTTAAGGCAACATTTACAAATCATGCCCAGGTAAACCGCAGAAACATGGACTATCGGTCTGTTGACAATCCCCGTTGGCTTCGTCAGGTGGAACGTCAGCGTTCATGGAGTTCAAACGTGTGGTGTGGGATTGTGAACCATCAGCTCATTGGTTCTTTTTTCACAGAAGGAACAATGAACTTGCACAAGTATCGCAGCCTCCTGAAAGACCATTTGCCACAGACGCTAGAAGATGTTCCTTTGCAGACTAGGCGGAACTTGTGGTACCAACATGACAGCTGTTCAGCCCATAGTGCACGAAGTACTACAGCTTGTCCAAAGCATTGGACTGGACGAAGAGGACCTGTGCCTCGGCCAGCCCGTTCACCGGAACTGACCCCTTTAGATATTTTTCTATGGGGAAGGCTGGAAGACACTGTCCACAGGGACATACTAATTACACTAGACGATATGAAACGACGTATTACTGCTGCCTGCTCTGAAATTTCCGCTGAAATGCTAGAATGTGTACAGCAGTCTTTCCATAGCAGACTGGAATCGTGTATTGAAGTTGCCGGTGGTCATTTTGAACACAACTTTTGAAGGGCTATGTTCACTTGTCAGAATCCACAGAAGCACTTTAACTTCTTTTTGTTTTTTTAGTTTGTACTGCCACAGGTTGTACAAATGTCGCTGCGTAAAAGTTTCAAAATAAGATTTCTCGTAAACTACTTGCACTAGAATCTTGCAACAAACGCCACTGACATTCTAATTTACCCTACCTTTATTCTGTTGATGTAAGTAGGCATTGTCCATTTAAAACATTGTTTCCTCAAAAAAGTACACTTTCTCAGCACTATTAAAATCTGTGTATAGACTAAGTAAGTGTATGAGCCCCTGACTACCAATCAATGATAAGAAAACCGCACATCAATAGCACTTTCCATTTCCGAAATATTTGCGGTGAAAGCTTTAGATAATTCACCTGTATACATCTACAATACAAATTTGACCACTTTGTGTCATTAACTTAGGTCCACAACTACATACAGCATTAGGCACTCACTTCATTTCAAAATAGAATCATATTCATCAATGTACATAGTTATGTATTTCGTCTCTAAGATTTCCCACATATTAGTGAACTTCCTCTATGATACAAATATCTCTTGCCCACTCCCGCGCCTTTCTCTCTCTCTCTCTCTCTCTCTCTCTCTCTCTCTCTCTCTCTCTCTGTCTTTCTCTCTTCTTACCTGAAATTGTTCAGCCAAAAACATGAGAGAGAGAGAGAGAGAGAGAGAGAGAGAGTGTGAAGAGGAGGCGCGGAAGCAGTTTGAAGGAGGGGTTGTTAACTTACAGGTGTTATTTATCCTACTGGTCATTGTTTTATACTTTAAACTCTGCATCAACCTCATATCTTTTTCAGAGATATAATTTTTCCTAGATTTTGCCATTTGTTGTGGTGTGAAAAAGAAGATTGATGGCCGTAATTGAACCACAAATAAACAAATTCTTAAGCAATACGTTGAAAGTACGTGAAAGCCTGCAGTGTCCAGAAGCTTTCAGGAAATCATTTTCCACGGGGGAGCAGGTTGATCTAGCGAATCCTGTACGTACCTTAGTGGGTCCCTTTCGGTAACTAGGTGGAAGAAAAGAATGCCTGAGTAGCTCTAAGCTACTTCTTTAATAATCCTACATCTATGTTTTTATTACACGTTGATGTACTGTCTTATGGTTTAGCTGTGGGTATTAGGTTGTACTTATGAATACAGTTACTTTTAATGTAATTGTTTTTAGCAAATTCGTAGTTTTTTACCATAGATATGTATTTTATTCCAAGGTTAACGTTTGGTAAATAATTATGTAGACAATATGATTCACTTTCGCCAGCGATAGACACTATTTTTCCTATGGGTTTACACTACAATTTTAACTTTTCTTTTTCATCACAATTTAACTGTCCCAGCCACATGGTAGCAGTAACTAGAATTCTAAATCAACAAGAGTCTGGTTCATATGATCTATACAAAGACTAAAGTTGTTTGGTGAGTTTACATTTGGCACTTTACATCGTTAATTACCTATTTTACTGTAAAGCAGATATCCTTTCTTTACTCTTAAAGGTCAAACTCTGCATATATTGAGGATATGTACATGGAAAATGAAATGGGGTCACGATAAATCCAATGTGTGAGGAGATATGCTCACTAACTGCAAAGAATTACCAAGCAAGAGCACGAGATGTTGGACGTCCTAGGAAGCGTTGGGCTAAAGCTTTGTGAATGGCCATTTGCCTAATTCTTGTAGTGAGGACGGCGACGACGGCGCGGAGATATGATGATGATGATGATGATGATGATTATGATGATGATGATGATTATGATGATGATGATGACGACGACGACGACGACGATGACGACGACGAAACGTTTACTTTAATTTTCTGGGAAAAGTCTGCCTGATTTGGAAGGAATATTGTATAAAGTGTAAATGTTAATTGACAGGTCAAAACTCTTTTTAAAATACATTTATTCTAAATAATCTTGTTGTGCCATTAGTCAGTTCGAGATATTATTAATGGTTATAATTGTCCAATACTTTATTCTTTTGAAGTCCTTTCAATAATCAGCTATTTCTCACGATTGCATGAAAATGGTATGACATTTTAAGGCCAGCGCATAACGACCAGTACTTAAACATTTGATTATCGCTATTCCCTTTGAATTCACAAAGAAATGTGTGCTGTAATTATTTCTGCAAAGGTTCATCTCAATTAAAATGAAGTAAATGGAAAAACAAGAAGAGTTTCTATACCCAACAATAAACAACTCAGTAGAGAAAGAAACGGAATATAACACAAGCACATATGACTTCTTAACTTGCATTACTTGTCTAAGACAACGAGGGACAGAGTATTGTCAACAAGGAATTCGTCAATATGGCGGTAATAATATGTAGATGTTTGATGGTCTCAGCTAACGGTGTTGAAGTCCAGTGGATACATTTTCCACTTATAGTGATAGCTAGAGTTCGGCGCAATAGACTTCAAATGGGCAGTTAAATAAGCACTTCAAAAGTTCAAAATATGCACTAACGTAGGCTCTAACCGTAATGATAAGAATTAAAGTAGACACAATTGTTTATTCATTTCTGATATGACACAAAGCATAGAAATATCAAACAGCCATATACTATATAATTAAATTTACTGCAAATCAATATTTTCTTAACATATACTGTCGGGTGATTGTTGATGTTTAACATTCGCACTCGAGTATCACATCTTTGTTGGGTGTTCTTAATCTCAGGGTTCGTTAGCGCAGTTGCTGGACATTTTATTCAAATGTGCAAAGCTGTAGAAACTCTAGTATCGAGATTTCATCGGAAATGTACGCTTGAGACTCCCTGGATCCCCATCCCCCACCTAAAAAGGAATTTTGAGAAAAAGATATGTATGAAAGCTGTGTGTATGCGTGAGTGTGCGTGTGTGCGCGTGCGAGTGTTTGTGTTTGTGTGCGTAGTGCGTGAGTGAAGAGCATAACTCAAGCACGATAAGTCGGTTAAATACAAAATTTGGTATTTAAATTCAGCGCCTTCGAGGATACGACACGGAGATTTTCGAGAGAAGCCCCCAACCCCATCCCAGGCTACCCTTCGTATGGTACATTTTTCCAAACTGTTCCTGACAAATGAAATGTATATCTTGAATTTTCTTTGAACGTCCTCAGAATTATCTTTATTCTGGATGACTTTTGTATAGCTGATAAACTGCAAGATATCATACTCTTACTACACAAAAAATTTAAAAACGCACAATTTGTGTGAAACTTCTTTGTTCATACTTCATTTTTAGTTATTCATTTATTTATTTATTAGTCCACCATTTCCGAGATATTCCTTATTATATTGTCACCGCGCCCGCCGCATCTGATTGCCTACACTGGGGAGGGGGGACCCAGCCAGTCGCCCGCCTGGCCTAACGACCTGCCGCCGACAACAATAGGAGCGTACGAGACAACAGCTATTACATGGCGGTGCGGTTTCTGGACCGTTCCGCCACAGGCCGCCGACAACAATAGGAGCGTACGAGACAATAGCTATTACATGGCGGTGCGGTTTCTGGACCGTTCCGCCACAGGCACTCCCGAATATTCTACCTCCAGAACTTTCCCTCTGTCTAAGGACCTATATAAGTCGCTGCCAAGCACCGGGCAGCAGTAAAAAGACGTATACGAAGCGTTGAGGAGTCGTGCCGACTAGCAGTTCAGTCTGACAGTTCTTATTTGTGATTCGGCAGTTGTTCTGTTGCTCTGAGCTTGTACAAAAGTAATCTGAGTGTAACGTTAGCACTACGCTAACTGACTAAAAGGCAATAAAGTGTGAATAGCAGTAACTGGTGTTTTCTTCATTTGTTACAATATGTTAAACTTTTCAAATATTTATACTTTTCTCAAATAAGAAGTCATTGTTTATTTAAGTCCCGGACATGCAAATAGAATGGAATGTGAAAGTCATCATATAGGGAACAGCTCTTAAAAGATTTGTTTATCGCTTGAACTTAAAGCCTGATGTATTCCCATGTTCTCCTTGTAGGTACAAGAAAATCAGCAACAAGATCATTTCCGCAAATGTTAATCTCGATTAACATGATGTAGAATGAGGAATACACGTTTGTAAGAATAGTTTGTTCAAGATTAGATAAGTTCATGTGAATGGACAAATCAGACTGGCCTCGGAGCTCATTCGGTAGCGCACCTGTCTGATGTGCGAGGGGTCCGCGATTTGATTCCCGGCTGGAGGTGCGAATTTTTCTCTAACCAAGATTAATTCCTATTTTCATCATAATCTGTAAGTATAAATGGGTGTGGCTGTGTGTGATCTAATGTACAAGTCCAAAGAAAAGCCACTGTATCAAGTTAACACCATTTTGTTTACATTAATGAAAAATCTGATGTGTTGCACTCGCATGACTTTCTCTACTCATGTACTAACAATTCTTACAAACCCTTATTCCCATATCTTCTTCCTGTTAGTTGAGATAAACATTTGTACAAATTATCTTATTACTTATTTCCTTGTAGGTGCAAGGAGAATATTAAAATACAATAGTCTTTGTGCGATAGTCAAATCTTTTAAAGCTTAGAGATCCCGTTCTCTTTGCACGTTTAACATATAAAAAATGAACAGCGATGTTCCATTTCACGAAAGTTTTAAGTTTTCCGAAACTGACACAAATAACAAGGAATATCTCCAAAATGGTTCACTCTACAAAGGGGGGGGGGGGAAGACATAAATTGTGTGTTTTAGCGAGATCTACATTTTTGTATAGTAAGATTTTGTCTATCTCTTACGGTTTACGAGTTATTCAAAAGGCATCCAGAGTAAACAGAACTACATAGGCTATAGCCAGAAAATTCAAAATAAACATTTCATTTGCCATAAAAATATCTTAAACATATGACATTTTAATCAAAACCGTTAGAGCCATTTTCAAGAAAATCAAAAATTTCGAAAAATTATCCATGTAAAGGGTAGTTTAGGGTGGGGCTATTTTCTTCAAAATCTTCGTGTCGCATCCTTGAAAGACATTGAACTTAAATACCAACTTTGGTTTTTAACCGACTTTTCGTTTTAGAGTTATGCTATACACGGACTGACAGAGAGACACACACGGACCTTTTTCTAAAAATGCTTTTTTTTTTTTTTTTTTTTTTTTTTTAATTCAGGAGGTCTCAAAACATCGTTTCCTGTGAAACCTTCACGTCGAATTTTTGGGTGGAAAACAATACTTCCTTCTACTTACCAGTAGAGAAAGCAAAAATACCTATATAACTAAATGACTCAATAAAATTAAGTATATCTTATATCTCTTTTGAATTAAATTCTTATAGTTAAATGCGATTTGTGTGCCAGCATAAGCATGGTGTATGCATTTCTTCGCACTTCAATTTTCTTCTTCCTCTTATCTATTTTTACATATTTAAACAAAATACCAGAATGGTGGCACTCTGTTTTAACATTTTTATTGCTTTTTAAAATTTCATTTGCCATTTTTTTTTCTTTGGGAAATCGTACGGGGGTCAATTTCCATAACTGTAAATATTATTTCTTAAATATGTACATTCCGATTATATTATATATAAACTATTGTTAAACAGGCTATTGTTGCTTTTACAATGAAATAAGGCTAGTCTTTTTTAGGCCAGTACTACGTATTTCTCCACATGGAAAGTAGAAAACAATTGACATATCAGTAAACAAAGCTATGTGTTATATAAAAGCTGTAATAAGATGGATTTTCGAGTTCTAAGCGAATAATTGTTTTAGGTTGATCGTTTATCGCAAGCTTTGTTGTGCCTACTAGCCATTATTTTATTATTGCACAAAATAATGCTGACATTTACAAATGAATGCTGGTATTACAAACTTCCTCAGTCTTTTGTCAACAACGGTTGACTCACGGCGCCAAAACAGTATGGTCAACATCACATTCATAAATAATAATGTGAACAAATAACCACCAATAATAAAAATAAGGAAATTACTTTAGACTAAAACAAAAATAAGTCGGTAAGCTACGAGAAGGCTCACACTATGAAAATGGTCAGTGTGAACCTTCTTATAGCTTGCCGACCTATATGTTTCGCTAGCCTATGATTCTAAACAAATGAAATAGGCAAATGCCGAGTTATAAGTGATGGTATTCGCAAGAATGTGAATACATTTTAAATGTAATCTTAATAAATGTCCGAAGCTAATACAAATCTTCGACAGTTTTTAATTGCTTAACCGATGAAATTTTTGGTAAGAACACAGTCATGTTTCCGATAACCTTCCTAACAAAAGTTTGCGCTCATGCTTAAAACAAAGAATGACGCAATTATGTCAAAGGCTAGTTCAGATATTCCATTACAACATGCACGAGATATATGGTTGTGGTCTTACCAGAACTAAAAATACATCCATCAGAAGACCCGTTCTCTCCCAGACACAAATCATGAACTTTGTTGGGTGTAAACCTACCATTTTTCACCAATATCCAAACAAGCTTCATTTTTGGATAGTATTGCAGAATACTACATGCTTCTTCAGGGGCTATGCCAGCTAAAACAACTGTTTTTAGAAGATATCCCACATAAACCAATCCACGATACTAGGGATATAACATCACTGAAATTACTGGAGTGGGAAAAGTAATTCCAATATTTTTCAGAGGAGCCACAACACATGTGAAAAAAACAAGGTTTAAAACAGAATTAAAATACATTGCAGTTTACTGTATCCAAATAAAGAATAGAGCCTCAACAGGACTAGTGGACAACTTAAGGCTGTGGAATTAAGATATAAGCAAATCACTTGACAGCTGAATTGCAAAAGTATGATCTCGTAACTCGACGATGTAGTGGATGTCTACCATGGATGAAGTTAGAATTCGTTCATTGTAATGGGGGAGGGGAGGGGGGACAGGTTACTGAAATTTTATCAAAATATTTCCAAAACTCGTAATTTGTTTTTCTTTTTACTTTTCTTCCAGTAAGCAGAGGAACTATTGTGTTCCACCCAAGATTGGTTACCGGGATATCACAGGAAATGCGTGCCTTAAGGTTACCTGAATAATAAAAAAGGCATTTTAGAAAAAGTATGGTTCTGTATGTATGTGTGCATAGTAACCTCAAAAAACAATCAACTATTTTGATAATTCTTTCAAACCTATTATTTATGACAAACACATAAAACACAATTTCAATTCATCATGAACTAATTAACAAACGATCCACCTGGACATTTGCCTAGAGCGCCAATTTTTGAGGGGCGGCAGAATTTAATGTGCAAAAGAATAGGACAAAAATTTTGAGGAGCGGGAAAAATACGTTTTTTTAACGTACGGCAATTATTTGATTTTAAAAAAATGCATGTCAAACCAAAAACAAAGTAAAACTATTTTTTGTGATGTAAAGGATTGCTGTTGCATGTAGAGAATTCCAAACGCCGTGTTAGGCACTAATCTAGTCCTAAAATAGTTCTAATCAAAGTTTGATTCAAATCAACATTCCTATATTACTTGCAGCTTTCGCGGTTAAAATTATGAATATTTTCTCTGCATATTTTAAAAACAATCTGTATATACTTTATTTTTTATGTTAGCTTCACTCTTCATATTAACTATTAGTTCTACGTTTTGATTTGCACCTTGTTCTATTTTTAAGAGTGTTTAAACAAATAAAATAAATAAACGACTAGGTCTTTATTTTGAAAACTTTTGCATAAAAGACACTACTTTCTTTGGCAAAATTTAAAAGTTCGGTTGTGTCTATTACTTTCTCTACTGGTAAGTAGGGGAAGTATTGTATTCCATCCAAAAATTCGATGTGAAGACTACATCGGAAATATATGTTTTGAGACCCCCTGAATCCAAAAAAAAAAAAAAAAAAAAAAAAAGCATTTTTAGAAAAAGGTATGTGTGTGTCTGTGGGCAGTATAACTCAAAAACGAAAAGTCGGTTAAAAACCAAAGTTGGTATTTAAGTTTAATGTCTTTCAAGGATGCGACACGAAGATTTTGAAGAAAATAGCCCCACCCTAAACTACCCTTTACATGGAACATTTTTCGAAAATTTTGATTTTCTTGAAAATGGCTCTAGCGATTTTGATTAAAATGTCATATGTTCAAGATATTTTTATGACAAATGAAATGTATATCTTGAATTTTCTGGCTATAGCCCCTGTAGTATTTACTCTCGACGACTTTTGAATAACTGGTAAACCCTTAGAGATAGACCAAATCATACTATACAAAAAATGTAGATCTTGCCAAAATACACAATTTATGTCAAAATAAATTTTCTGTTAAGGTGAACCATTTCGGAGATATTCCTTGTTATATGTGTGACTTTCAGAAAACATAACTTTCGTGAAATGGATCATCGTTGTTCATTTTTTTTATGTTAAGTGTGCAAAGACAACAGAATCTCAAAGCTTTAAAACATTTGAATATCGCGCAAAGCCTAGATACTATATTCTAACATTCCCCTTTCACTTACAATGAAATAAGCAATAAGATAATTTGTACAAATGTTTATCTCAACACGAAGAAGATAGAGGCATAAGAGTTTGTAAGAATGATTAATACAAGGGTAGAGAAAGTAATGTGAGTGCAACACATCAGATTTTTTGTAGTTATAATAGGCGTGTCAAACTGCAACAATCGTATATTGAATAAGGAAAAAGACAAACAGCCTGTTGCTTTAAAAAACCTTAATATTTAGTTACATAATGTGATAGTTAAAATGATAATAAATAAGCCTAAATTTGTAGGTTTGGGAGGAACTGAAAAAGGAGGGGGGAGGCGATTAATATTACCTACCTGAAATCGAGGCCTGCAGTTCAATTGCTGAAGGACCAAAAAGGAGTTACAAGGTCCATATGCTAGCATACAAAACACTCAGATCTATTTCAAAATCCTTCTATTCCAAATTACCTAACGTCCAAGGAGCTTTGGTGTACAACCTGGGACAAAGAAATCGCCAAGGATCAAGACTAAAGGGAAAACCACCTCAAGAAATGCCATTTACAAACACTGAAAGTGAAAAAGATTAATACCGGTTAAACTTAAACAATTGCACATGTTATAAGCTTTTCATAATTTAACATTGTTATTAGTTAATAGGATTGTGTAACATTATTTGTTTCTAATTCTTAATATTACAAACTTGTACATTCATACTGTTAATTCCATGTCTTTACTCTTTTTAAATTCATGTTAGCTCTGCATGTCCTTTAATTTCTTTACTTCTTTTCCACACAATATTGTATATACATTCGCGGAGTCATGTGACCCACTTCACTTTGATTATAAATAGTCTGTATCGCTTTTTAGCTGGTCGGTCGAAACAAATACTATATAAAAAAAAAAAAAGAAGAATAGAAACACATTGGAGTTATAAAAGAAAGAAGGCTTTGATTTTCCGTTGAGATTGCCAGAAAGTAGTTATTCCAAAGAAAATGCATGCAAAATAAGATAGATATTTCATTCCAAACCTACGGAGCTGGTCAGGATTTACCAACTAAGAGAACAGAAAATGCAGCAGAAGCGAAGAGAATTGAATTTGCCTAATACGCTTGCCATGCTAATGTCAAACTACTTTAATTTCCCTCACATAAAAAAGTTTTGCTTTCTTTCCTTCGTACATGCGTTGTAGTCAAGCTTGTTTGCAGGCCATGCTAAATAATTGCACAACACAGAAATCTGCGGACGATATTTTATAGTTAACCACTAGAAGATTATTTTTCTTAATGGTCCTGAACTATTATCTCTTTTGTAAAGAGGTTAACTTAGTGTCCTGGGACTGCGGAATCTTCGTATTTCATTGCATATGTTTAGAGTTGCTGCATTACATGAAAACTAAGCAGCTTGTATCTTGCAAAATAAACATGAGACCAAACAGAAGGTACAAACGTTTAAAATTTCACCTACTATAACAATCTAAAAAAATTAATACACCGTTTCAAATAATAACTGTTCCACCTCAAACGGTATTTATAGACTATGTAAGTTCCATAACTTGGAAGACTGTCGGAGAAAGGTTAAGAATATGAACGTTCCGCTGTTTCACATCTTTTGCTTGATTTTTCATGCTTTATCGGCTGGGGGTACGAAATTACAATTATAAGTGACAAAAGGGAGGATTAACCATAAATATCTCATCGATCATTGTACAACAATTTAATAAAGAACGGGGGAAGGTAAATTAAATTACGTAATTCGTCATTCTGGTTTAAAATGCTAACTGTAAAACGTCGGGTAAGCCAGCTAGTCTAAAATAAGAGAATTAAAGTAAACGTCAGGCACGTCTGTAAACAGGATTCCTGCGTCACAGCGGTCACCGTAGCAAGCGTTTCTTTCTTGTGTTTCCGAACGACCTACATTGTTTGTTTCGGGGGCACGTTTTCACGTAAAGTAAACAGCCACATAGCTCTTCATATTTTCTGCTTCCGCAAGCCATATCCATGTTTATACATCACCTGTCCGGACTCTTAATACTGACAAAGGAAGAACAGCTTTCCAGATTAGTTGATGTAATTATTTCAAGGCTATTGGTTTGCAATTGTACACGGTGATTCATTTAGAGAGACAAAACAAAAACGATAATGGCAGCTATTTATTTTGCTGTAATCTGCAAGTATATTCTATAGAGATGGGAGAATGTTTCGATGACACGTCGATGGATTCACAATTAAGATCACACAAAATGCATATGCAAGGCAATTCCTCTTGTGAACTGAATAACATCTGAGATGTAGGTAAGATTTGTAACTGTAAAAATCTTTCTTGTAAGATAATGAATAACCACGAACAAAATTGTTCAACAAAACCATGAACCAGAAATCAGATGTCGTGAAACACGAAGATGAAGAGTTGACAAAATAGGTTCATTCATTCTCACCAGTTGTTGAAAGTGTACTTCAATTACGGTAGCCGCAAATTTAAAGCCGGCCGATAATTAACTATTACTATTTTTTTTTTTTTTTTTTTTTTTTTTCTGTTGTGCAAATAGATTTTGTGGCCACAAATTATATTTATATCACCGGCTGTACAGCGGGATTTCACAGCGTGTTTAACTACGCAATACTGCAAGGTGTGGCAAGTCTATGATTGAATTTTGTGTTCAGCCAGCCGCCATTAAATTTTGCGGCAGCTATAATAATCATGCACCTCTTTTGTCTTGTATGGTGATGCAGCACCATGTGGACACTCGTGTGCGACGTTATAGTTTCAAATTTAGCATACCTTAATACTTATTTGCCTCGTTGCTGAGCTATTAATGGTGTTTTGTTTGCTTATGATTATTGTTAAAGTAGCGTCTCTTATGCAGTTTCAGTCACGATGTAAAATTGGTATACTTCTGGAACTTATTGACAAATTACAAAAGGATAAGGAGATAAATATAGTAGAAATTTGAAGAGTTAAATAATTAAAAAGGAAGAAAGTTAGTGGTATGGATGGGATATGTGCTAGGGAAAATCTTGAAATAACAAGTAATGATGCCAACATAATGCGGTTATTAATAACATTAAAACGTTATTGGCTCCAGAAAAATGAAAGCAGTCCCAATACAGTCAGTTACTTTGAACACAGGAGGTTTCGGAAAAAATTGTATGTGTCATTTCTTTGTAGAAACTAATATTATAGGAACAGAAGTTCATGAGAGAAAGTAAAATATAAAATGGAAGTCATTTAGAAGAAAACTATATGTTTTGGTTTTAGTTTTATTTTGAATTCTGCGAATTTGTGCTGAATTAAAAATAGTGTTGGGGAGGCATACTTCGAGATATGATAAACCAGAGCAAGAGTAATGAATTTGAGCGGAATGAGCGATGCCTGTGGAAGCAACCTTCGCCCAAGTGTGGAGAGTTAGAAATAAGTGTCATAGCATTTTATTTTACGAAAATTGTGTGGCGGCCAGTATGACAAAATTAAATAATTTTTGGAGAACATGTGATAAATACCTTAAGAATCCGCAGAAACATTTTTCTTTCTTTACCTGATTACCCTTCCCTTATGTAGGACTAACAAGCCAGTGCCTAGGGTCAAACGCCTGTCGGGGAGAAGAGGAACCTATGGACCGGACACAGTGAAGATCTGGAAGCGGATGGTCAGCCAAGCGCCTGGTACAATGGTGAGGAAGAGGATGATATGAAATGCAAGCAAAATGGATGATTGAAAAGATGATGGAGCAATTGGTGGAATGAGGGGCGAAACCGGAGAACCCGGAGAAAAAATCGCCCAAATGCCGCTTCGTCCACCACAAATACCACATGCGGGACACTGGGATCGAACGCGGGCCGCCTAGGTGGTAGGCGAACGGTCTAACCACTCGGCCACGGCGCCGCCCACAGAAACACAAACATACAAATATTATGTTACATTCACATGCCTTCTCTATCCATTCTTCAACATACTGCCATTACAAAAGCTTATTCTTCTTTGTACTTCATACTAATTCAGATAAACATGCAATAGGTGAAATTAATGCGCCGGTCATTACTTTGCATGAATGCGTGCAAAAAAATGAATCATTTCCCGTTTGAGAAAAGTATTTGAAAATTAAAACAAATGACAAAGAATACCTCACAAATAGCAAGAAAGAAAAGAGAACACGAAAGTGCGTACTTTAACGACGTCTACATGTTTTGTAAACTAACATTTTAGTATCAGCTTTCTTACGATTTGCAGTTATGCAAAAGTCATTCAGAATAAAGAGGACTTCAAAGGCGTTTCCCAGAAAATTCAAGTATATCTTTCAACTGTCATGGAATTAGCTTAAACGTATGCTATTTCAATTCAAAACTGCTAGAGTCAATTTTAAGAAAATCAAAATTTTTGAAAATTTTTCCATATCACGCGTAGTTTGGGGTGAGAGATTTTCTTGAAAATCGTGTCCGTTCCTTGGAAAATGCTGAACTTAAATACCTAAATTTGGGTTTAAACGAACTTCTGTTTTTAAGCTATGCCTTATACACCTACGCACACAAATACAGTTTTTTTCTAAAAATGTGTTTTGTTCAGTGTGTCAAACAGCATATTTCAGTGAAATCTAGATATCGAATGTTTGGGTGGAATATAATACTTCCTAAATCTATTATAGGTACGTAGTAGAAAAAGTAAAAATGATGCACTCATTGATTCAGTTACAAAAAACTGGTGAAAAAAATTAAAAATTCTTCAGAAGAAAAAAATTAAGTTGCGTAGGAATGAATCGAAGATATGCTCTATACGATGTCATAAATACATCGACAATTTAGAGTAATATATCGAAACCTAAAAATTCTAGGTTGTCACCCACGATTGGCGTCCTGCTGGAATTATTAAGGACCCTATCCTTGCTAGCGCAATCGTCGTGTGGATGTGGTAGCCCTTCGGGTCTCCCCTTCATCCCTTCTTCCCAGGCCCAGTGTTCCAGTTACTGAAAGCCACTCTGTGTGACTATTATAGGTCGCGAGGCAAGACAAGAGCAATTTCCCTAGATGCGCAGGACAACTCTTCACCTGAAAGACTGATGGAGTAATTTGCGCAATCATGTATGCACAGAAGTCACAACGTTTCCGTCCACGAATGAGTGAAGTCCGCTATCATAGCTTTCATACTTATTGCTAATGACATATATGTATAAAAATTAGCATTATAATGAATAAAGTGATTTGTCTATAACTATGGATGTGCCCATAATTACTTTCATGTGAACTGCAATTGTTTCAGCTGCACTCTGTTATGGTAATGTTTACTCATTTGCGGCAAGCTCACCCGCATTTCCACCCTCTCAGCCGTTGCAGAGAGGGAGGGAAGGAACACATCTTCCCCTATGCGCAAGAGTTGTTCATGTCTCACCTCACGGTCTACGCTAACTAATCCATACAAACACTTGTTTTGACACTAACAAGAATAACGAAAGGGAAAAAGACACACATTTGGTACTTGAAATCAATACCGTGCTCAATTTTATATTTTAAATAGTCTGGAAGTTTCCTTTGTTTCATAACTGTGATGTATTTGAGACTCAAAACAGCTAAGTAAGCAAAAATTCAATCCGGACAAACCGAAAATCCATATTTATGGGGCCGTATAAACGAGGTTATTGTTACTTATTAGCAGCGGTAATGCCGTTTCGCTACCCCTGCGGTTGAGGACAGAACGAGTTGATTCCTGAGCAATACAATACTGAGTAATAACAACAGCCTGTTGATTCCCACTTTCTATGTTACCGAACAATAAACCTTAGGATACACGAGCGTTTATTTTGGGTACGCTTTAGGCACGTAATATGTGCGCAGTTTAGCTTCACTAGGCTCTAATGGAACAGCAGGCATGCACAGCGCGTAATCAAGGTCATGAAAGCAAAGCGAGCGTAAACGCGCGTCTTATGGAGCAAAATTGGAATGCTAGAACGCGCGTAATCTAGAAGCTGCGTGCGCACTCAGCCCACTAGCATAACAAGAGAACGAGTGAAACACTTTACATTTAACGCGTTCGTTTGCGTTCTTCTTCTCCAAGAGCCTCTGCAATTGAAAAGATGGATCCAGAGCGATTAATAAGTGAGACTGAAATTCGTCCTATATTATGGGATACTGCTGGTGATGTACACAAAGACCAATGTCCCTTTATATTTGAAAGAACTTCATTAAATGAGAAGCTGACATTCGAAAATAATTAAAAATGTCACTATCTTCACGGAGTGAAGGATAAAGTGTGCAAAAATTGCCGTACAAATGCCTCCACCAACTTCTTTTTTCCTTCTTTTTTAATACGAGATAAGCAATACAGCAATAACTTCATCACCTTCCATCTCTGAGAACTGAACGGACGATAGAACGCGATTGTCTCAGCCGTGTCCTGTTAGATCTCATACGCGCTATTACACGCGTAAAAGCGGACGCAAAGATGACGCTCGTGTGTCCCCAGTGTAAAACATCCTGTTGATTCTGCTAGTGGCGCTTCTTCGTCAGGACAGGTTACATATTGCACTGTGTATCAGCAATGGATTCGCTAGAAGTGCTTCGCTAATCAGATCAAGACTGAAAGGAGTCTATACACTGTGTCGGCAATGGAGTTTGGTATATTAAGTGAAAAGGGCAAGAAGCTTCGATGGTGATGGATGTAAATGCTGATTCCGTAAAGTGTCTCATCAATGGCGTTGATGGATACAAGCAGGACAAACCAAATTACATAAAGGAACAAATAAAAAGCTATCTATTTCTATCATTACTCATTGTGAACTAAGAAAAGCTACAAGCTTCTCCCAACTCAATTATTTTACTTCTTATGCTTGACGTTGCAACTTATAAATTATATTCTATGAACCAAATATTTTTACCACGTAGACAATTCTAAATCTGTGTAAAATTGGAAGGAAACTGTTAACACTGATGTTAGCTGGTGAAGATCAACATCTGTTATGTAATAAATATGGTGGTAGATCATGGGTATCAACACGCCCATTTTGGATGCCATTAGAAGAACGTTCGCTTCGTGAATTACTGGTTGTTTGTCCCATCATTATCACAACAATAGAGCATCTCAACCAGTACCACCTATTCTGCTGATTACAATCAGCAGCAGCCCCTTCAAGAGCCAAGAGCAAGATCAGGTCGCCCGGGTTAAGCCGGGCGGAGGGTGAATCGTCACGGTACCTATCCGTTTAGTACGGATTTACCCTGTGATATAATAGGTGATGTCTTGGTTTGCAAGCTTTGTGACGTTGTCGTCTGATGAAGCTGGTTAGGTTCCCTTGTTGTCACTGGCGGCGGGATGTGTCCGACCCTTGGATGTCTACGCCATTCCAAGTGATCATAGCCCTGCTTGCTTCGCCCACCGCTTGCGGGACCGTCGAGCGAGGCAGTGCCAGTGGATGGAAACCCGAGAGGATTAGGTGTGGGGTGTAGCAATGCCAATTGTCAGCGATACACTTGGCGGTTTGGGTTATTTGGATGGACATCACCGTTCTGCAGTTTACAGATGAGAATGCTATTCCGTTGTAAGAGGCCAGTGCGGTTTATCTGCTTACGTTCACAGTTTACTACTGTGTGACTGCAGTTCTCTCCCGGAAAAGACCTATTTAGTTGGCAATTTTGTCTGTGCGTTTGCATGAAGGTGGTAAGAAAGGTTTAAGTAGTTCATTTCTCTGCTTGTAATCTGCGGACTGTACTCTTACCATCTGAACCATTATCCGCCTTCATGTTGTTCCCGACAACGGTATTAATACTGATTATTCAGAATCCCTCTAACTTGAGAAAGATGAGTAAATTGACAGTGCAATAATTAGTAGTGAACTGTCTGCGAATGAGTAGAATGACCCTGACATGTGAATCGCTAATTGCCATTTAGTCGCCTTTCCTCACTAATTCATGTATTGTGCACATAACATTTCAGCATTAACGATAAAATGAGCTACAATGCCCCGCCCACCCCCACCCATATAAATAACCGTAACGGACGTTAACGGTCAAAACTTCCACTACTTCTCTGCTTCCACATTCAAACTCTGACCAGTGCAGACGGAGGATCGTGTTACCCCGATGATGCCAAGCGCAGTACTTGGCGAAACGTTGTTATCTACCATGCCTTCTAGACCACGACCTACAAGCTTGGAAGAGCTAAACATTTCGAATAGTCAAGACACCGGCCGTGAAAGCCTAAATACATATATTAACGATAAGCTTTAGTAAGAATAACCTTAATTTACTCAGGGAAGCAAAACAAATTAAACTGGAAAACAAAAACAGTCGGATGTAATGAAGGGAGGGGGGCAAGAAGCTGAATGTTCAAGAATGAGGAAGTGGTATTTAGTTTTAACTGGACTGAACACTTAAAACATGTTGCAATCACTGAAATTTAATGAAATGTGAAATTAACACTGATGTTATTGTTGAAAGAGAAAGTTCTAGCTAGCAGACAGCACAGTCCTTGTATAGTATGGTAATTATTTTCGACTGTTTTATATAGCTGCTAGTTTGTGGTTAACCGATTGGAGGAACTGTTTATCCAAAATTGGTACCTCAATCAAAACGATATATTCAGACTGCAGTATATATTATGTTTCTAAAATGCGTTATGGAGATTTGTAATCTGTATCATGCATCTACAACGACAATTTTTTCCCTGTCCCCTGCCTACAAAGGAAAAGGAACTACTACATTTCAACGTATTGCATTGCACCCAAAAATATATCGAGATTTCACTGAAAATACACATTTTCAAATCCCCAGAATCCAAAAAATTAGAAATAGATCTGGTGGGTGCGCGCGCTGTGTGTGTGTGTGTGTGTGTGTGTGTGTGTGTGTGTGTGTGTGTGTGTGTGTGCGCGCGCGCGCGCGTGTGAAAGATAGATAGGGAGAGAAAGAGCGAATAGGATAACTCAAAATGAGAAGTAGGTTGAAAAACAAACTTTGTAAACTACCCTTTACAATGGCTCCTATGGTTTTGATTAAGATACCACATGTTTATTTCATTATGACAACTGAAACATATACCTTGGATTTTTTGGGATAGCCTTTAAGTCCTCTTCATTCTGGATGAGATTTGTATAACTAGTAAACTGTAAGAGACAGCACCTTTACAAAAAGTGTAGATCTCGATAAAACACACAATTTATGTCAAATTTATTTTGTGGAGCTAACCATTTTGGAGATATTCCTTGTTATTTGTTTGAATGTTCAAATACTTATACTTTTCTCAAATAGGAAGTTGTTGTTCGTATTTTTATGTCCTGGCCAGGCAAAGAGAATATAATGTCAAACCACCACATAGCGAGCAGTTTTTAAAAGATTAGACAGTCGCTTGAACCTACTGTGCGTTCTATTTCCATTGTACCTATAGAGAAATATGTAATAAAACCATTTTTGCAACCTTTTATCTCGATTAATATGAAGTGTATAAAAGAAAAAGCGTTTATAAGATTAATTTGTACAGGAATTAGTAGGAATCACGTGAGGACCACAAATAAGAATCTTATCACTAAAATATGGTGCGTTAATTTAAGTCTAGAATAAATACAACTTACGCTAATAATCAATAAGAGTGTTTGGATCACAGAGAACTTTTCTGGCAGACTAGTTCAGGATATAGAATTAAACTGTTCTTGTCTCTTTGCGCACGAGAAACTGAACTATCAAAATATTTTAACTTCTGGCGTATCCATAACTTTACGTTTAAATAAATGTTTCCGTAACAATAATGAGAAGCGTAAGTGGCCATGAGTCACTGAATTGTTAAGCAGAAAGTTCCCTTACGGAATGGCTAAGTAGATATGTATAACCTGCCGCGGTTAACAGGCACTACGCACTGCCGATAATCTATCACGGTAAAACTTTCTATAAGTCACGGAGAAAGAAACGCATTTTAAAAATGCTTGCCGCCCACTCCATCACTACCCCACCAAAGTTTCTACTTATGTTGCCAATCTTGAACTTCTCATTTGCATTTGAACCACAATTTTTACTCTAAGGCTTGCTAATTTCGAAGGATCTTATTTCCCTTTCTAATTTTCAGAACTTGGTTTACGTGCGTTTGTGCAGCTCTGCGATAGCTGAACACAACCGAGTTCAGGATAATGAACCCTTCAGCTAATGGTCTTCTTGCCGACTAATGCGGGATTACGATGAAATCTACTTAACCTGAGTTAACGCGACGGGACGTAACGTGAAATAAGACACGTCGCTGATTAGGTCTATCAGGAAGCACTTAACATAACGTAATGGAAATAATTCTGGTTATTGTAATACTCGGAGACATGAAGGATATTCGATGCAGCTCTCTTTTTCTAATCAGTGATTATTCTTTCCTAAAAATAAAAGGAAAGAGAATACAAAAATGAGAAGTAAAAAAGATTTAAACGGCGAATACAGCATAGAGTTGTCCATAACCTTCTTTTGGAGCAGAACAAAAGAAACAGAGTATTGACGCAGATACCTAAGTTACATAGAGAAGCAAAATTCATTACTTAATGGCATTACTGCTCGCTGATTGGTTCCAATTAGTCACTTGTCATCAAACGTGAAAGAAAAGTTTGGCATTGTCACGTTTCGCCACGTTAAGTCTTGTTAAGTCAACCCTAAATAGCTAGCTGGTGATCTCTCACTGACAAAATTGTAACTCTTGTACTTCCTACATTACGCGTTGATTTTAACATACGGAAATTATTTCTGTACAATTATTTCTCTATCTTCCTATCGTTTCTTTATACAATTATTACCCTTACTGGTAATTAAGTTATCAACTATAACACTTTATATGCCCACAAAGTCGTAAAATACCTCCTTTGCTGTAAAAGCGTAAAGAAGCCTCCGCTCTGGTACATTTTAAGGGTAAACCGTAAACATTTGCAAATATGGATTGTATCCCATCTCTGAAGATTGTGATAAGTGTAATTACGCTATGCAACAGTTCCTTTCTCCATACCTGCTTCTGCAGACGACTCAGGGCCAGTGCAATAACGTGTTTTTTTGAACTTCATAAAATTATGTAATGCGTTACTAAGTGATATAATACCGTATAATTTTGTTTATGAACTAAAAGCAGTTTTTACTCGCCGTATTAATACGTAGAAAAGATAAAACGTTTAAACTGACGTATTCCACTGCATCCACGTGTCTTTCGTAGAATTATTCCAAGCAACACTTGGAAGGAGGTAAGATTTCCTTCGTACACCTGGCATATTATTTTTAGTGATATGTCTGGTTCAAAGGTTGTAATTAGTCTTAATTTTCTTATATTCACTACAAAACTATGTATGGAACCGTACATGTAGACAGCGGTAGTGAACCTGTGCAACAATACTAGATGTTTTTGCAACACGTTCGTTAGTGAGTCATGCACATTTACTTTTTACACATTCACATTTAACTTCAAAATACATACATAATTTAATGTTGACATTTTCAACAATTATTCGAAATACGTATGTCTAACTTAAGTATAACTATAGTACCTCTTTAAAAACAAAACTGTAATCTTTTAATCTTAAGAACGAATGGTGTTATGCAGTATGTTTAAAGTAATTTCCTCTGGAGTCGGCGAGCACTTGACGGCTACCTGATTCACTCACTTGCAAGCGAGGCTAGACATATCTCGTCCAATCGTCTTGACGCACTGACCCTTCATGGCCGGAACTGAAGTTTGCAAGCGTCCGTCTTCCGTGGAAGCTTAAACACTCACTGCTATAGAATTAATATTTCAACTGGAAAATTGAGTTGGTCAAAAATATGGGTGGATACAACGGTAAAAGTTGCAGCTCCTCGGATGGGGGATATTATAATATTAGGTGTCTTAGCAATTGAAGAAGAGAGAAAGAAAAAGAGGGAGAATGAGTGGATTCACAGCATCAGAAAAGAGACCAGTCTGATGAATTTATAAGTAATAACCTTGCTCCAGACCTGCGAAAAGACCCTAGGAAAGGTTTCTTTTTTCCTCCCGCGGCGTAACTAGTTGTGATACTCGGCATCTGCAGCACCATCCCTTAATTAAAACAGATGTATCATTTAATTCTCAACCGTTATTGGTTTGTTATTCGTTCGTGCTAAAAGAATAATATTGTGGAATATCCATTCCTTTTTTTCTTCAGTTTGTACACAGCTACAAATGTGTCGTGTGGTTAGTTACAATCATGTCCAAGCATTCTTGCAGTTGAAAAATACGTCTAACTACTCCAGAAGGCATAGAACAATTGCATGCAGTACTAGTGAACCTTGTACGCATACCGATTCATATTAGATTTTGAAAATAGCTCAGATGATGCAGACTATGTACCTGCCGAACATTCAGACAATGAAGAGGATGACACTGATGGAGAAGAGCAAAATTGTGATGATATATCTAGTGATAAAATGGATACAATATATGAAGGTAATTTACAAGGAACTCAAACTATCTATACTTCAACAAATAGAAAAATCTGGCAGATGAATCCTACTCCGCCAACAAAACATCTACAGTGCAATACTGTGACTGAGATTTTTTTTTATTTACTATATTAAAGTTCTTCTGGGGTGACAGTTTATTTGAACAGGGGTGGGGTGGTGTCCGGTACAGCCGAAGCAAACCGGATGATTGTGAGTGCATGTTAAAATGGGTCACTGAGAAACCTGGTCTTACGGCTTATAGCGGCAATGTTGATAGTGATACTCTGAAGCTTTTTCTAACGGGCGAAATGTAAGACTTCATATGTTAATATACTAATGAAGGCAAAAATATGTTCAGTGGTAGAAAAGAAACATGAAACAATCCTAGACTACAATAAAACTATAGGAGGGGTAGATACTGTGGATAAGAAGGTTAGAGTATACAATCTGCAGAGAAACACGAAGGTGGCCAGTGCGGCTATTCTTTAATATGCTGGATGTCAGTTGTCTAAATGCTCTAGTAATATGGCTTATAAAGAATCCTGGATGGGAAGAAAAGAAAAATCGTCGACGCCTGTTTCTGCTAGAACTAGGAGACCAGTTGGTATGCCGGAGAGCTACCTATCCTACAATGAGATCAGTTCATGTCTGCATGGAACTTCGGGATATCCCTGCTCTAAAGAATACTCCCCCATCTACTTCGTCAGCTGGAAGTGGAAGAAAAAAGAGGGCGTTGCTACCTGTGTACCAGATTGCCGGACAAATTGATCTGATGTGCCAAAAATGTCAACAATGGGCCTGTAAAAATCATTCTTCAAAAAAGTGGTTATACAATGTTTGAACTGTGATGAGAGTTTGTGAACCTTCAAAACTCTCATTCTTTTATGAGTTGTTCATTTATTTAACGAAAAATTAATATCAGTTAAATATTTCAGTAATATTCTGCTGAATTAATTGATTTACTTACATCAATTGAAAGTGATTATGTTCCAGCCTGTAATTTAGCAAATAATAAAGTGGGGAACAAAATGGGCCCAATATCGTAAGATATGTTTCGTTTTTACTACAGTAATCAGAAGATTAACTAACTCTGAAGCTGCTTAGTCTGACCCCTGCTTGCAGTGTCACACATTGTACCATGTAGTTTGCGGTGTTTATAGTATGTTTCTGTTGATTATAACAATTTGAAATGCACAAGCATTAATAATTTTCTTTTACCTAGCTCTATGTGGGCAATAAGCAGCAAAGTTGAATCAGAACTAAAGAGTAAAGGCAACACGGAGAGTCAAAAATCGTGGTGGAGGTCGTGCCACTGATTTTTTCAGGCCTATTAGTGGATAATATTTACATGAGTTACTGCATGAGTGCACGAAAAGGAATGACAATATAACTCATCAATATTTTGGACATTATTATTATTATTATTATTATTATTATTATTATTATTATTATTATTATTATTATTATTATTATTATTATTATTATTATTATTATTATTATTATTATTATTATTATTATTATTATTATTATTATTAATTATTATTATTATTAACAATATCACTAATGTTTAAAATGCAGTCCAGTTTTTAGGGCGTTAAGCAATCATCAGCTTATTTTCCCCAATTTTAAAAACGCCATTTCTAACACCACTAATAGCAGCTTCCTAAAAGTTCTCAACCTGACTATAACAAGGTATTGTGCTTTGGTTGCCGCTGTCAAGTTTCAGAAGCTTTGGTGTAGTCACTTGTTTATAACGACCGTGTAAACAAACTACAAAATGTTAACATTTTACACAAAATTATTGAAACCAAAATAGGAGCTATGATACAGTAGGTATTCTGTTTTTTAAGGTTTTGGTTTAGTAGTATTTAACGCCCTTTCTTACTAAATCAGTACCACAGGCCGAGGATGCTGATAATGCACAAAATGATAACAGGAAAAAAAAATTGGGAAGGAAACACACCTAGCCTAAAATTAGGGTACTTCCCCGACACTTAACAGTTAGGATTGGGGAAAACCTGGAGTGGAAAAAGAAACCTCAGCCAGGAAGAATGGTCCTGATGGCATTTAAACTGTCGTGTTTAAGAGTTTATCCTCAACTGACTTATGAAAGGAGTTAAATTTGACGAAGAGTTCACCTCCGCTTTCGACGGCTGAAAAGTGGATGGCTGAAATTAAGCGTAATTGTACATCCATTCAAAATGATGAACACTCAGGATTCCCAAAACATGTATGATAAATGAGATTGTGGACAGAAATTCACAACGCGTACTCCATGATCGCCGATTACAGGTCCGCGAGTTTGTTGGCACTGTAAATGCTTCAATAAGTCATGTCCAATCATTTTCACTAGATTTTCTTTTTGACATGGAAAGCTTTCCGTTTTATTAGTGCCGTCTTTATCATCAATTGACCAAAAACACATTCGAAATAACTTTTCTTAAGAGTGATAATTGTTCTTCCACACACCCTATGTGTAGGCTACGAGGAAGTTAGAATCAGACTGAAAAATACTCAGGAGTGTTTGAGATTTTTAAACGCAATTCCAGTGAGTTTCTTGGCGATTCATAACAGTATATAAAAACATGGATTCATCACTACACTCCAATGATGGAACCGTCCGAATCCAACGGATAGCAACAGGTGAAAGTGCGTCAAAGACAGTAAAAACTGCTTCATCTGCAGGAAAAATTATGGTACAGTTTCCTGGAATTCTCATGGTGTGGTGCTCAAGACTACCTCCATAAGAGCAGAACCACCACCACCGGGGAGTATTACACTTCACTACTGAACCCTTTGAAGGATACTAAACGTCCATATTCCGTAAAAGAGGGTTCTCTCTCATCACGATGTGTCTTCACACACGTCTGGGAGTAAATGCATGACCTTCGCTTCCAAGTGTTTCCATATACACCATATTCACCGGGTTTGGCTCCCAGATATTATTTTCGTTTCCAAAACAGAAGAAATCGCTGGAAGGTTTTGGCTCCCAGTCTTTTCATTTACAAACCTGAAGAAATGGCTGGAAGGACTTGGCTCCCAGTCTTTTCGTTTCCAAACCTGAAGAAATGGCTGGAAGGATTTGGCTCCCAGTCTTTTCGTTTCCAAACGTGAAGAAATGGCTGGAAGGATTTGGCTCCCAGTCTTTTCGTTTACAAACCTGAAGAAATGGCTGGAAGGTTAAGATTCACATGAAATGATGAGTTGTGGCGGAGATAGACCTTTATTTTGCACAGATGGACACATCCAATTTTACAGAAGGTATTGTAATCGTAGCGTCGTTGGACTAAATGTATTGATTTACAAGATGACTATGTTGAGATAAAGAGGGAAAACATTTCTTAAAAATTGTGTTTTCTTAGAGGCCGAGAACTTTTAGAACCGCCCCCCTCCCTCCCTAAGCTTAAAAAGCCGTGGTTTCGGTACCTGTACTTCAACAAAAGCATATCACGAATTTGTCGCATGAACTTACAAACTTCCTGCTGCCTTTAGTTAATACTGTGGGAAACGACTGCTCTTAGTTTAAAATTGTTAGTGGCGCATTATGGGAAACAACCGTAATAATGTAATAGAGCCAGTCATGTTAACGACAGATGGCTGCGATATAACTGGTCACGTAAGCTATTATTCGAGGATCCAATAAATTTGCTCCATTCTGAGGAACTGCGGAAGGAAGGTTTAGAAGCCGTAATTTTCCGATGAATCGTCATGAACTTTTACCTTAAGTCCGAGATCTAGTCATAAGCATGCGTTACAAGCGAGGGGAGTCGTCCAATTGTCATCACGATGCAGGAATGGTGACGTCAGGGAACACAACCAGGGGTGCACATAACGTACGGTTCGAAGGAGAGGGTTCTGGAAACAGCATTGGTCGCTCGGAATTGCCTTTTGCGATTCTTCGTTACATTCGTCTACTGTCGTGAACACACATGTGTGTAGAGGCCTTAAAGGCCCTTTCATTATGTCCATGGAAATGTTCCCTCTGGTGCTTCTTGTGTGATATGAATTAATTTGCAATTTGCGCTATGTTATGACATAAATACCTGCAGCAGAGAATTGCGGGCAAAATCCTGGGTGGAGTTAGTTTGTGTAGCACCTACTTAGTATTCTATCCAGATATTGGATATAGGGATTTCACAGGAAATACAAATACATTTTCCAGAACTAAAAAAATAGGACAAGGTCTATACGCCTGTCTGTGAACCGCATACCTCACGAAAGATTCATAAATATTAAACTTGGCATTTAAGTTTAACATATTTCAAGGATACGACACGAAATTTAAGAAAACACTTCTAAACCAAGAAACATTTTTAAGTCTCTCAAAACGGCTGTTTGATTAATGTACCACGTTTTTAGGATATTTACATAATAATAAAACACATATATTGAATTTACTGAGACAAACCTGTGAAGTTCACTTCATTCTGAATGAATTTTATACACTTTAGCATTAATGGTGAAATTTTCAAAATGACTGATAAAAGTTAGCAACCATATGGATCAACTTCAATGCTAATGAACATTTTAAAACTGCACTCTGGCTGTTGGCCGTTAGTTTATTGATTTTAATCTCTGCATCCATTTTCCTAAAAAAACATTAAAATATTACTGCTTTAAATCTGTATTTTTCATAATTTTCCGCAATTTTCAGAGGTTTTCAGACATTTTCATTTGTAAGAAAGCCTTCAGCAGTTTTGAACTTAGTGTTTCTCTTCCAAAACGGTAACTTCTGCTTGAATATTGAGATCCAAACTAAGGTTGCAGTATATCATTATTCGTTCTTTCATGTGCACATTCAATATACCTATCTTGTTTCTGGAATATATCAGACAGGTATGCCAACTTTTGACAAACGTGACGTTAATGAACTCTTCAAACTTGACGTGACATTCTTCCACAGGTATGAGTGTACTTTCTGTCTCAATCCAAAAGCAGGGAGATAAGTACATTGCAATGAACTAACGAATGTTAACTGTAATGATACATAAGAGACGCGTTTTCAGCTACCAATACACAAATATTTTGAAAAGTTTGATGATAAAATGTATTTATAAAAGCATTTTAACCTACGATAAAAACCAATCAATTCTCTTGCTTCCCCTGGAGAAATTCGTATGCCGCAAAGTTTGAGCAGCTTTGAAATAGAAACTTATTTTCGCAATACAAGCCTAACAATAAAATTAAGGTCACATCTGTATTGAGCACCTTAATTCACTTAAACAAAAGTACGAGTCGCTGCAACTAACTGCCAATAATAAAATGAAGACATTCGTTCGGCTTCTATGCTCTTTGCTGAAGAAAATTCAGATTAACCGCGCCAAGGTTACATGAAGCGTGAAGTATCCCACCCCCCCCCCCCCCCTCTCTCTCTCTCTCTTCAAAATTTATGTTTCACAATTACGTGAAAGAATAGTGTTTCACGACAAAATAACGCATGGAACTTATGCATAAACTGACGTAACTCCACAATACACCTCTTAAACAAAAGGGGCTTAACTTTAAAGTGTATTCTTAAGAATTACGTCAGCCAACAGAAACATTCTAATTTTCGCAAATCTGTCAGAAATCTCTTAGAAGCTACCAGCATCATCAGTTCAACCTGAGGAACTTCCCTAACTGGTTATTTTGTTCACCACAAGAAACCGGATCAAGAAACTCGTTCGTGTACGGTATACATTAAAACAGCAATATAGAAACAGTGATAATTAGAGTGCATCGTTGAAATTGTGTGAGAATTTCATGTAATCAACATTAGGTAAACTAAGAGTTAATTAATAACCCTGCTGGACGTGCACATCACTTACAGGTAAGTTAGTTTAATTAACTAATCAAATTAAATAGATGAAATATCTTACAAAAATAACAGAAGTAGAGGCATTTAAATTGATTCTGAACTATGTAATTGGACAGGAATTAACTACATCACATAATTTTACTAATACTATAGTTGTTGTCTTTTATAGCTGGAGAAGAAATCTCAATCAAAAGTTTCAGCTTTTTCAGTTATACCTTACTAAAAATATAACAGTGAATTATTTTAAATCTTGCTTATCAAAAATAAAATATAGCATACTTTTTAGTAAAACATTAACTTATGTATATACGAGTATACATGAAAACTGAGTATTATTTATCAACCCAAGCAGGTAGCGTCTACTTATGTAACGTACGATCTAAAGTGCTAATTATTTACCACATTATTTTATCCAACATTTAATAGACAGTCCTTCCGGCTATGTCTGCTGATCATTGCACTTTTAGAACCTCAAATTAATTTCTAACACTAAAATGGAAGGAAACGAACTTCAATCAAGCATGAGTATATGTTGCTGCGTTTTCATTAATAGTTTGGTTATTTTTCCGGTGAACTCTGGACATACATGTACATGTTAAGAGTCCTGTAGTTGTGCCAAAGCATGAGAAATGTATGCAGCAGAATGACTATAAAACCAGTATTTTGGGTATTTGCCCCGGCGACAGTGCTGACAGATGAAATGGTTATGCAAAAACAAAACACGCTTACAAATACGCTCATAATCATACACCAGATTCTCAAAATACTAAGAGACATTCCTTCCAAGAAACATTTCCCAAGTCGCACTACAAATAGAACGAGGGACCCATGGTACAACAGACAGATGCTCTCCAACTGAGCCAGGAAGCCATTGATTCATTATTATCCCCACCTCAGTTATGTGTTGTTTTTTAAGTTTTGTTATTTTTATTTTAAACTTAATTCATGTACCTTTGGCATTCAACTTTCAGAACTTTTCCCTCCAGCATCTGTCCGTTTTCTCAAAACATACTTTAGACTACTAGTAGGATATCGAAGTCAGTTGCAGCTTCTTCATAATGTTTCACCTTTCGTAATGTTGTTTTCTAGTGCCTTGCATCTGGCAATGAAGCCATTAGCATTCGTGCTTTCCAATACTCTTGAACTGTAGTTTCTTCTGATCTTAATGCTTCACAGGTCTTCAAGTGGTCTTCGTTCATTTCTGCTGGATCGTTACACAGGACACATATTGGTGAGGCTGAGATACCTATTCTGTAGAAATGACATGCTAAACAGTCGTGATTTGTCAATAGTCGGAAGGCTGCAACCGCTTTTTCCTTGGTCTCTGGGGGATTATATCTGGGTTGGAAAGTAGTGTAATCCATTTTTTATCTTTGGCATTTGTTTCTATTTCTTGTAGGTATGAATGAGAAAAATTTTTAATGATCAAGCGTTTTATTGAGGAATTTGAGAAATTGAATTTAGACTTTTGTTTTATTGTTGTGCCTTTCTTTGCAAGTGAGTCTGCAGCTTCGTTCCCCATGACTCCACAGTGTGCTGGAATCCATTGGAGATGAACAGTCTTATTAACTTTTTGGAGTTGTGTTAACATTTTCCTTTCGTAATGTAATCAAGTGGAATACCATCACTTCTAGTTTTCTTAGATAATTACAAAAACTCCCTTCATCCAATCAAAAAGTTAATTACAAATCATTAACAATTGAATTATATTGTTAATCAACAGCATGTTGCTTAAAAACTAATGTGACAATTCGTTGCACTTGTATTCATTCGTTTTCGCACCATTTCTGCTTTATATACTCTTTTTAAAAGTTGCATTTATATGCCGCCTTTAACATATATAGGGAAGGCTTTTTACTTTTGGAACAACTGCTTAAGGTGCATCTTCACGTAGGAAATGCCGATTTTTCCAAAATTTTCAACTTTTTGATTTTTGTGTCATATAATAGCCCTGATCTAGTTTTCAAAACTGTATACTTGCATGCTAATTGTTACCAACAATTTGTTTAACAATTTGCACAATCAGTTTAGCCTGGGCTCATGACGTTGTAGAAATTGTATTTCAATATTTCTCGAAATCAAAATTTCAACATTTTTACCTTCTTCCATCCCAAGGAACTACGCTTAAAATTATGCTACACGCCCCATTAATACATAATTTTGAAGCTTATTAGACAGGAAATGATGCGAACCAACAACTATGGTCTTACCATAAATCACAAAGCCATTTAAACAAACATTCAGGTGGTAAGAAGACCAATTTTGAATTTCAAAATTCATAGCTTTTTAAACAGCTGCTTTACTTGGCATATTTGAGGGTTCAAATCAGTTTAATTGTTCAGAGAAACAAATTGGTGTATTAAAGTCTGAAATATCTATATTTTGTAGATGCTACAGCATTTGAGAACACATATGAAATTTTCAATTTTGAAATTTTTTTAGGTTTCCCAAAAACATTTTTAAGCGCTGGTAGTGTAAAGTGTAGTCTATCATTGTGTAGTGTATGTCTATCATTAACAAAATTAAAAAACTCTGGCTAAAAATACAGATTTTAGTTCCTAACGTGAAGAAGTACAACAATGACATTGTCACTTTACAGTAGTTTTAATCTTTGAGTTGGTACTACTTTGGATTATTAAATTGAATTCACGCATACACACACACACACACACACACACACACACACACACACACACACACACACACACACACACACACACACACACACACTTCCGGACTCTAGGGAGATTGGGAAATAATTCTGGCTAAAGAAAAATTCCCACCCTCCAGATGGAATCGAACCCGAACCTCTGGATTTGATCACACATTAGATCACACAATCTATGTAAATATTTTTAAACCAAACAAGAAGAAACAATAATAAAATGTGTGGACTTCATTTTTCCTTCGAACTTTGTACACTCGTATTTAGGTGTTTTACTTAATGCCGCCGCTACCTGTGTGTACACCAGTCTGTCTGGGGGCGCTTCATGCCCACGAGTACTGCCAAGGTCACGAAATTGCGCTTGGGTTGAATCGCTGACTTCCACGCTCGAGTGGCGAAGAACCCCCAGTTCAATATCTCCGCCGGGTACTTCGCTGCTTAAGATTCCAAGTTGACAATGCGTTTAGATAAACGTCTCAGGCATTACCATAACCACAGGCCACTCCAGAGTCAATCCCAGTTTGAGCTGTCCTCCATAAAGCTTTCCTTTACTTTCAGGTTTATCACTCAGCCGGATAAGCGGAATGCCAACTATCTGAATGTCGATAAAAACGTTAATTGAACAGCTTCTCGGTGGATAACCCCAGAAGTAAAATTCAGTCTTTGCGACAAATTCGGTGTGAAGCAAAATCTTACCAGCTTGGATCCTACGGATCATGATTTTCTAAACATACTGCCTGTTAATTGTCAATGTCAAGTAATGTTTTTTCAGAGCATCTACGACATAGGAGTTATCATCCAAAATCAGTTGCTATACCAAAGAGAATAGGCTCAAAGTTAAAATGCTTGACTTTTCATCATAGATCCAGCGTTTGTGTTACTGATCAGCTTAATTAAGCAATCACGTTAAAAGAATACAATTATGATTCACGTTGGGAGTCTATAAACATCAATAATATCAAAATATTTGATATTAGCTTATGACATTATTAAAATAACTTGGAATACCATTTTAGGTATCATAAACGTTGTGCAACCTACTGCTAAAAAGCAAGGTTCATTAATTGCATAAAAGTCTTAACATTTAAATATTGTGACAATAGACAACTAAGTCAAATTACCCTTTCTGTCACTGTTTTCTTTTAAAACCGAAGCACAAAACAAAGTTTTCTTTTATCGTCGTTAACACAATCTAGTTCTTGTGATCACAGCTTTCCTCTCGTAACCTCGACAGACACTTTTCTGTCTTTCTCCACTCTCTCTCTCTCTCTCTCTCTCTGAAACACACAAATACACACATCGCAGGCTTTGACTATACAATAACGCAACACCCACTAAAACTGCTTCACTTCAAGACTTCGCCACGACGCATCAAAGTCCCAACCGTCTACTTCTAAACATACAGCTCTCTTACGACGACTGTACACACACGCACTGGTAACAGTTGTGCCGACCACGAACCAACAACTATTCTTCCTTTTTGTCTCAAAAAGCAACCCTCTCTCGCCGTCTTTCAAGCTGTTATAGGCGAGTATGACGTAGCACGGATACTTCTAGAAATTCGCCTTTTCTCGAACCTTTTTCAAATAAGCCGACAGCCAGAAGTCTAGCGAAACTCTCGAAGCGCTAACTTGCTCTTCCGCGCTTTGATGTGCGCCGCCGCCGGCCGGCGTCACAATATGTATGTAAAATAAATATTTTAGTTAAAATAGTATTTCATTTCCTTAATATTCGTTTCGCTACTATTTATTTATTTTCTAAGCCTACTATATACTGTGATAGTTTAATTCTAAAAGCTGCTAAATGAAATGCAAGAAAGTATAATTAGTATAAAACATCCAACTATGGCTGCGTATTTTCTCTGGTAAAGGGACCAAAGGAATAAACTGCGAGATTAACTAAATTAGGAAGTAACGAACTCACCTGAGTTTAATCCACTTTGCTAAAGCAGAATTAAAAACCTACAAAAAAGATCTGGAACATGACAGTTAAAATAAAACCGTATTGGAAATCCATATGATTTTCTTTAATTTGAAGTTTTAACTGTAAAACAAGGTTAGATTTTGGGAGATACAGAATTTTATACCTTAGTTTTTGTGTGCATTAAATGCAAATATTTTGTTCTAAACTTAAAATTAATTCAACTGTGAAAAATGTTGTTCCACGCTTTAATAATTACAGTTTGTAAATACCATCAGGTTTTCATTTTCACAGAATGGTGGGTTCAAGGATTAGGTGCCCCCTACAATTTTAAACAGTTTTAATAATAATTGTAATTGTGTTGCATAAGCGCATTTTGCTGCTTAAAGATATGTTACAGCACACTTGGCGTAACAACCTCAGTATTTTTCTTCGTAATGTAAAAAATAGTTATATAATCCACAACTATATATTTCACTGGACCATTATATGCCTATTTTTGGTTTCATACTTCATACCAACAAATTCACATATGCAGGATTCCACATATTCTCATTGTCTCGACATTTTATTCGCTCTGACTGTAAGAATTCAGACACATTTCTATTCTGTCTTGTCAAACTGTTGTTAGCCTGCTTTCCAGCGCTCTTCTGCAACCATGAGGAAGAATGAAACCATTTCGACAACATAATCAACAGTACTCAATGTTATTATCAATTGCGTATTCTCCACGAATGCAATGAATGCACTGCATGTGTTGTAGAATAATGAAATTACTAACATTCATGTATAATCAAAATATCAACATTTAAATGATATAGGAATCAACAATAACCCATGAATTAAGACAGCAAACCAAGCATTCTGTAAAGAAGCATTAATTAGGCTGAATAAGCGAAAGGCGAGCTTGTGCACTTTTAGTTTTTCTAAAAACATTGGAAGGTGCTGACATATTCTCACTGCACAACTTGTTATTACAGGGAGACCCAAAAACATGAGAACCGCTACACGGCGTTTTTCCACTGCGCAAACGGAAACACGATAACAGCAGCTGGTGTACACAAGGTCACGCGGTTGACTTGTTTTTCTCTGCTCTGGAAGTGTAGTATAGAGGTGACGGTGATATGTGGTTGAATTATTTCAGCATACTTTATTATTTAGTCCTGTGCTTAGTCACAATGTGTATTATGGCTCAGCATTTGTTTTCTACTACACAGCGTGTATTTATTTATCGTTCGTATGTGCTAACTCAGTGAACTTGCCAAGTGAAAGTGTGATTTGCAGAAAGATTTCCAGATGATCTGCGATTTTATCTCTGGGGAAGCATAAGGTGTACAAGAAATACTCACACACCCTGGGAGAATTAAAACCGAATATCCCCCAAGAAATTGCCAGCATTTCTCCACGTGAACTCTACAGAGTGATGGATAATTTCCTAAAGAGGAGCCAAAAATGTATGGATGACGACGGTGGCCAGTTTCAGCATCTCCGTTAATAACGTTGGTAAGTAAAGCATTTAAAAGTAGTTTTAAAAATGATATATGGTTTTATCCGCGCTGTTCTATGACAGCGGAAGTCGGCGACGAGCGCCGAGGACGCGTACAGATAGAATACAGCGCAGCCGGTTCGGAGTCTTTTGGGCCACCCGTTATAATGTCATAACAGTAACCTGTGAGGTACAGAGAAATGCATTCACCACATGTCGGTGTACTCAAGTTGCGGACATTATTTGTTAAGTGCCTTGCAGTGAATTTTGTCTCTGAATATTTAAATTACGAAATTGAAAGTGATGTTAATGACAACCTTTTGGGTTACGTGCATCTGTGATAATTTAGAATTAGTTAAACAAAAGAAAATCTACTTCCGATTTCAAAAACGTTTCAGGATATGCCACTGGTTATTCTGTATTATTTTGCTCCAGCTCTGTATTCTCTAGTTCCCTTTAGAGCTGCATTCTTTGACCCTTCACCCCGTTAATGTATGAAGTCCCAGGTTAGATTCCTAACTGAAGCAAGCGAAATTTTGTTTAATTATTTCTATCCTATGTTAAACTGCAAATGTGAATGCTATAGTGAAAGAATAAATAATGTAATGCAAACTTTACGAAGAAGCGTAAAGTAAGCGATGTAACACCAAATTATTGTTTCTCCAGTCAAAGCTGCAGAGTAGGGGAAACAATAAAGCGATGTGTTGCACCAAACTTTCATATATTTCCGCATGAATTTCTTTACTCATACTTTATAAACTATTCTTACTTCTTGTTCTCTCTACTTCTTAACCGAGATAAACCTTCCTTAGATATGTATACATTCTCTGTACAACAGGGTTGCCAACTTTTAAAAGTAAAATTATCGTACCGGCCACTCAAAATTATAGATTTGTATTCAAAATTATCGCACATCATAAACCAAATGCTACAACAATGAAAAAATCAGCACTACAGTTATGAAAATGTAATACTATTGATGTTTATGGTTACCACTTACAAGATTGATGACCTCAATCAGTATTACAACTTTACTACGTATGTTCTCGCACTATTCATCTTTCCTCAACTGTTGCTGAGATAAACCTTAACAACTTGCATCTCTTAACACTTAACATCTCCGTAACTTGCAGATTTTCGGAACCACCACATTCTTCCATAAGCCGAGACGACAGAATAATTACCGTATATAGCGCCAATGTTCCTAATTTTTGGCTTTTATTAAGCTCAGTTTAGGAAAAAGTCTTCCATAAGAAGCATTTCTGTGGGGCAACGAAATTACTGACAATGCAAACTCCGCCAGTTCTTTTAAATCAGTATTTCCACCAAGGTAACACATGCGTTTAACAGTACTCCAGAAATTGCCGGGTTCAGGCATGTTCTTTATTTCACACGGAATATCACATATTCGGAGTTTTCTCCGTCGATCATCAATTTTCGAACAATGCCTTCTTCGTTGAGATTACCAGATCTGGGAGCACTGGCGATAAGGGAATAAAGAGTAGAAGGATTAGTAGGATATGAAATCGTTGTCTTAGAGGGGTGGAGACAGGCCATGAGGGCAAAAGTGATGACGCTATTTGTCATTAATTTTATTTTGCTAGTGTGACAAACCAGTGAAAATGATATTTCGCCGGTATTGAACTATCAACATTCAAATTATCGTACACCCCCATTATTATCGTACGGGTTGACAACCATGAGTACAAACATTAAAATTATCGTATGCCCCCATAATTATGTACGGGTTGGCAACCCCGCTGTACAATAAGGTTATAGTAGACTAAAGCGATAGTCAGATTTTTAAAAAGCGGATCGCTATGTGATGGCTTTGAAATTCCATGTTCCTTGCCTAGCCACGAGAACAGCATAATAGCGACTTAAACCCTAGCGCAACAAGCCTTGGCGGGCCAAGACTTACCGCCCGATCGCTGTGTCCTCCACCTCTGAGCATTAAAGGCGTCATGAGTGCGGTGCAGAAGGACATTGTCAGCGCTCAGAGCCCTCCCGGCCGGTTATGCAGCCTTCGCGACCTGGGATGACTACTTCTTTATCAAGCAGCTCCTCAATTGGGCCTTCCGGGACCTAACGAGGCTGAGTGCACGCCGTGCCAGACCTCCCAGCAGGGGGAAAATCCTCACGCCGGTATTGGGAATCGAACCGGGGTTCTCCGCCCAAGAAGCAGGCGAGCTACCTCTGCGCTACGGAGGCGATTAGAATAGAGACTTACCACCTATAACATGTATTGGTATTTGCAAATTCATGAAAATGGTTAACGCCCCAAAGCATTTTATTTAAAATAATTTGTGTGCTTTAACATGATTACATTTTTTGTGCTGCATGATGTCTGTCAATTACGGTTTACCAATTATACAAAAGTAATTCAGAATTGAGGACTCACAGGCTGTTCCCAGAAAATAAAACTTTTGTAGTGTTTAACGCCCGCTTTTTCTTCATGCGGTACCGCAGGCGGTGACATTGATACATGAAATGAAGATGAAGCACCGATGGAATGAAATGGCGGGGGAAACCGGAGAACCCGGAGAAAACCCGCCCCTGCGCCGCTTTATGCACCACGAATCCTACAAGCAGTTTGCCTGGGATCGAACCCGGGCTGCTTTGGTGAGAGGCGAATGATCTAACCACTCGTCCACGACGCGACCATCCAAAAAATTGAAGATGAAAATTTAATTTGCCATATGGTATTTTAATCAAAAATAGAGAAAAGTTTTCCTTTTAAGGTGCAGTTTGAGGTAGGAGGATTTTCTTGAAAATCTTCATATCGCATCCTTGGAAAAAGGTGGTACCATTTTGAAATGCATATACTTTCTCCACAGTTGTGAAGTAGAGAAAGCCAAAAAGCTAATAACTCTCCCCTCCTTGCTTTTAAAGGCATTGTTTTTATTTCACTGTTGGTTTAATAAATGCTAAATACTGGCAGGTGTAAACCATTTACGACTTATGTTTTATCACCACAATTTATAGGTGTACATGTCATAAAAAGCTGTTACAAAATACATGATGAGCCGCTCGTAGTCCAGAGATACATTATCGCTGACCTTGACTTCATGACCACTTTATTACCTTCAGAGGAGCAGAGCAATTCAGATTAAACCGAATCTTGGAAGACAAAGAAATCCTTGATGAAAGTTGTATTTCTACGGTATTTATTTCATTAACTTAATTGTACGCGAAATTGTATAACGATTCCTTAGTCTTCACCTACGCTACAAAATTGCTTTCTGCAAAGGTTCCTTTTCCACCTTCTGGTCCCCCTTCTCTCCCTTCTATCTCATTTTTTCTCCTCTTGTCTCTTCCTCTGGTCATCATCATCGTCCTTTCATCTCACTCTCGCATTTACATACTTTCTTTCCCTCTGTCACCCCTTCTCTCTTTGTGCAGTGTACATGTCATGCGTTATTTGAAACCAGTAGTGAACATTTTTTCTAGGGTAATTAATAGAAATGTAATAATTTACAAAACTTGCTAGTAACCACCCTTTTGGCATATTTTTTATTTTCACAAACCTGGCTCAAACGATTTTGACTAAACTGCCAAATTCTTAAAATATTTAATGACAATAAAATGTAGATATATCTTGAATCTTCTGGAAAATATGAAGTCATCTTCGTTCTGAATAACCTTTGTGTGATTAAGTCCTAAGAGATAGATACTATCTTAGTAAACAAAAAATCTAGTTGTAAAAGCACACACTTTTTCAACTTTTTTTTTTTTTTTTTTTTTTTTTTTTTTTTTTTTTTTTTTGTCGTGTTAACCATTTACGAGATATTCTTTGTTGTCGGTTTGAATGTTTAAATACTTACACTTTTATCAAGCCACTTATCGTTTTCCCCCCTCGAGGTCATACTAAGACCATACAATTTCAAAGCTATTACATAGCGACCTCTTTTAAAAGTCTGTTTATCACTTTAGTCGATGTATCCACTCTATAAAGTACATTAAGTACTGGTGTTGAATCGTCGCTCCTCCTTCCGCTCTCCTACGCTGACTGCGGCTTTCCGGTGTCTTCTGCTCCGGCTGCTCTGGCATGCGATCTTAACCTCAGGGTATGCGTGAGTGTTTGCGAATAAAACCAGAACTTCGTTGAAACACTTTTATTCTCCCAAAATAAGAAAGCGTGAGATTTGCCGATCGTTGTTAAATACGTTGAGTCGTTACCGCGTCTTTACTAAGACCGAAGATTGTTAATATTAACTATAATGTGTCCTCACACTTGAGGATCCGGAATACAAGTCCCGTAGCTGAGATGCTCGCTTGGCGGTCTGGGCGACACGTGTACTGCCCCGTCGGATTCTGGAGGGCCACTGTACTGCCCCGTTGGGTTCTGGAGGGCAACTGTACTGCCCCGTCGGGTTCTGGAGGGCCACTGCCTGCTCCGTGCGCTCCCGGTCAGAAGTCACCTCTCTTCTCCTCAAAAACCCCTCCAAATTCATGGCGCGAAAACTCCGCGTCATGACGCTCTCAACGCTCTTCAGCTCTTAATGTCCATACGACGGGTTTCGAGGAAGTCTCCGCGGCCATCCCTTGTTTACCTGGTCAACACCTGCGCTGAGCGATTTCCAGGAAAACCGGTATTACTGTGTATCAGGCTGACTACCTGGACTTTACCACTAATGACTTGCCTGCAACATTACATGTCCCTTCTAACAATTTTAACCGTAACAACTCCTCGCTAATTCTGTAGATTTATACATGTAACGACTTTAACATTTCCTGATTATTTAATTGTGCCATGTGATGCAGTATTATGTCCGTAATTATGGCGTTCACAATTTCGGCTTCAGTACATAAAAGAATAAGCTTTTGTACGAATTGTTTGCAGAACAGTTAGTACGCTAAACAATATGAATGCAACAAATGAGATGTTAGCTCAAGCCATGCTAGCATCAATAAATTTACTCAAAATAGTGAAATATGTAGCAGTAAGAACAAGGGAACTGCCCAAGCTAAAAGTTTTTTTAATGGTTTATAACTGTACTTTCATTGTAATGCACAAACGGAATGGATGAAGGAAAAACTCCCACAATTTTGGGGATTCATGGAATCGTTAATCTGAAAACAGTTCTGAATTCTAGAACAGGTACAATTTCTTTCCAGATCCATCTCCTACTTTACTTACCTTCCTTCGTGACCACTAAAGTGGAAAACCGGTAGGGAAAACCGGTTCCACTTAACGGGTGTGTATGTACGAGATGTGTGCTAACTACTGCAGTTAAGGAGGGGAAGGATTACTGCTCACACCTTTGGAATACTCTTCCCCAGACCTGGTTTATGGCTTTACACATAAATTCAACTGAGTGTAAATAAGGGCAGCAATGGGCTCTATAGATTCCTTTTTCATATCTTTATGGACTCTTTATATGTTATATCACCATTGTTACCAATATTTAAATAAGTTGGCTACAAATTCTGCTTTGTCGGCAATAGGTACATTTCGTTGATCAAAATAGATTATAATTCTGTCTGGAGGACTGCGAAGTAATTTCGTCTTGATACCCTCAAACTTAAAGGTCAAACACCTATATTACGCATTATGATGCTTCACCAACCTGAATGATTGTGCTAATGCACCTGATTGCCGCTCATGCAGTACGATTAAGTTTCATGAAGCTTGTATACATATATGGCTCGTCTAATTCCTATTCAGCGGCCATACGTACATGCATGCAGAACATTTCTAAAGATGATAACACAAACAAACGGCACTGGGTTTCAAACTGTGGTCTGTCATTCAAATGTCAAATTGTGTAATAGTGTACTCCTGTGGTTGTCGATGTCTCCTTCGACTTTGACATTGGGTTAACAAATGACGCATGACAGCTGCTAATCATTCATGGGGTCAGAGGATGACCGGTTTTTCAAAGGAGGGTGTGCGATAAACTTATCTGGCATAATTTTCATTGGTTTGCTTGGAACCGCAGTGAATGTGCATTATTCTTTGTAGTAAAGAGGCACACTGACTTAGCGGTTTCTATCGTTTTATCAGCATAAAAATGTACTTAAGGTTAATAAGGAGACTTAACCAACTTTATCAACAAAACTATTAAATACCATCAGAATTATCGCCAATTATCCCAGAACTAAACAAAACTCCGCGGCACAACAGACTTCACCGGGCCAAGTCTTTTCGTCCGATCGCTGCGCCCCACCTTTGCCCACAACGGGCGTCATAAGTTGGGTGCATTTGTGGAAGATGGGACCCGGTTCGCGCCCCTAATCCCTTACGGCCGGTGAATGCGGTATCCAATCGTCCTGAACCATGTCGCTATCACACTTTAATGTCTCCAGCTGAATAGTTTCTCATGTGGATAGTCAATACGGTACCACCAAACTGATTGTAGTTCACATAATACTCTCACAAACCCCTAGATTTCAAAATCCAAGTAGTAAATATATAACATAATTAGAAAACCGACATAATAATTTCTATGCCGAGAAATACTTTTGAAATATAAGTAACATTTCCATAAAGCTATACGTTATTTTCAGCTAAAGTTATTAGAGGTAGATTGCTTCTTTCCTTTTCGTTTCTATAACCCTCTTTAAATCCTATTCTCCCTACTGGGCCTTTGACTAAAATATCTGATGGTGCTTCCTGAGAAGAAAAATCTGGGGTAAGTCTTAATTCTACAGATCCCGGTCCCATTTGAGCATCATTTCAATAAATTCACTCACTGTCCGAAAGTATCTCCTCCGATTAAATGTCGTTAAATCAGTATGCACCCAGACACACATCACAAACTGGATTTTATCTCGAGAGCTATACTGACTAATAACGATTTCTATTTGTTAAATATGTATTGTTTACATCTGTTAGACTACATCCAATTAGGTCGCTAAGAATTAACGCGAATTAACAAGATTAGTAATCCAATGGAAACATTTGCGTCAGATTAAATTGTACAGTAAACTGTAAAATCTGTAGTCAGTTGGCTAACAAAGAAGGGCAATTACCAATAATTAGCAACCGAACCACACAGGGTAGCTGAAAAAAAAATCACAGGGAATAGGCTAAACAGGTGACGAGAAATACTGACCGGAGCGAGCGAGATAGATACTATTGAAATAGAAAAGAGATAACTTGGAATTTCCAAAGCATTCAATTTTGCCAGAGAAAAACAGAGGAATGATTCTATTTTCATAAGACTCCAAACACAGGGGCAACACGAAATAATGTTACATATTGTAGCGCGAAAATAAACATCTGGCAGAGTATAAGTGGGCAATCCGAGAAAACGTCTTCCTATTCTGATCTTTAAGAGAACCGTTTCACATCGGTCTGGATGGGAAATGTGTCAACTCAGACGTAAAAGTTGAGGTTAGATTTTGATAAGGTAGAGGGGAGTCAACGGGAAATAATCGTAATTGAAGACATTGCAAAGTGGACCGCACAGGCATAAGTAATATGCAATTGTCTAGCACCTTTATTATTGCTGTTTATCAAATTGGAATAAATCCAGGTAAGCAGTAACACTGGCTTTATTCAATTCTCAACGCAGCCCGAGGTAACAATGACTAAGAAAATACAGGCAAATTAAGGCAGCAACAACAATGAGAAACGAAGCAGCCGAATATGACTCGACTTTTGTAGCACGCCGCTTCAGTCGATATTGCCACTATAAGCCTACTGTCCACTCACTTTTATGGTATATCTGGGTACATGAACACATGGTATTCACAATGCTGGCAATGCAGCAGTTGTGCGACTAAAATGGTTCGCCTTTGGAGCTCATCTATTTGCCTGAGGAAACTATCAACATTAGTGGTTTCATGAGCACACTATTTCTTTTTGTGTATGGAAAGGTTTTCTACATCGTGTCCACAATCACTGCAATATACTCGTACTCCATAATACATAAATATTTCAAGAAATCGCTCTGTGGAGTAATACAGCTGGAAATATTTCCCAACACAGAAAGCACCTCCAGAGTGCACGCTTTGATGAATTAACCATCATTTTGAAAATACTGCACAAAACGCAAGCAGCGATGAAAATTTTTTTTTTTAATTAACGTCCTCCAACATTGTGTCATTGTGTCAAATGAAATGGGTGAAATGATGCTCAAATGAGCCCGAGGTCCAAGTTACCCGACAATCGTCTTCTCAGGGTAGGGAAAACCTCGGAAAAAAAACCTTACCCGGATAACTTACCCTAAGCGAGATTCGAACTCGCGACCTCTTGAACGTGAGACAGACACGCTAACCATCACGCTACCGAGGTGGGCACGCGTGGAAAGCAGATAATTACTCCAGTTATGGGAAAAATTGCACCTTAGTGTGAGGCACTAAGAGTGTGCGCAAGCATGGTAAAATAAATTGTGCAAAGCTATTTTCATCAATTCAAACTCATTTTACGGACGTCGCAAAGCTTTACGCCTGTCAGTTAACAACAAAAGGCTATGGCTTGATTTGTCATCCATTGCTCAATGAAAGTCAAAGTCACGGCCTTGAAGTTTTTGTTTCAAGTGCATTATCTGACCACACATTACAATTTCCACGCTAATCTGAATACCTCCTTTACTCATACATTTTTTCAAACCATTTCTATTGATAACAGGGCATATTCAAACATTGATATGGTTTAAATAAACCCATTAAATGTAACGACAAAAACTTACTCCAGTGACTTCGTTAACCCAAACTTTGCTCGCAATTTCTAAAACTGCTGGGAAACGCATCAAACCCGTAGTTTCCCCAGCAGAATGCCAACCAACACTGTTTAGTTGTTAACGTTCTACCTAAGGTCAGAGGTCTCCATTTCTATTCTCAGCTGAAGGGAGCATTTTCTTTAATTCGGATTGTTCACGAATCTCGCTCAGTCTAAACTATGAATGGAAGTGTCAAAATTTGTGAGAGTGATTCCAAGTTTGATGATGATAGTAGTTATAATAATAATAATAATAATAATAATAATAATAATAATAATAATAATAATAATAATAAATAATAATAATAATAATAATAATAATAATAATAATAATAATAATACTAATAATAATAATAATAATAATTAATAGTAATAATAATAATAATAATAATAATAATAATAATAATAATAATAATAATAATAATAATAATAATAATAATAATCCAAGTATTAAAACAAACTCTGATTGTGCACTCATATGACTTTCTTTACTCACTATTGTACAAACTATTCTTAAACCCTTATTTTTCTACCTCATTCATGTTAATCGAGATAAATATTTGTAGAAATGGTTTCATCATATATTTCCTTATAGGTACAATATAAATAGAGAATACAGTAGACTTAAGAGCCAGATAGTAAGCAATGGTCAAATCTTTTAAGATCTGGTCGCTATGTAATTGCTTTAAAATTCCATTCTCATTGCACGTCCGGGACATAAACTACCCACTTAATAAAAGTGCAAGTATTGCAAAATTTAAACCAAAGAAGATAAGAGATATCTTAAAAAAAAGAGTTTATCTCTATAAAAAAAAAAGTACTCAAAATAAACATGTTTTAACGAGATACACATTTTTGTACCATATAGTAAGGATTTGTACCTCTTACGACTTGCAAATTATGCAAAAATCTTCCAGAACCAAAGGTCTTTAGTGGCTATTCCTAGGAAATTCGGAATATGCATTTAATTTGTCATAAAATATCTTAAACACATGGTATTTTAATCAGAATCGTTAATCTTTTCGAAAAAAATCAACTAATTTTTGAAAATGTTTCCATGTAAAGGGTAGCTTGAGGTGGAGAGGGTTTCTTGAAAATCTTGTGTAGCATCCTTGGAATACTCAACTTAAACATCAAATTCGGTATTTAACCGACTTCTTTTTGGGTTATGCTATTCAGAAAAGCGCACGCATGCATGCTTTTTCTAAAAATATATTTCCGGTGAAGTCTGACATTGAATTTTTGTGTAGATACAATGTTTTCCCTTATAGCAGAGGAAGTAAAAGAGAGTACTTATGAACAATGTGTTCGAAACCAAAGTCCCCAACATATTGGATGCAAAAGTAGCATAACATGGAATAGGTGTATCGTTTAAACGATTCACTTTAAAATCACCTGTCAGAACATTGAAGACACTAGCAAATAGTTATTTATCAAAGCTTACAGCTCTAAGGAAATTAAATACATTACTAGTTAAGACGTTTACAGAAAGTACTGAACTAGATCAGAAACAAACTATACATCAGTGAGATGGTCACGATAGCTCAGGTAGTAACACCATTGCTACGAAAAGACAAACATCCATGATTCAAATCCTGGTTGGTACCTCGGTTTTTGAAACCCAATTCTTCTTTAAAACCTTTAAATTTACACAAGTACAATATGAAATAATTATAATTTCGTATTAACAAACAAAGAATGTCAATATTAGTATTGTTTGAAAATAATCATCAGTGCACTCGATAGAACAAGACAGAGGAACCTTTTGGCATAACAATACAAGCACAACGTGCGGAAATGAGGTGGAAAGGTCACATAACTTTCTCTACTCACTCTTGTAAAACTATTTTTAAAAACACGTATTCTTCTGTTCATGTTAATCAGATAAACCTTAGTAGAAACGGTTTTATTCCATATTTCCTTACATGTACAATAGGAATAAAAGAATACAGTACGCTTAAGCGATAATCAAATCTTTTAAGAGCTGGTCACTATGTAACAGCTTCAACACTTCATTCTCTTTGTATGTCCAGGACACAAACAAAAATTAATAACGCATTCCTATTTGAGAAAAGTATAAGTAGTTGAAAATTCAAACCAATAAATACGAATCTCTCGAAAATGGTTATCTCCACAAAAGATGTTACCTATCTGACATGAATTGTGTTTTTAAGGAGTTCTGTATTTTTGGTGTAGTAAGATTTTGTCTATCCTTACGGTTTACCAGTTACCTATACGTAATTCACTCAGAATGAAGAGACGTCAGAGACTGTTACCAGAAAATTCTAATGTATTTCATCTGTCATGAAAACATCTTAAACATATGGTATTTTAATCCAAATCGTTTTAGCCATTTTTGAGCAAATCAAAATTACCGAACATTTTTCCATGTAAAGGATAGTTTAGGGTGGGGATATTTTCTTGAAAATCTTCGTCTCGCATCCTTGCAAGATGCTGAACTTAAATACCAAGTTTCGTATTTAACCGACTTTTTGTTTTTAAGTTATGCTGTTCACAAACTCATGCGCGCACATACTTGCACGGACAGAACTTTCTCTAAAATATGCCGAAATCTCGGTGTGGAATTTTAGGTTGGAATACAATACTTCCCCTGCTTGTATGTACATAATAGAGAAAGTAAAAAGAAATGCATTAAGTATATATTCAACTATTTTAAACCCAGAACGCGTGCTGCACAAAAAAGTTTGCCCTATAGTCTTTTGGTTTCTTCTGATAAGAAACAGATTAAGGTTAATTGATAATGATGTGAGTTATTCTTTTCGAAACCTTGAACTATCTCTGTTCTAGTCTGCATGTTGCAATCTTGACTTGATTTTGGAAAGTAACCGTAACACCAGATATTTGTAAACATTAAGAATCGATGCCCCTATTCCTTGGCCTATTTCGTTGACCTTGTACAAATCAAATTACCAAGGTACGTTTGACATAACATTTGGGTACTAAAACAAAATTACTTCATAACCATTCATTGTAATATGTAGTGGGAAATATTGCTAAAGTTGCAGCTACATTGATACCAGTGAGTACAGCCAGTATAAGGAAAATATTGAACGAGAAACAATGGTATTCAATGTAACTATTACGCTTTTAACTCAGTAGGTATAAGAAATTAAAATATATGGTCACTAGAAGCATAAATTTAAAGCCAAAATGGGGAAAAAGTATCATGAATAAATCTTGTAGGATTACTTTCTCAGATACTTATAAGTTCAGGTATATTCGTTACATACTATACTACAACATTCAAATAAAGTTATTATTCTCTCAGGCTACTCATACAATGCATATTTTAACCTAGGACTGATTAAATATTAATCAAGAGATCAATAGTTACAAGGTTACAATCTGCGAAAATATTACTGACAATATATAAAGAACACATTTTAATTAAAAAGGTTAAATACTTTTTTGAGAAAATAAAAAAGAAGGAAAAATTATCCATGCAATGGATACTCCAAGTAGGGAGGATTTTCTTGAAAATCTCCATATCGCATCCTCTAAAAGCGCTTATTACCTACTTAAAAGTGAAATATACCCGTGTTACGTATATAAAGAGAAGAAATAAAAACATTCTGCAAGATCTTCTTTATCTGGTTACCCTCCCCGTATGGAGGACTGAACACCCTAGGTCTAACAAGCCTGTCAGGTGCCTGTGGGGAGCAGAGGAACCTATGGCCCGGACAGAGCGAAGACCTGGAGGCGGGTGGTTAACCCAGCACTAGCTATAAGAGTGAGGTAGAAGATGATACGAAATGCAGCCGAAATTAAACAATGGAGAGGTGATGACAGAGCAGTTGGAATGAGTGGCATGCGAAGTAGGAGAACCCGGAGAAACCCCGCTCCTTCCTCCACCACGAATACCACATGCGCATTCCTGCGATCGATCCTGCCTTGGTGATAGGCGAACGATCTAATCGCTCGGCCACGCGTCACTTCCTAAGAACGGTACTTCAAAATCCATACATGCTCATATCATACTTCTGCTTTTCAGTTTTATTTCAAACATATGCACAGGATGTCACCAACCTTTAGGGTCAAAATTATACTAATGATAGAGGACTCTAACTTGAACATTTTGACAGAAGGAACCAATGGTCATAAATGAATATTTTGGATGCCACATGTTGTTCACGGATGAAGCTGTAATGGTGTGTTCAACTGCCGCAATAATATCTGGAGTGACAACAAATTTACATGCCATCCATGTGTCTGGTTACCAGCAGAGATTAATGGGTATTACATTTGAACTGGAATTGTGCACGATCACCTCATATGACCTTTATCTTCTACGCCCTGTTTGAGTAGTCAATACTAACCTTATGTTCTTACGATGGATGGAGTTTAAGGGCCGTCGACAGCTAGGTCATTTGGGTGTTCTTATGAGATGTGCTACCAAAGTTGTTGGACACTGCCATTTGTCCGAGAGAGGATGAGGCTCCTGGCCATTTCGATTATGGTGTCCATACTCACCTGAGCAATGCCTTTGCTAATTGTTGGATTGGAAGGGGCCAGCGCATCACCGGATCTTAATCCTCTGGAATTTTTCTTACAGTGGCATTTGCAGATGATGTATGAAATCCCAATAGAAGTTATACAGCTGCTTGCTAGGGTCCTAGCTACTCCAGTCATTGAGCAACAGGCAACAGACATTTTGGAAAGGATGCGACAAAATGTCATGCGTCGTAATGCCTGTATTAAGGCAAGTGGTCACCATTTTGATTACCTTCTGCGGCCTCCAGGGTGATTACGAAAGTCAAAATTAAAGCCGCTTGTAAAATTGATCTTCAAGATCGTTTGGCATCCAAAATATCCATTTCCAACCACTGGCTTCTTATAACACAATGCTCAGTTTAAATATTATCTATCATGTATGTAATTTTGACCCTAAAGATTGGGTACATCCTGCATGTCAGTAATTAAGACTGTTATGACAATTTTAAGTCTATGTACAGATTCGTTCAGCATTTACAGTTTAAGACTAGGAGGAATTTTATAAGAACATAAAAAAGTCATAAATGCTCATGAATCAGAGCTCTGATTGGTTATCAAACATTCAATGGCTCGTGGTCTTTATCAGCTCAATGGCACATAGGTAGAACAATTAATAACAAGAGTGACCTAAATCTGTTCGACAATTTTACGAGAAAGTGGTCGTGAAATTATCCACATCACGAGTACTTGAAGTCATAAATAGCTTTATTCTAGGCGAGTAGAATGCATATTCTATGTAAAGGAATCTGTAATTATTGCTTGTTGAATATAAGGACCTCCACAGCACATCTTCAGAAAAAACATAAGGCTTAAAATGAGACTTGTGAGACTTTAGAATTCCAGTGCCCGTTTCGTTTTCGTTTATTGACAAAACCATTTCCTTGACCTGTCCATTCTACCTTCGTGTTTTGTTGAAAATTTGGCATAGCATTCTGAAACATGCCATAAAAATTAGATAATTTAGCTCCGTCCTTGTGTACAAAAGAAGGAAATGCAAATTTCGCGCAATTATTTCATGACATGGAAACAACATCCTAGGTGGACATGGAAGTTACTGGAACAAAAAGAATACGCGACACTGAATCACTATACTCGAATATTCAGGTGTAAACTTTCTCAACCGAACACCATTAAATGTCGATATCAAGATCTCTCTCTCTCTCTCTCTCTCTCTCTCTCTCTCTCTCTCTGCTACGTTTCTACTACGAGGAAGTATTACATCAATTCGATACCAAAAATTCTGGGCGAAGATTGAGACTACCCAACTGGAGATGTTCCCCACAGATGTGAACAAAATATTTGGACATAAAAACTCCAGCAGGTCACGGCTTATCAGCCCGGAAGAATCCACTTTGTAAAATTCTAACTCCGAGCGTGAAAGTTTTATTGTGAATTGTTTCACATTAACTGCTCAGATCATCGCTGTCCTCTTTCTCTGAACCATACATTCACTTCCTGACATCTGATTAGTGTCTTGCTTACTTTGAAATTGAAGCAGTTGCTTTAGTCTGTATACCTCTTAGAATGGAGACAAATTGCTCAGACAGTTTCTCACTTTAGTTTCATTCCGTTAACTGCTGGATATACAATTTTAACCGAACTGGTACGTTTTAGTAGCCCGAGTTCGGCAGTCAAGAAAACGTTGATATGAAAATAGAACTATGCTGTTATTCTGAAAACAATTTACCCTTCTTTATACTCCGACTATGCGGCCAATGTCCGGGGTCACTGATGCGATTATTGCTGTTGACTTCAACTCCCGATGAGCTTTTGATGCACAATCCTTCATAAGAGCATATTTACCGAAATTTAATTTATTTATCAGAGCATTTTCTTTCTCCTTGTTTTAACCATGACTTAAAAGTAGTGATGTTTTTCCATCACGCTTTATACGACTGGTGCGTAATGCTTTTCCAAGATGCTGAAGCTTGGAAAAAACGACTGTCGTTCATTTCGAGTTGTGCTTCTCTTCCAGACAGAACTGAATACTAATGATGAATATGAATGAACGCGGCTGTGAATGACTGATGGTCTGCGGCATAATAGTTAGAGACTCGGCGATGTTTAAAAATAAATTGCTAACAAGGAAAGTAAATATCGAAGAGTCGAAGACATTTCTATGTAAACATGTTCCAAGTTAGTTAGCAGGTTAAAGATATTTGTCACATTCCCATATACTTCACTTCATGTACTTATTCATTGCCGAGATAGTGCTTTGTCCAACGTAAAAATAAAAAAGAAATTACAAGCGAGTCTGATCTTGGCTCTGTAATAAGAATTAAAACAATAGAAGAGACAAAAGCTCCTTAGAAACTAAAATAAATCGGTTGACCAGTACTAATATATAATTTAGGTTGATCTACCAGAAAAATATGAGAGCTGCAGCACTATGTAGAATAGGTACATGTCAGTTTTTAGTGGTTGTCCTTCCTCCAAATGTTAATATGTCTTTTCATTGTAGTGGATAGTACAAATACAGTTTTCAAGAATTTACAAATTACCTTTTCAGTTTCCATTACACTTACTGAATATTTGAACAAGCACTAATAGATTACCTACGCCTCTGCCATGAATAAATAAAATAAAATATGAAATAAAATAAAATATGTATGTTCATTTATATATTCAGAGATTCACAATCAACTCTCTTAAACGGATGAAATATCATTCGGACATACATTCATAGTTACAAATTACTGTTAAATTTTATGTATCCTCTGGGAGTATATTTCCAAGATTTGAAGATTGAAAAGAAAAAGAGATCTTTAAAATCTTGTTTAGAAATTTCTTGCTTTTGGAGTTTTAATTCCTTCATCTATTTCATATAAGAGGCACGTTCACAAGCTTTGTCGCGCTTGATCAGACATAAAAGGAAAATTGTTTTCCCAGCTCTAAACACTGCAATACATGTTCTATTTTTTGGTATATTTAACATTCTTTATTTAGACATTGTCATTATGCAGCAAACGTTTTTGTTTAATTGCGTCATGTGAGTGTTTTGCTACACATACCTATGGAAGGATGTCATCGTAGTATGAACAGCATCGCTGTACAAACGTTGTCCTGTAAGATACACTTTCGTTTGGTAGAAAAGAAAATGAGAAAGTCACTGGAAACAAGATAGGGCTTATATACGAAATAGCCAAAGATGTTTCTACCAAAATGCTGCAGCTCTGGCTGTGCGAGCCTCATTGAACGGAAACGTGCGTTATCGCGAATTGCCTCCATTCAGCCACGCATGCCTTCTAGCCCATATGCTCCACAAAAATGTTGTGGATGTCTATTGTGGTCCACTTCTTAAGATCGCAAAAACCTGATTTTACGCGAACTTAGCAGTCGCCGGGAGACTACCATGTTTATTTTACCGTTCTCTACTACAGGAGAATTCCACAGAAAACTGCTATCAAGATTCACTGCCGAGCAAAGGCGCCTCGCTCTCAACAGTGTCGCCTTCAGGCACTTTCGGAACTAGTTTGTGGATGCACCCCATATCGCAAAGATCTACTAGAGGATGGGAGAGTTTGTCACATTTTAAATTCACTTAAAAGTAAGTATACGTGTAGAAATCATACATCTGTAGGATATGCTTTTACATATCGTTGTACTTATCAAACAAATATTAAATAAAAAATGAAATTCCTGTTACGTATATGTGGTGAGGCAGTATTTTGTGTAAGCACTCTGAAATAATTCCAATTGTACGAAATAGAGGCAGCGTAGACTAACGTTTTTGTTTTAAGATTCAAAGACCAAGAGAAAAATTGAACACTGATCGATAGTTTAATTACGGAAGGTGTTAAATGTCCGTTGTGTTGTGAAAGGAATTGTGATATGTATATGTGCGTGTGCACGCGTGCGCGTGCGTAATGCTCAAAAATGAAACTGTTTTGCAAGTGATGTTAATTTAATTCAACTATTTGTTGTGAATTAAAGCAAATGAAATAGATGTTATACGATCGTTAGCTGTGCTTAACCACTCCTTGTCTCCGACGAAATCCACCATTGTTTGGCAAGAAATTTTATAAAAGGAATCATATATAGACTGACAATTTCTGAGTGTAAAGTGTTTTAGTCATTTTCGGAAGTGATCTTAATTCATTAGTAATAATATTATATCCGTACTACTTCTGATATTAAAATGTAAGTACTCTCAAGCTCTCCAACTGATGCTCCGCCGCGAGGGCCAAAAGTTACGCTAAGTTACAAATACCCCGTTACATCTGGCACACCAAAGACGAATTCAATGTATAGTTCCGACATCAGAGATGCGGTCATTTGTTGTTTCCTTGTCAACAACTACGATAACCCTCAATAAAAGTTAAACATTAAATACTGCAAAAAAAGGTGCTTCTTAAAATTAAAGATATTACGAGATCCTTCTCCTTGTATCAAACGTGTGCAAACATTGTGTTCAGAGATAGAAAGTTTGTGAATCAATGCTTACATGTATTTTGTTATATTGTACCTGGATAGACAGTAAAAGAACTTTTGTGTTTTAGATGTTCACTTTAATGTGGAGAGAAATCACGGATATTATCAACGTCAATGAAAATTTTTCTGCGTATTATTTGCAATTAAATGGGTAAAATAGAAACACAGTTCATGTGAATAGTGTGTACAATGCACATGAAATGATAATGGGCAGAGAAGCGAATGTTAAATATTCTTTCTTTCTTTCTTTCTTTAGTATTCCGTAAAGATAAGCACTTTTTAGACAGGCACCTAGAATAAATGTAGAGATTTTAACACAAGCCACTCATACTAGAAATTGAAGATTGTAACACTCTGGAATAAAATGTTGGTAACACTCCACTGTTACCACCCTTGTAGCTTGCGGTGGAAATTATATGTATAGTAAGCGGAGGACTTATACCAGTGTAATGGCGGATTATCTTAATGACTCGAGAAAATCGGCAGAACCAGAAGAAATTTTGCAAGCAGCGCAGAGGATAACGTTGGAATTGTTAACAAAGAAGTCGATGAAACAGTACGACATTAGGTACATGCAACAGATTTCGACTATGGTGGGGAAAAAAGACCTAGATACATTGAAGATTCTTTAGAAAAGGAAAGGAAAATTGCTTCATAGATCCTTCCAATGAATTCAACTGCTTCCAATTCAAACAGTGGTCAAAGTTATGAATACCAATGCTACTTCCTCTTCACAATTACAAATTGTAACAATTGCGCAATCAACAGCACAATTAAACCAAAGGAATGTTAATGCTGAATAAAACATCTTAATCAATAACATTATTGTTATACTACTCTGCTCTACATATTAAAGAATGCTAAAATTGTGTAAGTGAACATATTGTCATCTCTCGTGCTGAAAAGATCAAATAACGAAGGCCAAACAACAACAGACTACAGCTCACCATATATGCATATATGCAGCTAAACAGTATGTATCAGAAGCGACAAATTCGTTACTCTAATGAATTCCAAGTGTTTAGCCTGAATGTATAATAAATGAAAACTCAACACCCCAAAGATAGTTCCGCATATCTGTCTCTGCTTAAACTGCAGCTCAAAATTGTTTATTCAGTAGCTTGCGCAGTGCACGTAAGCACCTAGAGCATCCGGCATTATTTCACTTAACATTCCCCACGGTATATTTCGTCAAGATATTATAAGGATCGAACGCCAATATGTACCTCCTGATCTATACTGTCGCATTCGGGCGGCAGCAGATAAGGCAATTCGGACACAAGTTGGACGTCTATTGGAGATCAATGGTGTTCTGATTAAGGTAGCGTATTACGAGTAACGTTTGTAAGACAGTAAATTTTCGTTGTGTGAACGTTTCAGAAGTGATTTTCACGAAGTATAAAAAGCAGGGATGTGAAATGCATATGGATACCACACATCATATGAGATTTAAATTAAAGTGTATGTAACAATCGTAAAACTCCGAATTGAATCCATCAAAATTGGCAGCGCAGACTTAATTATCTCCCACCTGTCATCATCCAGGTTAGTCTCAGCATTTAAATATACTATGTATATTTACGATAGTATGTGTCTTGCAAAGGTGTATGCTCTGTCTCTTATGTACACAAATAATCTAATTAAATGTGAAGAAGACAAGTTTCGAAGCACATGACTGGCTATGAAGAGGAACATGGTGGATATTAGAAACATAACATGCGTTTCATTTACAGCCGGGCCATGGATCACATGTTTGCGCAGTTCGCTTGCACCGCAGTGAACTCGGCCTCAGGTAACTCGTTGCTGTGAACGATTCTCTCAATAAGGCTAGGGTGATCGACTGTAAATGTTAACTGCACTACAAAGACTTAAGTTGTTTATGGAACACCTTTTCGTGCGGTGAAGACTAGTGTCATTAATTCAGGAAAATGAACGCGAATCGCGCTGTGGAGTGGGGAGCTTTTCGGTACGGATCCAAAATTACTGTTTACAAGGCAGGTGAATTGTAACCAGAGCCAGTGTTGCTAAAATATTATACCCTATGGTTCTTGAGTCTCCAATAAACATAATTCATTACTGAAAGTATGATAATTGCTTTGTTTGATGCGGTAATATAATGTATCAGTGATGCTTTTTCGCGTAATATTTATTGTCCCGGGGAAAAAAGGTGTCACTTTTGAAGCAGGGTGTAACACACCAGAGCGAGAGGAATAAGCAACAGCGCGTTATCTCAGGTTCACTTGTGTTAACCACAAGGTCATAGTTAAATTCCTAAGTTAAATACAGTAAGTTTGTTCGCTGTGCATCTCAAAAGTGAAAGTTTATTCAAGACAAGTGTGTTGTGTAATTACATTAGATTATTCTATTTGTCCACGGAAATGCCTATCGAAACATTTACGCTTAAACAAAGAGCTTCAACGTACGTACACACGTAAAACTCAGTAAACGTAAAGTTTATAGGAACAATTTCCACACCAGCATAGACGAACTTAAGGCCAATATAAGAAAGGAAATTATGAAAATTGCGTAAGAATTTATGCGTGTGAATGGGAATTTCATCCGAAAATGCCAAGAATGTCTCAATGTAGATGGACACCACTTTTAAATATAACTTATAACAAGATAACACGGTTGGTAGTCATAGTGCACATTATTATCACTCTAGGGTTAAATATCGCAAAAGTTTTAGAACGGAAGCCCCCGCCCCCCCCCCCCCCCCCCCTCCAGCATAATAGTACGCAGAACAGTTTCTTGTGAACCTTGGAAGGAACGCAGCCAGCGGGGTTAACGCCTACCGGCCAGCTACTAGCTTACCTACCTGAGCCTAGGTGTAGCTAACGATCTCCCTCAGGAGCTTCCCCGCTCCAAAGGATTCGCTTTGGTCGTTTCGAGCAGGTTCCTTTTCAAAACATAGTCGGGCCTTATATAACGAATAATGCCTGACGTGGACAGTTCAGAGACACTTGACGGCCGAGTGCAGTTCAGTTATGAGTTGTGACTCAGCAGTTCAGTTGTGATTCGATATATCAGTTGTGTTTCGTTCTCAGAGCGTGCGACAATATTTCAAGTGTAACATTTGCGCTACCCTATCTGCATAAGTGATAAAGTGTGTTTAGCAGCAACTGGTATTTATAATTGTCACAGTATTAATTTATTATATGATATTGTATGTGTTGTGTTTTGTTTGTTGCATTTATACCATCGTCTATAACTGCAGCGGCTCTTTTGACTTCGGAAAATAATTTGTGTTAGGTTTACACTGGGTTAACTAAACATGTTTTAATACATAACATATCCAGGCACATTTATTCTCACTCCAGAGTCACAAACTGTTCGGAGTTCAGAGTTTGTGGTTCCATGGTTTCCATGGCCCAGGTAGGAATCGAATTCATGCCTCTGAGAAAATACCTGTCACCTGACTACTCAATGAGTTGCATCCAGCAAGGTTAAAAGTGTAACATCCATTTCCCCCACCTTTTATAAAAAGCCCTAAATAAAATTACAGTATGAAAACAGAAGAGTGTTTCTGGGCCTGGAAATGGCAAAAATCTAAATGCTAAAACTACTTTGTGGGTATTTAATAAACTTAATATGTGAAGTATTTTAGGCACACAATTGTTAATTGTGGGGGGTGGGGGGGGGGGGGAAGAAAACAGAAACATGTCTTACTAATGACATTTTTAAGCGCACGAACTCAAAGATGTTACTGAAATATTCTTGTACTGATAATTCTGTTATTTGTTCCCATTTAGTTATTTTTATGGCTTTTATATATTAATGTTAACGGCATAAACAAAAAAAAAAAACAAAAAAAAAAAAAAACTTTATTGCATTAAGTGAACACGAAGACGCTCAAACAGACCTTTAGAAGTCATTTTACAGTTTCACAAGGCTCCAAACAAAGTGGTGCAGCATTGAGGGCTCTTTCCTGTAGCGCAATTAATATTTATATCACCCGGTTTACATCGTAATTTTACAGCAGATTTAACTATACAACACCGCAAGACGTGGCAAACCTCTGATTGGATGTTGTGTTGATCAGCCCCACCTGGCATCCGCCATTAAATTTTGTGTCTGCTATAGTATTCTGTTTTGGTAAGTATTGCACATTTTAAACATTTTGAGTGTCTCCATTAATGAATGTCTCCTGAGTATGTTATAGCACATTCATGTTTCATGTCCAGAATTCTCCCAATCAGATACAAGGAACGCAATTTTGAAGGCACGTAGTTATTTTACCAGACACATTGGGTGGTTTTGTCGCCTTTTACTGCTCTTTTTTCAAAGCTTTAGCTTACAAACAGAAGCGTGTGTTCGTTGCTATTAAATACATCTAAAGCAACGAGCTAAGCCCACATGAATGTAATTTCGTACTTAAATATGACTCTGTGACAACTTGCGGAAGGAGAAAGGCCATCTTTTGTGCCTATGACCCTGGTATCCCCCGGGAGGATGGATGAGGTGAATGAATCCTAAAGGCGGCCGGAACGTTGCCAGGGCAGATCAGGTGACAGGGTCCCTACATTTTCCCAATTAGAAGTACCCGGCGGAGGCTGATTCAGCCGGTTCCTCTCCCGCCCATCGGCTTTGTACTACCGCGAGAGATGCGGGACTCTGAAACCGACTCCCCTCTCCCCTCGGGCTTGTACCATCCGATAGGTGCCTGGAGACCAATAGGCTTACCCCCGATCCGGAGGACGAGATTTCCAGAGCGCATTCTTTTCCCCTGCCATGTTGATGCCGCGACCTTCCAGTCTAAGAAAGTCACTATCAACACCGCTAATGTAATACCAAAAAAAAAAAAAAAAAACACAAAAAAAAAAAACGTAATAAATAAATTTAAAAAAAAAAGCAGTAACGTTAAAAAATTGATCTATTTGGTTTTCTTCCTTAGAGAGCGTTTTCTGCGGCCAACAGCTTACAGACGCTACGAGCTTTTGTGCACTTTAAGCGGCTTTCTTATTTCGGCGGCACTATAGATATTAATAATCGGTCTACAAACGCACTTAACAGAAAGGCCTACTTGCTCGGACCCAACATTTCTGCCTCCAACCACATTACCCTTGAACTGGTCCACAAGGAAGTTGAGTTCACCTCGCAACAGAGAAAAACTCCCCACGAAGCACCCGGAATCGAACTCTGGTTCTGTTAATGAGCAGGCGGCATGCACTACTACAGCACGAACGACCCTGCCTTATACACTTCATATTAAGATCAAAACCTTAATGCCCCCTAACGGTATTTATAGGAGCTAAATACCGTTTAGCTCCTATAGATTTTGTGATACATCTGCTCAAGAAAATAAGGAAATATTTTCTTTAGTTTTGAACTAGTAAATTCTTTTATTGTACGACTAGGCCAAACACGGTGCATTAAAATTAAAAAGTTTATCAAACAGACAGTTTAAGAAATTCCGGACATAAATTCCGTTCACTTAGTTTCGGTTGTTTTACCTAATAAATCATTAGCGGTTTCTGATTCAAAACAACAACACAAAAGTGTAGAACTATCAGTCAAAGATAATGCAAGTCATGAGTGAAAATTATAGACAGTGATCTGCTGCACTTTATCCAAACAGATCTTATCTTTGCCCCTTGCACGACGGGAAAGTTGTAACACTCTCTCTTCATTATCTTAATGAACCTTAAGGTCAGTAGCCATCGATATACCCTTTGATTCATAACAGAGGCGATAACATACTACATACCAAGAATCGCAATAAACGAGTTTTATAGCCAATAAAGCTTCCTGAGATATGTCCTGTTACATATTGACAGTTCAGAGTCGCAAAAGTACGCCTAAAGAGTACATAGAAAATCTGACTATTAGGATCTGCTATCCTTTTTCCGTTTTCCAAGTCGGTACCATCGTACTACCTATTATTAGGGCTCGAAGTTAAGGCCTATAAATTGCCTAAACATACTTAAGACTAGGCTACACAGGACCTGATAACTGAAAAGATAAAAACCCCAAGGATGTGATATAAATTAATATTTTTAATAATTACTTTCTCTACTGGTAAGTAGGGGAAGTATTGTATTCCACCCAAAAATTCGATGTCGAGATTTCACTGGAAATATATGTTTTGAGACCCCCTGAATCCTAAAAAAGCATTTTTAGAAAAAGGTCCGCGCGCGCGCGCGCGTGTGTGTCTGGACAGCATAACTCAAAAATGAAAAGTCGGTTAAAAACCAAAGTTAGTATTTAACTTTTAATGTCTTTCAAGGATGCGACATCAAGATTTTGAAGAAAATAGCCCCACCCTAAACTACCCTTTAGATAGAACATTTTTCGAAAATTTTGATTTTCTTGAAAATGGCTCTAACGATTTTGATTAAAATGCCATATGTTTGAGATATTTTTATGAAAAATGAAATGTATATCTTGAATTATCTGGCTATAGCCCCTGTAGTCGTATTTACTCTGGACGACTTTTGCATAACTGGTAAACCGTTAGAGATAAACCAAATCAAACCAAATAACCAATGAGATAATTTGTACAAAATGTTTATCTTAACTAACACGAAGAAGATATAGGAATAAGAGTTTGTAAGAATGGTTAGTACAAGAGAAAGTCATGTGAGTGCAACACATCAGATTTTTTTTAGTTTTAATTACATATCCCCCAAAACTATATTATTTATAGTTGATATACGTACATTAATACATACATACTGCAGTGAGAGACTGATCCACATAATTTATTAGGTATGAGTAACTTTAGGAATAAGATGGTTCTTTCAGTCGTGTTTTTAGATTATGTTAATCTGTAAAAAGCAGCATCTGTCTCTTCAGATTCAGAAAGAGCAATAAAAAGGTAGTCGAAAAACAAAGACAAAACGTAATAACAGACCAATAGGCTTACAAACTAAATATAGGTATTACGCTGGGGCTGTCTTTGGACACTTGAAAAGAATAGTTATTAATGTAACTAGCGTATAATCTGACTGATTGTGACACGAGGATATGTTTAGCGCCTGAGAGAAAGCGAACGCGCTAATTTTTACGAATGTCACAATGAAAAGATTACACACACGTTACATACACGTTTTGTGCAATTTTAGTATTAACACAGTAAAAAAAAAAAAAAAAAAAAAAATAATAATAATAATAATAATAAATTTGCTAATGATTAATATGTAGTATATTGTTGCTAGTTTTGCTTTTAAAATACGTTTAATGAGGTGATTCTTGTGTTTGAATGTTGTTGCACTTGCGAGTGACGTTTTGAGGTTTTCTTACGGGTACATTGGAGAAAATTGTTTTGGCTGTGATGACATCATTGCTGTCTTGTTGCCATGGTAATTACGTCATTCATTTTCTGGCACTGGTACCAGAAAGAGGGTAATTTCGCACGATTTATGTCGCCACAATAAGCCGTTTTAATGCTGGCATTCCATACAATTTTTCCACAACTTGGAAGGTTTACCTATCACAAAATGGAAGCCGATAGATATTAGGGTTTACTTTGCAGGTATGTAATTACTAACGCACAAAGGGTATTTTGGTTCCAGATAACTATGCTTATAAAACCTTTTACATGCTACTTTTTCGCAATACCTAAAGGCAGATAGAACTAATAGCTTCTGCCGCGATGCAGTTTTGTATGTCTTAAAAGTATTGCTCACCCCAAAGATACCACTTGGCAAAGCGACGAGGCGTGTTGACCTTGGCTGTAGAGCGCTGCGATCGCTCGTTATCTTGTTTACCTAAACAGCGAAATAGTAGTAACTTGGTGTACAGTCAGTAATACAATACAAATGAATGATCTATCGCGCGTGCCGATGTGAGACGCTGTTCTGAAGAAATGATTGCATCTAAACAGAGTATACATACATTGTCTCGCCGTGTATGTGCGATAAACTCGGCAGTTTCACATTCTTTCCCTCATGGGTTTGCCACTTAGTATGTACAAATTTTACGCGTAATTTCATCTTATGTTGACATAGCATAATAAGCAATCATTCCCTGGGGAATGCTTTCCTTGGGGAAAGAGGAACAACGCAATGACGAAATATTAGTGTTGCTCATTTGAAGAAAGATTGTGTTTATTTATTTATATAATATGGAAAATGCGAAAATAGGTCGTTTTTAAACCTCCGTTGAAATAGAAATTACATTCCGTTTTAAAACGGGTATGGATTTCATATTACTTACTCTACCCACACTTCCACAACCATTCTTACAAAATCGTATTATTCTAGGATTTCTTATTAATTCAGATAAACCTTCAAGTTTACACTTAACATCGTGTCGCCACGAAATTCCATGCTCTTTGCCTAACAGGAGAAAAAAATTACCACTTCCTATTTGTGTACAATATCACCATTTGAACATTCTAACCAGTAACAAAGAATATCTCGGAAATGGTTAACTCCACAAAAAATTGACATGCATTGTGTGCTTTAACGAGATCTGCACAGATTGTGTAACAATATGTTCTATCTTCCTCTCTCTCTCTCTCTCTCTCTCTCTCTCTCTCTCTCTCTCTCTCTCTCTCTTTCTCTCTCTCTCTCTCACGGTTTACCAATTATTCAAATGTCCATTCAAAACGAATACGAATTCAAGATATACGTTTTGTCATGGAAATATCTTAAACATACAGTATTTTAATGAAACATCACAATTTTTTAAAAATGTTCCATGTTGGGTAAAGCCAGTTTCATGAAAATCTTCTTGTCACATCCTTGGAAGATGCAGAAATTAAATAGTAAGTTTGGTATTTAACCAACTTTTGGTTTTTCAGTTATGCTGTTCATACACCTGGATCTTTTTCTAAAAAATCTTTTATTTCTATTCAGGAAGTATCAAAATGCCTGTTTCCTGTGAAATCTCGGTAACAAAATTTTGGGTGGAGTACAATACTTCCTCTATTTACTACATATGGGTATTTAGTAAAAAAAATAATGATTGTGTAATGTACAACGTGAAAAGTTATGGCTTTTGCGCTTGTAATCAAGTGTTCCGCATTTATGTATGGACTTAGCTAGTTTCCTATCTGGTAACTGCCAGTTTCCAAAATAATATAATTTGTTAATTTATATTTGGAAATTTAACGCATGAAAATGAAGAACAGTATCAGATATAGTTTTACATAGCTTCTATGAACTTTTTTTTCGTAAAAATGTGTGTGTATGCTAACATTTGATTGTTTTCTACAGTAAGTTATCAACTTTCAACATATCAGCTGTTCTACCAAACGTTGGACAGGTGATTTCTTTTTTAAATCTCGAGTGACGTTTTTATTTAGTACATTTATCCCCAAATAGTGCACTTTAATATGCAAGGTATAAGTTTAATAATGTACTTTAGAAGCGCTTTTCCTCCATGCAATCTAAAAAAGTACAGAAATAAATGTGTGTGAGTGAGTGAGTGAGTGAGTGAGTGAGTGTGTGAGTGTGTGAGTGTGTGTGTGTGTGTGAGTGTGTGAGTGTGAGTGTGTGTGTGTGTGTGTGTGTGTGAGAGAGAGAGAGAGAGAGAGAGAGAGAGAGAGAGAGAGACAGACAGAGAGAGAGCGCGCGCTCGTGCGTGTGTATGTATGTAATCTCTAAAGCCATTCATGTGATTTTTGATAGCTCCTTTACCACTGAGAAGCCCTGTTCTAACTGATGACAGGAGCTATAAAACATCTATTATAGTTTCAATTCACAAATTATTGACCAGACAGAAAGCCATTGAATAGAAAATAGTTGCGGTTCTCTACAGAAAATGAGATAGAAACAAAAGCCGGTTGGTTGTTCGCAGGGAATGCGTGTTAAAAACAAAAACCAGTTGCATTTTATTACTACTAATGTATATACATACAAGTTCATTATGTAACAGTTAAGTAAACAAAAGACAGGTTTTAAAAAACGACAATCGATCCAGTTTGTAACGGTACGAAATTTAATATACACTACCGATGCTTCACTTTTTCCTTTTACATAGCTTTAAATTATTCTAATGAATAATTTATATTTCATAATTATTTCTTAAATTACCATTTAACAAACACGTGTGTGTGTGTGCGTGCGTGCGTGTGTGTGTCTAATTCTCTGAGTAACACTTTTGGTAATTCTTTAGATGTATGCACTGAAGTTTATGGATACCAAAACATTCTGATAACCTTCATATAGGAAAGTTTTGCTTTATTTCCTTTGTACTTATATTTGAAAACAAGTTTGTTAGTAGGGTATGCTAAATAATTTTATAAAGAGAGTTGCTAATATTAGAAATAATTGAACGAATATTTTACAATAACACCCGAGAGGATTATTTTTCTCCATGGTATGGCAGACTGTGGATAACTTGGTGGTCTGCGAGCTTCACCTCTATTTCTTTGTATATGTTAAGGCTTTCTGAATTATGTGAAAACCATGTACCTTTTATATTAATAACTACTACATCAAAGAAAAGGTACAAAGGTTGTCTAAGTATCTAAACATTACCGGACCACTATCATCTATGATTGTGCCACTGTCAAGGAGTGGTAACTATGGTAGACAAAATTTAATGGCGGCTGATTTCTGACCACTACTACCCTCTTTTCTGTTGTACAAATACATTTGGTGGGCGCATATGATATTTATATCACTGGCTTTCACAGCGTGTTTAACTATACAACAGCACAAGCCTGTGATTGGATTCTGGGTTGACCGGCTAGTCCTGCCACCCGCCATTAGACTTTGTGTCAGCCATAAGTAGTCTATACAGAATAGGGAAGACTCAAGAATTCCGCCGATGTTTTACAGCCTAATCACATAATTTTGCATCCTTTATTAGCAGGAGCTGTACATAATTACAGTTATAAGGTAAATGGGGAGGATTCATCATAAAAATCCTAATTAATTATTTCGTCATTTGAGTTTTAAAAAGCTACTCATGCAATTTTGGGTATGCCTGTTAGTCTTTTACATTTTGTAAATGTATACTGAAGCTGTAAAATAATTACCCAGTTGATTCAATAAACGCCCCAACAAATTCTGGATTAAAGGATAATTTAGGACCCACTATCAACATTTAACGAAAGAGGAGTGGTGGAGATGCAGAACCACTGCTCTCCAATTTGAAAGATTTAGAGACCCAAACATTCTGTAACTGTAAAGCAGAAATATATTTTACAATCGAAAGAGTTAATACTACTAGATAAGCGCTTTCTAATATCACCCTGGGAGAACTTTCTCTCCTTGGACTTTTAAGACTGATTAGCCCATCCGTAACGGACATCAACATCAGTATCACTTACATAAGAGCCACTTGTGCGACAACCCTATAGTTCCTAATGCACCTGTAGTGTTAAAATAACGATTTTCAGAGGTTTCAGTGCTAACTGTAAACTTGGCTGCGCATGAATAAAATATGAATTGAAGAATTTAATAATAATAATAATAATAATAATAATAATAATAATAATAATAATAATAATAATAATAATAATAATAATAATAATAATAATAATAATAATAATAATTGGGTACGTATATATTGTAAAACCACCATAGGATACCTATCTATCTTGTAACATTCTTCTTCATTTTCTTCCACTTCCGCTTATGTGAGTCGATTTTGCTTGTTATGGCAAACATTTAAATTCATGTTCGTGCCCGCGTTCCTTAACCTATCTCTAATTTACAGACTTTAACTCACCTAAGAAAATTTATTTCTATCGTCACTATTTATGCCTTTCTTCTTTGTTACCCAGCCTCAAATTCGTAGATTATCAGTGGAACAGCTAATGGTTTATAAAAATGCAGTTGCGTTTCTTCTGTTACATTTTTGTGTAATGTAATGTTAATCGTTCCACAAATACCTTGAAATTCTGAGTTTATTCATTAGATGTGTCTTTATGGTAATCAAATGAATTGTCGCAGCCCAGAAAATTAAAATTGTTTACTTTTCACTTTATTTTATATTACTGTTTTTATCTTATTTGGTGTTACCTAAGAATGCCCTTTTTATATTTTCTGTTGATTTTTTGACAAATTCGGCTTTGTCTAAAGATATATTTTTAACTTCTTCTATAGGAACTAAGCATATGACAGAGTCGTAAGTGAACAGTCTATATTTATACACACACACACACACACACACACACACACACACACACACACACACACACACACACACACACACACACACACACACACACACACACACACACAATGTTTTACGTAAAGCACTTTGTCCAGCTTTATTCCTTTGTCGAATTCCTTATACATAAAATAAACATGAAACCTTTTTTTTAAGAACTTGTATTTTCGCTGAAACCTCGACATCGAAATTCTGGATGGAATGCAATACTTCGTCTACTTACTGTAAGTACGTGGTAGAGAAAGTAACAATTTTAAACAAAATCCTTAATTTTTAGAAATGTATTGAATTAAAAATGTAACTCTAGTTCAGTGGCTGTAATAAATTATCTTTACATATGTATAAAAAGCTTCATCATTGGAAGGTGAATAGTTGTTTATAGTTGTTTTTAATTAATAAATGAATAATTTACTAGTGCTAAAAAGCAATACAATTTAACCGATTAAAAATGAAACAAGTATAAGTAAATCTAATATTTCCTACAATTATCTCAGCTACTGGAAACCAGCAGCTATTCACTTAACCTGCTAAAAAAATGAACAAATATACCTTAGTTATATAATATTATATATCCTTTCTTTACTATCAGAGCCTCCTCAGCCATCATGGCACCCTGGTGAGCTTTTATAGTTATTTTAGCCAAAGGAATTTATTTGAGAGGTAGAACTGGAACTTAAAAATTCAATGCCACAGCTGGGATTTGAACCACAGACCTTCCGCTTACCAGGCGGCTGCTCTAACCATTGAGCTACTGTGACAATCTACCACTCAAACATTGCCCACACACGGCTGGTGTGTTTAAAAACACAAACAGTAAGTTTGTTGACATAAATAAATAATAAAGGAATTTATGTTTGGAAAATGCAGTTTTGAGTTAACAGCAGTTAAAACTTGGATTCAAAGGTTTGACTAACACGAGTACTAATGCATTCCCGGGAAGTAGTAATCATTAATTGCACCCTGTGCTGTCTATTGATTTGCAAACCTATACTTGTTGACCTGTATCCTTAGATTAAGCCTATGATGTCTGTTCATTAGATAACATGCATTGGGATATTGAAAGATTCAGCAGAAAGGGCGCGGAACTCAAGTTTGAAGCGACACATTTAAATGCTCTTTTTAAATGGTTGACTGTTTTAATTTTGAACTACAAAGAATAGCAGAAGCTTTTTCCATTAAAACAGAGAATGTGAAGTGTTGTCACATTACAGTTCTAAGTTCTCTTTTATGCAATTTACTTTTCCACTGAATCCTGATGTTACTTTTATATAAAGATCATGCACGCAGTGCATTGACTGTGAATGTGTGCACAAACATCAATACGAGAGCACCTTGAACTCTTAAGATGCTAACTGGTATAAACGAGAACGTTTAATCTAGGCAGAATGATTTAAGCATTAGAGTAGGTCGGAGTTTTAATGATGCTGATGATGTGCGTGCATGGAGAGAATTAAGAAATTACACTAAGATGAAAGATCTGTGTCAAGAACAGCGATATGTTATCATTTAACGCTTTAAAGTGCAGAATAATATTCCGCAAAGTTGTAGTGGTATTCAAGTTCCTACTGAAAATTGTAGTGTATAGAGGGTACGCTATTCCACGGAAGAATAAAACTGTCTGGTACGTCACAGGTGAATATATGTGACACCATTCCAACAATCTACGTCATAATATACAACTGTTTATTTTCGCACCTCGTAGCTTCACTTTTCAAATCCATTTCTTCAAATTTTATCGCAATGCCGCAACTTAGCGTAGTTATTATACACTTATGGTATTTAGTGAATATTAAATTACTTGGGCCCGGTTGTACGATACAAAATAGGAATAACTCTTGGAATATTATATTTGGACACCCTATCTAGGGTATAAATTACTGTTTCCATTGGGAATTCAAATCGACGACTTCTTATTCCTGATTGAATACTGCATGGAAACGCGGACTTAAATCGAACTGAATGCTTGGATCCGATCCTCCTAGGAGTGGGATCGGGTCGAAATTTTGCTGCAAGTAAACACCTGCCGGATTCAAATCGATTTGAATCAGCCAAAAATGCTATCTTCTACTGTACTCGTAACACGCTGTGCGCTCATTTTGTTTTCTTAGCGAAAGTGGGTAATAAAACACAACTAAGCCACTTACATTGTTTCTGTAATCTCACAATATATTTTTCTAAAATACATTCACTAACCCCAAAAGCTACTGAAAATACGCAGAAAACATATTTTTACAGGTTCGCCAACATAAAAAAGTGACTAACATAAAGGCTTGAATGATTAATGCTTGAGCCTTTCGTATCCAAATCGATCTCATTCCGGATTAAATTCAACAAGGAAACGCGGATCACATTGAGAATGAGGTTGGACTCAAATCGATTTCAATTTCCCTTGGATACATGGTGAATGTGGCGATGGGTTGTAAGATTCAATTTTATTCCTTAGATAGCTATTACACTGCTCATTTAAAACTAATGTTGGCTATATTGCGAGTCATTCATGGCCAGCTTGATACGCAATACTTGCTTTGGTTTCCTGAAACTCGTGTTACAATTTGCACTGTTTTCATAATCAGCTGCTCCTAAACTATTATGTTGTTGTTATTATTATCATTATTATTATTATTATTATTATTATTATTATTATTATTATTATTATTATTATTATTATTATTATTATTTGAACAGTTTACGGAACTGTGAAAAAATCACGAATGTCCACGAGCATGCTCGAATGAAAAATTATATTTTACAAGCACGTTTCACAAAGTACAAGCACAGACGCTGTGACACTTTGTGAAAGGATAAAAGAGTGTAACCTTATATTTTGTGCAAAGTTGTACCATCTGTTGTACATTTTATGCTCAAAATTACCTAACGCACTAACCTGCTTCTAACATTCCATTCCTTAAAATAATCTTTTAATTTGAGTTTAGAAAATTGCCAACGTCACTATCAACTGCACCGAGATCAGGTGCCTAAACCAGTCATGGGGAGACTTAAAGGGAGGAAAAGGTAATAGAGTTCACCCACTCCACTTTTCGCCGATCAGACTGTGAGTGTTGACCTCATGAGTCGTTCTGGGTGGCTCAGTTGGTTAGACGCTGGCCTACTGATCCCAAGGTCGCGGGTTCAAATCCGGCCCAGACCGATGGTTTTTAAGTGTGCTTAAAAACGACAGCTCCATGTCAGTAGATTTACTGGCATGTAAAAGAACTCCTGCGGGACAAAATTCCGGCACACCGGCGACGCTGATGTGATCCTGGCAATTGACAGCGTCGTTAAACAACAAATTTGACGTCATGAGAAAGTTGACATACTCTGTGTTCGCATGCGTCTAGCGTGTACATAACTAATGACTGCATGACATGTACTGGACATGCCTATTATACTCAATTCCAAACTTAACGTAAAATAAGTGGTTCTATTAACAACGTCTCAATAAACCATACTAGTAGCACTGATATACATGGAGTGTTACATTCTTGTTAGTTAAGTGTTGCAGAATTTCTGCATTGTTTTCTGCTGACAAGGTTGTGTATATTAGGTACAATACTGTTCGTACAATTGACAAAAGAAGATCGATGAGACGAATACGCGCAGTATTTTTAACCAGGTTAATTACGCTGTCAATTGCCAGGATCACATCAGCGTCACCGGTGTACCGGAATTTCGTCCCGCAGGAGTTCTTTACATGCCAGTATATCTACTGACATGGAGCTGTCGTTTTAAGCATCCGGTCTGGGCCGGATTTGAACCCGCAACCTTGGGATCAGTAGGGCACCGTCTAACCAACTGAGCCATCCAGACCGAAGTTAAGTTTAAAAAAAATTGTTTGCAGCTATAAATAGATGCAAATATCGACATCATTTGCGCAGCGAAATCGCGTAACATGGGAAAGTTTTCATCAGACAATGATTCATATAGTTCAATGCCGCTTTTACGTGTCATTTTAATTGGAGTACTGTTTTGTAAGCGAATGAGCTCCAACCGCAGGGTATCGGGAGCTATAGCAGCCTTGAAGGACGTAGAATCGGTGAATAAACGCATCTCATTCTCTATTGACAATATATCCGAAACCCTAATATTGAATTCTTTGAGAAGATTCTCCATAATATTAGAACAGCATTCGTAAGTATCTATAATCTTCGCAAAACTTAAAGGCATATGGAGGCGGGGCGTACTGCGGACTCCAGCGAATCCTACGCTTGCCCCTCCTACCAGCGCTGCCGAATGTGGTGCATGCATCTCACACAACCTTATGTACAGACCGTCTGCCGGTACACGCACTACGCTTGGCAACAGCGTTCTGCTTGAGCATTGGCCAGCGTTCACATGCCTTTAACTTTTGCGAGCGGTATAGTTTATCTGCTTTATAATGCCTAATATATTTAATATCAATTGAGCAGATGAGAGAATGGGTTTTGTCATTCCGTAAAACAAAATTGTCACGCTCCCAAGCTTGTTGAAAATGACAACATAACCAATTGCGCGCGAAGTGTTGACTTTGTACACGCCTGATACTATAACCCACGCGTTCAGCTCTGTACTGCCACTGATAACACAATAGAAAACGTGGAGGTGGCAAAGTCAACAGAGCCCGCACATAGTCCCTATGCCTGGTCTAAACAATTTGTTAAGCGCTTATTACTAACCAACAGAAATATTAGAAGACTCTGTAGAAATAGAATGATTCCTATTGAATAGGAATAAAAGAAAGAACATCAAGAGCATTATTTTTTACTGACCGTGTTCTCTATTGGGCCGAAACTTGTTTTTATCTGACTCGTACCCATAAAAGTCACAGTGATGAAACCGAATTTATCTCCACAGTCGTTTGGAGCACATCTACATTGTAAAGACGCAAAAATTATGAATGTGTTAAATAATTTAAACTTAATCTTAGATTAGATATGGGAGCTCTGAAGGTATCTGCTAATTTGGTCATCGCCGGCACCTCCTCGCTTGTAGTGTCACCAAGTTTGGTTTGGTTTAAGGGCGCTCAACTTCTAGGTCATCAGCGCCCTTAAAATACTCATGGCAATAGCCAGATATAAATTTCACTCAAAAAATAAAAATACTAGCAACAAGAAAAGTTTACAATGGCAAAAGGCAGTGGCAAATAGTGTCACCAAGCTTACATATAACCTTCAATATTGAATAACCAAATATTGAATATCGCCAACATTCACACATGTAGCTGTTAATCTATAACCTACCCCCCCCCCCCTGTTGACTTTAACATCAATTGCAAAATTGCAAAATGAATTGGCAAAAATCACAGGTAAGTTTCTCTACATCCTCCGTGTATATTGCCCCTTTTTAAAATGTTTGCAAATCTTCATATACGCAAGAGGCCGTAACTGGTTTACCTGCACCATGGGCGAAACTAGAACACGTACCCGCAAGAGCTAATGCCTGAACCTGGGTACTTACGTTATGCATTGTGTTCAGGATTTACCACGCTCATCTGTATTTGCTTGAGTGCTAGGCAGCTCAAACGATATGGTTATAATTTTCAATCGTGTATCCTTAAAAAAAATACCACACCACTTAAAGATAATTCCTTGAGATTGGATCGTGGTTTGAAATAAAACGTGAGATTAAAAATGGTAACCAATGAAAAAATGCACATGAATTCCTTCCACAAAATTTAATTTTCCATATCATAATGTCCATTGCAAATTCAAGGGCTATCTCACTAATGGTCACCTTTTCTCTCCTTTGTGCAAATATAAGACCATTTTAGGTATCTTCTTTTTGTGATTTTCATTACATGGTCAGACGCCGTATAATTACAGGCAACTTATCACTGTATTGACAACTTATATTTCTTTTTGTAGTCCTGATAAGTCAGTTCCCCAGATAAGGACTTTTTACTCATCGTCCAAACCTCCGAATTGCGCATTCACTATCAAAACTTATTCCAAACTACCAGCTTCAGTGGTTATAATGGACATTAAACAACACTTCGGAAGTCTTTCTCGTACTAAAGTCATTATGAATACGCAATGACTGTTATGACAACGCAATATCGTAAAACCCAGCTTAATATTTTTGGACAATAAATGTGTTTAGTGCTGCATAAACATAGAAAAATAAACAATTCCTCAAATATAAGATTTTACAAAATATATTTTACGAATGGTTTTGAAAATGCAGGTACAATTTGCCTTACTGTGATGGAGAAGGAAGAAATGTTAAAACAAATGGAGCGACGTATTGTACTGCTTCATTATTGTCTTGTAAGGATATAATTACCACGTGCTTGATGGTCAAGGTCCGCTGGCACGGTTGACATTCAAGTGGCGTTTCCAACGTGTGAATATGGCGTGTCCAATGGGTAGATCTCTTATTGTTGGCCAACAGCGTTTTAAATTAATAATGTACAGCATCTGATGAGCAGGGCCCGGATGTTTATGACATGTCACAGTTTTTGTTTGTTTTTATTTTCATAGAAAATACAAGGGCAGCACGATTTTATCAATGGTGATTAAAATTACGCAACTCCCATGGGTCATATAAAGTCATATTTTGGCTTTGTTAAAGTTTATCACTTTCTTGTCATTTTTCATATTAAAGTCATATTTTCTCTTAAATTTTCGTATTTTGTCATATTTTTATTCCACCTTCCCATATGTGCCTGCAGTCATCCCAAAGACGAGTGAGTGTGTAGGGTTTACGGGCCCGTCGACAATCAGGTCATCTGGGCCCACCCAAAGACGATTTTTCACATCTCCTAATTCGTGTCTCTTAGTGTTGCGTGCAAATAGGTCATTCCTTTTTGAAAACTTTAAAATGTACGTAATCTGCTTCGGTAATTCATCTTTCTGAGCGGCCTTCAAAATGTGATATTTATTTCATTCTGTGCAGAGCTGAGGGTTAGCTATGGATTGAGCAATTAAATAAATTCAAAATGCAACAAAAAATTAATATTATTTATTTATTTATTTTGAGTGTGCAGGATTTTTAAAGTAGATTTTCAATATAATGTTAATTTAAACAGCATTACATTTTTGAAGATTTAGAAAATGCACCCAATATTTTGGTCATATTTATCGTCATATTTTCTAATTTCTTCGGCCATAAGTGCTTGCATATTTCTAACATATTTAGGTCATAAACATCAGGGCCCTGCTGATGAGTATTCAGAGAAGTTGTCACCTGTCTTGGTGATAAGTGAGCCATGTTTTATACAAATGAGTTTTAATATAGTTTCACATAACTAATGCTTTCTCAATGAGTAGTACATAGAGTAGCATTATCTCACAACTTCTCAGCTGCAGAGTTTACTTGTTTTTAGGCTTTAACCCTTTCATGCCTGGTGTGTATTATAAGATACATAGACTTGTTTTCCTATTTGTACTAGTTTTAACTTTTTTTCTGCTATATTCTAGTTATACTGTCACCAAATAAAAATATGTAAAAATACATATGAGACGTACATATAAGACATACATATAAGAAAAGAAGCAAAATCCATGCAACCGCAGTCAAATGATACCCCGTCATCATCCACATGTGCCATCACACCGATTATTTACGTGGGCCCTCCCCGTCCTTTACCACAGGCACATCGAAGCCGAGACTCGAACTCACGACCTCAGGCTTTGAGTGCATGGCCAGTGCACTACGTGTTGCCTTAACGATCATGGCTATTCAAGCCAGCAGGCTGAAGGTGTCCCAGACCGCCTAATCTAAACCGGCTTCGAATTAGAGGAAGAACGGCATAAGTAGCAAAATAATTCAGGCATGAAAGGGTTAACATATATTGCATGAATTATTTTGATATACTTTGGTCAGTTTTTGAGACAGTGGAAGGTTATATCCTCCACTGAACTGCCACAAAAGACTAAACAAAGTATAAATACTTATTCTAATTCTTAGTGGGTTTTATAAACCTTAATGGAAGTAATGAATAGCCGGAACATCATGGTGAGATGAAATAGGCAGGTCATCTATTCAAAGCCGAACGCCACGAGTAGTCAAATAGTGCTTGTGGTTAAGAATGGGGAGTTTCACGTTCTTATTTAGTAAGTTTTTTGTGTTTTTGTATTCAGTTTATTTCCCTGTAATTCTCACTTATCTATATAGCGCTGCAGCGCTGATCGATAATAAAGGCAAAATTTAAAAAAAGGAGAGAGGAAAAAAAAAAAAAAAAGAAAGAAAGAAAAGAAAAGAATGGGGAGAGCCCACGAAAACCATCTAGTGTAATGGTGGGGTTACCTTGTCTGCAATATAGGCTAAAACAGAGAAAAATACAACTGATACAAGCTTAACTACAACACAGAAAAATATACATTCTCATGTAAAACCAGAATAATAAAAACAAAATATCAAGTTTAACTTGAATCATGCACATTCATAGATCAGTAATAATCTTCAGTGAAATTAAGAACATACCTAAATATTTTGTTTCCTCATTACAAGTATTTGTGCTTACTAAAATATTTTTCAGCGTCTGCATTATAAGTAGGGTCCCAAATGTATTGCAGAACAGCTTAAGCAAAATCTGGGCATTTGTTCTTAACAGTCAACAGCATTTGGAGGCAGACTACATCTTTATTTTTCTGCATAGTTTGTACTAAGATTTGGGAATGAAAATATTCAAGCAAAAACTGCCCGTATTAAAAACAAACAAAAAAATATGATGTGTTGCACTCACAAGACTTTCTCTACTCTTGTACTAACCATTCTAACAAACTCTTATTCCTATATCTCTGTGTTAGTTAAGATAAACATTCGTACAAACTATCTTACTGCTTATGTCCTTGTAGGTGCAAGGGGAATATTAGAATACAGAAGGCTTTGTGCGACAGTCAAATCTTTTTGACCTTTGAGATTCCGTTCTCTTTGCACGATTAACATATAAAAAAAATGAACAACGTTGTTGCATTTCGCTAAAGTTCTAAGTTTTCCGAAACTCACACACATAACAAGGAATATCTCCGAAATGGTTCACCCTACAAGAAAATTTATTCAGACATAAATTGTGTATTTTAGCAAGATCTATAGTATAATTTGGTCTATCTCTAACGGTTTACCAGTTATGCAAAAGTCGTCCAAAGTAAATACGACTACAGGCGCTATAGCCAGAAAATTCAAGATATACATTTCATTTGTCATAAAAATATCTCAAACATATGACATTTTAATCAAAATCGTTAGTCATTTTCAAGAAAATAATTTTCGAAAAATCTTCCATGTAAAGGGTAGTGTAGGGTGGAGCTATTTTCTTCATAATCTTCGTGTCGCATCCTTGAAAAACATTAAACTTAAATACCAAGTTTGGCTTTTAACCGACTTTTCGTTTTTGAGTTACGCTGTCCACAGACTGACAGACACACAGACACACACACGGACCTTTTTCTAAAACTGCTTTTTTTGGATTCAGGGGGCCTCAAAACATATATTTCCGGTGAAATCTCGACATCGAATTTTTGGGTGGAATACAATACTTCCCCTACTTACCAGTAGAGAAAGTAAAAAGTGGAATCTAACTTTTAGTTTCATTTAAATCTTTCAAGCTATTGGCTATACTTGGATTTTGAGCGTTTAGCAATCTCTTGGGAGAAAAATAAAACGTCTCTTCCATATTTTTCTATGTGCTGCTCAACCTTTTGTTGCACTTTGGAAATATTCCATAAACATGTTTTCATTGTGCTTTTTACATTTCCTTTTTTAAAAAGTACACGAATTACAATACAATTAGCATCTTACCGCGTTTACAAAACACATCAAAGCGAGGTTTACAGGTCGTGAAAAATGAAAACACAAGAGCACAAGACTTATAAACGTTTCGTGCTATATCGCATTTGGCAAAAATCAACATCGCTACGTATAATGTTATCTATTGTATCCTTAAAATATTGCACGCCTATCTCTAGTTTCTCACCAAAATGCAATATATTTATAGGTAATATTAAATGATCAAGTTGCACTGAGCAAACAAACGAAGTGTGACCTCATGATACTGATTTATATCTAAATAACACCGTTCACATTACAGATAAACAAATTTTATGACTAGGCATAGGAATTCTTAAGTAGTTGGCTTATCCACCCTCCGACCTTTGCACTACAACAGGTATGGACACAAGAGGAGAGGTAGCGATTGAACTTGCTTTACTCACCTCACCTTCTCTTGCCGAGTGATGAAGGTTGTTTTGATGCAACAAGCGCAGTGGAACGAAGCTACCTGCGCAATGGTAATAATTTCTACGCTGGTATTAACTATTTTGTTTATATTAAACAAATTTGGATATATTATTTATTACAGACACATACTGTGGCTAGGCAAATTACATAATCATTTATCTTATGCACGTAATATTCTTACGCTGCTTTATGATTAACATACCTACTAAGTTGTTTCTGTTTCACAATAAATAACGCAGTAAAGTTCCATTGCTATTTAGCCTTATAAAGTCTTTAAAACTTTTTCATCAATATAATAAATCGTTTGGTTTTAAACTCAGTATTGTTCTCAAACTTTGAAAAACAAAATACAACAGCTTATAATAAACAAATAAGAAACTAAACCCCTAAAAAAACGAAATAATATCGTCCCTTGTATATGTTTACAAATATGAGTAGGTATTTAGTAAAGCACCTTCTGAAATTGTAAATAAATACCTGTGCTTCTGATCATAGTGCCATTTGATATTGTAACGGTTTCTGTTTGGAAATTGAAGTCCGCATATTAAACAGCAAACTTTCCTGTTTTTGTAACCCTCTCTGCCACTCTTCATAAAAAAGACGTCCAGAGGAGGCCACACTCGGCAATGAATGAGGCGTATCGCAGCTGAACAGCAGTGAAGGGGAGGGATGGTCGGAGGAGTGAGGCAAGAACGCGTTGCAGTGGAATGGCCCTTTTGAACCGATTTTGCCCATACCTTAATTACAACGAATGTAAAACAAGAGAGACCTCAACAGGTAAAAACTCGCCAAGGTGCTGTCTGCAAACGCCAGGGGATGAGGAATGTACGAGGGCTGAGGTAATTTGTGACGAACGCCCTTAGCTATAGTCCAGTGACAGTTCAACTTTGTTTCCTACAGCCCTGGCCTTAGTACTTAGAAATTCCTATCCCTGTTTATGACTTTTATTAATCACGATTTCTGGATAAATCATTTCGGTTTATTCGTGAAATGGCCCTATAAACTGCTCTTGATTTCTGAATCCTATAGTTCTCGTCACTTCATGACTCACGAATTTATTGATGATTTACAAAGCACCCGTGCCTAAACCTACGTTACACGGAGAGTACACAGAAAAGTACGCATTGCATGAATAGTTTTAGAATCACGGAGGTCGGTGAAGAAAATCGTTACGGTTATGGGTCAGCTTCTTTTCTCTTATTCAAGTATTGAAACAATTACAATAATTTCCTCAAAATGCTCTAATTTAAGTTTCAATGCTCTGTAAGAGAATCCTTGAAAAACGATTTACTAACAACATTTTGCAATGTTTAGGAACCTGCCCTTGGGTAGAAAACAAGGATTGATTGTCATAAGACGAAATTCTCAGACAAGTTTACGTAACTAAATGACGTCAAGAACGAAACCATTAATTTCCTTCACTAACAATTTTGGTAGCCAGGTGAACATGCCTGCTTGTTTCTTCTGTGCTATGCAACATGTGAACCCCAGATGTCTTACCATAAAATGAATGGATTTACATTCTTCTTTAACGTTTTGCAAAAGTTTTTTCTCTGTTGGCATTTGAAAGATCGAGGAAACTTTCCTGAGGTTTTTGCATTTTCTATATTATTCAGCATTTGAATACCATGCCATTATTAATGTTAAAGCTTATCACGATAACCGTGCTATTATCGTGAACAGCGGCCGATTCTTAGCATGGCTTCCTTCGGAAGGGTGGTCTTGTGTTGTAGATTTAAGAACCCAAATCTTATAAAGAGGCCTCTGAGCAAAACTAAGCGGCGTTACTCGGTGATTTGCTAACTTCCACGTTCCATTCCTATTCTACTTTCCAGAACCTTGTCTACGAGTTTCTGCACGTCCTGAACCTTAAGCTAACGCATCTGAATTGAGTTCACCGAACTCATTACCTTAGCTACACTGGCTTGCTTTTCCTTAACACCAAACTCGCAAATGGCCCTTTCTAATGACAAATGTTTATCTCGGTTTATATTATGCACTGATTTTAACATACGGAAATTACTTATTGCAATTATGTATCTTACCGGTTAGTAATTCGGTATCAAAACATCAGAACATGCACTATCAAACTGAGAAATAAAAGTAACTGGTATGTTTATTCCCATTCTTGGAAAAAATAATTCATGTTTAATGGTTAACCTGGAAACGGTTGCTTCCGAGAGGAGGGGTTGTTGTCAGGGGAGCAGGTTATCATTATAGTTCTGAATTCATGCCCTAAATAAAGACGAGACAGGCCTTTCCTTTTTTCTTTCTTCCTTTTTTTTTTTTTTTTTTGCGTTAACAAGTAGGTACAATCTGGTTCTTACTGTCCTTGTCCTTGTGTCGTGTCATAGGCTGTGAAGTCTTCATTCGCAATGAATGTTGTATAAATCTGAGAACTTAAAACGAGAATGCTGTGTAGGAGTAATAATTTGTTTTCGAACAGCAATTTTCTTAATTTGCTTTTCAAATACTACAAACAACATGGAATAAATGTGTATTTTAATTAATGCTTTAAATTACCTAATCACTATTCTTAAATCCACCTTTTTCACTTGTATAGCAATTACATTCATGTAAATTTACAACTTTCTGTATTCTAATAAATTAAATATAAGATTAGACATGTTTTGAAATTGCGATATTTTTAATTTTAGACTGATTTCATAGGATTTCTTCGAAACATCTTAGATCATCAAAATGAGGCCCCTGGTCAATAATATGTTACACACACGCGGTTTTCTCTACTCACTTTTCTTTTACTAACACATTCACACTTTCTTCTCTACTTCCTCTTCAGCAAACAATTCATGCAGTTTTCTATGTTTGAAATAGAAATGCAAGGTGTTACATTTACACGGATTTCTCTACTCAATTTTCTTTTAGGAAACTCACATTTCGTTCTCTCCTCCCTCTTCCACAAACAATTCGTAGAATTTTCTGTAAGATACAAATAGAAATGCAGCGTGTTAATTCACTCGGTTTTCTCTACTAGCTTTTTCTTTCTTATGTGTGGTTGTCCAACAGTGCTTTTGAATAGCACAGGGTTGCCAATGTTTAAAAGTAAAATTATCGTACCGGTCACTCAGAATTATAGATTTGGATTCAAGATTATCGTACATCATAAACCAAATGCTACAACAATAAATGTATCAGCATAACACTTATGAAAATGTAATAGCATTATTCATGGTATCCACTTACAAGATTGATGACCCCAATCAATATTACAAATTTAGCACTTATGTTTCTGGATCTATTCATCTGGAATTTCATCTTCAACTGTTGCAGCATTATACAAATTTGTTGTTGAGATAAATTGTAACATCTCGGTGACTTGCAGATTTTCGGACCCACCACATTCTTTCATAAGCTTTCGTCTCGACCGAATAAGTCTATCTACCGTATCTAGCACCAATCTGTTTATAATTTTAGTTTTCATTAAAGCTAGTTTGGAAAAAAGGTCTTTCACAAGAAGTGTTTCTGTGGGGAAATGAAATCCTTGATAATGCAACCTCCGCCAGTTCTTTGAAATCAGGATTTTCACCAAGGTGTTTAACAGCACTCCAGAAACTACCAGTTTCAGGCATGTTCTTTATTTCACACGGAATATCACGCATTCCGAGTTTTACCAATCCATCATCAGTTTTCTAAACAGTGCCTTCTTATTGAGATTACCAAATCTGTGCACACTGGCAACAAGAGGATAAAGGGTAGAAGGATTAGGAGGATTGAAATGGTTGCCTTATAGGGGTGTAGAGAGGCCATGAGGGCAAAAGTGGTGATTTGTAATTAATTTCATTTCGCTGGCGTGACAAACCGGTGAAAATGATATTTCGCAGGTATCGAAGTTATCGTACACCCCCATAATTATCGTACGGGTTGACAACCATGAGTGCATACATTCAAATTATCGTACACTCCCATAATTATCGTACGAGTTGGCAACCCTGGCAAGGCGTCTTTTCGGTGTTTTTATCTATTTATAATATCCTAAGTGTTTTAATTAACTCTATGTTTAAGAGTATTAAGTAGTTTATAATGTCTACAAAGAAGCACATGACTATTGGGCAAGTGCAACCTAAGTCTAAAAGTTGTGTGAATAAAATTGTGGGCAACGCTGGATATTTCAGCTAATGTATTTTATTCAGGCAAGTCACTCGGGATTCGGACTCGGATTCTACAGAATGGAAGGCAGACGCGCAACCTTCATTACATTATTCACTACACTACGCTGTATTCACATTATCATTTCTGTTCAACGGAAAGTTCTAAATTTTTAGTATGGTAAAAGTTACCCATATGCTGCAAATTTCCATCTATTAATGAAATTTAGGACATTTTTGGAACATGTCCTTACACTGTGACCTTTCACCACAGTATAAGGATGGTTTGAAAACTATACAGCATATGAAAATTGGTGTAAATAATTGTAGAGAAGAAATCTTGTAAGTTGCACTCACATGACTTTCTCTTCTCTTGTATATTCTTACAAACTCTCATTCCTCTTATCTTCATGTTAGACGAGATAAACATTTGTAGAAATTATCTTATTGCTAATTTTCTTGTAGGTGCAAGGGGAATATGGAAATACAGTAGGCTTTGAGCGATAGTCAAATCTTTAAAGCTGGTCGCTATATGAAGCTTTGAAACTCCGTCCTCTTTGCATGGTCGAGATTTAAACAAGTGAATAACGTCCTTCCATTTGAGAAAAGTTAGTATTGCAAAACAAAAATAACAAGGAATATCTCCGAAGCGGCTCATTCTTCAAAAGAATGCATTTGGACATAATTTGTGTGTTTTAACGAGATCTACAGTTTTTGTATGGTAAGATTTGGCCTATCTCTTACGGTTTACCAGTTATGCAAAAGTGATCAGGAGTAAACAATACTACATAGACTATAGCCAGAAAATTCAAAATATATATTTAATTTGCCATAAAAATATCATAAACATATGGCATTTTATTCAAAATCGTTAGAGCCATTTTTGAGAAAATCATAATTTTTCATGTCATTTCCGGTGAAATCTCGACATCGAAATTTTGGGTCGAATACTTATACACTTCCTCTACTTATACACAGTAGAGAGAGTAAAAATGCGTGATTGGATTTTAATAGTCTGATTTTCAAAAGAAAAGATCTCCGGAGAAACCAATGTTTTTGGCACGTGAAATGTATTCTAATATTTTAACATTTAAAACAATCACACAGAACGTAACAAGTGGCTACATAGGTATTTGCAAAATTAATATGAAAAGGAGCATACAATAATGTTTAACTGGATTAGAACTGCCTTTATGTTCAGACCTTTAGTTTTTCGGATTGTCATTCTCAAATAACACCTATGAATTCCACTTGGTTTTAGAACTGATAACACACAGACCCGGAACTGTCAATGTCAACTGGGTGCAATTAGTTGCGCTACATGCACTACCCACCCGTGCATCCGTTGTAGTGCTAACAGACACAAAAGATGTCAGCACAAAGCTATGCATCATTTCTGATCTAACTACTTCCAACCAAAGGGGCACACGGCCAAGGTTGAGGCCACGTCAGTAAACTTGCTATTAGCCCCTGTTTAACACCTGATTAGAAAAAACAACATATAGTATTTGGTCTTCTTCCATTCCTGTTTGTTACATCTGTAGCCAGTCACAGAAAACAATTTCATTGGTACATCTACTTCAACAGTCCGGGATATCAGTATGTGATAGCTTTGCCAAACCTATACCTAAAAATATTATAAACACAGCGCTGTGATACTGAAAAAAAAATAGAAAATCAAATAAGCATTAGTTTTAAATTGATTTCACTGTTATTCAAAATATTCCCATTTAAGATCAGTATTTGCATTCGATGAAACCAGTCCTTAAGGTTTGATGCCACTCCTGAGGTACTTCAGAAACCAGGTTTTCATGTTCCGCTGCTTCACATAATGACAAAGCGATCCCATGCATTTTACCTCTAATTTTTGAAAACAAAAACAAATCACGAGGTGCCAGGCCAGGGCTGTAGGGTGGAGTGCTAAAGTTTAGGGCATCCAGATACGCACTCGTTAGTTTTGATGCATGTGACGATACGTTGCCGTGGTGTAGCATTATTACTTTCTCTTTAAAAAATTATTTTGTTCTCTAACGACGCTGTCAATAGCCAGGATCACATCAGCGTCGCCGCTGTGCAGGAATTTCGTCCCGCAGGAGTTCTTTTACATGTCAATAAATCTACTGACATGGAGCTGTCGTTTTTAAGCACACTTAAAAACATCGGTCTGGTCCGGATTTGAACCCGCGACCTTGGGATCAGTAGGCCAGCGCCTAACCAACTGAGCCACCCAGACCGACATTACTTTCTCTACTATGTATAGTAAGTAGGGGAAGTACTGTACTCGATCCAAAATTTCGATGTCGAAATTTCATCGGAAATATGTTTGGAGACCCCGTGAATTAAAAAAAAAAAAAAAAAAAAAATCGACTGCGCGCGCGAGTCAATTCGAGAATTTAATAGCGTGCTTGCAAGTTCCCATGGTAGCTCAGTTGGTATGGAAACAGCAGGGAAAGCTGAGCATCTGTGGTCTTCAAATCCTAGGTATGGCATCGAATTTTTACTCTCATCCTACTTTTCCAATACTGCTACGCTTTATCGTGGAGATGGTCAGCCACGGTGGCTCCTTCCTGTGTTCATGGTTGTGAAACATACAAACACGTGTGCAATACACAGATTTTGGGGGTGACTGCGGAGTACAGAAAGCGAATTTAGTAAAATGCAAGGTATCATGATTGTTTAATGAGGTCTTGGAGCTTCCCCTTCTTTCCCTATCTTTACCCATCTCCAATGACAGCACTATTCATGCTACTGACTGGACACATTTATAACCAATGACACATTGCCTGGAAGGAAAACGTTGATTTTTTTCTGGTAGCTCAGTAAATCGTTATTCCTCTCTTTACCCCTCTCCAATGACAGCACTATTCATACTACATGCTAGTTATAACTAAAGCCACAATTCTTAGTCACCTTACCGTGTGCATGGGACTGTTTCGTCAAGTGCTGATGACTGGCCTGGGGCGAACACACTCACGGCATAACTGACGCTCCTATACAAGATTCGCTACTAAAAATTGTGGCTTTAGTTATAACCAATGACACGTAGGCCTGAAAGGAAAGTATTGATTATTTCTAGTCCCTCTGTAAATCGTTACTCATTAAGCTTAACTGTTAATTGATTCACAGCATGCCGTAAACATCAGAAACTACACGTGGCCAGATTATTGGTCTATGGTAAGCTGGTTATACAGTTAGACAAATTTCAGAAACTGCAAATTCACAGAAATGTAATTAAATTTTAATGTCATTCAAGAAAGGCAGTTTTATTGCATACGTATTAAAAGAAAGCCTTTCAATCCGAAGCAGAAGCTGTATTATGATGTAACGTAATAGACAAACATTATAAAGCTACTTTGATACAATTTTTAATTCCAGTATAAATATAGCAAGAATTTGCAAAATGATTAAACACTTTTTATACCTACTTTTCAAATTAACATTTCATTATGTTTACTACAAAGGATTACGTGTTTGTGATTCTAAGGAAAAAGCTAAAGCTTTTCTTATACCGTTTAACCCAATAAATGCTGCTTATTTCAAGCAACATTTCCACCTTTTCCATAATAGGTATTAAGAATCTGGAGATAAATCTAAAGAAAATTAAAACGTGGCTTTTCTACGAGGCCAGGTTGCTCTACCCATCTCCCTCCCCAACCTTTCCTTGTCCTCATTACAGCGCCACGCCTCTAGCCCCGTATTGCAACTGTCAAGCAGTGCCATTGGTTAGTAATCATCCCTCAACCCTTGCGAAGCTCCGTAAGACGGTAAGAAACTAAGAGATGGTCCCAAACAGTAGGTACATATTACTAAATTCGTTTTGTATAATTGACAGCAGTCTGGCTGACCAGAACACTGCATACCCTATCTACACTTCACGCGGTTTCGAGTTTGGAAAAATAAATGACGTATAGTACGGTGTGCGTTCAAAAAAAAAAATATATATATATATATGCTCTTCTTGTAAAAAATCTGATGTGCTGCACTCACATGACTTTCTCTACTCTTGTACTAACCATTATTACAAACTCTTATTCTTCTATCTTCGTGTTAGTTGAGATAAACATTTGCAGGAAGTATCTTATTGCTCGTTTTCTTGCACGTGCAATGGGAATATGGGAATACAGTAGACTTTGAGGGATAGTCAAATCTTTTAAAGCTTTAAAATTCCGTTCTCTTTGCACACCTAACGTATAAAAAATGAATGGCGATGTTCCATTTGACAGAAGTATAAGTTCTCGAGAACTTATAGATACAAATAACAAGGAATAGCTCCGAAATGGTTCACTCTAGAAAGAAAAAGAAGAAGAAGAAGAAGAAGAAAACTATTTGGACATAAATTGTGTGTTTTAGTGAGATCTACATTTTCGTGTAGTAAGATTTTGTCTATCTCTTACGGTTTACAAGTTATTCAAAAGTCATCCAGAGTAAACAGGTCTACATAGACTATAGCCAGAAAATTCAAGATATACATTTCATTTGTCATAAAAATATCTCAAAAATATGTCATTTTAATCAAAATCGTTAGCCATTTTCAAGTAAATCAAAATTTTCCATGTAAAGGGTAGTTTAGGATGGGGCTATTTTCTTCAAAATCTTCGTGTCGCATCCTTGAAAGACATTAAAACTTAAATACCAACTTTGGTTTCTAACCGACTTTTCGTTTTTAAGTTATACTGTCCACTGACAGACAGATACACACACGGACGTTTTTCTAAAAATCTGATGTGTTGCACCACATGACTTTCTCTACTCTTGCACTAACCATTCTTACAAACCCTTATTCCTATATCTTCTTCCTGTTACTTGAGATAAACATTTACAGAAATTATCTGGTTGCTTATTTCCTTGTAGGTGCAAGAGGAATATTAGAATACAGTAGGCTTTGAGCGATAGTCAAATCTTTTAAAGCTTTGAGATCCCGTTCTCTTTGCACGCTTAGCATATAAAAAATGAACAACGTTATTGCATTTCACGAAAGTAGTAGGTTTTCCGAAACTGGCACAAATAAGAAGGAATATCTCCGAAATGGTTCACTCTACAAAAACATTTATTCAGACATTAATTGTGTGTTTTAGCGAGATCTACATTTTTTGTACAGTAAGATTTTATCTATCTCTTGCGGTTTAAGAGTTATTCAGAACTCATCCAGAGTAAACAGGACTACATAGGTTATAGACAGAAAGTTCAAAATATATATTTCATTTGTCATACAAATATCTTAAACATATGGCATTTTAATCAAAATCCTTAGAGCCATTTTCAAGAAAATAAAAATTTCGAAAAATTTTCCATGTAAAGGGTAGTTTAGTGTGGGGCTATTTTCTTCAAAATCTTTGTGTCGCATACTTGAAAGACATTAAACTTAGATAACAACTTTGGTTTTTAACTGACTTTTCGTTTTTGAGCTATGCTGTCCACAGACCGAGAGAGAGATAGACACACGCACATGGACCTTTTTCTAATTTTGTTTTTATTAAGGGGGCCTCAAAACATATATTTCCGGTGGAATCTCGACATTAAATATTTAGGTGGAATACAGTACTTCCTTTACTTAATAGTAGAGAAAGTAAAAATAGTTTTGGAAGAAGCAGCGCTTCAAGCACTTCGCTTGCTTCTAGGGTCGCTGACATCAAATTCTATTTTATGGGCAACAAAGCAGAAATTAATCCTAGACGCAATGTTTGAGTAGCAACTGCTTAATCAGTCCAAATGAAGTGTCGTTTGTTGGTCCACGCTGCCAAATTCTATTACAATGATCTCTATCAGACTGGAAACTTCCACCTATAATTATGGCGGCGCTTCCGCAGGCCAACACATAATACATTCACCTTGTGTAAATTACAGGTACGCAAAGGAGAGAAAAGCCATTGTCAAGGTTGTGTTAGGACCGTGAAAGAGAACCAGTCACGCTAAGAGCTTACATCACCTGTGGTAACCTCGTGGAAGTTGATCTAGACATTTGCGGCAAGTTCCTTTCTGGATCGGCAACCACACGACTCGATGTCTCCAGATGGTCTTTACGAGAGACCGAAAACAGAAAATGTCAACGAATTGCAATATGTATATCACTACATTCAACTTTCATTCTACACATTTCAGCGTATACCGGGTGCTTCACCCATACATTAACCAGGTATTCTGCATAAGTGTAACAAATAATTATGTCCAATACAATTATTGCTAATAAAGAACCGTTTCGCCGAAAGAAAAACAATCTGTATCAAATATTTGGAGCCATCTAGCTTCTTGAAGAATGGATATAAATGGTTCATTATTTTACTAACTGTCGCGCAAACATTGTGTAAATAATGCTGTAATGAATTTCTACCTTATTTCCAATGAATTTAGTCATAATTTAATGTTAACGTGATGTTGCCAAATCATTGCATATTTTAACTTTAAGTTGTGACTAAGTTCATTCGAATTAAGATAGAAATGCATTACAGCATTGTTCATACAATTGTAATTGCTCAGGATGTAGGCTTGCTATACTTTGTAAACTGGTTTACATGCATCTCTTTCTAATGCATTTATATAAACAGATGTGATGCGCAAGAGATGGCGACTTTCTTGTTGGGGTTTAATTCGTTCGTACCCGCACAATATAAAACTGACATTTAGTATTGACTTTAGTCCTGTCATTCATATACCGGGTGAGCAAAAATGTACTGAGTGGGTCTCAAATCCCTACTAATAATTCTGTCCTGAAGCACTCTTTCTCATAGAAAGATTGGCCGTATGAGCTGTTGCAAAGTCTTGTTGAAAAAAGGGAAAATCACTCTCGCTGTCCGTTAATTCTCAAAAAAAAAAAAAAAAAAAAAAAAAGCAAACTGGTATTCACATATGAACGGGCGTCAACTGTTGATTGGAAAAAACTAGCCCTATAACTCAGAGTTTAATATTATTCATTAAGTAACACTTCATGACGAAAAATTGGTGTATGGTGCGCCATTAGCGGAGAAAGGTTTCTCAGAGATTCAATAAGCGATTTCTATCTCTGGAATAGCTTAAAACATAAAGTGTACAAGACAAACCCACACGCCCTGGAAGAATTAAGACAAAATATCCACTGGGAATTTCTTAACGCGAACTACGCCGAGCGATAGTTTCCTAAAGAGGTGCCAAAACTGTATGGACAACAACGGTGGTCAGTTTCAGCATCTTCTTTCATAAAGTTGGTAAGTAAAGCCTTTAAAAGTAGTTTTAAAAATGTTGATGATTTCATCCACGCCTTTCTATGATAGCGACAGACGGCAACAAGCGCCGAGAACACGGACAGGCAAAACACCGTGCCGTTTGGAACTCTTTTGCTCTCACCGTAGTAAGCAAAGCAACGTAACCAGGCAAAATGACCATGCAACACATTTCAATCTCAATTCTAACAATGAGTACAGTAGGTATGGTTGTATAACAGACTCCGCGTCTTGGTGTTGCAGCATTTTCGTACCTATCCAACGCAGTTCTTTTAGGAACCACCGTGCAACAGGCCAAGAAATTGTTGCCAAAGATGAGGGAACGCACAACATGCGCATGGCCATTTCGTTTGCTAAGTACGATGCCTCAATACAATAACAAGGGCAAAGACATGTTCCCAAAGTTGGCAAACTTCCATGGTACAAAATTGGAACACTTCCTGCTGAGGCAATTTGGGTGCTATAAATTCCTAATCAAGTGGGAGAAGCAGTGCAAAAGGAATGTGATGTGAAATAAAATGTATTGAGCACGAACATTTTTTTTAAAAAAGAGAACGTTAAAGGTGTATTTAAAAACAGTGCTCAAGCACTGGTTACGTCCACTGTTTATGATTCCGGATTGCCTGAAAGTCAAAGTGAGATAGGCATCACTTGAAATTGCTAGCCTCGGTTCCCAAGGTCGCGGGTTCAAATCCGTCGGAGGGCCATAGATTTTTTCGAGCGTAAAAATCCTCAGCATGGCTTTCTTCTGAAGGAAAGTAAAGTCCCATGTCGCAGATTTGCGGCACATTAAAGAACCTCAAGTTTGATAAAGAGGCATCTGAGAGGTCTTTCACCCCACTTTAGAACGGGACGCTGAGAACCACAGCAGTTACAGAGTCCATAAATAACACTCCATTTCAATTTAATCGTTTGAAAGAGAGCTTACTGCGGTAATCGTCTATAAACTTTTATAGTGGACAATGTATAAAACAGTAAATATAAATAATTGAGTCGCAATCCAGCAGTTGTATTTGAGAATCAGAACGACCTATATATCTACGCGAAGTAGAGAAAAAGTTTCGGACAGAAATAGTTATTACCAATAACTAGATAAGTTTTAACATAAAACGTTTTTGTGTTCTTAGTTAAATCTGGTTTCAACTATAGACTCTTGAATGAATTGGTTAAAGCCAGTTTTCACTTGCACCACTGTACAACTTTAATTGAAAACGATTACCGTTAGGGTGCTGGATAGTTATAGATCTGTCACCTGTATGCTGTAATCATTTGCTACCAGAAAATACCCAGTGTTTATAAACTGTTTCAAGCACAAGGCTGATATTCGTATTAACTTAAATTTAGAACCCCGTTTATATACAGAATGTCCCAAAATTAGACCAACAAACTTTGGGAGCTGATAGATAACGTTATTTTAAACACTTTTTGTTAAGGAAAGTTTTTTACTGCGGTGCTTCGTTTAAGTGCTAGATGAGTCAATGCGGTAGATTACTGCCTCCCACCCAGTTTAAGCATTTACGGCAAAATCAACAATGCAAATTAGTATTGCATTTATCTTGGTAAGACACAACAATCCTAGAAACAAACACAGAACACATAAACAAAACACGAACATTTCATTGTTTACAGTTAATCACAGATTTACTATTCAAAATTAGACCGAGAAACTTTTAAACCAGAGAAATGGCTGGTGAATACGGCAGAATAGGGCACGCCGATGCACTCTTTGTTAATCACAATGGGAGCACGTTCCAACAATTACTTTGGGGGTAGCTAACATTTCACTAAAATTTGATTCACTACACTGAAATAGCATGGGTTTCTTTTGTTATCAATCCAGTATAAATAAAACCACATATTCTACATCTTAGGCACAGAAGGGATTTTTTTTTTCTTTTTTTTTTTTTTTGTAATAGTTAAGAGAGTGCTCCAGTATGGCCCCTTTCCCCAAATAGCTGCTCCAAAAGAAGCCCAAAAGTATTTACAATTTGAGCATACTCATGGCAAGCAAAGTACTCGCTGGTTTAGTGCTACTTGTCTATATTGGATGAGATGTAACTTGACATTTGCTTACTAGAAAAAGAAATACTCAGCAGCTCTTTCTAAGCCTCCCTCTTTTGACAATCACTGATGGCTACTTACCCTCATACCACAGCAGGTAATCAAGGAATACAATAACGCTTTAAAAGGCACTGACCATTTTCCACAGTCCGTGCTAGACAAGGATAGAAAAAGTGCCAACTTAAAACTCGTCCATTCTATAGTTTCTTCCAAAACATAACTCTGCCCCATTCCGCTGAGGTATGGGTTTACAAGGTTTGTGGTTTAAAACTATAAAGGAACCACAAAGCGGCTACATTGCCTTTCACCCTATTTATGAGGGTCGCCTTATGTTGGCTAATGGTTACAACCCAGCGGCAAAGGAGAGCGAATCCCCTCCCCAAAGGAGACCGGGTTCCTCTCCCTAGCAGTGCCCCCCCCCCCTCCCCCTCCAGTTTGTCCTGTCATAACCGGCAATGCCGGAGAAGTAACCTAAACTTAGGCCTGGCCCGTTTCCTTCCCAAGTTTTCTTTCCCAATTATCATTTCATTTCATGTATCACTTGTGGTGCCACTGCAATAAGAACGGGCGCTAATACTGCTAAAACAAAGCAATAAATAAAATAAGAAAAAAAAAATGCAAAATTAAAGAAATAATTCGGAATCTTTCACATGCGGTCGCAGTTCCTTTCCTTTCCAAAGTGAACTTCTAAGATGACCTCCTCTTATCCGCTTCCAGTCCGTTTGCAATATTTATAACTTGGTTATTATAAGCAGGAGTACAAAGAATCGTTAAGTAACCAATCGCTTTGTTCCACTAAAATATTTATTGAACTCTTTTTTGTAGCAAGCTGTGTCTAATAAAGTTAAATGCAGTATAAAATCCCTCTATGGGAATTCGGAACACAAAAGTAGAGACGGTTGCAGTCTTGCACAATATATTACCTAGGTACACTCCATCCACCAGCTCATGGTCCCTCGCAGGAATGCAACGAGTCAATGCATCAGTAAACAATTCTAGGTATACAGCGACATCTGTTTCTGAATGCATCCATATTACATGCAACCAGAAGCATGGGTCCATATACAAATATCGCTGTGTACCTAGAATTCTTTACTGATGCACTGACTTGCTGCATTCCTGCCAGAGGCCATAACTGGTGGATGGACTGTACATATCTACACATTTTTTATTGTTACATTGTAACGCAAAGAACCCATTACAATCACAGCATAGCTCTGCATTCAGTTATATAAATCCTCGAATGATCATATAAGTTGGGCTAATTTTGAAACTGTGAAGCTGGACCCATGATTATTTTGTTTGGAATGGTTGTATTAGCGGAGCCACTCCAAATTAATGATTACATTATATTCTTTTTACCTCTACTTCAGAATCCTCTTTATGTACAGTGTAACATTTTATACGCTCAAGAATACAAATTTGTTCATCCGTGATCACTTGAATGTAGTTCATGCCATAAATAACAAATTTCATAAAAGCTCACCCAGTTGAGATTTATCATCTTTCACTTCTTGCTTCAATGTTGGAACCAATTCATTAATAAACTTTTTCCTCTTAGACATCGTAGACACTCATTACATTTCTTCAGCTGCCTAAAAGATAAACGGATTATGCAAACATTAGAAACTGATAAATCATCAAAACACGGACAAACAGCAATTTTTACAGTAGAAGAAATACAATACAAAGTTGATATTTAAGGCGAGAAGGTAGTCTGAACACAGAGAGATTACACCTTAGTGAGTTAAATGCCACTGCTCTTAAAGTACGCAATGGTTGTTTTTTTCCCTTAAGTTTTAAGAATTATTGTGTAAATCATGACAATTATTTCAAGTGGTATTTGCATTGATAGCTTGTGTGGTTGAGTCTATAAAATTATTTCATGCAGCAGAAAAAATAATAAAATTAATTTTTATCTCTTGGCCTTGCAAAGAGAACGGGATTTCAAAGCCATCACATAGCAACCAGCTTTAAAAGATATGACTGTCGCTTAAAGCCTACTGTATTTCCATTGCGCCTACGAGAGCTTCTGCAAACGTTTATCTTGATTAACACGAAATAGAGGAATAAGCGTTTGTAGGACTAATTTGTACAAGCTTAGTGCAACATATCAGACTCTTTTCCTAATACATGCAACCAAAGTTAATAGAACAAGCACCATTCTTGAACAATGAGGTGTGCTTAACCCTAACGGGCACACACGCCTCACAACAGCGTGGCGTAGCGCGGCATATTCCCTTGAAGGGCTCTACTGGCAATTGGCTCCATTCCTCAGGAAAACGGTGCAGAGTTCTGGTAGTATCCTTGGACGAGGCTGGCGGACTACAGCTCTTCTGCAATGCATCCCAGCCATGCTTTAGGTTCATGTCTACAGATCTTGGTGGAGAGTCCATGCAGTGGATATCTAAAATCACACCCAGGTTGGTTCTATGTTGACGTGCATTGTCATCCATGAAGATGAAGCCTGGGCCAAATGCATCTCTGAGAAGTCTTAAATGTTGTTCGACTATCTCTTCTACACCTCTGATCATTCCAGTGAAGTGCCACGGCTCTATAGTGTATTGAGTATGATGCCTGCCCACATCAGTATGCTGCCACCACCATCACTAAACGAATTCCTATTCCTGGAATTGAATAGTATTTTCCCCGTTCTCTCCAAACGATTACACGATCAGAATTATTGTACAAACTGAATCTGGACTGATCTGTGAAGAGCACACTACTCCATTTACGGTCCAATAATTGTAATGGCACTGGTCCCACAGGAATCGGGCCCGTCTATGATTTCATACGCGGGAGACGCACAAGTACACGTCTGGCAGAGACCAATCCTTCTGAATCCTCGGTACACAGTCTACGACAAAAACGAATTCCTGAGGCAGCAGCAAGTTCTACGGAAATTTGTCTTGCAGGCAGCAACTGGTTTTGCCTTGCACTTAATAAGGGATATGGATCCTGTTGTGGAGTTGTTACTTTTTGTTGTCTTGTACTGGCCTACGATTAAGATCTGTATCATAGAACCGCCAAAGCCTGGAAATAACTTTGTAGCATATTAAGCGCTACTGCAACTTCGATTTGTGTCTGAACTGATTCCAGACATCCGATGACTCAACTCCAACTGAAGCATTGTGCTATATTCTCAAAACAAAGTACAGACTGAAAACTGCACCTTCCGAACACACTAAGGTAACTACATTATTCAGACCTCTGGTTTCAAACACCGTAGTTTGTGTATCGTCCAATTAGGAGCCTATGTGACGTTGGCAACATACTTGCTTATGCAAGAAAGGCGAGCTACACTCTTGCTACACATTTGCGGTTCGCTCTTAAATTTTTCCGGTTTCCATTTACTTAACTTTTGTGTGTAACAACATCCGAAGAGATATGAAGATGTGCATGAAATCAGTCACTACCTGTGTTTAATGGTTACCAGTTAATATGGAAACCGAAAGGCAAAAGACTAAACAAATCTTTAGTTTCTATTATTTTCATCGATTCACCAAAGAAGGAAAGGAGAAGAGGTAGGTAGCCTATTGATAGCGAAATGGGGGTTAACTAAAATGTTCGATTGTCACTTTACATACGGCAACCTTTAATTTAGCCTTTGAAACATGTCATTGTGTTCATTAACAATCCATAATCAAGAGCGTTTTTCCATTCACGAGAAGCGTTGAGTGGGTTCAAGTGTAGAACCTAGATTTGTTTCGTCATTGTTTATAGGTAGGTAACCTTTATGGCATGCGTGCCATAAAGAGCCAATTACGGACGACTTTGACCTTCATAACAACCAGTTTATAATGCTAGAAATGCATAAAAATAGTTTAACCGCAACATGTAGAAACACCGTGCATGTGTTCATATCACATAAAACTACTTGACTGCTTCTGTGGTCGAGAGTTCGCTATTCTGACTTAATCTGGCAGACCCTGGTCGGGGGAAGTGGGGTCCTTTAACTTGGAATATTTCCCCAGGCTACACAGTGTGCAGGTGGGAGTGAGCATGTATGTGTTCCATCTTAAAATTATAAAAAAAGAAGAAAAAAACAATGTTTAACAACATTTCAACGAGTTGTTTCTCACATCAAACCCTTATAACCACAGAAGTTAAGGAGAATATACGAGTGAAACAATTAAAATCTTTTAATTGCCTAGTACTATACTTTCAGGCCTAAAGTGACCTGCCTTAACCCTAGTATTACCACGAGAGAGGGAGGGGGGGACACTATATGCCCAGCTTCTGTAATTTTTTAAATTCTGTCTTTTAATTTTTTTAATTAAAGGCATGCAGTTAGTAGTTATTGTCAATCTCTTTCTACTATTGCTGCCTAACTGTTTCAAAGATTTCGTTGTTGGTCTTTTTGAGAAATAATGGAATGTCAAGGTGGGTTATACTGTGGCCCTGTCGACATATGTAATGAGATTCATGTAAAAAGTAAAAATGGAATAGTTAAACAATGTTAAATATTACCTTTATATCCAAGACAAGACATAATACCCAATTTTACCACTAGTAACAAAATGTCTGAGCAATTATAAAATAAATTTGTTTTAAAAATTGCTCAGACATTTTGTTACTAGTGGTGGTCAAAAGGAATCTCCCCGTTCGTAGTATAAGTTCGGTAATAAGGATTGACATATCTAATGTGATTCATGCAAAAAAGTAAAAAAGGAGTAGTTAAAACTGCGTTAAATATTGCCTTTATAAACATGACAATATGATAACCAATTTTAAAATATATTTTTTAAAAAATTGCTCAGAAATTTTTGTTAACAATGGTGGTGGTCACGAATAACAGCCCCCACCCTTCCTTTGGCAGTGTTAAGTTCTGGAATAAGATTTGGCATTGCTACTGTTTCGCTGCTCGGCCTCTTGCACTATATTCCCATCACCACCCAAACCAATGACCGTTAAGTTAAAGTAGAGTCAAAGTTTGGCCAGATACTTCGTGGTACTGCAGCGAGGATTCGAAACTCAGCGATTGGAGAATTTCGGCTTGTGATCTTACATTAGCCCAGACATGGTAAAAATACAGCGGAGGAAGTCAACTTTCAGCCAATAATTAAGCTGATACAGTGGAACTTAATTCGAACGTTTATAATTCGAAAACGTCTTTAATTCGAAGTTATTTTCTAGGTTTTTTGTATTAAGCAATGTAAAAAGAGTAACATGTAATTCGAATTTCAATTTCCTTAATTCGAAATTTTGTTCAGAAATGTCAGTCCAAAATTAATCTAAACGCGAAAATTTAATACTTAATCCATGTGTTTCTGAAAAAGAGGTCATCGCTCCGGGGTTGTTTGTTTTGTCGGAGTGCAGTTGGGATGCTGTTTGGGGGATGAAATAGGTTTCCCAGGTGCCGGACTTGGGCTTCTATACCTTCTCCCACATCCTCTTGTTTAAAACAAGTGCGCCTTTAGTTGTCGCTTGAGCTTTCTATTCTTCAGTGAGTTGCAAATCAATGCCACTATCCATCTTAGTAAACCGCATGTACAGTACAAGAATTTAACTTTTGCGGAAAAAGCCGCCATCATTCGAAGAGTTGAAAAGGATCTGACGAAAACAACCTGAAATCGCGAAAGAATACGGGACACCACCAAACACTTTGTCAACTTATCTGAAGAATAAGAAGAAAATGGGAAGAGTCGAAAAGGAGTGAGACAACCGGAAAATCCTGATGGATGTGTGCACCTGTATTGCTAAAATGTCAATTTTAGACCCAACTTTTGTAATTCGGATTTTTTGATACTTAAGATTTTTTTCTTGTCTCTACAGCTTCGAATTATCCAAGTTCTTCGGTAAACCGAGAGTACACAGGAAAAGAAGTTTAACTCACGAATAATTACACATTTGAAACGCTGGTTTTCATCCCAAATGCATCTGCCCTGAAGGATTTACATGTCATTCCTGAACCATAACTGCAGAATTTTGCCAAGGAAATATTACTTGGAATGCAGTGGATGATTCAGAAAGCTTTGCAGATACCATATGGTGCTATAATAACACATATTTAGCAGCTAAATTAGCACGTTAATACATGTTTTCTATGAAACATAACTTACGCATGCTAGTGTCGTTTCTGCATCATTCATTCTAAGCAATAACGCCTATACAGGTAAACATCAGTCAAATGTAAACTAATAACTGTGTCTCTACGCAGGTATTATGTGGCAACAATAGAATGAAAAGCACACAGGTGGTGCTTATTTTGGCCTTGAAAACGTATACAGGTTTGTTTTTCACGCATTGCACACATCAAACACAATACTGCATATGGTCTTAGTGATACATCAAAAGTAATAACCAGATAACTAAATGGTAATTAGCTGATAGAAATTTCTAGATCAAGGTTACTGGGCCTTTCAAAAGGAACTTATAGAGAAAAGATTTCAACAACTCTAAAAAACACCTACTTTCGCTAAGGCGATGCAGTTTCTGATTTGACGAAAACCCATGAACAAGTTGCAATTTATTTTCTTTGCACCTTTATAATGTTGACATGGGATTTACTGGCTGACTAGAGGAACTGGCAAAATACGTGCTCTTTCCTGGCTAAAGTGTGCAAAGTCAGATAAAAGTTGTATGGATAGTTAGAAACAATTTATTTATATTTTTACTTCCTCTATCTCCTACCTATAGGTAATGAGCAAGATTCCAGGATTGCCAGACGTTACTTATTTTCTGAGTAACAAAATGTGTAGTGCAGAGTAGTATTAGTATATACTAGCTTGGGGCGGCGACCAATTTACACGTACCAAGTGCTAAAGTTACATAAAAACAATAGTCACTTTAATTAAAGTCTGAGTCCTAATGTACATACAGAGAGACCCAAAAACATAAGAACCACTGTGCGGTGTTTTTCCATTGCGCTTACGGAAACACGATAACAGCAGCTGATGTACACAAGGTCACGTGCTTGACTTGTTTTTCTCTGCTCTGAAAATGCAGTCTAGAGCTGACGCACTATCGTATTACCTGTGTGCTTTATTATTTTGTCCTGTACTTAGTCACAACCTTTATTATGGCTCAGCATATGTTTTCTATTGCACAGCCTGTGTTTATTTATGATTCTAATGTGTTAACTCAGCTCGCCAAAGTGAAAGTGCAATTTGCGGAAAGATTTGCAGGTGATCTGCGATTTCTATCTCTGGGATCACTTAAAGCATAAAGTGTACAAGAGAAACCCACACACCTTGGAAGTATTAAAACAAAATATCCGCCAGGAAATTGCCAGGCATTTCTCAATGTGAACTACGGCGAATGATGGATAGTTTCCTAAAGAAGTGCCAAAAATGTATGGACGATGGTGGCCAGTTTCAGCATCTCTCCTTTAATAACATTGGTAAGTAAAGCCTTTAAAAGTAGTTTTAAAAGTGCCACTCAATGCGTAAGGTTCTCCAAAGAAAACATTTTGCACATCCCTGATATATACTAATTCTACTCTGTACGTCACATTTTATTACTCTGAAAATAAGTAACGTGTGGCGGCCCTGGGATCTTGGACTACAAAAGGAAGTAGGGGAGACCGGGGACAAAAGTAACATTTCCTCCCAATCTTCGTATTTTGCACCGAAAGTCACGTGATTCAAACAATGAATGCCCTTAGACGTTCTCCACTGGCCACCAGTCCCTGGTCGGTATTGGAGAGGAACTGTCGTGTGTGACTTAACAAAACGTTTTTTCAGTGCCTCAATAACTTTTCTTAACTCTCTTAGTTTTGTAATAAGGGTAAGAGAACGTTGTAAAGATAAATCTGCTAAAATGATTTAACAATGTAAAACTCTCAGTTTTATATTGCAGTTATCCATGTTTTCAGGAAATTATGCTATCACTTCGGCTGAAAGAGGCACCTTTGTCACAACTGATGTTGCTATCAATGCTCAGGAGGTAGTACAACCGCCCCCCCCCCCCCCCCCACCCTCTTAGTATTCGCTCATTTGAGGTACCATGACCATTTTGTTCGAGATGGTCCTATTGGTTACATTGGAGCGGGAAATACGAGTGGTTGGACGCAAGAATTTTTCGTGTTCTTGTGTCACTTTGAAACATGCTAAACCAACACCGAGCACAAAGGTTTGGTGCTTCTTCATAAGAGCCTCGTATATCCATCAGAAGCCTGACAGTTCAGTTTATGTAGTCGATGCTTTTGCCAACAGCTGGATCAGGAATGACCATGACAATTTATAACATCCCTTTAATTGTTAGGGAAGCACTTCCACTTGCTGTAACTCCCAAAAATATTGCACCAGGCTTTCACTGCACAGCCATATTCGCTTTCAATAGGGATGTATTCAGTGAAACCGGTTTTGCCCCATCTGCTCTCACTGATCGTCCAGCACCTCAAGTTTCCAATTGTGAAAAGCAAACCATATCCTTAGCAGAGTCATTGCAGATATTCAGGGGATCGTCTAAAGCTGTGAGGATGTCTAATATTGATTCAGTATCAACATGCAAGGATCGCTTCTAGATATCGGAACCTCTAATGCAGGGCCTAGTGGTTTACAATCCTCTTCTCCAATTCGCCTAGCCGTTCGTCCGTTCCCAAAGGCAGGTCCGAGGCAAAGTGCAAGAAAAAGAAGGAAGAGGGGAAAGAAATTGGCCATAGAAGAACTAAAACTCCGTTTGCAGCCAAGGAAAGCGAAAAAGTTAAATTTAAAAAGCTGAAGGCCAAGAGTACAACAGCAGTAAAAGCCTGAAGAAACATCATCAGAAGATGAAGACAGCTATTGTCTTGTAGGTCTTGAAACTTACCGCCATAGTCGTCCTAAGTAGAAGTGGATTCAGTGTTGGGAATGTAATGTGCTTGTACCAATGGGGAGGATATATACGTGTATTACAATTTTGAATCTGAATAGGACTTAACAAATAATCTTCTGTTTTACTGACTCACATTGAACACTAAATAATGATATCCTAACTCATTCAGCGCTATTAAGTGCTATTTCAGTGACCAATTTGTTTTAAACTTTGTAGTAAAACCATATGTTAGCTGAGATATTGAGACTTCTCTCTACACACACACGCACACTTGTTCACTGGTTTGCGTTCCAAATGTTAATGTTGACAGGTATAATTTATCTTTAATAACACAAAATTAAAAGGTGAAACTATTGCAGGTGTTTGTAGCATTCAAGTGTTGTGTGTTATGCTTTTCAACCATTGATGTTCAATGTTTTGTAATGGCCAGTTTATTTTAAGGTACTCAATAAATCATTTAGATGTTAAAATGATGTTACTTATTATGTTACTTTCATAGTCAACCTGCGTTACTATCGTCCGGTAGTGGGTTCAAAATAACACATGCAGTCATGTTTTAAAAGTGACTAAAATACGAATTATATGAAATGTATGGGAAATAAATTTGTGTTAAGAAAGCTATACAGAACACACACACACACACACACACACACACACACACACACACACACACACACACACACACTAGTCAATTTTGTTTCATGCATTTATAAAAAATGTAATGTCTAAAATGTTACTTTTGTCCCCGGTATCCCCTATTTTATTCCTTCCAAAAATTCAATATCGAGATTTTAGTGCAAATACAAATAATTTTAAAAGATCAAAATTGGCTCTCACGATTTTTACTAAATTACTATACGTTTTAGATATGTTCATGATATATGAAATGTAGGTATTAACTTGAATTTTATGGAATAGTCTCTGAAGTCCTTTTCACTCTGTATGACTAGAGTCTGGAAGTATGAATGGAAGTGTGAATGTGTGGGAATTTAATGTAATAAGCTAATTCAAAGTAATAGAAACCCAAAGTTCAAAATCATTGTTAAGTAAGTGAAGACCATTGTACGAGATTGCTCCAAGAGGTTAAAAACCGTCGATATGAACTTCTATGTTAAAGGCGACATATAAATGGAACATTAAAAAATACTTATCAATTAATTATTTAATTATGCTCAGCATTTTCATTACTTAAAAGTGCTCCATGTGTCAGTTTTATCAACTTAGCTGACGTTTTCACAATTTCAGGAATTGTGTTTAAAGTTCCTAGGCCGGAAATGTTTAATAATGTTATCTCCCATTGTTTTCTTATCTATTTTAAGTTCCTAAGATGAATCAGTTGAAACTTTTCTCTCAAAGCCTGATTTTAAAATGTGGCTGTGGAAGTTAGGTAAAAACACACACAGGGCTTAGTTAAAATCTGTCCCAAGTAGTGTTGCCATGTCTGCCGAAGTAAAAGAAGAAGATTTAATTTGAAAAAAGGAGGAGAAAACAGATTTTTAACCGGAAATTTTTTTAGTGTATACATATTTATGATGATTAATAATAATAATAATAATAATAATAATAATAATAATAATAATAATAATAATAATAATAATAATAATAATAATAATAATAATAATAATCGCTCCAAAATTCTTGCGCTGTAGAGCTACTGCCACATGCAATGTCAGTATTGCGCAATAGCCTTCATTCTGTATCTATTTGTTGGATTTCTTCTGCTTTCACCAAATTAGGAAACCGAGAAGCACGAGGTGCAATTGACTGAATGTATGGATTTTAGCTGGTTCTAGCACTTCCAACATTGTAAGAAGAGGATTACTTAATGAAAAATGACTTAGTATGTCGCGAACTGACTCAACGTAAAAATCAACACAGCATAATTTGAAAATTTATACATATTTGTCAGGCAGGGATGATTTTGTCAGAAATATTTGAACTTTGACACCAAAATACATGTTTTCCACAGGAAGAAATACTTTTGGATCCCTGTATTCAACTTTATTTCAGTGGAATTCAAATGTTCAGGTTTAATGTAACAGTCAAGGACAATTCCCAATGCAGACCCAAAAATGTGGTATACTGTATGTATACAGGCAATTATACGAGACTCTTGTTTTTATACACGAGGGAAATGCCTTGTCAGAAAATCTTTTTCGAAAGAGTGAATTATATGATGTTAAGGAAAATAGTGTTCAAAGATGGAAAATACATAAAAAGCAGGAGATTTTGAAGTGCGTTCAGTTTTTAGCAGTAGATCAATAGATTTGCAAAAAAGCAGATCTGCAAAATCAGTAGACCTGGCAACCCTGGTCCCAAGACACAATTTACCAACAAGGTGAACGGCATCGTTCTGAAGGATCGCCGATCAAAGGTGCCAAAATTGCTGAAGATCTGGGAATGTATATTTCTACATTTTGAGGATAGAAATTATGCATGAAAAAACAAGCTATGAAAAATCACACATTCATTATAAATTATACCATTCTTATAAAAATGATTATGCGCGTTATCTCATGATGTATTGTCCCTTACGTGGCAAAGGGTTGCAAGCAACAACATCAAGAAAATATCCTTGTTTCCCAAGGTTGGATCTATGATCTGGTAAAGCGACACATCGCTATATGCAACAGTTGACTCTCTACACCTGCTGAAAGCGAGAGGACTTTGCCACCTGTATCTTTGTCCGATACAGATATTCCAAATCGGAGCATTGCGTCTGCTTCACGTTTGCTGTTGCTATTACCGCTAACACACTAACATTGCAGTGTTTAGAGGGAATAAAAAAATTGCCGGGAGTAAATTACCTTCGTGGGAATGACGACAATGACCTCATTTTGAAATGTCACTCGTATTAAGTGAAATCATGGATGAGCTGGTATCTTGGGATGATGGCTATAGGACTGGTGTAGCTAGCGATGCTGTAGGTGATGACTAGGGCCACGATTTTAATGGCCAGTCATACTTTTCCCCGAATTAAGGGTGGATTTTACAACAATTTATGCATGAATCTAAGTATTGTAGTGTAGAAAAATGTATCTTTACTAAGCATATTTAACCATTTTAGTAATGTCATATTTGGGCCAACTTTTGCCATAATGGGTCATATTTTGGCCAAAAAAAAAAAGCATTTTTGGAAAAAGGTCCATGTGAATGTGGTCTGTGTGTCTGTATGTGAACAGCATAACTCAAAAACAAAAAATCGGTTAAAAACCGAATTTGATATTTATGTTTAATATCTTTCAAGGATGCAACACAAAGATTTTGGAGAAAATTCCTCCACCCTAAACTGTCCTTTGCATGGAAGATTTTTTTCGGAAATTTTGATTTTCTCAAAAATGGCTCTTGATTAATATGCCATATGTTGGAGATATTTTTATGGCAAGTGAAATATACATGTTGAATTTTCTAGCTATAGCCCATGTAGTCCTGTTTACTCTTGATGACTTTTGCATAATTGGTAAACCGATCGTCTTAAAGCATCAACTGCTGAAGACAAACGGGTCTAGAACTTGGGTAAAAGGAAGAGATGTTGAAAGAAAAAGAACTCAACAAGAACAGAAATGAAAAGGAATACCAGAGCGCGACCATTGTGATCTTGATTGCGATCCGTTATGCATACATGAAAGTTAATACGTTAAATGAAGAACGGCGCATGCTGATACTTGTCCTTGCTATGAACGGTATTTGTGCGCAAATCTACAGATGAATAACTAGAAATTGTTGAATAATCATCGTGTAATTCGTGTAGGTCAAAGGGTGGAATAACGTACTTCCGCTCCATACCATAAGTATAATTAAAACTTCGTCCCGTCTCGCCTCACCTACATATAGGATTTTTCATCTTGCTGCAACATACATGGTAGATTGGCTAATGAAAACTATTAGGTACAATTTCTACGCTGTTCGTAAAACTAGGCCACTTAGAATAAAATATACCCGACAACAATGGCAGTTACGAATCTGAAACAAAAAAGAACGGCGGAAAATTAAACCAAACTTGTATAAATAAGTTATACATTCGGAGAAGAACCGTGCGGAGATTAAATTAAGTACCTATAATAAACAGATTATATTGATAGATCTGAAAAATATTTATAGGAAGGTAGCGTTTTAATTACTACCTGGCCGGCTCCGTACCTCAGTTGGTAGAGAACCTGCCTGCTATGCGACAGGTCCCAGGTTCGATTCCGGGCTAGGAATCTTTCTCTAGATAAGATTATTCCCTATCCTCCAAAGAGTCTGAAAGTATAAATGAGAGTATGAATGTGTGTGTGATCTAATGTATACAACACCCAAAAAATTCAATGGCAACTGTACATGAGTAACATTAATGCCGAAATGTCAGCATGTTCCAAAGGAAAGGCAAATTTATAACTACAATAACAGCATACTTGCGTCTAGAACAATGTGTTCCAGCTGAGCTACTCGCCAGTGATCAGCGGCGTACCCGCCGCCTTGCGTAAGTCTGCAACATGCAGTACAGCTCTGCACGAGGGTAAGCTGCTGTCATGGCGCGGTGGGTACTGGCGAAGGCTTGCAACGGGGAATGAGTGGGATTGCTATGACCTTCGCCCGGTGACGTATTGGCCATCATCCTTAGCCGACCGTGCTCCGCGCAACGCTGCTGCGCGCTCGCGTGTACTCATGCTCAAATTCGTGGATTTGGAACAGCCTGGTACAGAAGATGGTAGGAAAGTATGTCCTTTTTCTGAAATTGCAGCCATTTCTCTTATTATATTATCTTTCAGTTTTCCTCCGCCGGCAAATATGCTTTCCGGTGCCAAGCGAACTCCCGCCAGGACTATACCACGCGTCCAAACGAAGGCTCTGTCGTATTGGCAATATAAAACACATTGCAACCATCTTGATTGTATATAGACAATAACTAACAAAATTTGGGTCAACATCTTGCAAGGATAACCAATGCAGATTTTTAAAAATTTCCCAATACAAACTACCCTTTAAATGGAGAAATTTTCGTTATTTTTGATGTTCTTAAAAGTAGCTCTACAATTTTGATTAGAATAAAATATGCTAAAGGTATTTGCATTATTACATATATTGAACTGGCTTTTGTCTTTGAGATGTAGATGCATGAGTATAACTTGAATATTCTGCAAATAGCCTTTGAAGGTCTCCTTATTCGGAACTAATTGTGAACACAATTGGTAAATCGTGACATAGACGACTTACCTACTATGTAAAAAAGTTACATTAAAAAAACATGATTTATTTCAAATAACACCCTTTTTACTTTCTCTGCGATATGATTTCACCGGAAATGCATGTTTGGAGGCTTCCTGGATCCCCTTCCTTCCCAAAATAGTCTGTGTGTATATGTCCCCCCTACCCACGCCCTCGCGAAAAGGCGCTTATTTACCAAACTTGGAATTTAAGCTCAGCATTTTCGAAGGATGCGATACGAAGACTAGCGTGTGCGTGGAGCATTTTAAAAAAGTTAGACTCGAAAATGGCTCCAATGATATTAAAATATCTACCATATGTTTAAGATATTTCCATTAAAAATGACGTGTATATTTTGAGTTGTTCGGGAATAGCCCCTGGAAGTCCTCTTCCTTTTGGATGACTTTTGCATAAATGGTAAGCCGTAAGAGGTAGAAAAAAGTTTACTATAAAAATTAGATCTCGCTATACGTACAATTTTTGTCAAATACACATTTTATGGAGTTAAATCATTTCCAGATATTCCTTGTTATTGGTATGAATTGGTATACTTTTCTCCAATGTTATACGCAATATTGATTCCCTTCTTCTTCTTTTTTTTCCCCCCATTCTGGATATGTATCACATAGCGACCACCTCTTAAAAGATGGGACTATCGCTTACGCCTACTGTATTCCCCTATTCCCATTGTATCTACAAGGAAATATGTAATAAAAGCATTTCCACAAATGTTCATCTCGTTTAGCGTGAAGTAGGTAGAAAAATATCCTTTTTCAGATTAGTTTTTTGAAGAACGAGTAGAGAAACTACTCCTGTGAGTGTAGTGTTGTAAAGAATACTTTGTAATTTTTGAAGTGCTGTCATTCATTTCCAAGATGTCAAGGAAAGAGTAGGGAATTTGAAGGTCAGAATATATCGACCGGTTTTTAAATATCCCACTATGGCTTCACTCTCAAGTACCTCCATTGTACCCACAAGAAATCTGTAATGAAATATATTTACACACGTTTAACTTGATTAACACGAAGGAGATAGTAAAAAATTAGCTTTGCAAGAATAGTTGGTAGCAGCTACCTATATAAATGGTTAGGAAGGATTAGTAGTAGAGGAAAGGTACAATCAGACCGAAAAATTCAATGCCATAGCCGGGATTGGAACCACGGATCTTACAATTTCCGTCAGGTTGCTCTACCCACTGAGCTACCATGACTACATGCCGGCACATTAAATTCTATAACTGATTCGAATATTCCCCAGTAAACCACAAGGAGGTCTCAAATACATATTGTAACAAATGAAGAAAACACTATTCACACTTTATTGCCTTTTAGTCAGCGTAGTGCTAACGTTACACCAGATTACTTTTGTACAAGCTCAGAGCAACAGAACAACTGCCGAATCACAAATAAGAACTGTCAGATTGAACTGCTAGTCGGCACGACTCCTCAACGCTTCGTATACGTCTTTTTCCCTGCTGCCCGGTGCTTGGCAGCGACTTATATAGGTCCTTAGACAGAGGGAAAGTTCTGGAGGTAGAATATTCGGGAGTGCCTGTGGCGGAACGGTCCAGAAACCGCACCGCCATGTAATGGCTATTGTCTCGTACGCTCCTATTGTTGTCAGCGGCCTGTGGCGGAACGGTCCAGAAACCGCACCGCCATGTAATAGCTATTGTCTCGTACGCTCCTATTGTTGTCGGCGGCCTGTGGGGGAACGGTCCAGAAACCGCACCGCCATGTAATAGCTATTGTCTCGTACGCTCCTATTGTTGTCGGCGGCAGGTCGTTAGGCCAGGCAGGCGACTGGCTGGGTCCCCCCTCCCCAGTGTAGGCACTCAGATGCGGCGGGCGCGGTGACAATATTTAGATAACATACTCTAATGACGACTTACAACGTGTAAGTTACTTCAAGTCCCGGGCTTCATAATTAACCAATATAACATCAATCAATGACAATTATGGTAGACACAAAACTTTATGGCGGCCGATAGCTGACCACAACTATTCTCTTTCCTGCTGTACAAATAAGTGTTGTGGGCGCAAATGATATATCATCGGCTTTACATCGTGATTTCACAGCTGAGGACAGCTGTTTAACTATACAACTTAGCAAGGCCTGGCAAGCCTTTGAATGAATATTGTGTTGACCAGCTCCTCCTGTCTCCCGCCATTAAATTTTGTGTCAGCCACAATTGTTCTTTCACGCCAGCCGTGTGTAGGACAAAGTTTGGAAAGGTAGAATCAAACTGAAATCCGGCTATATCACTGAATTTTTCCAAGCTTTGTCCTACTAGTGTGAAAGTACAATTAACTGCCAAGTAGTACATAGTATTGAATATCCGATCTTACTACGTGCGACACCACAGGCGGTGGACACTGATGATGCGTGTGGTATTTTGGGACAGGAGGTTTAGAAAGATAATGTTCCAGGTGTAAATTTGGGGTATCTCCCCAGCATTTGATAGTTATGGGAGCTGAGAAAACGCTGAAAAACTCCCAGTCACCAAGGACTGTCGTAGTGGGATTTGAGCCGTAGGTGAAGCAACGACTCTGGTGACATCCATGAAGTGATTTTAGCACTATTGTCAAGTGTATTTTGCAATTATTGCAATTTCATTATTAAATAGTAAACCAAGACAATGGAAGTTACAGCGCCTAAGTGCTGGATTCACTGAGTACATTTTAGTAGCAATTAAGGAAAATAAAATACCCTCAATGCTTTATAATATGCAACATTATATTAAACTACTCTTGACTAGGGGTATGCTTAGTTGTACCGCCATCTTGCTATTTTAAGTAATTTGTTCCAGTGAAAGCTTTAATTAAGCATTTCACAGTATTTGTCAGGGACAATTGAATTAAATATCAACCATTAATGACATTAAGCAAAAAGTGTGAACAGAAAGCAAAATTTAAAAACAGAAACAACTCACTTTTTATGTTGTTTTCACCCTCCCAGCAATCAAGACCACCCACTCACAATATCTTTTCTGATTTCCATGTCAAGGCAGACTTGGGTGCACAGTAAACCTTGAATGAGATGTAGAAGGCTGCAAGATAAAATGTGAAATGATGATTTAATCCATTTGCTTGTAATAGACTTCCTTCCTCTCTCAGTGCCCCAATAAAGGTGCTACTGTGAAGACAATGAAGTTGATGTTTTGGTTACAGGAGCAGAAAAGATGACTACAGCGGATAAAATGTTCAGTGTCAAGTAACCCTAGGAGAACTACATCATCTCCAAAACCTAAGGTACGTACAAAGTAATAGGACTGTCAAGTGAGTGAGTGAGTGAGTGAGTAAGGTTTCAAGGGCCCGTCGACAGCTAGGTCATTAGAGCCCCAATGACTGTCAATTCCACATGATAACCAAACTATTTTTACGAGAGTAAACCAGGAAGTAACAATGGTTTGGACTTGATAGTAGCAAAAAAATGGTATTTTATTAAGGAAAACATGACGCTTCAGCAGCGCCCTTAACAATTCATGGCAACTTCAATAAAAAACAAAATTACTAGTAAAAAAGAAAGTATATACATAAATATACAAAACAGAGTGACAAAAGCCAGAATTAAAACAAAGTGATAAAGATGTCAAAAGAGCATAAAAATAGATTTGTTTCAAATCTTTAAAACTCATGTTACACGCCGTTAAAAACTTTAAAACTCTTATCAACCGCTGTTTTGTCGTCCGCTAAGACCTCTGCAACTCTTACAGGCAGCTGCAGAGCCTCGAAGGTTTGCTAGAGAGGAACACACTAGCAGCACGTGACGGACTGACAAAAGTTTGTCACACAGGGGACAAAGAGGACCAGGGTCCCGTTTAAATAGATAACCATGCGAAAAATTGCAACCGAGCCAAGCTAACCTCCTCGCGACGAGATATGCAAGAAGTTACCCAGTTTATTGGAAGTTCTTTCACTTCTCTAAGCTTATTACCGCAGAGAGCTGACCACTCATCGTGCCAGCACGACAGCACACTTCAAGCCTAAGGTCTTCCGAAATAACACGAGAGATGGTAATACACTGAGTTCTGTGGTTACCACCTTTGCTGCCAAATCCACCACTTCATTCCCCGGCAAACTCAAACAAGTGCAGAATTCCCATGTTGCAGTTGGCTGTCGCCAATTCATTAACCCAAGATATTCGGGAATCTTCACCTGGTGAATTAGCCAATCATGACGTCCCGACTATCCAGGGATAAACACTTAAAACGTATGTCTGTACTCATAGATTAAGGTATGATCTACTGTAGCTACTAATGAGAGCCATGACACATTTCAATTACTAACCCATAGTGGACATTTGCACTAACAGTTGCAAGAACCTGAACCCGGAACTGCTGAGGGCATTTGTCATGTGCAATCCAGAGCAACATTTGACGCGCTCGCGTGCAATGCGTGCCTGGTTCTCATCTTTTGTAGACCAACCGGGGTGCTCTGTACTGGCAAACTCATGCATGTGAAACAATATGACCAAGTGGAGGGTTTATAGTGCGTATGGGCACCAGAAGGCGAGTCTCACACGTCCAGCTGTACTTGGGTAAGTGCGTAAAAAGCATTTTCCCTTCCACAAAAAAGGATGGTTAAATGAAGCGCATTCGACAGAGCACTTGACTTCTATGCGAAGAGTCCCGGGCTTCTATTCCCGACTAGTGGATATGCATTTTTAACAGTCAAGATCATTGTAGTTAAAGGCGAGGCATAAATGAAACAATAGAGAAACATTTTAACCAAGGAAAGAGCGATAAATATTTTGTAACTCATCTAGATACACACGTCTGTCTCGTACGATTTTGCTCTTCACTTGATTCTTCAAATGATACGTTTGTCATGTACATATTTTGTTGAACATTTCACACAATTTTCTCACAGTTCTTTCATTCATAACTGTATCACCATATATTTGCATTAGTTCGCGCTAAAAGTTTCAACTTCCTGGCATTAAAAAATCGAATACCTCTCACCTCAAGGTCCACGAGTCTTACCAAGTTATCACACCTTCCGAGTAAATATGTTGAGGAAAACATTCGAGCTTGTATAGAAGCCCGATAGCTGTGGGAATGTGCAAACAGTTACTTTCTAGATTACCCCCGTTATATGTAATACATGTATAAGTTTCTGAAAACTAGATGTTTAACATGCTAAAGCAAATGAAGTATTTATGTGATATTAAGATTTATCGCTAAGACACTCTGTATCTCTGACTCTGTTCAGTAACATATACGAGAACCATTTTAAGTTCAAATGTTCTCAGCTTCAGCTGCGTGCACTTTTGAGATGTAACAACCGGTGTATATATATTCAAACACTTTTAAGTGTCTCAATAGAAGAATGTGTATGCCTTGGAGCTAACCACAAGATGGCAATAACTGCTTGTCCATGCAAGGTGACATTGTGACAATTTGCCCGTCGTCTGCAGAATGGAAAGGAAGTGATATTACCTAACACCAGTTTTGAACACAGGATTGAAGCTTTCCACAGCTGAAAAATCCCCCTTTGCAGCCAGGAATCAAAATCCTTTGCATGTTGACGAAGTGTGCTGACACCCATATCAATATGACCTCTGAAAACATGTATATTTATAATCTGGAAACAAAACACTATAGGGGAAACTAAAGATACTTGCTGCTAACCAATAATGCAGCTTTTGTCTCTTGCAGGTTCAAAATGAACAGCTGCAGTATAAGCCTTGGAAAAATTCCACTATTACATTGTTAAATGATAAACTCAACCTTAAAATGTATATTGTGACTAACTGCATTAATTGTATTGTTTATTGGTTATTTAATGCAACTATCTGTATTGCTTTGCCTGCTTGTCCATCTATTGGAATGACTTAAGACTCGGCTTTAGGGATGGTGGCAAAGTAGGTAGAGACCACATGACAATGAAATGAGGACTAAAATCCATTAAAAAGTAAAGGTTATAAACTAGTTCCTCCGCACCGTGCCTGTGCGTACTGCTCAAGATAACGTGTATCCTGTTTATCTGTATTACCTTTCATGAACTAAATACGTAAATCCATCATTTACTTTATGGAACGTTATAAATAACCATAGGCTTGCGGCAGCCGGTGCTCACAACGGAATTCCCGTCTCTAGGGGAATTTTGGTTACACGAGACTGCGGAGCGACTTTTCGATAACCCTATAGTTTTCAATACAACTATCAGTAGCTTTCAAAACAGTTCCAAGAAATTAAACATTAATTGCCTTCAAATAATAATAATAATAATAATAATAATAATAATAATAATAATAATAATAATAATAATAACAACAACAAATGTAACTTTTTAAAAACTTGTTTGATTTGATTCTCAAAGTAATTTATTTCCTCACTGCATACCACCCAAATATATCTCACCCCCTATTTATTCAGAATAAATGTATACTTCTGTATAGCTGGTAAACCATAGGAGACAGACAAAATCTTACTCTACAACAAATATAGTCTCCTAAAAACATTAAATTCAATAATTACCTTTTTTGTGGCATCAACAATTTGCTAGGTATGTTAAATTTTTTTAACGTTTTAAAGTGCTGTCACCATTCAGTTGTTTCTCACAATGTCATGGAAAGAGCATGGAATTTCAAAGCCAACATAAAACGACAGACTTTTTGTTTGTTCCGTTTATAGCCTGCCTTTAAGTTCAATGGCCTTTCCTTTTGGAACATATTACCTGTAATGGCGTTAACTCATATAAGTAAATGGGTTTTGGACTCACCAGTTATGACTAAATCCTGGTAAAAGCCTCAGTCAGGGATGACAGTCCTGACGAAATTTGAACTGCAGTTTTTTCAAGAGTCTAAGAGACCTAGACCAACCGTGTTTGGCAGTTCCAATTGAATTGTGGATTAAAGAACATTGCAGACATAGTTATGAAATATACCTTATAAAACCAGGTTAGGAGGGTAGTCCACCGTTACCTTTCCTACTGCTTCCTGCAATAACTACAGAAAGTATTGCAATAGACCGAACATTTGATGTTGAGATTTCATAGGAAAGCATGTTTACAAAAAGGTCTATTGTGTGTCTGTTTGCCACACTATGTTTAAGATATTTGGATAACAAAATGTACATCTTAAATTTTCTGGGAATAGCCCTCCTCATTCTGAATTGTTTGTATAAATGGTAAATTGTAAGAGATAGACGGAATCTACTATACAAAAAATGTAGATCTGTAAAAGCGCACTATTTATACTATATTTTCATTTAGAATAGGCGGCTCAAGGCCACATCTGTAGCTCACCGCGCATCCCCTCCACACTGCCTTCTGCGCGATTGCCCGCCTTCCCTCCCTCCTTTTCTTGCAAGGCATAACACATCAAGAACAACGTTTAATTCTTGGGCGCCCTAACTTAACCAGGCAACTTTTACAACAATGAATAAAACGCTTACTACTAATTTATCAGTACTAACCCTAATGAATGCGCGTAAATTTAAATTTAGTTCTGTTGACAGCTGTATTTGTAGCTCTTGTTTAATTCTCGGAAGATATTTCTCATAGGAGACCTGAAAGATTATCATGGAGTCTCAATGTCAGTAACTGCACTTCTGTTGGCATACATATGCATTGCACAGATCTTAGAGATGCCCATCAAGCGTCTGCTGCAATCTTTTGCTCATCTCTAAAAAAAAAAAATACATTTTCCGGTTCTTCAAAATTCTGAAGAGAGTTGAAGAAGTTATGTAAATAATTATTCCTTTAGACTGCTGTCTGATATCACTTATTTAAACTAAAGGAACTCAGTGAGTTTGACACTGTTTACTGTCATGCGCACATGATTGTTATCTCTTTCTGCAACGACAAGCAGCTCAAAGAACGTGCTGGCAGAGTGGGGGTAATGCACATGCGCCGCGTAAGAGGGGAATGCGACCTTGAGCCGCCTATTCTAAATGAACATAACTCATGTTTCTTGTGCAATTCAATTTTTCCGAAATGTTCTTTGCTTTCTGTATGAATTTTCAGATAGTTATAGTATTTTCAAATAGACACTATCTGTCTCTTCTCATGACCATGCAAATAGCTTGGAATTTCCAAGTCATCATATATAGTCGCTCCACTCTAAGATCAGCGGTTGATAGAGTTTTTAATTTTTTAATTTTAATTTTTAATTTTTTAGCGCAGTGCAATATAAATTTGAGGATTTAAAATGTTTAATTATCTGTTTCTGATTTTGGACATATTTATCACTTTGTTTCATATCTGGCAATTGCCACTGCTTTTTACCTTTGTATATTTTTCTTGTTGCTAGTATTTTTATTTTTTGAGTGAAATTTATATCTGGCTATTGCCATGAGTCTCTTAAGGGCGCTAATGACCTAGAAGTTGAGCGCCCTTAAACCAAATCCAAACCAAACCAAACCACTCTAAGATCCGCCCTTGGTGTAAACACAAGCTGTCAACAACTAACCCGCGATTCGCGCGCGAAACCGAAGCACGCCACAAAATATAGTACCTTAAATATTGGCGATTACATGTGACTTTTCATGATGTATGACACTCAAATATAATTTGAAACTTTGATTAACATAAAATAATAAATAATATTAATAAGAGTAAAGGAGATTATAGCTTCCGTTTAATTGTGTCCAGTTAATCCCCTCTCACGCATCCACATGACAATGGTGAGTAATCAGTAAGGTGATAAACATGGATGCTTCCACAGGTGCTGCTAGCCTGGTTAGTGAAAATAAAGGTGAAATAGTGAAGCACTCTAAAGGTAAGCCCTTAAAAAGTGGTGAGAAACAAATAGTCTTGAATGTTTTTAACAAATTAATGCAGGAGTACCCTTCTGTCACTGTGAATAACATTGTGAAGTTAACTGCAGATTACACCGGTATTTCCGAGTGGAGTGTTAAATGTGCCCGTAAGGAACTTAAGCAAACAGGAACATTGCGGTCACCAAGGAAGAACAGAAAAAAACGGAAGCCAGAATTAGAAAAAGCAGATGACTTTACTAAATGTGCTGTTCGTAGAAAAGTGCACCACTTTTTCTTCAAGAATGAACCGCCAACATTAGAAAAAGTCTTAAGTAGTGTTAACAATGATCCAGCATTACCTTCATTTAAGCGATCCACGTTTCATAAATTATTACTAGAAATTGGATTTAGTTTTATGAAGAGAAATAAAGTGAATGTCATAATCGACAGAGAAGATAGCGTGCTATGGAGGCGGCGTTACTTGCGGAATATGCGCCGATACAGAGCAGAAGGTAAGAAAATCTATTACCTTGATGAAACGTGGGTTAATGAAGGGCATACTTCATCCCGTGCATGGACTGACATTATGACGGGCTCGAAAAAAGGAAGCATTTCTTTGTGGAACATCAACAGGGCTCAAAAATCCTACAGGGAAAGGAAAACGCCTTATTATTGCGCACATCGGCAGTGATTCCGGTTTTGTGGAAGACGGTGTTCTAATCTTCGAGTCAAAACGTACAGGTGATTACCACGAGGATATGAATGGCGATGTTTTTAAGGAGTGATTTGAAAGTGTACTTCCGAAACTTGAACCCGGTTGTGTTATCGTAATGGATAATGCACCTTATCACAGTGTCAGACTGGAACGTCGTCCCAACTGTTCGTGGCGAAAACAAGAAATTGCCGATTGGTTGACGTCACATAATTTGCCCTTTTGTGAATTAGATGTGAAAGCTGAGCTTCTAAATCAAGCACAAAAGGTTGCCGATAACAGTGAAAACAAATATGTTATCGATGACCTTGCTAGAAAATCTGGTCGACACATAGGGAGGTTGCCCCCTTATCACAGCAACCTGAACCCAATAGAAACAATATGGGCCTTCCTCAAGGGATTCGTAGCCAGAAACAACGTAACCTTCAAATTACGGGATGTTCGCAAATTGTTTGAAACTGCAATATCTCAGGCGACACCTAATATGTGGCAAAATAATATACGTCATGCAATTGAGCAAGAAAATGAGATATGGGTGATGGACGGGCTATCAGATGCTATTGTAGATCGTCTTGTGATTAGTGTGGGTGTTGATTCTTCTTCTTCCCCTTCTTCTGATGACGATGACACCACAAATGATGGAGATGCAGATGTTACACCTCTTCCCCGACAGTGATGCAGATTAATGTGAGTTTTATTTTAATTATGTTACATTTAATTTTAGCCCAGCTTTTACTTACGAATGTTGGTTAATAATAATAATAATAATAATAATAATAATAATAATAATAATAATAATAATAATAATAAGAATAATAATAATAATGCGAATGATAATAGTAATAGTAATGTTATTGTTATATTTGAATAATATTACTCAGGACATAAATCCTAGCGTTGTTTACTTGGAAAAAGGCAGCAACAACCCTGATAAAGATTACATGAATACATATAACGCGATAGCAGCGCTATTCCTAAAGCTCCCAAGTATCATTCTACTGCATCTTTAAACACAAGGATTGAGTCCACGTGGCGTTTGTTTATTTGTGTTAGTGGCAGCTGATACGAGCACGAGGTTACCGCGGAGGGATACAAGGTGCGGATCTTACGCTGGATGGAGTATAGTGATCCATTTTTTAAAAAATCTGACTAATTTACAGTACCCTTCTTTCACCTAAAACAAGTGTGTAGACATGTAATGAAAGTTTAACCCAATCAATAAGAATAGACAGCAGAATAAACTTTTTTTAAGAATAGCTTGTAAAAGAGTGAGCAGAAAAGGTCATGTGAATACATTAGATTTTTTTGTTCTAATGTTTTGTTGAGCTATTTCTTTTCTCATGTGCTGTTGATAATTACAATTTCATTCACAAATGTAAACAAGGAAAATTTATGAGCAATTTTATTACACCGGTTGCCCATAACTTCCTTCTCAGAGCAGCAATTTTATTATCTCTTAATACGCATATAAAATATCTGGATTTCATAAATCAAAAGTTTTCATTATTAAATAATTTCTGATTCAAAAATCTGTGATTTTTAAGTGTGTTTCATATCATCTACAATAAAAAAACTGATCTGATCAGATCAAGTGTTTGTTTCTATAAAGAGAATTGGTAGACATTCAATCGCAAAGACTGAAGGAACATTCAATTAAAAACATTACAGATCCTCTGATAAATCCATGTCCTATATATGACTAAGAGAAGATTCACTAACTAGATCAGAGGAGCCAATTTGTGACCTGTGGTGTCGTTCTCCTACTTTCCCCTTCCATCTACAAGTGTTGCGGGTGGTCGAACTGTACAGTGATACAGTGCTAAGAGAATAGAAGCTCTTTGGACAGTAAGCAAACCGAAGAACAAAACAGGGGAAGAGGTTAAACCTTCTGTCTCCTCCAATAGCAGACTAGATTCTTCAAGCAGAAGGACCAGATAAAATTTGATCCCCCTGCAAGAGTATTAACTGATGCATCTACTGTTAATATTGTTCAACATGCTTGTGGATGTTTAAAACAGACTTCAATATTAATTACAACATTTTCTCTATGAAAGAACTCAATTTCTGATTGTATCCTATTTGAAAAAAATATTGTAAGTTGCAATTTTATTCTTATACTACAACTAGTTCAAGGTGTCCTTTTTGGGAGGGGAGGGAGAAATGGTAGTATTTGACCCCTTTTTTAACAACTCAGGTTATGGAGATGAATGAAATAAGCTAAATGACTGCTACAAACATAAATATTATAAACACAGCTCCGATTTTGCTGACATGTCATCTTTTAATTGCAATAACATAAGCATTGTTAACATGTACACAAGCCCTTACCATGAGCTGTAAGTAATAAAAATGTATACTTGCTAAGAAATGTTTATTATTTTATTCCATTTTCCATTTTGGGACATTACTATTTAATAGTTTGTCTGGAAATGTTGCTTAAGGGTGGAGAAATGGTTATTGTCAGGGGAACAGTCATAATTACTGTTATGAATTCATGACCCACATGAATGATACAGATGAGTATTCCCTTTTTGCAATAATAAATGCTTGTGTCATGCCATACACCTTCTTCATTTGCTATGAATTTTTTATAATTCAAGAAGTCAAAAATGTCATTGCTGCAGTTTTGTAAGACCTGCTTCAAAAAACCACTTTTTTAATCTTCTTTTCTGATTTCTCAAACAAGAATAAGAACAAATATATTTTAATTATTTTACTAAATTATTTCACCATCATTCTTATATGTATTTATTTTGTCTATTGTATAGCAGTAATATGCATGCATAAATTAATTTATAACTTTCTAAATACAATTTTAACACATAATTCTTTTAATTATTACACCACTCTTTAAAAATTTGAGTCATTTTATAGATCATTTTTAAAATATTTTAAGAACAGCAAAATTTGATCCTGATTATAAAGCATTAACATAGAAATTCCTTGTTTCTTATAACAATATACATTTCTCATGGCCAGAATATGCAAGGCCATAAAGTTTGTTTGTATTATAAGAGAAGAGGAAATAGGGTTCACAAGGGGAGCAGCTGTGATACCTTGCCAATGCAAATTTGGAATCCCATACACGACAACAAACAGTGTACTTATTAATTTGTGTAATTTTTCTTTGTGTGCTTTCATAAAGATGTTGCAGTTGGGTATTTTGCTCATCACAAGATTTTGAGTAATGACCATACACTTTCTATGCACCGATTTCATCTTTGTAATGAATGTTAGAGCAAGCAAGTGTGAAGCTCTGACAACCAAGTTGCTAGAAGACCATTAGTGTTTTCCTAACACTGGCAGTTGGTCTGAATGGCTCAGTTGGTTATATGCTGACCTACTGATCCCAAGGTCATGGGTTTAAATCTGGCTTAGAGCAATGGTTTTTAAGTGTGCTTAAAATGACAGCTCCATGTCAGTAGATTTACTGGCATGTTAATGAACTCTGCGCGACAAAATTCCGGCACACTGGTGACACTGATATGATCCTGGCAATATACAGCGTTATTAAACAACAAAATAAACTTAAATTTAACTAATACTGGCAGCACTATATGTAATCTACACAGTCATTATTTAGATATTCAATTTATAAAAATATGCAACTTATTTTTATTATATATTTAATCTAAAATAATGGTGTTACATTGTTGTAGTGCAGCTGAGTTGGTCATGAAAAACATTTATATAGCATATTTTATTTTAAAGCATACTGTAAATGAAATAACTACTGTCTGGGTTTTCTAAAATTCTCTTCCAAAGTTTTCAGAATTAACACTACAGTAGAATCCTGATAAATTAACATCTTTTTATCGTTAAACCTATACACAGAATAGGTAAATTTTTATTAGTGTATGTATACAACCAACTACATTCTCCCCCACAGTAACAAAATGGCTGACCACATGACCTTTGATATCTATAGTCAGAACATAGCAGCCGGCAGACTACTGTCACAAAATCAAAAGCTTGCCATTAATAATGTGGATACTTAGTACAAACACTTGTTTGGAAGGTTTGAAGCTAGACTTGCAGTTACACATTTCTGATTTCAGCACCGTTTCTCGGATTTCAGGCTTACTGTTAATATTGTGTTTGTGCCAGTAAAAATGTTGAGCGAGAAGAAAAGGCAACAAGTTAACATAACAATTAAATTAAATTGGATGGGCTTAAGAGACCGGACAAAGGGGAACATATTAATACATAATACATTTTAGGATATGTTATACCTTGGTTTCCTATATTGTGCTAGAACATGCATTTATTATAATTTACAGTATTATGTTATGAGTTGTGAATAACAGACCCCTTATTCCACAGTAGTATTAGTATTAATTCCTGTTGTCCCTCGTGAAACATAGGGCATCAACAAAGCATCGCCATCTGGTCCTGCTGACAGTCATCCTCTTCACCTCACTCCAGGTCTTGCCATCTTCCATATGGACAGATCTTCGCCATGTTTGTCGGGGTCTTCCTCTCTTCCTCCTTCCCTGCGGGTTCCACTCCAATGCTTCTCTCTCAATTGTTCAGTGTGTGTCCAATCCACTTCCATTTGCACTTCTTTATTTGCATGGCTATCTCAACTTCGCCCATCTGTTTCCAAAGCTCATGGTTTGAAATAACTTCTGGCCAGTAGATGTTAAGGATTTTTCGCAAACAGCGATTAACAGAGGTCTGCAGCCTGGAGGTAATTACTTTCGTCACTTTCCAAGTCTCAGCCCCATATAACAGAACAGACTTTACATTGCTTTTAAAAATACAAAGTTTTGTCATAATAGATATTTTATTGTTCTTCCATACTGAGTAAAGCCGAACAAAGGCTCCATTTGCTTTTTGAATGCGTTGTGATGCATTTTGTGCAGCTCCTCCATCCTTGGCAACTACACTACCCAAATAAGTAAAGCTATTCACATCCTTGATAGCCTCACTGTTTGAGTACAAATGGGTCTAGTTAATCCTTAAGGTCTTGGTCTTCTTTAAATGAATCGTTAATCCAACCTTTTTCCCTTCCTCAACCAAGTCTTCAAGCTTTCTTTGCATTCCATTATGTGCCTCAAACAGGCATATATCGTCAGCAAATTCAAGATCTTCCAACCAGTCTCTTAATCCCCATTGTATACCACGTTTCACATTTCAAGTCACATTTCACATAACTGCATCCTTATTGCATGAAACTAGACATTTGGTAACTCATCACCCTCTTGGTCCACATTAGGTTGAATTATCGAGATTCTGTATTCAAAAGCAAACTATTTGACACTTTCATGTTTTACCAACACAAATATAATTATTGTATTTTGCCAAAGCATTTCAACATGAAGACAAACTTCACTTCATGTTCTATAGTTTAAACAATAAATTTAAAAATACTGTACTTTAGTGCCCAAAATATTGAGACTTGTGCAGCAAAATTGTGACAGTATTTTTTGTTATGCTATAGACACTATAAACATTAAAACAAATATTTGCCTCCATCTAAAATCCATACATATAAAGTGGTATTTTTGAACTATGATTAATCTAAATATAATATATAACCGTACCCACAGTCAAATTATGATAATGGTAATATTTGTTCATGTGCATTTTTAAGCTGTAGCTTCATTGTTTGCTAGTATTTTGGGAAGCTGTAAGGTGCCAAGGGGGCCGAAAAAGTCAACCGACAGGAGGGTGGAAAGGAAGGTAGGAATTGAGGGCTCCATCCCCTGGATATAAAACAGCCCCTTAACATAAAACAGGTACCACTCAAGCAGCAATGGTTGTATCATGTGATGAATTGGGAGTGTACTGGAATCTTTGAAAACTCAACATTGAGAGACGAGGACCAATCATGGACAAGCATTTTATATGTTTAAATCTTTCTGCATGTTAGGAACGAAAAGATGCCAAGCCTGAAACACACTTCTAGTTTTAACTTCAGTGTGAGCAAATCAGGGTGCAATGCCATTTTAGCAGATGGGATAATATCTATCTAAAGGAATGTATGGAAGCACATACATTTGCAGGGTCAATCAAACAACAGCCTTAACAAACCATGCATATGTAATATATAGCTTATGGCAAAACTAGTGTAATAACAATCCAGTGGTGTAAGAAGACAATGAATTGTTTTCCGTGTTACGTAATAATGAGTTACAAGAACTTTTATTTGCATTTATTTTGTCAACACTAAATTCCTTACCAGTCTACGCGACTAGACATACATGCTCAACTGTAAATAAGAATGGAAATGCAGAAACGGACCCTGATATAAACTTAATAGACATATTTTGGAAATATTAATGCTTTTGTTCTGGATGTAATTAATTTCATTGTGTTAGTTAAAAATACACCTTGTACCAATCCTATTAAGGATTTTATTTTATCCTTAACACACCATTATAAAGAATTCCACATTGGAGTCCTTTAAAATTCAAATGAAGCTTTGCTAGAAAAGAAGGATAAGCCCTTTATATTTTATAAATACCGGGATGTGAAATCATTTAATAAAAAGGTAACACAATTATTAAATTTCCAAAATGGCTAGATGTGAGTGAACTTTGAAGTATTTAGTACAATAGTAACCACTATATCAACCTGACATAAGCATATTAATCTTACTAAAAATCCTACTACTGTAAGCAGCATACACATTCTTATTGCAACCCTAGTCATTGCTTGTGTTTAAAATAGTAATAATAAAATTAAAAAGCCAACGGTGATGACAGAAAATCTTATTATTTAAAACAATCATTATCAATGTAACTCAAATAACAAGAAAGACATGAATGTTTGCAAAGTGTTTTAATTTTAGAAGTGTATCAGTTAGCAGCTAGAAATTTTAATTAGTCCTTTCAGGTAGGCAATGCCCCAACTTGCCCCAAGCAATTAAGTCATAGAAATCAAAATGTCTGCAAAATTCTGTACATTTTTTATATAAACAGTACAATTATAGTTGATGATTAAAATCAAAAAACATTTCAGTGATAGTAACCTTACATTTTGATAATTTTATATTGAAAACATTTCTCTTTAAGCAAGACTAAACACAAATTATTGACATATAATAGAAACAATGACAAGTTTTTTTTTTAATTAACGCCCTCTAGCGTAATGTCATATCAGATGGTGAATGGACAGGTGAAATGACGCTCAAATGAGCCTGAGGTCCATGGAGCTTTAACTTACCAAAAACATTCGTCTTCTCAGGATAAGGGAAAATCTGTAAAATACTAAATTACTTTTTTATGTCACAATTTGAAGTTTTGACATAAATATTGTGCTGTATGAGTACCTATTTTTAAGGTTGAAAACCCTAATGCTTGTGAGGACATTATGCCCAGTTAATTCATTAAGTACTGAAAACAAATTTTTACCTCCTTTTGTTCTAAAAGTACCTTGGCTTATATAGGACATATTTGAAGTGCTTTTGCTGGTTAGACATAAATTTGAGCACTTGTTTGTATATAGTGAGAACTTAAAGATAATGGGAAGTTGGAATGCATGTGATTCTTGGAAGCATTACAACTCTAAATGTGCAAAAAGTGCTGTCAGATGTGTGTCATTTTCAAAATTCAGCACAAACCAAGGCACTTATCTGAGGTGAATTCGGTCCGCATTACCTCAGATAAAAAGGGTTTGATGTACTTATATTGGATTATATTCAGCAACTGTTCAATCTTGTGACTAAAATTCGAAGCCATTTTTGCTGAGCATCATCTTGATGGCAAGACAGGGTCATAATAAATTAGTTGTACAAAAAAGGAAAATTGTGAAGAAAGTGTAAAGAAGATTTAATTGAATATTGAAGCCAACACAATACATTTTATAAGTATTTGGATCATATTATGGTCAATGGTTGCCGTTGCATTTGAACCTGCAAATTTTTAGATTTGGTTCTGAATTTCCTTAGAGCAGGCATGGCTGATCAAATTCATAAAATGGTGGACAAGCATTGCTCAACAAATGTAAAAGCCTCCATGGTTTCATCCATTATCTCACATCCCTCAGATATATTAAATGTGGTGCAAAGAACAAAACACTCTATTGGTAGGAAGAAAGAAGTTTTGTGTAATTCTAATGGAAGAGGAAGTGTTTATCTTTAAAGCACATAAAATCAATGCTATAAATGAGTTTCAACAAGGAGTATATTTCCCTAAGAAGAACTTGATCTGCACACAAATAAAGCAGTAAACTTAGGAAGCCAAAACCAATGTAGTCTCTGATGAAATTTTGGTTACCTCAGTCAATACTGAAAGTACATTTTCTGTTCTAAAATTATTATACTGTCAAAGCTGCACCACTCAAAAAATTTGCAAGTTTATAACTATATCACTTATGTGTGACATTTGAATAAGTTAGTAATGGTGGTGTCAGTTTAAATTTATGGGAAAATTGAGCCGGACCTGAAATACCTTTATTACTTACTTCCTGTGACTTAACTGGTTTAAAGAGCTATTTCTCTCATTGCCAAGGCATGTTAAAAATCACAAATATTTTCCTGGAAATTCTAATAAGTAAATCTAAACAAACCCACCACTAACTTATTGGAAAGGAATTTATTTATGACACCTGTGTCAAAATATCTAATGTATTCCCAAACAATTTAAAATTACCATCATGCAGCAACATGGAAAAATTGTCTGCTTTTACAACATATTCTGCAATGAGACAGTTGACAATGATGTACAACTTCTATGACACTATTTTCTATTCCTATAGGTGTATTCCTTAACCATGTAATGAAGCATGTGGCGATGAGTGAAGGTGCATCTCATGCATACGGAACACTTGATTCTTTTTCTAAAAATACTTTTTTTTTTAAATTCAGGTGCCTCAAGCATGTACTTCTGAAGATCTCTCAATATCAAATTTTGGGGTGAAATGTAATACCTTCTACATGTATTATACCGGGTGGAATGTACTGCTTTGGCCATACATTAACCAAGGATTCTACATGATGAGTGTAACAAATATATCCAATACAATTATTGTCAATAAAGAGTTGTTTTGCCAAAGAAACATAATTTGTGACATTTGGAGCCATCTAGCTTCTTGACCAAAAGATATAAATGATTTGTTATTTCGCTGCTGTACAAACATTGTGGGAACATTGCTGTAATGCCTTTTTATATTAATTTGAAAGAATTAACCACGATTTCAGGTTAAAATGACATGAAAAGTTTAATTTCTAACAGAAACATGGCAACACCACGTCATGTGTTCTCACCTTGATGGTTGAACTACTGGCATGTTTGGATGAAGGGGAGGTTGGGGAAGATATTGCCTGGCATTCCTAAAAATGAGGGGAAAGGGTAGATGACAAGTTCAAGCATAAGCATTGGTGGGTGGGATGACAGCTTTAGCTGTGATTTATAACAAAGACATCATTAGTTTTATTTCAGCCCAGTAATCTACAAAAAGAGCACAATTGTTTTAGGGAAAAGAAAGGAAGACTTTCACTTGCATATTATGTATTAAACACAATTACTATTGTTTTAGCTTGTAATGGATAATAATAATGGGAAAATGTGTATCCCCTTATGTCAGCATTGTTTTAACCCTAAAATATGGGATTTCAATTGTTTCATTTTTCTGCTTTCATAACTATTGAAAACTGAACCTTCATTATTACTTGAACGAATACGTCATTTTACTAACATTTACACCTGTCAGGCATATATTTCAATACGTGTGGATTTGCCCAAGATAGTGGCTGCCTCACCGGTGCAGTAAATGCACTGGGCAAGTGTTTTGCTTACATCTGAGGGAAGTGTTTGTCTCAAAGCACATGCGAATCACATACAATATAGGCTGCTGGCATGTGCAAGGCCTAATCCCATCAGCTCCGTATTGCCATTTACATTGCCAAAAAAATGCACATTTTTGCTTGGCCAGGAGGAAAAAAATAAATGAGATTACATACTATTTGTGAAAAGTATTGGCATCTACCTGAAAATTCAAACCAATGACAAGAAATATCTCGGAAACAGTTAATTCCACAAAAAATGTATTCCACATACATTGTGTGCTGTAACAAGAACTATACTTTTTGTGCTGGAAGATTTTGTCAGTCTTTTCTGATTTACCAGTTATGCAAAAGTTATCCAGAATAAAGAGAACTTTTGAGGCTATTCCCAGAAAATTAAAGATATAAATTTCATTTGTCATGAAAATATTTTAAACTTACAATATTTTATTCAAAATTGTTAGTCATTTTTCAGAAAATCAAAATTTTCAAAAAAAATTTTCAGGTAAAAAATAGTTTGTGGTGGGAGATTTTCTTGGATCTTTGTATTTCATCCTTGGAGGAGGTTTCAATATAAATAGCAAGGTTGCTTATTTTTTTTGCCAAACAACTTACTGTTGGTGCTTATAAGCACAAGAGTTGTGTGTGGGCAATGTTTGAGAGGTGCAGTCAGGGCTGAAACATTCAATCCTATAGCCAGGTTTTGAACCACGATCTGCTTCACATGCAGCTGCTCTAACCACTTAGCTACCATGACCAACTTGCCAGTATAACATTATAGTCCCAACTGATTTGTATTTTCCAGGTAGACCACAAGGGAATCTCACATCTGAGATTAGAACTCCAAGGGCAACTTACAATCTTAAGTATTTATGTCCTGGGTTTAAATAACCTTTAGGTGGTAATTGTTATTTTTTATGCCAATTGACTTACTGCTGGTTGCCACTGGATATGCAATTTCGAATTTGAGATTTCCTTGTGGTCTACTAGGAAAATGTGAGTCAATTGAATGTTGTACTGGCATGTTGGCAGTGATTAGAACAACTGCACGTAGAGTAGATCTATGTTTCAAATCCCAACTATGCCATTGAATTTTTCAGTTCTGATTTTACCTTTCACCGAACTTGTTATTTGAGTTCCATGTCTTAAGAATGTGACATGAAGATTTTCAAGAAAATCACCCCACTGAACTTAACCTTTAGATAGAAAATATTGGTTATTTTTTATTTTCTCAAAAATGGCTCTCTCACACGTTTACACACATTTACATGACAAAACTTGTATCTTGAATTTTCTAGGGATAACCTATGAATTTTTTCATTCTGAATCACTTTTGTATAACTGGTAAACCGTAAGAGGTACACAAAATCTTGCTACATAAAAAAAAAAGGCAGATCTCATTAAAGCACACAATTTATGCTAAATAAAATTTGTCAAGGAGTTAACCATTACAAAGATATTCTTTGTTATAGTTTTAATTTTCAAACACTTATACTTTTTTCAACCTCGGAGTTGCCATTCATTTTTACTTTCTCTACTAAATAAGTAGAGGAAATATTGTAGTGAGTGAGTGGTGTTTAAGGGCCCGTTGACAGCTAGGTCATTTGGGCCTATTGTATTCCATCCAAAAATTTGGTGTCGAGATTTCACCAGAAATATATGTTTTGAGACCCCTGAATAAAAAAAAAAAAAAAAAAAAAAAAAAAAAAAGAATTTTTAGAAAAAGGTCATGTGTGCGTCTGTCAGTCTGTGGACAGCATAACCCAAAAACGAAAAGTCGGTTAAAAACCAAAGTTGGTATTTGAGTGTAATGTCTTTCAAGAATGCAACACAAAGATTTTGAAGAAAATAGCCCCACCCTAAACCGCCCTTTACATGGAAAATTTTTAAAAATTTGGATTTTCTTGAAAATGGCTTGAAGGATTTTGATTAAAATTACATATGTTTGAGATATTTTGATGACAAATGAAATGTATATCTTGAATTTTCTGGCTATAGCCCATGTAGTCCTGTTTACTCTGGATGACTTTTGCATAGCTGGTAAACCATAAGAGATAGACCAAATCTTACTATACAAATAATGTAGATATTGCTAAAACACACAATTTATGTCTATTTTTTGTTGTAAGATGAACCATTTCGGAGATATTCCTTGTTATTTGTGTGAGTTTCGGAAAACCTATACTTCTGTTGAATGGAACATGATTGTTAATTTTTTATATGTTAAATGTGCAAAGAGAATGGTACTTGAAAGCTTTAAAAGATTTGAGTATTCCTCAAAGCCTACTGTATTCCCATATTCCCCTTGCACCTATTAGGAAATAGACAATAAAACAATTTCTGCAAACGTTTATCTCAACTAACATGAAGAAGATATAGGAATAAGAGTTTGTAAGATTGGTTGTACAAGAGTAGAGAAAGTCATGTGAGTGTAAAACACCAGAGTTTTTATGTTAACCATGCAAAGAGAACAGAATTTGAAAGCTATAAAATATTTTACTATCGCTCAATGCCTACTGCATTCCCATACTCCCCTTACACCTACAAGGAAATAAACAATAAGATAATTTCTGCAAATGTTTATCTCAACTGTCACAAAGAAGATGAAGGAATAAGAGTTTGTGAGAATGGTTAGTACAAGAGTAGAAAAAGTCATGTGAGTGCAACAGGTCAGATTTTTTGTTGTAGTCATGCAAAGCACATCGAATTTCAAAGCCATCACAGAGCAATTCATGTTTCAAAAGCCTGAAACACCTTAGCTTAAGGTATCCTTCTTACCGTCTGTAATGAAATGTTTAATGAAAGTTTATGTCAATTTACAAGAAGTAGACAGAAAAATAGGCTTTGGTAAGAATAGTTTGTAGAAGAACAAGTAGAGAAACTTATGTGAATTCAACATGTCAGATTGTTTGACAAAATAACTCCAACTGTGTAAATCACTTGAATAGTTGTATTTAATGCAAATGACTTCTTCTGCACTTCTGTTATTGCTGAAAATAACATGTGATAATAACTTAAGTTTCCATCAGATAAATAATGATATATAAAAAAGACTAAAGAAGTAAATAAAAATTAAATACAAGCATTTGAAACCAACTTGGTAATAAGGACAAATTGTATATAAACCTTTACCTTCTTTACCCCAGAAGTTTAAAAAGCAATGAAAATGGAGAAAAAGTTGGGCTAAACTTCCGCAGACCAACCCGTCAAAAATGAATAAAATGGCTTTGAAACGGTATAAAAGTTACTTTAGAGTGTTCTCCATAGTCGACAAGCTCCCCAATATTGCATCAGAGAAAGATATTTATTGTCGACTTTGGTCACCTGTAGGAGAAGATTGTTTATGTTACGGCTGGTAATGTTTGGGAGTGCCATGTTAGCTTAGCTTTGGTTATGTTAGGTGTAGCTCAGTTTTTTAGGTTCAGGGATCAAATTGAGAAAGGAGAGTGTTGAGGAGGAGAGAAGAGGCAAAGTGTACAGAAACTGCATTTCAATGTCTTTTTTCGTGAGCGTTATCTCTAAAATTTTCGGTTTTTTACGGAACTTTGGGAATTATTTTAGCAGTTTGAGGGATTTTTGGAAGCTAGGATTTTGGGTATGTGCTCATGCGTGCCTAACAAATATTTTGGAATAAAAATTTCTTTTCTCCAGTGGGGTTGGTCTGCAGAAGTTTGCCCGAAAGTTGTACTAGAAAATAACCATTACAAACTTAAGGTTCCACAAAATCCTTTGCATTAATTACTGACAAGTTTGGATTTCTCTGTTTAGAAGTACCGTCAACTAGAAGTTTTATGGGATCCACAGACTTGACGGGGTAATTCAGCAGCAGTACACTAAGTGCCCTAGTTAGAACATGGAAGTTGCATTGTCAGAAACAACATTTAAAACTGCGTTATTTTGGAGTCAGCACAAATAACAGCAAAAGAGTTAGCAAACGGTCTGTAGAAGTTGTCCTGTACGAGTAGAGATATCAACATACTAATCTAGTTCTATAGAATGCTCTATTTAAGGTAATAATCACTTTCTCTCCACAATTAAGTTATTGTATCAGACATAGCCTGTTAAAGGGCCATAACATTCTCCCTTATCCAGAGAAACCCAAAGCTAGGTAGTGCATTACATCTTAAACAGTAAGGCTCTACCTAAAAAAAAAAAAAAAGAAAAATGTAACCATTAAATTCTTTATATAAAATAAAATTATGAAATTCAACGCCATTTAACTCATATTCGTGGAGCTCTCACACGTAAGTGTGGCCCTTGAATCCTGTAAACGCCAAGAATTACTGTGTTCTACGCATATCACAGATTAACCTCAAAATTGTCTGCGATTGTCACTGTTACTATTATGTCTAATAAAGGAATTTATCCTACTTGGAAGTAGAGGGAGGATTTCTAAGAAATGAACATAGGAAGTTTCAATGGGAAAAGGCTTTGCACCCTTGCAAATTAACTTGTTTGATTAAAAGCCCTATGTAAATAATACCCACATTCACTTACCTTGCGCACTGTTCACTACTCAATGGAACTCTGATAGGTTTATGATGTCTAAATATGGAAATATAACGTTGATAAATGAGATCATATATACAAAATATATTTAATGTATTACACATCAACATAAACAAAGTTTCATTTGGCCGCACTTCCACTTAGATATCAAGGGACACCAACATTGCCTACGTAAGAGAAATTTTATCAGGTTCGCCAACCGATTTCATGTTAATGAGATAGTACTGGCAATCACAGAGTATAAATGCCAATGCTCACGTTATTGCTCAGTATTGCTCACAGATTAGTATTGCTATATCCGTAGCGTCCGAGACCTAATAGAGTGTTCTGTGGTCCGAGAGGCCTGACCACAGAGTATAGGCCTGACCATGACCTGGCACAAGGACTGTGACCAAATATCTCGCATTCCTAATCCGTAACTTCTATATCAATATGACTATTTGACAGAGAAATAAAATAACAGCTCTAAATACCAACAACATACCCTATCATAACATATACCTACATTTCCCAAATAATTTTTAAGTATGAAGAGTTTGTTCTATAGCGATTAAAGTCCATATAATTTAAAAAAAATCTGTAATACTTTTAAAATAAGAATGGTTATATTAATAAAATAAAGTTTATTGTAATAAAGCTTGGGGTGCTTTTTACAATATGTTTATCATATTTTTACTTTTATAAATAGCTACCAATGAACTATTTATAACATATGATGTCAGACACACAGAACACTGTCAGACACCTTTTTAAGATCATATGTATTATTTTGTTAATACAACTTTTATTTCACACCTATTGCAAACTTTTAATTATAATGAACAGTGGGTTTTATTTTACTATAGAACAAACTCTTGACACTTAAAAATATTTTCTACTTTTTAGTTTGGTTTCGTATTAAAGCATGTTCTTTTTTAGTTTTTTTGAAACTATAGTTTATTTTTAACTTTTCAGTCTTAAATTTTTCTACTCAAAGTTTTTTCCAAAATTTTTAATTTGAAATCTTTTTAAAATTGATTCCATTTTTTAAATTCTTTAGATTATTATTATCATCATCGTTGTCGTCGTCATCATCCTCACCGCCACCGCCGCCACTACCATCATTATCATTATCATTAATATTATTATTATCCTTATCCTTATCATTATCATCATCATCATCATCATCATCATCATCATCATCATCATCATCATCATCATCATCATTATTATTATTATTATTATTATTATTATTATTATTATTATTATTATTATTATTATTATTATTATTATTATTATTATTATTATTAATTATTGTTATTATAATTATTATTATTATTATTATTATTATTATTATTATTATTATTACTATAATTACTATTATTATTATTATTACTATTATTATTATTATTATTATTATTATTATTATTATTATTATTATTATTATTATTATTATTATTATTATTATTATTATTATTAATTATTGTTATTATAATTATTATTATTAATTATTATTATTATTATTATTATTATTATTATTATTATTATTATTATTATTATTATTATTATTATTATTATTATTATTATTATTATTATTATTATTATTACTATAATTACTATTATTATTATTATTATTATTATTATTATTATTATTATTATTATTATTATTATTATTATTATTATTATTATTATTATTATTATTATAATCATCATCATCATCATCGCCACCAGCACCACCACCATCATCATCATCATCATCATCATCATCATCATCATCATCATCATCATCATCATCATCATCATCATCATTATTTTTGAAAAGTACCAGATTACAATTACTGTTTGATCTACACCATCAGCTGTTGTGGATTTTGTGGATATAATTCCTTTGTCCAGTGTAACTTGTGGTGGTTTCCAAACTACCAGCTACTGTACGTGTTTAGGCTCTCAGTCTGCGATCCCTCTCCTAGGTCTCATGTTCCTCTCAGGCTCTCTCTCTGGGCATCTATGTCATCCAAAGAAATGTTGTTGTTGTTGTTGTTGTTTTCTAGTGCCCTGCATCTGGCAATGAAGCCATTAGCATTCGTGCTTTCCAATACTTTTGAACTGTAGTTTCTTCTGATCTTAATGCTTCACAGGTCTTCAAGTGTTCTTCATTCATTTCTGCTGGATCGTTACACAGGACACATATTGGTGAGGCTGAGATACCTATTCTGTAGAGATGTCTTGCCAAGCAGTCATGATTTGTCAATAGTCGGAAGGCTGCAACAGCTGTTTTCCTTGGTCTCTGGGGGATTATATCTGGATTGGAAAGTAGTGTAATCCATTTTTTATCTTTGGCATTTGTTTCTATTTCTTGTAGGTATGAGTGACAAAAATTTTTAATGATCAAGCGTTTTATTGAGGAATATGAGAAATTGAATTTAGATTTTTGTTTTATTGTTGTGCCTTTCTTTGCAAGTGAGTCTGCAGCTTCGTTCCCCATAACTCCACAGTGTGCTGGAATCCATTGGAGATGAACAGTCTTATTAACTTTTTGGAGTTGTGTTAACATTTTGTAGCATTCTCTAATTTTTGTTGACTTCTTTGTAGTATTTGAACATATTCCCTGAATTGCAGCTTTAGAATCTGAAAGAATTACTGCCTTGTTAAATTTATTTAAGGGAAGATTTAATAATTGTCGGAGAGCAATGTATATAGCCTCTATTTCTCCATCATAATTTGTTGTGTCTCTGCCAACAGAATGATAAAAGGAAAAATGTGAACATGTAACTCCAGCTCCAGTAAGGTTTTCCTTCGAGGATCCATCAGTATATATGTGCAGCCATTCTTCTGTGGGATACCTAGTATTGATTGTTTCCAGAGCTAGAAGTTTTTGTATTTCTTTTGGTGTGTCTGATTTACTTATTTCCTCTATTAATTCCAAATTGAAGGTAGGTTGCAATAATTCCAATGGATTTTCTCTTATAAGTACATTTTCTCTGGTGTTAGGAATGTTCAATTTGGATTTAATCTGTGTTACCTTTTCTAGGAAACTACTATGAGTTTTAAGGATTGAAGGGGGGAGGTTCTCTTCTGTCCTCCAAAGAAATGTAGATTTATTTAATTAATGCAATTTTCAAGGTGCATGTAGAAAAGTACCTTAGCAGCATCCAAGATGTCATAATTGTACTATTTTCTCTACATCAGTAATTTTTTATCCTGATGATCCTGGTTAGAACATTAGGACAAATTATTGATATTATTCAGTGGTATATGCTGGGGTTGTGACTTGGGCTATTGCTAGGCCTACCATGGCCGTGCCATGGCCAAATGGTTAGACCATTCATTTTTCACCAAAGCAGTTGAGGTTGGAACCCAGGCGACCGCATGTGGGATTTGTGATGGACAAAGTAACACAGGGGTGAGTTTCCTCCGGGTCCTCTGGTTTCCTCTGCCATCTCATTTCACTAGTGCTCCTTCATTCCATGTATCATCAGTATCATTGCCTGCGATGCCATGTATAGTTAAAGCGGGTGCTAAACATTACAACTACAACAACAGAAAGCTAGGACTACCAGATTTTTGAAGTTAGCTCTGTGGTCTTTTTCAAAGCAGTGCTCCGCCAGCCCTGACTTGTCAGGCTGCATTAAAGAAATAACCATTGTGGCAAAATGTAGCGGTTTCTGGGAATGGAGGGTTAAAGATGCTCTGTACATGTTCTCCGAGAAGAGCACACTGAACCGGGATGCTGGATTGCAGTTTAGTCCCTCCTGGAAACCAGCCTTAAAGTTAGAAATTGACAGGCTCAGAAAACACAGATTCCAATGGAGCATTGAACCACCTCCACATTAGACTGGGTGTTTTCTACTCGGTACGTACTAGCGGACAGTACATATACTGGTCCCTTCACTCTTACTAGTCATTCATCATCCTGATGATGGGAGAGATGTACACTCCCGAAACGTCGATGGCTCTTTATCACTACACCTGGCTCGAAGTCCAAGAACATCTTGAATTTGTTCCTCGTTGGCCTTATTCTACCAATTATTTCTAATACTCTTGAATAAATGCACTGAATTTAATAATAGATGTATTTTTTTCACTTGATTGAAAGGATTGTTAATGTAAGATTTAATGTTACCCTCACAAAGAAGAGGGAATGTGTTTTGATTCATTCTGTTGCCATTACTTATTAGAGATGAAAATACAAGCCTAAGAATTTGAAGTGTTACTTTATTTATTTATTTATTTCCTCTGCATGTAAAGATTTTACAGGGTATAATGCCTATGCTCCCAATTTTGCTAAATACAGAATTTAACAATGCTTGGATTATACTGCAATATCATAGTATTCTAAAAAGCCTTCCAAGTGATTTCTGTAGAACAATTTTTGCAGTACAATAAAAGTACACCAACAATTCTCTCATGAAGTTTTGAATATTTTGACTTCTCTTCTTCTCTTCTTCTGCTTTTATGCTCTCTTTTCTCTTCATATCTGCACCTAATCTTCTTAAATTAGAAGAAATGTAGTAATGTCAAAACACAAAAATTTCTCAATTGAACATTGTGCACCAAGAAAGGAAAGAAATATTAAGCATGCCTAGAAAGCTGTCTCTAGTGAATATTTTGGTTGCTTATATATGTTGAGTCCTAGCTGTTATTTTAAAAACATAAGTTAAAATGTATCATTGCCACTAGGATTTATTTCGTACGATATGACACAATGTTGGAGGACATTAATTAATTAAAAAAAAAAAAAACACTAGGATTTACTAAATTAGTAGTGTCATCCATAGTTGAGCATAAATTACTATGGCATCACAAAACTTGATGTCTGGTGGCTCAATACTAAATCCAATCATAGGCTTGCTACACATTGCTGTGTTATGTAGTTGAACATGCTGTGAAATCACAGTGTAAAGCCAGTGATACAAAATATCATTTGCACCCACAAAATTTATTTGCACAACAGGAAAAAGAGTAGTAACAGTCAGCTCTCAGCCACCATTAAATTTTGTGACAGTCATAATTGGTATTTGCATCTAGTGAGACAGAAGAATTGTTAAAAGCATTCAGTGACTTATTAAGGTTTCAAGAGTTGAATATGTTGTAAGAGTAGATTATTGACTAATATCATCTGTATTTTGGTAAACATTTAGGGATATCTGTACAAAGTATATTTTTTGGCACGTAAAAGAAGTCCTGTGGGATGAAATTCTGCCACACAGGTGGCATTGATGTGATCCCAGCAATTCACTGCATCATTAACAAACAAATTTTCTTTTTTGTCATACTACTGTATGCAAAATCACTTTTGATCACAAGGATAAAATAAATCTGAACCTGCATTTACATAGTTACATATTGTACATTACATCTACATGCTTATTAACAAAATGCTTCTGGATCTACTGGGAATGCAATTTATTTAATATACTCAAAATTTACTACGTAGTAGCTAGTTTTTTCACATAATTATAGTAAGCATATCAAGTAAAAGGACATGTAGAATAATGCTACAACGGATTTTCAGGGGGATATGCTTTAATTTTAGATATGAAGACGTACTATGTGAGCAACATTTGTCTTGAAAATGGTGAACTGGATACCATTTCTGGGGCCATTGTTCCAAAGGATGTTAAGGAACCTTGGAGTACAGAGTCCAAAAGTAGTACTGACATTCTCATTCAGCCAATACAGCCCAAGTTACTTCCACAGGTAAATATGTGCCATTACGATTAAGTTACTGAATAGGAATGCAAAATAACCTAACACAATCACTTGAATTTAAATTACCAGAAAGATACAGTAAAATATAAAATGTTTCTATTCTAGTTTCATAATTTGAATCAATTTTTTTGTAATTTTAATGTCATTTTTAATTAGTGAAAATCTGTTAAAAGCCAACTGTCCCCATCCTTGGTTCCAAGTCAACTGTCAGTGTTGTTCCTCATGGTCATAATGCTTCTCTCTAGTAGCAGCCAGAGAAACATGACAACAAAAGGAGCAACACTGGTGGTGGGATTGCCAGGTCTTACATTTTTCCCATAAGTTGTACATTTTTTGGGTAAATCTTTTACATTTTTTCCCCTCCTGTAAGACAGTTTCTTCCGTTTTTCTACTTTTCCGGGAGGGAAATCAATTTAGGACTGCAATGCAAGTAGCAATATTCTGATAGATTACACTGCTGTGCAACCATATGCTTATTTTGAGAATATTGATGACAGCAATAAAATGCAATTGGCCATTCCGTACTGAGAGAATTCCTACATGGCATCATGTTTCATTATGTTCTCATCCTTGTATTTGTTTGATATAGGTAACTGGAAGATGGGCATGTTTATTTATAGTGTAGACCATAGATCCAAGCAAACCCTTAACTGAAGAACAAGGTTAAGGTAAGCAATAAATGTTTGCTTAAAATGGAAGTGTTGTAGTGGGTACTACAGTTATTAAACATTTACAAATGCCTTATTTTATCAAACCAGGTTAATTTTATATTTTGATTTTCATTTCAGATGTTTAATTTGTGAAATGAGTGCATTTTTACTAATCTGAGAAACAGAAGCACTAAGGAATTGATTGAATCTGAATTACAGGGGGTTGTAAACTTTCCATAGTCATGCAAACAATTTTTTTAAATAGCAAAAGTGATCAAAATTGTTAAAAAAAAAGCAACATCTGAAAATAAATACCAACAATAAAAGTGCTCATGACCAAAATGAGTCTCAAAAATTCTATTTTGGTGTTTGTGCCAGTAAAAATATTGTCCTTTTTTTCCTAAAAAAAAGGAAAATCTGCTTTTTTTTTAAAAAAAAAACCTGGCAACCCTAACTGGCAGTCAACTTGGATCTGAGAATGGCAACAATTATCTCCCAAAAATGTTTTTATTACACTAATGATTAGAAGATTTTTGAACAAGTGAGGTTAAACATACTGAGAGTGTCAAAAAATTATAAACCGGCTGCACAGTGTTTTGCCTGTCCACATCCTTGGTGCTCGTTGCCATCTGCCGTTATCATAGAAAGGGACAGATGAAACCATACAACATTTTTAAAACTATTTTTAAAGGTAATTATTATTTATTTATGCCAACAAACTTACTGTTGGTGTTTTTAAACACACAAGCCATGTGTGGGCAAAGTTTAAGAGGTAGAACTGGAACTTACCAGGAGAAATACGAACTGGCTTGAGAATTTAATGCCATTCTGGCAGTTTGTCACAATAGCTCAGTGGTTAGAGCGTCTGCCCGGCAAGCGGAAGGTCTGTGGTTCAAATCCCAGTTGTGGCATTGAATTTTTAACTTCCAGTTCTACCTCTTATCTATTTTTAAAGGCTTTACTTACCAACTTTACGAAAGGAGATGCTGAAACTGGCCAATGTTGTTATCCATAAATTTTTGGCAGCTCTTTAGGAAACTGGGAGATATTTTGTTTTAATTCTTCCAGGGTGTGAGGATTTGTCTTGCACACTTCATGCTTTAAGTTATCCCAGAGATAGAAATTGCAGTGGGTTAGGTCACAGGACCAAGGGGGCCACGCATCTCTACTGATAATTCTGTCCTGAAACACACTTTCAATTGATTTTATCAAAAGGTTGGCCATTGAAAAAAGGCAAAATCACTCTACCTGTCTGTTAATTCTCTAAAAGAAGGGGGCAAAATTGTATTCATATATGTATGGGCATCAACTGTTGGCTTGAAAAAAATGGCCCTACAACTCTATCTATGCTAATGGCAAACCATACACTATATGCCAAACACCAATCATCATGAAGGAGTATTTCATGAACAACATTAGGTTTCTCAGAGCTCCAATAATGATTATTTTGTGTACACACATATCCATGAAGGTGGAACCAAGTCGGAACCGGAACTGGTGGAACCGTTCATGAAAAATATTAAATGTAGATCTACTTTGCCACTGTATACACTATTGAAAGTTCACTCACAGAATGTGCACCTAATTACAGGATCACCTGGTTGAAGAACATGTGCCACAGTTATTTTATATGGTTTTAACTTCAGCAATTTAGTAATTCTTCACACAGAGCCTAAGAAATACCTACCTGTTGTGAAAGACACCTATGGATTAATATATCCACATTCGTCGCATGGTATCACTGTATGGGGCAAAGTGCTGATAAGTATACCAAAATACTTTTTATACTGCAGAAAAGAGCAGTGAGGATAATAGCAGGGCTAAAGCTGCAAGAATCATGTAGGGATCACTTCAGAAAATTAAACATTTTAACTCTGTACTTATTATATATCTTTGAAGTAATAATGTATTTAAAAAATAACAAAAAACACACAAAAATTAACAGTTAGATTCGTGATCACTTCACCAGAGGTAAACTGCATTTCCATGTAACTTCACACAGACTAAAATTATTTAAAACAAAACCCACTGTAGCTGCATGTATGCTTTTTAATAAGTATCAATGCATATACCAGAAATTCAACACATAAAGCAGTTTAAAAGCGAACTGAAAAAATATTGTATTCAAGTGTGTCAATATTCAATAGATGAATTCTTAGAGTAATAAATATTAGTATAGTTTTTGTTAATATTCATTTTGACAAACTGAATTTCAACTGTAATAAATGTTAGTAATAGTATTGTTAGCCTTGTATAGCCTAAGACTTTATAATCTGTACATATTACTTAAAGTATATTGTTGTTATAACTTGTAAATACGTATATATGTAAGGATAATTTAATTCTTGAATATACAGAGTGGAAGTGAAATGATCCGCCAGACTTTAACAGCAAATTTCTCATGTTGTGAATAACAAGAAAGTCAATGTTGAAAAGTTTATAGTTTTCTAGAAAAAAATATTTTTATCAAAAAAATTTATCATCACCTGGCTGAAAATTATTCATTGAAGGTTCTTGATTTATGGCTATAATAATAGAAAATTGAATAAACAACAAATTTTTCCTTTGGTGTATTTCAATAGATTCAACGATTTTTGTGTAAATTAAATTTAAAAGAACCCACAATTCTATTGCAATAAATTGTGGGTCTTTTAAATTTAATTTTCACAAAAACCGTTGAATCTATTGAAATATGCGAAGGAAAAAGTTGTTTATTCAATTTTCTATGTATATAGCCATAAATCAAGAACCTTCAGTCTATAATAATTCAGCCAGGTGATGATAAATTTTTTTGATACAAATATTTTTTGTTGTAGAAAACTATAAACTTTTCGGATATTGTTTAGAAAAGCTTACGCAAGCACTTGGTCAGAATTTCAGAATTTCGGCAAAGTTCCACTCGGCAGTGTGTACGAATGGTCACGAAAGTTGCCAAAGTTGCTGTGTTAATGCAGCGCTGCCAACAGCAGAATGTCCCTAGGAGTTTGTTGCCAATAGTAAGTTTGAATGTTTTTGCGGGAGTCGGCAGTATGCTGCTGACCTTCTTAGAAGCAACTAGTGCAACGGATCGCTTTATCAGTATATTAGATTTGGCTTCTCTGTGCTTTAATGAGGAGTCATGCATGCAGTTCCTGTACGACGAGGGCCTGCTGAGGACTCGAATGCTATGCAGGGAATGTGATGTGCCCTAGAGCGAAACCTACAGTCCCCCATCTTTGCCATTCCAGCGCATGGGGCTCCGTAAATGGATTTTTTCTCCACTCGAAAATTAAAAAATAAATAAAGATAAATAAAAAAGAACGATAATTAATAAAAATAATATAAATATAATAATATAATACTATTAAATATAATATATATATAAATAATATATATAATATTAAATAATAATAATAATAATAATAATAATAATAATAATAATAATAATAATAATAATAATAATAATAATAATAATAATAATAATAATAATAATAATAATAATAATAATAATAATAATAATAATAATAATAATAATAATACAATAAAATAATATAATATGTTGTTTTCTGGTGCCTTGCATCTGGCAATGAAGCCATTAGCATTATATTATAATATAATATAAAATAAATAAAAAAGAACGATAAATAATAAAAATAATATAAAGATGATATATATAATATAAATCTAATAACATTAAAAATAATAATATAAAATAAAATAAATAAACAAAAAAAGAACGATATAGTAAACATAATAAAAATATAATAATATTAAATATAATAAATATAATATATATAATATATAAATATATATATAATAAATATAATAACATTAAATAATAAAATAATAATAAATATAAGTATAATATATAGTATTATATATAAATAATATATATAATATAAATGTAATAATCATCATCATACACGATAGCGGTATGTCTGTGGCGGCAACAACGCGAGTGAGTGCATTTGTATTTAATGCATTGGCAAAGAAAACTAGTGTAGTGTAAAAAGCAATGTTGGCAGATGTGAAAATTGTCTGCTAGTCATGCAGTGAAATCTAGTGGGCGATTGTGAAACTACTGTCGGCGCATGCGCAGTAAGTAAGTTCGGACTTAGAATCTGGCTGACAAGTGGAAAGTGAGCTGTTCTAAACTTGAGCCAACTTTTCAACATTTTGGTATTAGACTTTCTTGTTATTCACAACATGAGAAATTTGCTGTTAAAGTCTGGCAGATCATTTCACTTCCACTCTGTATATACCTATATGGTATGTTTCACAATGCAATGAATTATTATAATTTTAATTGGCAGATAAATAAATACAAATAAGTGATTTTTGAGGGGAACTGTCCAAACAATGACTGCTGATGTCTAATAATTCTTCAGTAAGAACCATGCGCCATCTTTTAGATTTCTTAGCCTGAATACTTCCTGTGGCCTGAAGTTTATTGTAAAGTTCATGGATTATTGTATGGCCTGGAACTTTTACCCCTGGAAATCTTTTTGCAAACTGTACACTTACGAATCATATAGTTTGGAATTTCATCAATAATGTCAAGGTCAATTATTTACTTGTTGTAAATTATTTTCAGAAAAGGTTCAATTTCATCAGTGATATTCATTACATACCTCTTTGCACCTTGAAGAAATTTCACAATACTTGCTCTCTTTGTTTTTGGGTCCCCTAACTTTTACACCATCTGTAACTTTATCTTTTCCAGTAAAGAATTTCTGCACTTCTAGCTCTTGAGTTCATTGCCATTCACTCCTTCCTGTTCAGGTTTACTATTGTGGTTTTCTAATTCATTGTTCTTGTCACTCAAATCTGCATCACTTTACTCCAGCTCCTCTGTAAAATCTCCAAAGGTTTAATTATCACTGTCTTCTAATAGTTTACATCAGGCCTGTCAAACATTACTCCAAAGGCATAAAGAGAGGTGTCCCCCTCCTTAACTGCATAGCACACCTTAGGTAGGACTGGTTTTCACTTTATTTTTCCCCAGTTTTCTGCTTTGATTGTCACAAAGGAAGGGAAGGTAGTGGAATATCTTCACACCTGGTGAGTACTGTTTGTCAGCCCTGGTTTACACATTTCCTCATGTGATAAATCCTTTGAACTGAGTGTGTAGATTTATCAATGATAGTAATAGATATATATATTTACTTTCAAAGCTATTGAAAAGAAATAGTTTAGGAAACACTATTTATTTTCTTAAGCTATTTATACCAGAAAGAATTAATTCAAGAAATATAATTTTAAAAGCTTTCAAAGCCCCATATTTAGCACTTTAGTTATGTAATTAAGGGATTTTATATTTTTCAGCTTTCGGCAGCAGTATTGGCCTGCTGGGTGAATTTAGCAAGTGGTGCGAGCTTGGGCTATGCAACACCAGCCTTACCATCACTGCAGAGTCCGGAATCAAAAGTGTACATAACAGAAAATCAAGGATCTTGGGTGGCATCACTGGTAATGCTTGGTGCATTAGGTGGTGGTGCCCTAGCTGGACCATGTATTTCATTAGGAAGGCGCCGAGCACTTTGGCTTACTGCAGTTCCTTTAGTACTTGCATGGATATTAATAGCACTTGCCCCCAATGTGTGGGCCCTATATGTGGCACATATAGTACTTGGAACATGTCTTGGTGTCATATGTGATGCATCACAACTGTATGTTAGTGAAACAGCCTGTGCACAATGGCGAGGATCATTAGGATGTATACCAGTTCTTATGTTTAATATTGGTATCCTGGTCTGTTACACAGCCGGAGCATGGCTCAGCTGGGAAAAGCTTGCCATTTTTGGAGGAGCTCTTACACTGCCTTCTTTACTATTTCCATTAGTGATTCCAGAATCTCCAAGTTTTCTTGTAGCCAAAGGACACACAAAGGAAGCCATCCTAGCATTGCAGTGGTTACGAGGAGCAAGTTATGATATAACTTCTGAATATCAGGTACCTAGCATACCTCTAAACAGTTTACAGATTGTCACAGAAAATTTTGAATGGAGTATGTCAGCTTATGCTAATAAAAATTTCACAGTGTGCATCTGAAGCATACACATTAATGATTTGTAGGAGTATTTGAGTTGACCTAGGGATACTTTTAGTTTCACTTAGCTTACTTTTTATTCAGATAAAAATATAAAAAGTAATTTAAGTGAAACTAAAAGTGTCTATAGGTTGACTCAAATATTTCTACAAATGATTTGAAAAGTTTCATTGTTTATATCACTTCATATAGCTATGTTAAGTGGAAGATACATTAATATTTTCACATGCATTATCCAATATTTAAAGGTTATTCTCCTAATACTGAATGTTGCAATTGCAAGTTCTGTGCTTTACATTTTCACCTTATTCACCATATCTTTTAATAATTTAAGTTCCATTACCAGGGCAGGTCTTCCATAGTAGCCACAGAACTGCTGCACTTTCACTTTAAAGGTCAATTAGAAATAATATTCTGTATTGTAACTTCGGTCGACTCCTTAGTGCGGTGGTAGCACTGCTGCTTACCAAGCAGGAGACCTGGGTTCTATTTCTGGTATTGATGTGGGGATTTTCTCCTACTGGGAGGCCTGATTCAGGGTGCACTCAGTCTCATTAGGTCACTGAGGGGCCAATTGAGTTACTTGATTGAAAAGGAAAAGCCCCTGGTTGTGAAGACAGTGTAACTGGCCGGGAGGGACAGGGTTCTGACCATGTCCCACCACCAGTACTGCACCCTGCTCATGACACATGTGATGGGCAGAGGCAGAGAATGCAGCAGCAAGGCAGAGGCCTAGGTACAGAAAGGGCTATTGCCCCTCGGGGTTATTATTATGCCTTTTAGGTGAGCTTTTATATTTTTCTTTGATAGATTTCATTATTTTCTTACATGGCTGAGACTATATCTTCTTACCATGTTACCCTAAGTGTATTCTTTTCATGTCAGTTAGAAACTGAGCAGATTTTGACTGTCTTAGGGTGCTTGCTGCAGTGATATATCATGGAATAATTTGGGGACATAAGAGGTAGGGTAGTATGACAGGGGTATGTCTGGGAAGAAGAAGGAGCCCAGTAGACCATGGCCCACAAGCCTGGATTACACTGTATATAGTATTGACACTAGCTGTGAATGTCTTAGAACATTGATAATTCATAAAGTTGGTTGCTTCTTAGTTCCATTACTTACTGGCCATCATTATGAACATTACAACATTTTTCTGAAAAGATGCTCTTAAATATGTACTTTATATATAAAGCTGATATCTTTATTTTTATGTAATTACTCAGGAAATCCTCTTCATTTTATTACACTTTATATAACAGAAAAATCATAATTAGTGCACAATGAAATCTAATTGAAGGAAAAATGTAATGCCATTAAAATATACAATTTAAATTAAAAAAAATTTCTTTGCATTTTTTCTTGTCTTTCCTTACAGTCCATTTATATGCCACCTTTAATATCTAAGGTCATATCGGCAGCTTTCTCTTTGGAACATTTCACATCAGCAATGATTCTCATTTTATGGTTTGTATAACTTTAGATATGTTTATGTTGATATTTCTTTGTAAACATTAAATTTACACACACATTTACACTATCAATCATACTTCCAGACTCTAGGGAAGATGGGGAATAAACCTCGTTAAAGAAGAATTCACATTCTGTAGCCAAGAATCAAACATGGGACCTCTGGATTTGCAAATTAAATTAAAATTATTTTGTTGTTTAACAATGTTGTCAATTGCCAGGATCACCTCAGCGCCATCAGTGTGCCGGAATTTCGTTCCGCAGGAATTCTTTTACATTTAGTAAATCTACTGACATGGACGTGTCATTTTTAAGTACACTTAAAAATCATCAGTCTGGGCTACGACCTTGGGATCAGTAGGCCATCCAACTGAGCCACCTAGACTGACACTGGATTTGGAAGCTAACATGCTAACCACCAGACTGCAGAAAAATGTCTTACATTATTTCTGAAAATTACATTACAGAGGGTATTTACATTTCTAAATGTTCAATATGCTTGGCTAACAACTAACTTGCTGTTTAAACAGCTTATAGTAATCTCAATCTCCTGGATGCAGCCAAATATGTATTACTGTACTACTACATATTTTATGCTCAACCATGCCATAATGCAGTGCTTATATGCCACTGTAATAGACCTCATTATATCCACCTCTTCATAACAATATTGCTATCTATCAATCAAAAGACCCACATGCAGTAATCAATACTTTGCATTTGGACACATTGCCATGCAGCTGAAAGTGAAACTATTTATTCTCATATGTTCAACTGAATAACAACCAGTTTGGGTTTAAAAAAACTAAAATTGTCTGACATGAGTGAAAGTGATTAAATTCAGTTTGTCTTCTTATTTTTGAAAGTCTGTTTATTTAAAGTTATAGCATATAGACTGTATCATTGTGCCGAGGCCAACATAACAATAAAATCAATAATTTCACAGTTGAAGGTGCAACTATCAATTCTCACATGTACAATTGAATAACAAATACATGTTGGACATCAGTGACAGTAACATGCAGAGCAGGATATTAAAAACATGTTTTAAACTTAGGCATAAATAGTCGTATGAAACTTGAATATAATGAGAATTTAGATGCTTGAATGAATATTATGAAACTTACTACTCATTTCATAAAATATAGTCACATCTTATTTGCTGCCATTTTGCTCTTACCACATAATATACTATAGAATCATTCAGCTAGGAGGAAAATAAGCTTTATTATAAATAAATGTAGAATGATTACAAAAACAAATGCTAATGCATAAGAAAGTTATTTGTTACTTCAGATTTTCTTCTTGTTTAAGAACTGATTGCAGTTCAAGCATTTGTCAGTTTTAATGTGATAAATTAATGAAATAACCCAAATGGGCTACAGCCCTACTGTATCTTACACTTGTGTGACAACGTTTTGTCGGTTCGCCACGTGCTCCTAGAGTGTTACTCTCTAGCGCACCTTCGGGATTCTCTGCAGCTGCCTGCCAGACTTGCAGAGGTCCTAGCGGACGACAAAACAGCGGTTGATAGAGTTTTTAATTTTTTAGCGCAGTGCAATATAAATTTGAGGATTTAAAATTTTTAATTATCTGTTTCTGATTTTGGACATATTTATCACCTTGTTTCATATCTGGCTATTGCCACTGCTTTTTACCTTTGTATATTTTTCTTGTTGCTAGCATTTTTATTTTTTGAGTGAAATTTATATCTGGCTATTGCCATGAGTCTGTTAAGGGCGCTGATGACCTAGAAGTTGAGCGCCCTTAAACCAAATCCAATCCAATCCAATCCAATGTATCTTACACTAACTTTTGAGGTAACAGTAAATTTTACCAAAGTTTTCCTAAGCTATCTGTTTCAATCATATACACCGAAACCTCATCTATCCGGACTCACTGGGACCAAAGGCAATCCGGAAAATCAAAAATCCAAGTAATCTGGGTTATATGGGTAATATGCAAAACAAAATTCTTAAATCCTTAAATAAGCACACTTACCGCTTATGACGATAAAAACTATGTCTTATAACAAAATTATGCACAGTACATAGTACCTGTTGTTTACAAGACATTAAAAATATAAGATTCTTGATCACAAAAAATCACACCATTTAACAAAGAATTGATCCACAGTCTTCTATTTTAAACATGTGTGGCATTTGAATGAAGTTTGAATTACACTCCCAAACACTTTGATAAGATACGAAAACAACCTGGTTGAAACACACAATAAACTTAATGAAAATGGTAGCAAAACTGAGGAGATAGAGGGAGGTATAGTGATGGGTCCAACGCTTTCTTCCAGTGCTATTTATAGCTGGTGAGACAAACCGCATCAGCACCATGTGACATATTAATAAATCTTTCTTAAACTCAACAGGTAGTATTTTATAGTACAGTGTGTATTACCATAATTTATTGTACAATTTATGCAAGAACCATACATTCCATAAGGCTAAAAGGTGAATATTTGTTGTAGATCCTTATAGTTATCTTTTTTGCTATCATAGTTAAATTTATTATCCAATGTGAACATAGAAAACTATCTACAAATCTGATGTGGATAACCCAGAGATTCGGATAAATGAGGGCTGGATAAATGAGGTTTTACTGTATTTTCAATACTTTTTCACTTCTTGTAGCATATCTTCAGATAATTTAGGTATATTTTTAATTTTTTATGTACACTTTGTCTTAAAAATTGATAGTTGTGAAGATTGCCATGTTTACAAGTGCTAGACAAAATAGATTTTAAATACTATAATTACTAAATGCAAAATAGTAAGTCAACATTTTCTATTCCAGGAATTACTGAGTTGTGAAAAAGGTCCCAGTTTACTAGAAAGGTTGAAAGGTCTTGGAGATCGTGATATACTACGTCCTCTACTTCTCACAAGTGCTGTTCGTGCTCTAAGTCGTTTCTGTGGTCTACGTGCAATACTTTCCTATACACAAAGTATACTAGTAAGCTCACAGTCTAGCCTTGATGCAGGCATTGCCACAGTGATAACTGGTGCTGTCCAGCTGTTAGCAACATTAATTGCATGTCTCATTCTGGACAAAATGGGTAGAAGAAAGCTGCTCATGGCATCACAGGTAAAAAAAAAGAAAAAAACCAAAACTATGCTTGCATTGCTTTTAAATTACTTACAAAACTAATAATATTAATATGTATATACAAGGTTGCTGAGATGAATGGTAGGGTTTTGGGAATTCACTGTAAAGCATGCATTATGTGTAGTGGATTGAAAGCACCTGTAACTAATTCAGCAACTCAGTTACTTTCAAGTGTTTCTTATTTCTTTTATTGTTTCATTATCACAATAAAGTCGTTGTTGGTAACTTTAACATTTTTTTGTTATGCACCACTACTAACATCACAGTCTGCATGCAAACGACCTGTACAGAAGTGCTTATTGGTTTCTTCAAACTGTTTTTTTTTTACAGTCTCTGCAATGGAAATCTTTATATGGTAACAAAAACAATACACTGACTTTACATGGTTTTATTTTTTAACTTCTCCGTACAATTAGTACTTGGTCATATTGCCCATAACTTTTATCACTTTCAGGAGTCTCCTAGGTAGTGAGTCTGCTAGGTATTCAAAATATTTTTGTCCATTTCCACCCACAAGTTCCTCAAAAACTTCCTGTAGCTCCATAATACTTGATGGTTGTAGCTCTTCTATTTTATTTTTAATTTATTTCCAAGCATTTTCTATCAGATTTAGATCAGGAGAGTAATCAGGCCATTTAAGTACAGGTATATTATTATCTTTTAGGAACTTCTAAACCATCTTTGTCCTATGTGCAGGGGCACTATCATGCATGATGTACTGACACTGGTGAATCGGCCTTTATGTGACCAAATACTGTTGTAACACTTCTAAATAGTTACTTCCCTTCATTGTGACATTCTTTGGGAGAAAGTACAAGCCACTTCTACCATAATTGCCACTAAAAGCACCCCATACAATCACACTTTCTGGATGTTTAACAGTTTTGACAGTAAACTTTGGATCATATCGTGACACATTTTTTTGGCCTCCTCACCATTTTGGACTTTCCTCTGACCAGTTTGAAAGTGCTTTCATCAGAAAACATTACTTTATGCCAGTCCTCTGATGTCAAGTGCTGATACGTCTTGCAAAAATTTATGCTTTTCTTCTTCATAGCTTCAGTCAGAAGAGGCTTCTTGGCTGCACACCGACTTGGTAAACCTAAGTCTTTTTGAAGTCGATGCTGAATGGTCCTTATTGCAACATTGTTGAGAAGGTCTGGCTGTTTCTTCTTTAACCCTGCCACTGTAATCCATGGATCAGCCATCACTTCACGTTTTAGCAGGTCATCAGTTCTTGTTGAAGTCTTTCTCTTACCACCTGAGCCCATTTTTCGTCTTGGTGTGGCGCCAGGTGGAAAAGATGCTGCTACCACTTTTAGGTCATAAATAGTTTGTCTTGAAACCTTTAGACGAGCGGCTACATGAATTACAGAGGTACCTACCTCCAATAGAGTTAAAGCACGTTCTCTCTTCAAAAGTCTTCTCCTCAGAAGTGAGCTTCTTGCATCCCATTATTTGTATTATAATCAGAAATGCACAGTTTTAAAAATGGCACTGAGGTCCAAAATTTAATAACGACAAACTGGAAACAGAATACTCTATGCAAATGCTAGAGACTGTCTGAGATCTGGCCTGCTAATAGAAGCAAGCTGCTGCTGTGCACTCAGGAATCACGTGATCTGCAGCTCCGCCCACTCCTTTGTATAGTGACAGGAGAAGGACAACTGAGCACACTGTATATGTAAAGATCTTCCTTGCGTTAACAATGTAAAGATTTCTATTGCAGCAACAGTATATTATCTATTATTAGTCTACAACAGGACCTCTCAGGGTGCATGCACCTTAAAAAAAATTATTTTGTTGTTTAATGATGCTGTCAATTGCTAGTATCATATCAGCATCGCTGGTGTGCCAGAATTTCGTCCTGCAGGAGTTCTTTTACATGCCGGTAAATCTACTGACATGGAGCTGTCGTTTTTTAAGCACACTGAAAAATCATCGGTCTAGGCCAGATTTGAACCCATGACCTTGGGATCAGTAAGCCAACATCTAACCCCCTGAGCCACGTAGACTGACAATGGTTGTGCATGCACCGATGCATTGCATGGTGCAAGGTGCAAAATACAACTATGAAAAGTTGACCTTAGTGGAAACTTCCACTTCTCTCTCACTTGCTTTGCTGTCTTCCTCTTCCTCATTTTCAGCATTGTTTCTTCCACACTGTGCAATGTTTATGTGTAGTGCATAGTAATAAACTTGTTAATTTGGTTTTTAATACCAAATCTAGTCTTCTGTTTTAATGATCTAGAAAGCACTGGCCTAAACCTCATTTTTGGATAAAGAATGCTCTTCTCCAAGATGTAGCAATCTCTTTAATTCCCCCTCTCTAGCATCCTCTAGGATTTAACCTTATATGTACTCTGTTACAGTGTCTTTCAACAGATGATTTTCTTACCCATGTAGTTACTGTATCACAGATGAGGTATTTGGCTCTATGGTCACAACTTGTATATCTTGTATATCAAACCAATTTGGCTGAAATTTATATCACAATATAAATTTTCCTAAGAAATGTGTGTTACTGGTTTATTAAGAAGTAATATTTAATACAATGCAAGATTATCATAATTCTTAAAGTATGTAATGTGTTAAGCCACATCTTAGGACTGGAGAGATTAAATCCTATGTTTCTTAGGAATTGCAGCTTTTCTATTCAGGAACATCACCGACTGAAGCGTGTTAAAGCCACTTGCTGGTAACAAGATGCTGTTGAGAAGAAGCTGTGAGGAAGGACTGGAAGGAGGATGAGGGTGGTCCTAGTAGTGGTCATCTAATGTAGCTCTTATTAATTTTTGTATTTTGTAGAGGTGTCAACAAGGTGACTCAAATGTTACTTAAACATACACCTTATCTTTGTTGAAGCTATCTGGATTTGTAAATATTTTTATAGCCTCCAAGATTAGGCACATTTATACAGTAAAATCTGCCTAAACTGGACCCTCTGTGTACAGAAAGCTGGATAAATGGAAAATAAAACTTGGAATGGAGCTATTTCCTATGTTATATACTACTCTAAAACAGAAAACTGCCTAATGCAGAATAGAATAATTTTCTGGAGCAGTGTGCTTAAAGTGAGTGAGTGGGCGGATGGATGGATGGGTGGGTGGGTGGGTGTGTGAGTGAGTGAGTGAGCGAGTGAATGAGTGAGTGAGTGGGTGAGTGCATGGGTGGGTGAATGAGTGAGTGAGTGAGTGAGTAGTGAGTAGTGAGTGAGTGAGTGAGTGGAGTAGAGTGGAGTTTAAAGATTTGTCAACAAAGTTTGCTTAAATAAGTTTGCTAAGATGGGTATGAGTAACAGACTTCATGCTACACTTTTAAACTGACAGTCATTAATCTTGAATGCAACTGTGCTTGCACTGATGTTTTAAGAAGCATTTATGTGAGATTTACTTGGCACAAGTTAGTTATTGATGGAGAAACTATCAGAAAAACTGCAATTATTATATATAGGTTAAATATAAGGCAAAAGGTACAGACACTTTATTTACAGACCTTTATTTTAAATGTTCCTTCATGTAATTCTATGCAATTCTATGCAATCACATGCTTATTTTCTCTACTGTGTACTACTCACAGTAAGTAGCAAAAAATTGTGTTCCACCAGAAATAAATGGTTTGGGACTCCCAGACTCCCTGATGCCCCACTGACCTCCCCCCCCCAACTTAAAACGAAAGCATTTGTGTTTCTGTGTATGTGAGTGTGAACAGCATAACTTTAAAATATAAACTCTGTTAAATATGAAACCTGCTATCAGCATCTGCCAAGGGTGTAACACATAGGTTTTCAAGAAAATACCCCAAGCACAAACTACTCTTTATATTGAAAAATTTAGAAAATTTTGATTTTGTCAAAAACAGCTTTAATAGTTTTGATTAAAATAAGTGCCCAGATTTTTTGCATTCTCTTTTATTAAAATGCAACCCTTTGTAAGATTGAAATTCATAAAAAAGGAAAGAAAAAAAAAAAGGTTCTGTAACAATCTCATTCCTTTTTAGGCAATTTTATTGTATAGTCATAATGTATATAGAGTGGAAGTGAAATAATCTGCCAGACTTTAGCAGCAAATTTCTCTTATTGGGAATAACAAGAAAGCCTAATACCAAACTAATGAAAAAATTAGTTTTCTGGAAAAAATATTTTTATCAAAAAATTTATCATCACTTGGCTGAATTATTATTGATTAAAGGTACATCACATGGCAGCAGTGCAGCCACCATGTGCATGTATTGGTTCAGCTCATGTGCCTTCTACAGCCGTATGCCGTATAATGTGCTTTATTATACGTGTTCGTTATACGGCGTTATATGACTGTACTGCTGCAAAGTGATGCACCAGAGAGCGAACGTTATGGGTAGGGAACAAGGAAAGAAACATTTGTCGTGTCACAAATTGTCAGAACGTTAACTTATGCAGCAAAGGATAATGATAACATTACAAACTGTAACACTCAATATTAATGTACTTATTTACACGCACTTCCTCAGATGCCAATTCCTTAAAAAAACTGTACACTTTAAAAATAATGTTTCTGGCCTGAGAGCGGAGTGCTTTACCTTTAGTACATGTAAACATGTGAATTTTCTTCTTATTGAAGTTACAGAAAGCACAAATTGCATTACGGATCTTGAACAGAACTAAAGAATTCGCACGCGGCTGCAGTGATCTGTCGTCAGTTAATTTATGAAATAAATATACGCAGTTCCTAATAACACTTCATAATGTCTTACTCCGTAACTGTGTAATGAAAAGGAATAAAATACACAGGCTAGATTGGAAGTTGCATACAAAAGCATAAACATGAGAGTCAGTTGTTTATTCTCGAAGCGATAATTCGAGAGAAACCATATGTCATAGAAAAATGTCCTTTGTACAGGCTGCCTCAAAAATTCTTGCCACATACACCAAGGCATATTAGAATGTCGAATTTCCAGTAATAATTTTGGGCACATGAAAAAGAGAAATCTTTGTTGCTCATGCTTGTGCTGTGCACTCCAAACTAGGCAACGCTGCACGACTGTGATAGGACAGTCACTCTAGACGAGCCCTCTTGAGCTCTGCCTCATGTGCTTTCAATACCATATGCCTTATAGTCAAATATGTAAACAATAACACATACATTTTGTTTAAACATTTTACAGTGGAGCGTAAATTCACATTATAAATTATGCTTTGTTAAATTCAATACAAAATAACGGTTAATGCACAAGGTATTTCATGCAAGAGTGACATAACCTTTGGAATGCTCAATGCAGGTAACCTAACCTCCAGCCATTAGCTGCCAGTTTCTGTACCAATGCTTCATACATATGTAGGGGAAAGGCGGATAGTATGGGTCAGCGGGTAATTGGACCATTTAGTGTTTCTCAATTTACCGCTAGGTAGCAGATGCATACATTGTCAAAGTTACAGCTCCTTCATCGCTCCATTTTGTTATAGAAGTTAGATGATGTAAGTGCTTTGTTTTGGCTGCCACAACATTTTGTTTGTTTTCATGTGGTCGAGTTGCTACTGTGCATAACTTTTGTGATCATTGTTTGCTGTTAAAAGTAAGGAGTAAAATTACCAAACTAGTATTAACGTTCAGCTGGACTATTATAGATTATACTGCGGTAATGTAATTCCGGTTGCTCAAGCCATTTTCGTTTTTCAACATGTTTAAGTGTACAATGTCGGTCGGGTAGTATGGCCCAAACAAATATAGGGTAGTATGGGCCACCTAAGTAAATTGTAAATTTTATTTTTAGGACAGGATGCCAAAGTTCAAGAAGAAACCTGAAGGTGAGTGTCATGAAGAGTGGAAAGAGGATGCTATGAAACAGGCAGTTTCATGCGTCTTAGAGGGTCAAATGACTACAAGAGCTGAAGCTGATTGGTTTAAGGTTCCTAGAACCACCCTTCAAAGAAAAAGAAAATCTGTTTTAGGAAACCAGCAAACCAACATGAAACCCCAGATGGGCTTTTTCAAACCAACATTTGAAGAAGAGTTTGAATCAATATTAGTAGAGCATATGAGAGATTTGGATTCAAGGTTGGAAAGAAATACAAGGAACTTGAAAAAGAAGCTGTAAAAGAGATGAAGAGGCAGTTAAAATTTGAGAAACAACAGAAATAGGAAGGAGTTAGACCTGGAATCCAGATTGAAAAGGAAACCAAACCGCAAGGAAAGAAGAAAAAAGAAATCAAGCCTATAAATTATAGCAATTCAAAGGTGGGCACATCAAAAGAAGATGCAACATGTGATAATGTATACTGCATTATGTAAGGGGAGAGTTTTGAAGAAAACTGGATCCAGTGCAAAGCATATGAGGAGTGGGCTCATGAACTTTATGCAGTAATTGAAGACCCTTTGTCTTATTATTGTGATTACTGTAAAAACAATAACTGTTAGATGAAGCTTAGTTAAACCCTTGTTCCTTTTTATGAAAATTATGATCTGATTTTCATGACAATTTTTGTTCACAAAAAACCATACTTTATATTTGTGTGAATACAAATTACTTTTGTCAATTAAATTTTTACTTTTTTATTTTGAATAGCTTCATATATAGATAAATAAACATTCTGTATGTTATTGTACCCCAAAAGTATTTTATTTAATTTAAAATCCGTCTTTTTTGTATGGCCCATCCTACTCGATCTTTTCTCCGGCCACCAAATATAAGCCTTTTTTAAAACTTCAATGTGTGTGTGTGTCTCTTGACTATCATAACTTTCTAAATCATATACATATAAGAATGCTCAAAGAAATGCTTTAATGTATCGGTGACCTTTTTTGAGCAAAATCAAACATATTATAAATGTTTTTCCTTAAGGGGCCCTTATTATCTGCCGTTTCCCTATGTTTAACAGACAGTATGAAAATTACATGTGTTCACAACGTGTGTTTTAGAAACAAACTACCTTACTATTTACTATGAACATGAATATCTGTTAGGTCCCTACCATTCAGTAAATAAAGTGAATAAGGCAACTGGCTTTTGCCCAGCGTGCATGCCCAGTAAGTAGACTTTGACTTAGCATGTACTTGTTTCATTTCAAGTGAATTTATGTATTTCTAACTGATTGGAACACATTTAAAGTTTCTTTTTTATGTTTCTATCATATTTCTGACTTCCTAAGGATGTAATACTGTAAATGGTGTCGGAAGTTAGTAAATAATTTTGTGCGGCATTTATAAGAAGAATCTGATTCCAAGTGAGGTTGTTATCTTATCATGGCATAAGCCTCTCAAATAGAACAGGCCAGATATTCACACATTTAAACATGCCAAATAAAATCTTTGTAATAAATGTAAGATTTGAGGTAATGTTTTCATAACAGCCATAACCTTACTATTTCATGTAATTTTCTAGTGTGGTGCAGTGCGACAAAACATCTGAAATCAGTACTTGGCTGATACTTAAATGATTTTTATAGAGCATTAGAATATTAATTAAGGCTTCACGGGTGATCAGGCGTGTGAGGTTTAAAAACATTAAGCTTTCGGCCATTGTAGACTCCATGGCCTTCATCAGAATGCCTTAATTAATAACGCGCACCGTGAAAGCGTGAAAGCTTTAAATCTAGCATTAGAGTAGTTCAGTGATCCTCCAGTAGTTGAGTACCCGAACAACAGATAGTGCCACGTTGCCACACACTCTCATCTTTAAATGTGATTATTTAACGATTTAATTAAAAAAAAGTTATTGGAATTTTTTGTTAGTTTACATCCACTGTCTCACCTCCTTCAGTCTGGTGGATTATTTCACTTCCATTCTGTATTATGTTTAAAACTTAGAGAATGCTCTGCCAAAGCTGACTTTAAAAATTCGGTTTCTTTTGCAAGTATGTGTATTTATTTATTCTGCATTTACCACTGCATTTAGTCATTTAGTCATTCATGCATTTTTCATTCTGAATAAATTCTATGTAAATGACAACCATAAGAGTTGGCAACATAAAAAATGTGAGTCATGTTATGTTTATGTAATGGTTTTTTATGGCATTAAACATTTCTGAGATAGTCTTCATTATGGTTTATATCTTCAAATATCATTTTTGAAATTCTAAGTAGCCATTTAATTGTTTCTCCAAGTCATGTAAGAGATAAATTTTAAAGCCAGTATATAGTGAACCCCTTTCTAAAGATTTGATTACCCCTACAGCCACCTTATCTTCATTATATCTACAAGAAAGTGTGCATTGAAACCATATGTGCATATATTTATCTCAATTGATATGAAGTACACAGAAGAAAAAGTTTTTGTAAGAATAATTTATGGAAGAGTGGTTAGAGGATATAACATGAAAGTAACATGTCACATTTTTCTTAACTATGCAATTAAAATATTTTGCACTCCCCAGTGGAGAGCAATTTTATGTGCTATTAACTATAGACAGGTAATGGTATGTTGGATATGCATAAAAGGTAGATGTTCGTAATTTTTACTACTTTATTGAACATTAATAATACAAGAAGATATAAAGCAAAAAAGTAACTTTTTAATGTGGAAGCATTATTTAAAAATCTTACAGTGCATTTCACTTAAGTCTGATCACTAATTGCAATTGACACATGTCACAGCCCAATGTTCCTTGCACAATGCCTTTCTGCAATGGTTACAATAGATGGCTGTCATTCTCCTCTGATTTTCAGGACATATGTAGCAAACATTCTGTTTTCCTGGTGGTGGTAGTAATGATGGTGGTGGTGGTGATGGTGGTGGTGTTGGTGATGATGATGGTGGTGGTGATGGTGGTGATGGTGATGGTGGTGGTGTTGGTGATGATGGTGGTGGCAGTGGCAGTGGGGTGTCGGTGGTAACAGCGATTGAGGTAAACCTTCATCTTGTGTTTTGGTGTTTAGATTCTCCTCAATAGCTCTCTTCAAAAATCATTGTAGTGCTGGTGCAACCAGGTGATACTCCATCCAAGGTTTTGTCAGTACTTCACAAAGTTCTGAATGTGAACCATTAATTACGTCAAATAAATTAAAAGTTTGCTAAAACAACTGTTTATATAGCATTTACCTAAGATGCCAAACATAAGGACAAAAACAACATGAAACAGTGGAATACACTTACCTTGACTCCTAGTGGAGTAAGCTGCACTATAGGTAAACATTCGTCATATTTATGACGTGATGTCCAGAAGTTAGGTAAATATAAATTCTTCAAATGACGAGAGCTCTCTGAGTTATAACAATGACCTCACCAGGAATGTACTCAGAGTATCGGGTGGTTATGCACAAACAAACTGTATCACTAAATGAAAATAAAATGTAGCATCATAATTTTTATGAACCTCACCTGTCTAGGGTTAATAGAGAGAGGAAAACTCAGAAAGCTACAAGCGTATTTCTGATGAAATCTTCCCTTGACTGCTGTGTGTCATACTTTAACTTAAAATTGTTTAATGAAGCTTAAGAGAGTGGTGACTGCTTTAATCAATAGAGAAAGTCTCAAATTATCTGCTAAGTTGATTGAGATATTAATTAACAATTGTTATCAGCTATTTAAAATAACAAGCACTACTGTCTGATTACACCAGCTTTTACCAAATTATTTAACTACTAAAGTACTGATGTAGGTATTTAGCAGGCTGATTATCACATTATATCACATTTTGCCCAAAAAAGATACATTTTAAGTATTAAATAAAGGAAAAATTATTTCTAAATTTACCAAACAGCCCTATATTTAGCCTTTAAAATAATTATTTTCATGGTAGACCTCTTTTGTTATTTTCTCTGTACTATATTGTACAGCTTTCCAATATGTGCTCAGGAAATTTGAGTAACTGGTGCTTTGAAGCAAGTAAAAATCACAATGTCTTTAAAGACAGAGAAGCAATTATTTGCTTCAAGTATTTGTTAATGAAGCATATAATGTAATTTAGTTCAAAGGGTACCGACAAGAATTTTTTTATCTATTCTCTTATGAATATTTCCAAAAGTGACATTTATGTGTTAAAGTATGGTGGTGATGGTTATAACCAGGGAACAAACCTTTGTACAGGAAGCAAAAAGTTGTATAGTATGGATTATAGGAAGTGGGAGGGGTCAGACTATCACGTAATCACAGCATAGAGGAGGCCAGGTACAGTTGATGCATGAATGTTGTAGATACATTGTTGCATAACTCACATTCAATGCTGTCACTATTTGCAGTAAAATATTCACTTCCAAATTCTTGCACAAGTTGAGCAATATGTGAATATTTTGATTTTCATGCTGGAGGCATTTTACCCTGTGTGTGGAACTACTGAACACATTTGCGACACTATGCACTGTAGACAGTGAGCCCAGTGTGTTTTGTGCTGTCACTCATGCAATGATGTCATGTTCTGCTCATGTGGTAACTTGCGATCACCTCATGTTGTGATACTTGTATAAAAGTTCAAACCCTAATTATAACAAAGTTGATAATGGAAGGCAGTGATGATGACACTGAATTATCCTTAGGATACATGAATAACTGTAGCTCTTTAGATATATTAGTATCATACTGTATGTGCAAGATTTGTCTTTCTTTCCATTTATAGTTGCCATCAATATCTCAAGTCATATCAGCAGCTTTTTACTTTTGGAGCAATTGCTCACCAAGGAATGATGTTCCTTGTTTACAGTTGTACTAATCTTTGGGTTGGTATTACATACACACATTTACACTTGCAGACTCTATGAGGGTTAGAGAGGAATTCTAACTAAAGAAACATTCTCACCCTCCAGTCAGGAGGAACCTTTGACTTTGGAGATCAACGTGTAAATGTGCAAAATTTGTTGGGTACTGTGTTCACAAGGAAATGATAGTAATTGAGGTGTAGAATTGTTTGCTGTTGATATATGTGGGGACAGCCTCCGTAGCACAGTTGGTAGCGTGTTTGCCTCTGGCACAGAGAACCCGGGTTCAATCCCTGGTACCAGTAAGAGAATTTTATCCCCTCTGGGAGATCTGGCACAGGGTGCACTCAGCCTCGTCAATTCCGGGGGGACCAATTGAGGAGCTACTTGACGGAAAAGTAGCGACTCCAGGTCGGGAACTGGCTGGGAGGGATCGGGATGCTGACCGCGTACCATCCCCCAGTGCTGTACCCCACCAATCACGCCTGTAGTGGGCCGAGGTGGGGGAAGGAGCGGCTGGGCGGTAAGGCTTGGCTCTTCATGGGCTGTTGTGCTGGGGCTTAGTTTTAGTTTTAGATATATGTGGGATCAAAGCCTAGAGGTCTGAATATCAACGAAAACTTGTGCACATAGTATTTACTATACCTATAGCATTTTCCAGCTACATCCATAGTAATCTGCATTATTATTTTCAGGCAATAATGGCACTGTCGCTTATAAGTCTGGCGAGCTATCTCTACTACAACAGCGTCTTAACTCACACAGAGACTGTATCTTTGGGATGGCTGCCTCTTACTGCAATATTAATGTACATAGTGGCAAATTCAGTGGGACTGGGCCCACTGTCAGGAATTATGATTGGAGAAATTGTACCTCAAAGACATAGAAGCATAGCCAGCTCCATTACAGGATCTATCAGTTGGCTCAGTGCATTCATTGTTACTAAAACCTTTCTTGATTTACGTGATGTTCTTCATCTCTATGGTGCTCTGTGGTTGTACAGTGGAGTTTGTTTAATAGGTGTGCCATTTGTATACTTCTGTCTACCTGAAACTAAAGGAATCTCACAATATGGAATTGAAGTACTTTTTAAACCAAAAAATGCAAGTGATATGAAAAGAGGTCGGTCAAAATCAGTGGTTATTGTGAATGTGCAAGAATCAGAAACTTCTGAATGTGAGGAGACAAGTGAACAAAGTACGAAATAAGTATTTAAATTATTTGTTGTGATATTAGGAAATAGTCTTTCAATGTTAAGTTACATTCCATGTTATTGTTATTTCAAAAGAACAAACAGATCCACTGTAAAAGGGATACTAATCCAATGTTATGTGTTGAGTGAGAACTCTGTAAGTAGAAATGAATTTTAAATATTTTTTTCTTACATTAGTGTCATAATTTATTTAGTGAATAATTATTAAAATAATGCTTATTTATTTCACAGCCTAAAACAAAAAATAAACTTTCAGAACTTCCCATTCATTTAATTGTGGGACTAACTCATACACTGCAACATTCTAAAACAGTAGTTTTGCTACTGACGTTTACAAATAAGGAGTTTTGTTTATACTATCAAACACCATCTACAAGCAACTAAATGATTCAGGGTGACCTCTTTATCTGCAACAGTTCCTGTGTTCCTAAAACAAAACTGTGAAAGGCAGCAGAAAGTATTTAAAGCAGGAGAAATAAAGAATTGAATATATGTGTTGTGTGTGTGTTATATATACCTTTAATCCCAAATAAATTTCATAAAATACTGTAAGGTTCTCTATTTATTTTTCCAACTTAAGGAATGCTCTTTGCATTGATTATTCTGCTTAAAAATAAAGAAAAAAACAAAAATGTACGGTTTGTGTGTGTATATAGGTGTCCCAAAAAACACTAATGCTTAGTATGTTGTGCGGGATGACAAAGTGACCGGTTTTCAAGAAGGAACTCCTGTCCAGAAATGCACGGTTTGCGCACTGGAGAGCCTCAAAGTTTGAGAACAAACACTTGTGGCAATTTGTTAAGATTTATTTTGGTATCCTAATGGGGAAGGTATGCAATTCTATGTATCGCACATGAACAACCTGAGCCTAATAACATTCCTGCAATGCACTGCATTCCTTCATAGAGTCCTTGGTGTGCATCCTGTGGTATTACTTTTGTAGTTTCTAGTGTTTTAATAGCAGTGCAACACGAATCAGTACACAGCTGTAGAAATGTCTGATATGAATTCCAGTACACTTTGATGTAAATATGTGGAATCACCTCAACATTGCATATCTAGATCATTGGATTGGTAGAGGTGGACCAGTTCTATGGCCATAAAAAAAAAAAAAGGTTGACAGATCTGACACCTCTTGACTATTCTCTGTGCAGTCATATGAAGAGTATGGTGTATGGCACTCTTGTAGCATCAGCGGAGGACCTTATTGCCGATATAGGTTCTGCAATGACATAGGAGGTACATAGCTCAAAGCTCATTTGTAATGTAGACAGCTCGGTGTGCTACTCATGTTGGCTTTATTCATGGAATGAAAACTGATCAGTTTGCCATCTGGCACAAACTAAGCTTTGTCAGTGGGTTTTTTTTTTTTTTTTTTGGGTGGGGGGGGGGGCATCCTGCATATAGCCAAACCTTTAAAGAAAATACGAAACCCCAAATAAAACAATTTAAAACTCCATAAAACACAATAAGAACCTGTATGAGGGCTGTACCAGAAGTACACGACCTGACATATAGATATAGATTGTTGTTTCAAACAAATGACTATGGTAGAAAGTACCAACCATATAAAGCTTAAATTTGAAGTTTGACGATGCTACATTATTTAGTATTTGTTTGGCAGCCATTAGCAGTGAATGCTCTCAGTGAATTTGTAAACATGGATAAAACTAGTCAACGTTATGTGATACAATACTTTCATTTGAAAGGTCTTAGTCCAACCAGTATTGAAGCTGAGCTAAATTCTACTCTGGGGGAGTAGACTTTAGAGTAGAGTAATACTTTACCCAACAGTAAAGTATTGGGTAACCATATGAGTTGCCAAGACAAACAATGCAGTAGTCACCAAATGAGGTGACCACACCAGAAATTGTAAAGAAAATCCACAAAATGGTATTGGATGACCATTGGGTGAAAGTGCCTGTGCTAGCAGATATTGCAGGCATTTCAAAAAGTGCTGTACATCGCATACAACTGAAAATTTGGGAAATGAGAAAGCTGTGCACAAGATGGGTGCTGCATTTGCTCACAATGGAATAAAAATAGCATTGTGAGGATGTTTCAGTGGAGTGTTTGATGATATTTTGCTGCAATAAAGCTGAGTTTTTCATAAATTCATAATCGTGGATGAAACATGGGTCTATTACTTCACACCTGAGAGAAAGGAACGTTGAAACAATGGATTCAAAGGGGAGAATCAGCTCCGAAGAAGGTGAAGATAGTTCCATCTGCAGGCAAGATCATGGTGTCAGTTTTTTCACATGCATGTGTGGGATAATTTTCATTGATTATCTCCAAAAAGGAAAACCAATCAGTGGCGAGTATTATGTTAACTTGTTGCACCTTTTGAGTGATGAACTTGAGCAAAGACAGCCACATTTAGTAAAAAAAGAAAGTTTTGTTTCATCAAGACAATGCACCCGTTCACACATCCATTATTACTATGACTCCCCTGATTATTTTCTATTTCCAAACTTGAAGAAATGGCTTGGTGGTAAAAGATTTCTCAAAAATGAAGAGATGGAGTCTGAAAATTTGATGGCTATTTTGCAGAGCTCAATGGTTCTCACTATAAACAGGGTTAATTGAGCATCAATGGGAAGGGTGTATTTAGCTCAAAGGAGACTATATAGAGGAATAAAAACCTTTTTCCCAAAAGTTTTGTGTTTTCTTTATTAGGTCAGGTACTTCTGGGATAGCCCTCACATTTCTACATCTTAAAGAATGCTGGCTACACTGATTACACTGTTTAAAAGTGTTTTAATTAGAATCATAAGCAAAAAAGTATCTATAAGTAGAAAGCTGTGAGAGAGAACAAAATTTAACAACTTCACAGTGTTCATATTTAGCTTTCAGATGTGCCTTTTGCAGTAAGAAGTTAAAATTTGATGCTTAGAAAATACACTAGCCTTGTTTTCTATACATGTACAGAAAGAAAATAATAGGCAGAAAAATAATTAAAACTTATATAACAAATAATTTTACCTTTACGTGCATAAAACAAACAACGTACAAGAAACCTGAACCTTTCCATTCCCAAGGCTTGACTACTCCATGTACAAATACTACTGCAAATCAGTGAAGCAACAGTTTTCTAAATTGCTGTTCATTATGTGCATAAGCAATAATATAGACAAGGTGCACATTTACTTGCATTTTCTACAGCTTCCTTCATTTTTTCTTTGTTGCTGTCTGCTTTTACACCTTATCCTTTATATGAAAACTAGCTGTTATTGCATTTCCATGATTCTGAAATTGCTATTGATATATCACATTGAGATTATTTTTGGATAGCCAGGAACTTCATGTTTTGTGCTATTGAATTAAGAAAAGTTTCCTAGACACTTGGGTCATTCATTAGTGGCAACAATACATTTGGTGCTATCAGTGTAAATGATGTAACCTAATAACAACAAGAAAGAAGAGTATCTGGTTTGTATTGTAATTATGTGAGTTTGAGTAATAATAATATTTTTGCATTATTTTATTTTGAATTTAATTGAATTGTTAGTCATTGAAAGAAACTAAGACCAGATTTTTTTTAATTTATAGGTTTTTTTAAATCATAATGTGGAAAGCAAGCTGCATCTATTAGTGTTAAAAGAAATTAACTGTGTTCATTACTTGTCCTTTATTTGAGGAGGTCAATCTTGTCACTCAGTGTTAACCTCTTCAGGGATATGGACGTGAAATCACGTCCATTTAAAATGACGGACGAGCGATATGGACGTGTATACACGTCCTGTGCGTTTGTGCATTTAACCCTTATTTATCCACTATCTAACTCAACTTATTTTAATTTTCCCCTGTTATGAAAAATTTAATTAAATTCTATATGCTTTACTGGCTTACCTTTATATGTTCCTTCTGCAGTGATATGCCTCAAAACAGGGATAAACACACAAGGGCACATCTCCACATTTGCCACAGATCATCCCAGTTTCCTTACGGATTCCCTTCTTGCGGCACACGAAACACCTTCGAGATGGGCGGGACTTCTTTGCTGTTGACGGTATCCTTTTAGGATAATGTTTTCCTTGAAGTCTGAGGGGTGCAGGGGTTTTGGATTTTCTACCCCCAGTATGAAGAGGCCTCTCAACCTGGTATTGTTCAATTAGGCTGCGAGCTATTGATAGTCGAAAGTCCAGGTAGGTCATTGTCTTGTGGGGTTTAGAGCTCTCCAAATTACCAAACAATTGTATATGGTTATATCCAGCTGGTGCAAAAATACCTTTTTATACCATTTCACTGTTTTTCGTAAAGAGGGATATGCTTGCAATACCTGATCTACTAGATCGACACTGCCCATGTGCATATTGTATTCCTGGATAACGTCAGGCTTGAAAATGCACATTTTGGTATGGGCATCTGTTTTTCCAGTGTCAATCATCAAAATCTTAGAGCTGCAATTGGATAATGCCGTAACTACCCTCCTGTCCTGCCAGGCAAGGTAGGTCAAAGGTGGGAGCTGACGCACCTCCATTTCCCCTCTCCTTAGAGCCTTCGTATTCACATCTTTTGGCAAACCAATACGATTTGAACGTACTGTTCCAATGACATTAGTCTTTCTTTTCTGTAAGGCCATGAATAATTTAGGAGAGCTGTACCAGTTATCTAAGTACACAGTCCTACCCTGATCAAGCACAGGTTCCATTAGGTGCATTACTATGGAGCCAGATAAGCCCAAATCTTTGTCTCCAGTATTGTCAGTCCCTTGACCAGTGTAAATGCAGCTATTGTAAAGATATCCCATTTTACTTTCACAAACCTCAAAACTCTTTATGCCAAATCTAGCCCTTTTTGTTTTGATGTATTGCTTCCAACCTAAGCGGCCCTTCCAAAGCATTAGGCTTTCATCAACAGTGACCTTTTCACCAGGCACATAATTTTCTTTAAATTTTGAAATAATATAATCGAAAACAGGCCTAATTTTGTGGAGTTTGTCATTTACATTCTCTGTGCAGGTGAAATGAAGGAACCGCAAAATTGACGTAAACCTGTTATTTGACATGCATTTTCCAAAAAAAGGAGTAGCTAGCATGTCATCTGTGGACCAATACATGTATAATGTAGGTTTACGAATAACACCCATAAGTATAATTAGACCAATTAGCCTGTAAATCTCATTGAGTGTTCCTTCTGTCCACCTTTGAATTCTGCTCTTAGGCCCTAATTTACCTTTAGAGAGCAGGTCTTCCTTCACCTTACACGCATATACATTTGTTTCCGAAACAATGAGAGACACTAAGTTGGTAGTAAAAAATTTTGTAAAAATGTCAATTGGTTGGCTGTCAGAAGTCAGCTGAGCCTGGGATTGAACACCAGACCCTGTGCTCGTGAAGATGTGCCTGTTTGTATTGGAATTGTTTTCAGCACTCCACAATGCTGACTCTTCACGAACACCTGAAGGAAGTTGGTCACGTTCTTCCTCACTGCTACTTGTACCTATATCCTCCACACCCCCCTCAAATTCGGAAAATTCGGCATCAATATCCAAATCGCTGTCACACAGCAAGAAGTCCTCCACATTATCGTGTGTAATTTCAGAAGCCCTTACACTTCCACCACTCGCTAACCTTTGTGCAACACTGCTTGTTGATGCCATGTTTTAGCTCTGAGATGTAACACTCAATAGCTTCTCACTTCAGCTACAAGCAGGAAAGTATACGTATGCATTTCAAGAAAGAAACAAACGGAGCCTGTAAGCTATATCCAAGTTACGAAACACGTGTAAGGAAAAATTGCAAACCTGCTTTATTCTGATGACTCATAAACCACGCATACAGTAGTGTTCTATTTCACATTGTGCTGTGATTTGCTGACGCATAGCTCACACATACAATGGGTCCACTGCTGTCTCTTTCCGAGAAATTATATTAGGTGCCTTCGACAAAGCAAAGTTAACTTTTTACCACAGTGAAACAAATAGTGCCATTTCAACGATTTGTAAATGCAACTCAACATTGCTGATGATGTACATGTATACTGCATATAATGAGTTTTATACCAGTTTTTCTTCATTAAAATAACTTAAAATTTACGCAAAATACAGCTGTGTATTTAGGAAGCACTTTTAGCACATTTAACAATTTAAATGCCCTGCGCTGGATATTGGGTATCCGTTCTCGGCCTGCAGAGCTTTTAAATGGCTGTCGCTCAAGAGGTTAATTGTATTCACTCACAGAATGGTTATTTCTGGTTAACTTTAAAAAGAGACTTTCTTTCACTATTAACCAATTCAGTTGTATAATAAAATATTGGGAGAGCTAAAAGAGTTTGAATGGGCTGTGTAGTGTTTTGCCTGTCTGCATCCTCGGCACTCGTTGCTGTCTGCCGCTATCATAGAAAAGCACAGATGAAAGTATACAACATTTTTAAAACTACTTTTAAAGCCTTTACTTACCAGCTTTATGAAAGGAGATGCTGAAACTGGTCACTGTCCTTGTACATACATTTTTGGCACCTCTTTAGAAAACTATCTGTCACTCACCGTAATTCACATTGAGAAATGCTGGCAATTTCCTGGCAGATTCCTTGGTGTGTGGGTTTGTCTTGTACACTTTATGTTTTAAGTTATCCCAAAGATAGAAATCACAGGGGTTAGGTCATGGGACTGATGGGACCACAAATCTCTACTAACAATTCTGTCATGAAACACATTTTCAATTGTTCTCATAGAAAGATTGGCCGTATGAGCTGTTGTAGAGTCGTGTTGCAAAAAGGCAAAATGTTGTACCCCATCTATTAATTCTCTAAAAAAAAGGAGACAAAATTATATTCATGTACATATGGACATCAACTGTTGACCCGAAAAAATTTGGCTCTATAACTCACAACCTAATACTGTTCATGAAGTACCCCTTCATGACAAAACATTTGGTGTATGGTGCACTATTAGTGGAGAAAGGTTTTCAGATCTCTAATAAACAATTTCTATCTGTGGGGTAACTTAAAGCATAAGGTGTACAAGACAAATCCACATCCCCTGGAATTTAAAAAGGTGAATTATAGGTGGCAGAAATTGGCATTCATCCAACCGCTTAAACCGCATATATTTCATTTTGTTGTTTTATATTTTTTTACTGCATAATTGGCCAAAAGGTCATTGGGTGATGACCACGTCTCAGTCTGCACCCCTTTCATGATGTCTGTAGTGGACAGAGGTGGGGACCACAGCGGCAGGGCGGAAGACCATTGCCCCGCATGGGCTGTTGAGCTACGGTTTGGGACGGTATAAACGGTTCCATGTGCAGATAGCTTGCTACCAGGGGGACAAATTGCGCTAGTGTCGCAAGATGCAGGAAGTGAATTCAAGATGGCGGCTGTTAATCCGCCAAAAAGCAGCCGGAAAATAATCCACCAAAAAGGCTGGAAATTTAAAGTGCAATGTTGGTGTTAAATTTAAAAAGGTAAGGCAAGCTACCGCACATTCAACCTTTTATACCGTATATTACACTTTATTGCTATTTTTTTACTGCATAACTGGCCTAAAGGCCCTTGGGTGATGACCACGTCCCACCCTGCACCTCTTCATGATGCCTGTAGTGGTCAGAGGTGGGGGCTGTGGCAGAAGGGAGGTAGACCATGGCCTGGAACAGGCTGTTGCGCTGTGGATTAGTAAAACCATGGTTAAACTGCAAAGATAAACTTGATAAAGTAGAGGAAGAGGAGGATAATCTGCAAAGAGGTGGGAAAATTAAAATGGCGCTAGAGAGGTGTAATAAATAGGTGAAATTTGTTATTGAATTACCGAAGAAAAAAAAAAAAAAAAAAAAGAAAGAAAGAAAAAAAAAAAGATTTTCAATTTTGGGATAGGAGTTGGCAGGAAAAACAAATAACCCAGAGCTTAATTCGATTTTTGGAGATCATAGCTGTAAGTCAGAGATGTACAAGCCATCAAACCACGGTGACAAGTACATTGATTTATTGCTTCATGATGGATACTACAATGTAATAGCGATTTATTGAAATATAACAATGATACATGCACATACGATGAACTTGGTGAAATAGAGGAAGGAGGAGGATTAGAGGTAGGTGAAACAAATGGGGTTGAGGGGGACTTCAGTTATGAAACATTTGAAAATATGTATTGTACCTGGAGGAGTGAAGTGAAAGCATGGTGTGGATTGGATTGGATTTGGTTTAAGGGCGCTCAACTTCTAGGTCATCAGCGCCCTTAACAGACTCATGGCAATAGCCAGATATAAATTTCACTCAAAAAATAAAAATACTAGCAACAAGAAAAATATACAAAGGTAAAAAGCAGTGGCAATAGCCAGATATGAAACAAGGTGATAAATATGTCCAAAATCAGAAACAGATAATTAAAAATTTTAAATCCTCAAATTTATATTGCATTCCGCTAAAAAATTAAAAACTCTATCAACCGCTGTTTTGTCGTCCGCTAGGACCTCTGCAAGTCTGGCAGGCAGCTGCAGAGAATCCCGAAGGTGCGCTAGAGAGTAACACTCTAGGAGCACGTGGCGAACCGACAAAACGTTGTCACACAGCGGACATAGAGGCGCAGGGTCCCTTTTAAATAGGTAACCGTGCGAAAAATTGCAGTGCCCTATTCTTAATCGAGCCAAACTAACCTCCTCGCGACGAGATGTGCGACAGGAAGTTACCCAGTTTATCGGAAGTTCTTTCACTTCTCTAAGCTTATTACCGCGGAGAGCTGACCACTCGTCGTGCCAGGACGACAGCACCGCTCTCCGCACTTCAAGCCTAAAGTCTTCCGAAGTAACACGTGAGATGATAATTCTGGGTTCTGTAGTTGCCGTCTTTGCTGCTAAATCTGCCATTTCATTCCCAGGCAAACCTACGTGACCAGGAATCCATGCACACACCACGTCAACACCAGAAGCGTGTAAAACATGGAGGGCATCCTGGATACGTTGTACAATAGGGTGGGGGGTGTACAACTGACAAAGGCTCTGCAGTGCACTAAGGGAATCGCTCAAAATCAGGCAGCCACCTAATTTACGACGGCGAACATACAAAACGGCTCGATAAATTGCATAAAGCTCTGCAGTAAAAATGGAAGTGCTATTTGGAAAACCGAATGTATATGGTTCGGTTCCATAAACATAAGCACATCCAACACCGTTGGTGTTCTTTGATCCATCGGTGTAAATATATCTACGGTCAGAGTAACCTGACAAAAATTCTAAGAAACACGTGCGGATACTTGAAATAGGCATCGTAGACTTCTGGTGTATGGTCATCCCAAGATCTACATGGGGCGTACCAGATAGCCAAGGGGGGTAAAGTCTCTCGCCCTTGGCGAACATCACAGGCAGTTCCACTCCAAGCTTCACTAGGAGCTCTTGGAAACGGAACCCCGCAGGCTTTGGATTAAGGGAGGTATTTCTATATCGTTCTCTTAGCGTGGTGGTGAAAAAAGAAGCGAACGTTGGGTGCTTAGGCATACATCTAAGCGCACAACCATAATTTGCCAAGAGAATCTCACGCCGATATTGCAGAGGAGGTTCTGCGGACTCGGCGTAAAGGCTCACCACTGGGCTTGTTGGAAAAGCTCCTGTTGCAATGCGGATGCCCCTATTATGGACCACGTCTAATCTTCTCAGCACAGATGGTCGTGCTGACGAATAAACAATACACCCATAGTCTAGCTTGGATCGGACCAATGCGCGATATATTCGCAACAAAATTGTCCGATCCGCTCCCCACGATTTGCCATTCAGTACTCGCATAATATTTAGGGAACGGTCACATCTCGCTCTTAGCTGTGCAATATGCGACGACCAACTAAGCTTCCTGTCCAAGATCAAACCCAGGAAGCGCGTCTCTTCTGCGAAGGGAAGTATATCTGGACCAAAGCGGAGCGTAGGTGGTAATCGTCTCCTACGGCGCCAGAAATTAACGCAGATTGTCTTCTCAGTTGAAAAACGGAAGCCGTTTTTCACGCTCCATTCTCTAAGGTTGTCCAAACATTGCTGCAGGCGCCGTTGTAAAAACGCCGTGCGCTGAGAAGTGCAATAGACAGCGAAGTCGTCTACGAATAGGCATGACGAAACTCCAGGTGGAACACATTTCCAGATGGAGTTAATTGCTATAGCAAAAAGCGTGACACTTAGCACCGAACCCTGAGGTACTCCCTCCTCCTGAACAAAAGAATTAGAAAAAACCGAGCCGACCCTTACTCGGAAAAAGCGGTCCTTCATAAACTCCTGAATGAAAAGTGGTAGGCGTCCACGTATGTTCCAGGCATACAGGGAACGTAGAATCCCTGCTCGCCAGCACGTATCATAAGCCTTCTCAAGATCGAAAAATATGCCAACGGTTTGACAGTTCTTCATAAAGCCGTCCATTATCTGTGTCGATATTGACACAAGATGGTCAACAGTTGAACGGCGTCGTCGAAAACCACACTGGATGTTAGTCAGTAGGTTACGACTTTCTAACCACCATACCAATCGTCCATTGATCATGCGTTCCATCACCTTGCAAACGCAACTGGTGAGGGAAATAGGACGATAGCTGGAGGGAAGATGACGGTCCTTCCCAGCCTTCAAGATGGGAATAACGGTGGCCTCCCGCCAATTTTCTGGGAGTATACTGTCAACCCAAACACGATTATAGACCTCGAGCAGGAATGCCTTACCTTCAGGAGAGAGCTGTTGTAACATTTGTACATGAATACCGTCCGGTCCTGGTGCTGAACATCGCGAAGATTTCAGGGAATGCTCCAGCTCCGCCATGGTGAAAAGGCGATTGTAATCTTCTACGTTTCTAGAACGAAACGAGAAGCCTTGAGATTCCACCTGAGTTTTAAATGGAAGGAACTCAGGGGAGTAGTTTTCCGAGCTAGACACTTGTGCGAAAGCACTGCCAAAGGTATTGGCCACTTCAAATGAATCAACAACAGCTCCTGTGGCTGTTTTTAGTCCCGCTATTGGTATTTGGGTCGTTTTAGCTGCAACACGCCTTAATCTATCCCACACAACCGAGGAAGGTGTGTGTCGGTTAAATGAAGCTACAAATTTGCTCCATGATGACTTTTTGCTATCCTTAATGACTTGTCTGGACCTGGCGCGCATTTTCTTGTATTCGATTAGGTTTTCCAAAGTAGGGTGACGTTGGAAAACCCTAAGTGCACGCCTTCGAGCACGAATGGCATTCCGACATTCTTCCGTCCACCAGGGGACGGGAAATCGACGGGGGTGTGTAGTCGACCGCGGAATCGATTGTTCAGCAGCAGAGAGAATCGTCTCCGTGAGATGCTGCGCCAAATTATTCACTGAGTCGTGCTCGTTGTAGGTAAAGACAGCCAACTGGGTGTAAAGGTTCCAGTTGGCATGGTTCAGACGCCAGCTGGGCATACGTGTGGAGTGTGTATGTTGCGTCAAGAGACTAATAAGACATGGGAAATGGTCACTAGAGTGTAAATCAGAGATGACATTCCATTGTAAGGAGACTGCCAACTGAGGTGAACAAACTGCAAGGTCAAGGTGTGAGAAGCTGTTATGAGAGTCCGAAATGAATGTAGGCTCTCCAGTGTTGAGGAGAGCTAGGTTGTGACTGTCCAAAAAATCGGAAATGAGTGTACCTCTCGCACAAGCGCGACTTGAACCCCAAAGTGGGTGGTGCGCATTGAAGTCTCCCACCAACAGAAACGGTGTTGGCAACTGGGAAACTAGATCTTCTAAATCAATGTGCGAGAAGTCATGGGACGGAGGCAAATAAACATTACAGATAGTGAAATGTATGTTTGGCAGTTTAATCCATACAGCAACTGATTGTATATCAGAGTGCAAAGGTAGAGTTTGCATATATACGTCATCTCTGACAAGTATCATAGCGCCGCCATGTGCCGGTACACCCTCTTCTGGTGTAACATCACACCGTACTGGGGTGTATCGCCTTAGATGGAAAGCGTCTCGAGGACGCAGCTTAGTCTCTTGCAAACATGCGACCAGAGGTTCGTTTTCTTTGAGCAAGAGCTCAAGTTCTGGCCTTTGAGTTCGAATGCCACGTACGTTCCATTGTAGGATAGTCATATTGCATTGTGTATGGGATAGGTATTTCCAAGGTAACTCTTCATTACTTTGGAGCAGGCGGTTGTCGAACTAATTTAGCCCTTTTCTCTCTTGGGCTGACGTTCTTTTCGGACGCTTTTTCGCGCCTCTTTTCCACTGGGGGTCTTCCAGTGTGGGCAGATTCTAGTTCCATGTCCTCTGCCGAGGACGTGCGTCTTCCCATAGCAAACTTGGGTTCGAGTGTCTCGAACCGGTTGCTAATGGGGACCGGCGAAGAAGCATGGTGTGGAAGCTAATGTGGTTTGTTCTTCTTCCGCATATTGAAAACTAATGCGGTTGCTTAGAGAGAGGAATTATTATTGAAGTCATTACCTATACATATTTATAATCATGTGTTTGAAAAATAACATTAATAACATATGCTACACGGGTTCTTCGCGAAAGTTGGTTTGCAAGTCACCCGACTTAAAGAACTGCATTAATACAAGAGTAAGCGGACTGAATGACGCTACAGCATTTTATTTTGCTGATTATGGATTATACTTAGGCGGACACTTCATGCAGTGCGACCAGAGATCTCTTGCTGCTACCACCCCGCAGGAGGGAATAAACCACAAGAGGCTGAAGGCCGCATAGACACGCGAAAGTGCTTAAACACTTCTGGCTCTTGACCCACCCTACTACTGAACCTGCCCAGTCAGGGTGATAAATGTCCCATTAAACCAAGTAACCCTCGAATACCCACCGGGAATATGTTTATTTTAAGCAGCTGTCCGGTTCTACAATACACCACGAAACCTAGAAGCGTGGGAAGGATTTCTTTTCCCCTTCGTGCCATTAGGTTTCTTTTAGGGTTGGAAGCATTGGCAAACGTTGGTTAAAACACGTTTATTTCTTTAATGTTTGGAAGGCACACACATATTGCAGAAGCAAGCAGAATTTATGACAGGCAACATCCAGCTGCAGTTCTTCAGAAGGTATACATTCTTCTTGATGTCTTTAACACAAATAAAGCATGAAAATCCTGACTTTGTGTTAATAACCAGATGCACACACGCATTTTATTAGGCACTGTAAAATAATTTTGCAAACATCATGAGTGAAAATGTTTGCAAGAAAATTATTATGCTGAAAATAAAAGACACAGCTTTCTTTATGTTCTCTTTGAATTATGACAAGTTTAATACTTATAGTTTAGGAATAAGTTTATTTTCTGTACAAATCAGCTCATGTTGGTGCAAGAGCGTTGCAATTCCATGCCGTCTGTCTTAGCCAGGCACGTGACGAATGGCTCACATACCTTCCTAATTCAAAGGAAAACTTCATATCTAAAGTCAATCCGACACAAACATTAGACGTCACATATTATTTACACCTGACAGAAGAAGTTAAGAAAAGTGATACTCCAACTAGTGTTCTAAAATTATTGGCATTAGAGACAATCCATACTAGATTTCCAGAACACGAATGGCTCCATATTTATACTGATGGATCATTTATATCAAACAAAGATGGAGCAGGTGCTGGAGTCACATGTCACCTCTTTTCCTATTACAAATCTTTAAGTTATGGAACTAGAAACTTTGATGGAGAAATTGAAGCAATTCGAATGGCCCTACAAAATCTTCTGTACAGAATTTCACATTTTCAGCAAGCAGTTATTCTCTCAGATTCCAGGGCAGCAATTATAGCAATTACTTCCAAGTTGTCACCAAAAAACCAAACAATTATAGAATGTTGGAAAATCCTTACCCATCTAACAGCACTTCAAAAACACCTAGTCTTCCAATGGATACCAGCTCACTGTGGACTGAGTGGTAATGAGAAAGCTGATTTTCTTGCAAAAAAGGGTACTGGCAATGTGCAGAAATCAATAGTTAATTTACCATTTTATGCAGCTAAAAGATTAGTTAACTCTGAATTTAAAAAAATTATTGAAAAATATTACTATGAAAAATCAAAGAATAAAAGATGGGAACTACCAAACATTCAAACAGTCATTCCTGAGTATCCTCGAAAAACAGCAGTTGCAACCTTCAGGTTGATTACAGGACATGATTGTCTGGCAAAACATTTAAACAGAATTGGGATATATTCTTCACCACTCTGTCCTCTATGTGATCTGCAAGAGGAAATGGATCGAGACCACCTTAAAATATGCCCGGCCACTTCTAATGCCCCATCCATCAGTGAAAAATATTGGAGAGCAAGAGGATTAATGACTTCATTGTCAGAAATCCAGCATTAGCTAACAAGATTCTGTGGTGTATGGCAGTACTGGACAAATACTTAAAGGAAACATATTCTTCATGGGCACTAGAACGTTGCTTGGTTTAACGGGACATTTATTGCCCTCTCCGGCAGATGCAGACTCCTGCTCAGGTTACCGGGCAGAGCAGGCATGTTTTTGCATTGCTCTGGTGAAAACATGCTGCAATTGTTTTTGTTTCTTTTTATAGTGAAAGTAGTATAATTAGTGAGTGTAGTGTTTTATAAGTGTGTGGTGTAAAGGATAAGTAAGTAGTTGCAGTAGTGTGCTAGATGCTGTAGTTTTAAAATAGGAATAAATTCTGTGAGCGAAATCACAGTGTGGTAAGCTGGTGGTGTTTGGTTATTGCTGCCAAAGTCAGCAATATTTTTCCACTCCTTGCAGGTAGTGCAAAATGTAGGACCTTTATAGTCTTTATTTTAATAGTGTTTATGTAAAATAGGTGAAAAAGATAACTTTTATTGGCTTAATTTTAACACATCAGGAGGGGGGGCTTTTCCGCTGGTAATATGGCAAGTAATAATGATGAGCTGCCGGAAGGCTTTGTGCTGAAGAAAACACTTAGAAGGTCCCCTGAGAGAAACAGCCAAGCAGCAAATTTGACTAAAATTATGGATGAAATAGTAGAGGATATAAATAACACTAATAATATTGAACAAGCTAAAACTTTAAGTGAAATGGCAACAATGGATGAATTTGATTTCCTCATAGCTGAACTAAATAACATGATCAGTAAAGAAAAAATGACAGTTGAGAAAATAAAGGAATTTCATATCATGAAAAAGATAACTTTTATTGGCTTAATTTTAACACATCAGGAGGGGGGGCTTTTCCGCTGGTAATATGGCAAGTAATAATGATGAGCTGCCGGAAGGCTTTGTGCTGAAGAAAACACTTAGAAGGTCCCCTGAGAGAAACAGCCAAGCAGCAAATTTGACTAAAATTATGGATGAAATAGTAGAGGATATAAATAACACTAATAATATTGAACAAGCTAAAACTTTAAGTGAAATGGCAACAATGGATGAATTTGATTTCCTCATAGCTGAACTAAATAACATGATCAGTAAAGAAAAAATGACAGTTGAGAAAATAAAGGAATTTCATATCATGTTCGGAGGACTTAATAAATTACACACAGCCAAGACAACAAAACTAGAAATTGCATTAGCAGAGGCTAGATTGGCCAAGGATATATGTATTAGTAAGGTTAATGAACCGATAAAGAGTTAAGCGCAGATGGTAACAACTCTGGCTATTCCTGCTTTGAAAAAGCCATTCACCAAACCAGGAAGTCATCAAATGACATAAAATGCAAAGAAACATGTGTTCTTTATTTCATCAAAGAATAATCAGGATTCTAGGGGAATTTCAGGAGATTGTGACACAAAGTCTAAAACCTACATAGGAGAAAATTAAAATAAGACAGATGAGGACTGCAAGAAAAAATTTGATTTTGGATATGGAAACTGAAGAGGACATGAACAAAGTAATAATTTAATAAATAGCAAAAACTTAGAAGGAAAGAATTGAACTATTGAACCTCCCGAAAAAGAAATCCCTTGATGATCATATATGATATTCTATCAGGTATTAAAGAAGGAGAATTAAAAGAAAATATTTATTTACAAAATTTTGAAGGATTTCTCTCAAAGGGAGAATATGATAGATTTCTTTAAAGTTTATAGCAGGTCAACAGTGCATCATGTTGCTGTAGTATCAGCCAAAATTAGAAACATTTTAAGTAAAACAGACAGGATATTTTTATGTTTCCAGGCATGTTCAGGAAAGGATTATATTTCTGTTCCAAGATGCCTAAAATGTTACGATTATGGGAGTGGCATGGCGGTGGAAATATACTTACCCTAAGATGGCTTAGCCACCGCTCCTGCAGCACCTGCCTAGCAGACAACAATCGGCAAGTAATATTGCATGTGAATGCTGCTGGAAGTACATTGTCTTTGGATTTGTATTCAATTAGCTAGGGAAGATGGAATCGCTCTCAGTACAATTTTTTCGCATAGATGCCTCAGAAGAAGTTAAAGATGAGGAAAATATGTGCTTGGTAAATTTCACACAATTTTACAGAGGAACAGGTGACAGAGAATAGAAATAGATTGCACTTAGAACATGAACATGAAGGAAAGCATAGGATAACTTTAGATGAGACCTGGTTTTGATCAACCAAAATTAAGGAGACAACTAAATGAGTGGTGGTACAATGATTCCCCATGGCCAAAGAAGTATCAGCATGAACAGCATTCACTTAAAGTCATATTTATTTATGATTTTGACTCAGTTCCTGCTGGATATTGTGTGAATGAGCACATTACTGTTTCTTTTGGTAACTCTACTTATGACCAGTTGTGTGCTGTAATCATCCAACTCTCCTGAATTCTTAGCCTATTAAGTTACATGACAGTGCTCACATAACTACCCCTTAGGTTCATTTACTTCGTAGATGAAACTGAAAATTCTGGAGCATTGCCATACTTCCTGTGATATGAGCCCATGGGATTTTGAACCTTTTGAAAAAAAATGAAATTACTACTTAAGAGAAATTTGGTTTAGAATCAGAGGCAACTTTAGCAGCAGAACGGTCAGAACATTTCCTATTATTTGGACATGATGTGCACCACAACCTTCCCTCCATGGTGCAACAGCCCTATCCAGGCCAAGGCCTACTGCCCAGCAGCTGTGTCCCCCACCTCTGCCCACTACACGTGTCATTGGTGGAGTACAGTACAGGAGGGTGGGAGATGGTCAGCATCCCGAGCCCTCCTGGCTAGTTATGCGGCCTTCGCAACCTGGAGCCGCTACTTCTCCCTCAAGTAACCCCTCTATTGGTCCCCCCGGAACCTAACGAGTCTGAGTGAGTCCCGTGCCAGACCTACCAGTGGGAGAAAAATCCCCATGCTGGTACCGGGAATCGAACCCAGGTCCTCTGCGCCAGAGGCATGCTACCAACTCCGCTATGGAGGTGGTCTTTACCAGAAACATACAAAAAAATAATTTTGTTTTATAACAAGAGAATAATATACTTTTCTTGAACTTAACAGATACTTTTTCCAGACATTTGGGGCAAAATGTAATAAGAATCCTCTAAAACCACCACAGAAGTGAATCAGACTTTGCATTGGAGAGGCAGCTGATTCTTCAGTACCACACATAAGGGATAATACTCCTTTGTCAGGCAATTTCAGAACATGTGTACAGTGAGAAAGGCTTTTTGTTCTCATTAATTACTTCCTGGTTCAGAATAGTGTACAGCTAAGGTCTTATACTATATAATTCAGCAATAAATGCTATTCTGAAAACTGGAAGTTCACATTAACAGATGTAAATAAAAGACAATTTGATGTTTAAAAGCCAGAAATAAGCACATGAGTAAAAGAATAAAGACTCATAAAAATAGAAATGAGCGAGGTGGAATCAGGACTGAAAAATTCAACACCATAGCTGGGATATGAACCACAGATCTTCTGCTTCACTTGCAGCTGCTCTAACCACTAAGCTACCATGGCCACTTGCCAGTATGACTTCAAATTCCTTAACTGATTCTTACTTTCCCGGTACTCCAGAAGGGAATTTCACATCAGAGATAAACAACCCAAGGGCAACTTACAATCATAAGTACAAGTATTTATGTACTTAAGTAAACCTGGGACATAAAGCACTTACGATTGTAAGTCACCCTTGGGGTATTTATCTCTGATGTGAGATTCTCTTGTGGTCTACTGGAAAGTACGAATCGGTTGGGGAATTTAATGTTATACTGGCAAGTTGGTCCTGGTAGCTTAGTGGTTAGAGCAACTGTGTGTGAAGCAGAAGATCCATGGTGCAAATCCTGGCTGTGGCATTGAATTTGTCAGTCCTAATTCCACATCTCAAACTTTGCCCACATATGGCTTGTATGTTGTAAAACACCAGCAGTAAGTTGGTTGGCACAAAAAATAACAATAGAAATGTGATCTTATAAATGTGGTCATGCTAATTTGGTATTAAATCAAATGTGGCCATTGAAAATGTTTGCTAAAGCTTTCAGTACATCAGATGAACCATCATATTACAGAATGAACAATCAGGTTCAGTTCTCATCTTTTCTTTCTTTTAATGTATATTTTTGCACTATTACGGTTTCTGGTTGATCTTTAGCATTCCAATGGAATTAGTTCAGTGAAATGGTGGCAGGAAGTAACAATGATGTTGCAATCTTTTGCAGCATGTAATAGGACAAAGTAAGTGTTGGAACATAATTTTAACTCCCTGAAAAACCTATGAACCTCCCCTTGCAGGTGACTATCTTAAGTACTCTTGTTTGAATGCAGATGGCAGTCAAAAAATAGTTTTATGCAATCCTAGCATTTAAATGGCTTATTATGACTGCATAAATCATGGGAAATTACTCTCTTTCTGACACCAGTGGCAGAAAATGATGTAATTACCATGGCAACAATGCAGCAATGATGTCATCACTGCCACAACACAATTTTTTCCAATGTGTGTGCCTGTAGGAAAACTAATCTGTCACTCTTGCAAACCAACACATTTTGCACTTCTCCATCCACAAAACGTTTCATATTTTTTCTCATCAGCATTCTTTTGATTTTTCTGGAATTAATAAACTCTCAGCACTCTTGCCTTTGTTCAAAATGTCAACAGAATACAATCTATACTTTCAACAGTTTTATCACAACCTTCCGCTTTCCTCTGTAAGTGTTAAATGAAACATCTGCTTAGCAGCCATATTACGTCATGCCTCTCTGATCTCTGATGCACTGTAATTTTACATTTAGCAAATTTATTAGTTATTTTTACATATTTTAATGCTAGAATTGCCTAAAATGTTGTATGTAGCACATATATAAACTTTTCATTGTGACTCATAAAAATTAGCAAAAACTATTAAAGCCCATTTAACTTTTACATTTGTGTGTAAGCATAACCTGCATGAAGATCTAAAAATATCACAGGAAATATTGTGAGGATCTCACCTGTGAAGCTTATACAGTTGCCGAATGGAAATCTTTACAAGGTAATAAAAACAACAAATACTGACTTTTAATGGTTTTATTTTTAACTTCTGCATACAATTAGTACTTGGTCATATTTCCCTTAACTTTTATCACTTCCCGGAGTCTCCTAAGCATTGAGTCTGCTAGATATTCAAAATATTTTTTGTCCATTTCCACCCACAACTTCTTTAACACTTCTGTAGCTCCTTAATACTTGATGGTTGCAGCTCTTCTATTTTATTTTTCATTTGATTCCAAGCATTTTCTATGGGATTTAGGTCAGGAGAGTTACCAGGCCATTCAAGTACAGGTATATTATTATCTTTCAGGACCTTCTGAACCACCTTTGCCCTATGTGCAGGGGCACCATCATGTATGAAGTAGTGACACTGGTGAATCGGCCAAAATGTGACCAAATGCTGTTGTAACACTTCTAAATAGTTACTTCCCTTCATTGTGATATTCTTTGGGAGAAAGTACAAGCCACCTCTACCATAATTGCCACTAAAAGCACCCCATACAATCACACTTTCTGGATGTTTAACAGTTTTGACAGTAAACTTTGGATCATATCGTGACATTTTTTGGCCTCCTCACCATTTTGGACTTTCCTCTGACCAGTTTGAAAGTGCTTTCATCAGAAAACATTACTTTATGCCAGTCCTCTGATGTCAAGTGCTGATACGTCTTGCAAAAATTTATGCTTTTCTTCTTCATAGCTTCAGTCAGAAGAGGCTTCTTGGCTGCACACCGACTTGGTAAACCTAAGTCTTTTCGAAGTCGATGCTGAATGGTCCTTATTGCAACATTGTTGAGAAGGTCTGGGTGTTTCTTCTTTAACCCTGCCACTGTAATCCATGGATCAGCCATCACTTCACGTTTTAGCAGGCCATCAGTTCTCGTTGAAGTCTTTCTTTTACCACTTGAGCTCATTTTTCATCTTGGTGTGGCGCCAGGTGGAAAAGATGCTGCTGCTGTTTTTAGGTCATAAATAGCTTGTCTTGAAACCTTTAGCTTGGCAGCTACACGAATCACAGAGGTACCTATTTCCAATAGAGCTAAAGCATGAGTATTCTCCTCAGAAGTGAGCTTCTAGCGTCCCATTATTTGTATTATAATGAGAAACACACAGCTTTAAAAATGGCACTCAGGTTAAAAATTTAATAGCGACGACAAACTCGAAACACAACACTCTATACAAATACCAGAGACTGACTGAGATCTGGAATGCTAATAGAAGCAAGCTGCTACTGTGCACTCAAGAATCACGTGATTTGCAGCTCCGCCCACTCCTTTGTTTAGTGGCGGGAGAAGAACAAACTGGGCACATTGTCTATGTAAAGATTTTCCTTGCACTAACAATGTAAAGATTTCAATTGCGGCGACTGTAGATGTTCATGAGAATTTCATATGCAGATGTTAGAGATGCATTGCTGTTGAGTAACACCATTTTCCAACACCTCACATAACACAAAATAATGGTACTTTAAATCAGTATTCAACATAATTTTGTTCTTTTTGAATAACATTTTATACTTCCAGTAAAACTCATTAATGTACAGAGATGTTGTCTCTCTCTTCTCCATCACTGCCCCTTTGGTCCTACCTCATGTTGCTGTATTCCTATGCTATAAAAGATGTAATTAATGCCACTGTAATTTGTGATTACCCTTCCAGCACAATTATCAGGGTGTAGCATCAATGGATTGTGGATGATGTGTTGCATACTCTGCCAGTTTTCCTTAGTTAGCTTTTCCTTTTATTTATAGGGTAGTTAAATTATATTCAAACCCATTTGCAAATTCTCTCCTTCGCTACTCCTGTGCCGGCTGCTGGGACTTTGGATTGGCAATTCCTGCTCAAAAGTGCGCCAGTGCCAACTCTCATTGGTATTGCTGCATCAGGAGCAGTTATTCAGTGTGAGTCAGGTGCCTCTGTTGTGCAGTAAACATGGTGTGTCAGTTATCTGTGGAAGAACACATGTTTCTTTGTAAGGTTTACTTCAAGCCTGCATCTGCTTGCCGTGTGCACAAGGAGTTTGTTCAAAAGTTTTTGAACTCTATACCACCTACAAGGACAACTGTACATGCAGTTGTAAATAAATTTGAAGTTTTGGGTTCAGTATTGAACAATAAACATTCAAGGAAGAGGTCAGTGTTAACTGAAAATAAACTGGATGACATTCATGCTGCTTTGGAGTGTTTGCCTCAAAAATCTAAAAATACTAATGCAGCAAACAGGTGTATCTCGGTCTTCAGCAAGAAATGCTACACGTCTGTTGAAACTGAAGCCCTATCACTACACACAAGCGCAAGTGCTAAAACCAAATGATCCTGCTAAATGTGTGAATTATTGTAACTGGTTTTTCTAATCCATAGAAAGGAGTTTCATTGACCTACAGTTTTTGTTTTTCACTGATGAATCTTGGTTTCATCTAATTGGACGTGTGAATACTCACAACAGTCGCTACTGGGCTTCAGAAAACTGGATGAAATGCCTCATTATGACCAGAAAATTGGAGTGTGGTGTGTGATAAGTGCTAGAAGAATATTCTTTGATGAAACAATAAATGCAGAGCGATATCAGAGGTTAATTCTGAGGCCATTTTTCAACCACTTGACAGAACAGAAATTGTATAGTTGGTTCTAGCAAGATTCTGCAACAGCACATTTGGCTGCCGTATCACATTATTAAATGGATTAAGAGAGGTGTCTGATGACAGAATAATTAATGTTGATTTGTGGCCCCCTCATTCTCCTGACCTAATGAGTTGTGATTTTTATTTATGGGGTTCTTTAAAAGAAAGTGTATCATTCAATCCTCGCACACTACAGGAACTTAGAGAAAACATTGTACAAAAAGTCACACGAATTCCTGCTGCTGAGCTTTGGAGAGTGAGTGAGAATATTTACATGAGACATGCTGCCTATTTGAGAGCAGAAGGTCAACATTTCCAGCATCTATTATAAGGTAAGGATTTTAGTCTACCTCTGCTGGCATAAATTCCCAGGAATTGCTGGCTGTCTCGTGCAGTAGACGGAGGCCATGAGAGTGCATATGAATGTAATTTAACTACCCTTATATGTTAATCCAATTGCTTAATGCTTGCTGAAGAGTATGTTTCAAAGAACCATCTGCAATGAATTAGTATTGTTGACATATCACACCAAGCACTGAAACAGGGCAGCTTACCTCACACCAGTCATGTCAAACAATGTGTGCATGCAGTGGATAAAACATAGTAAAATGCATCTCGCTTGTTAATGTTAATGAGGTTTAAAGCTAAGCTTTCAGTAATTTTTATTTATTTATGCCAACAAACTTACTGTTGGTGTTTTTAAACACACAATCCGTGTGTGGGCAAAGTTTTAAGAGGTAGAACTGGAACTTAAAAATTCAATGCCACAACTGGGATTTGAACCACAGACCTTCCGCTTGCCGGGCAGACGCTCTAACCACTGAGCTATTGTGACAAACTGCCAGAATGGCACTAAATTCTCAAGCCAGTTCGTATTTCTCCTGGTAAACCACAAAGGCAATCTCACATCAGAAACAATTACCCCAATGGTGACTTACTATTGTAAGTACTTTATATCCCAGGATTAAATAACCTTCACATGGTAATTATTATTTATTTATGCCAACAAACTTACTGTTGGTGTTTTTAAACACACAAGCCGTGTGTGGGCAAAGTTTTAAGAGGTAGAACTGGAACTTAAAAATTCAATGCCACAACTGGGATTTGAACCACAGACCTTCCGCTTGCCGGGCGGACGCTCTAATCACTGAGCTATTGTGACAAACTGCCAGAATGGCACTAAATTCTCAAGCCAGTTCGTATTTCTCCTGGTAAACCACAAAGGCAGAGCACTAAATTCTCAAGCCAGTTCGTATTTCTCCTGGTAAACCAAAAAGGCAGAGCACTAAATTCTCAAGCCAGTTAGTGCCATTCTGGCAGTTTGTCACAATAGCTCAGTGGTTAGAGCATCCGCCCGGCAAGCGGAAGGTCTGTGGTTCAAATCCCAGTTGTGGCATTGAATTTTTAAGTTCCAGTTCTACCTCTTAAAACTTTGCCCACACACGGCTTGTGTGTTTAAAAACACCAACAGTAAGTTTGTTGGCATAAATAAATAATAATTACCATGTGAAGGTTATTTAATCCTGGGATATAAAGTACTTACAATAGTAAGTCACCATTGGGGTAATTGTTTCTGATGTGAGACTGCCTTTGTGGTTTACCAGAAATACGAACTGGCTTGAGAATTTAGTGCCATTCTGGCAGTTTGTCACAATAGCGCAGTGGTTAGAGCATCCGCCCGGCAAGCGGAAGGTCTGTGGTTCAAATCCCAGTTGTGGCATTGAATTTTTAAGTTCCAGTTCTACCTCTTAAAAAATTTCAGTTTGTTTGGCAGTGAAGGTTAATTTGAAATTTTTAACTTCTTCTGTACCTATCAGAGTACAATAAGCAGCATTTTGAACAGTAGTGTGAGTGAACGTATAAGAAAAGTATGCCAGGAAACCAAAGGCAGGGTATGCACATTGCTCATGTGCTCCTTCATGGTTCATTACTTGTTGTAGAGAGAAGGTAGCATTTCCTGGAAACCTACTGCTCCGAGTATTTGTAATCAACAAACTAAGAATGCAGAAAAATAGTGGAAGTGTTTTTTCTGTAACTTTAATGTTTACCAGTTAGTGAATTATAAAGTTCTATAAAAACTATTAAAATTGTAAAAAAATTATTTTTTCAGAAACCAAAGCATTATAAAATGTTCTGTTCCCAACATTCTTTTGAGAGTACTTATCTATAACAGAATATTTAAAATCATCAAAATTTTAAAATTTTCATTGTGTGGAGCATTTTAGGTACGCTGCCAAAACAAAAGCTAGAAAAGATAATAAATTTAAAGGTGTTGAAGATATTACAATGAAAATTTTAATATACATTATTCCTTATATGTATTATATCTGATATGAGTTTGAACAAAATCCCCTAATAATTGTAGAATTTAGAAATTTTACCTATGCATGCCCTTAACATGAGTTCAAAGTGCATACCCAAGTCCACACACCACGCTACACCACTGACAATTATTATATAAGTACACAAATTAACACAAATCTGTTACCTTTGCAATATTTTATGAATGCTGAATTTGAAATTTTTTTGTTTAAAACACTGTTACAGGAATATTTTGTGTTACTAAAATCCTTATGCATAAAGGTACTCTTTCATCACCTCTTAAAAGAGCCATATTTATTCTCCAAAGGCTTATGCAGCACCTTTCAACAAATTTCTTGGTAAATGCTTGGATAAATGAGCAATAAAATCAAATACAGGGTGATTCAGAAAGAATGCCCCCATTTAACTGTTTACAAATACTTCATTAACACAGATCTTCATGATTTATAAATGCAAATGTGTGAGTCTTTGGAGTTTCATGTGGCACATATCAATCACTTTATAGAGATCACATCATTAAGATGAGCACCACCTTTATCGGAGCACTCAAGTAGATGAGCTATGAAACTGCTACAAAAATGTTCTCCAGTGCAGCAACAGGAATATGGCAACTTCTCTACAGAGTAGGGTAGGGTTTAATGACAATGAGGTCATTGGGGACTTCCCTATGGATGTTGGCCTCCAGTGCCTAGATGTTTGCTGGGTGATTTTTAAACACTCTGGACTAAGATATCCCCTTGGGAAGAAATCAGGAACCATCAGAGTGGGTGAACATGCTGGCCAAGCCATGTCATCAAATCAGGAGACGTGACGCCCGGGAAACTGTTCATGCAGTTTTTCCTTGCACCATCCTGTTGATACCATGTGATTGCATAGGGATGCTGCTGTAGTGCAGGGACAACAAAATTCTGAATCATGGATACATCGCAACAGTACATGTTGCACCATTGTCATCCCGAAAGAAATATGGACCAATGATCCCAGCTGTAATGACTCCACACCACAACATTAATTTTGTGTAGTGCTTGTTTACAGAATTGCTGTGGGTTCTCAGTAACCCCAAAACAATACTTTTGCTTGTTAACTGCCCTTGACAATAAGAAGTGTGCCTCGTCAATCATCCTCAAATTGTCCAATTCCTGGATCAGCTGCCTACATTTCCAAAAATGTGTCACAAAACCAAAATTGTGCAAACTTGTTGGTGGTCCTTAAGCGTTGCACTACCTGTATCAATGTTTTTTAGTGTTCTCACATTTCAGTGTCATCCGGGGAGACTTGCTATCATACACTGACCCATCCAGTGCCACTTTGCTATCCACTGCTGTATAGTACGGCTATTCGTGACGTTTCTGCAATGGTTTAATCTGTGGAAAGCTTGTTGGTTCACTACTATTGACTGCATTTCAATGTGAGGCTCCACCACATGAACATTCCACTTCTTCATTTTAACTAAATCTCCTACTCCTTTGCATAGCTGCTAGCGTATCACCAACTACCTTGTGCATACCTGCAGGCACTATAGTCAACTGAAAAGGGGCATTTATTTCTTAATCACCCTATATTTGTTGATCAAGAGGTTGTAGTTTGCATGAGATTTTAGCATACACTGTTGAATATCTTTCTTATAAACAGAGCTGTGAGAACTGCATGATATTATTGACAATTGATTGATAATACTGCTTTATACTATTCATTTATGAGATATTTTTAACCTTTATCAAAAGAGTCTCTCATGAGGATATGAAAGTAGTAACAATCTGAGGAACTTCATTGTTCTCTTTTCATGCTCATTTATTTTAATGTACTGAGCATATTGTTCTGTTACTTAGAAAGTTTATGCCATCATTAAAATCATTATGGACAGTGGTTGGTTGGTATCAGTTCATAGCAGTTTGGGTTGAGGTGGAAAGAATACATGTAAATATTCACTTTTTATAATGATAAGAATGGTTTTCAGCCATTTGTGTTCTATTACAGCTCCCTGATGTTATAATGAGAATATTGCAAAATATACTATAAATGTTTAAGACAACAGAACATTTTGAAAATAACAAATTACAGTTGAGATTAAGTCATAATGTTGGTATTCCAATGTGATCAAAATACAGTCAATGTATATGTAGTATATGGATATGAAAATAATTTAAGTTTACACATGTGAATTAATATTACAATATGTGGTCTTTACATAAATGCAAACTTAAGAAAGCTTAAAGCAAGAATGACTACACTGTACATGTTTTTTTTTTTTTACACAGTAGTATAAATATGTAGAAGAGTTTTTAAGAATATTGTAAATATGCTGGAGTATAAATAGATAAGAACTTGCCATACTGATGCGTCAAAATATTAAAGCAGGCCATTCTAACAGAAAAAAAAGAACTTGGCCCACATAACAAGGAGGTATTTGTTCCAAGCCACATCACTGTACCTTCCTTACGCTAACACACAGGGTGGTAACTCAAAGGGGATCAGTTGCCTGCTGTATTCCACCATAATGTCAATTCCTTGTCACTTTTCTGTCAGTGATAATCGTAACACTTGTTCTAACATTTCTTCTTCCTGTCTTCTCTGGCGTTCCTCTTCTTCACGTTCCCTTTGTGATAAAGCTAAAGCCATCTGAAGGTCATGATCTGAAGCTAAAGGTGAGTCTGATTCCCCTCCATCAGGGCTGGCACGCAGGGCTGTGGAGGAGCCACTCTCTAAGCAACTAGCTGATAGGTTCTGCTTGTACAGATCTAAGCTGTCCTGGATTGCCCTACAATATATATATCAAGGTTTCTAAGTATAGAACTTCTATTATTAGCACTAATGGGTAAAGCATGAAATCTGTATTGGATTAAAAAAAGAAGAATGTTATCATCATCTTGGCAACAAAAATTATAAAACAAAAGATAGTGCATAGGATGATAGCTGTTGATGAGCTATTAATGTAATGTATTAACTAGCAATACTTATTGGTTTGCGCTAAAAGAAAGTGCATGGGATGCATTTTTTTCAGTAGGCTTACAGAAGAAGGCTATAGCTTTTAAAGTACAACACTTGAGAACTGCTAAATTTGTAACTACCTTAAGTATAACTTAAGCAAGCATTATTAGATAACCGAGCACTACTGCAAAATATACAATTTCTAAGTAAAATAATATGCAATTTGTTTATTGCAAATTATTCTTATTCTTTGCTTTTTTAGATTAAGTTTTCATTGATTTTTACTGGTAATTGTAGTAGTGAAAATGCTGAATTTCTAGGCTTAATGTTAGTATACATATATACATGATTATGTTAGTTAAATGTTGGATACTTAGAGAATTACTCAACAATGTACACAATATTTTGGTACAGCTTATTTATTGTGATATACACTTCTATTTATTTTGTCTGACCAAGCCATTGCTTACGTTACACAGGTATATGTACATGCATATGTCAATTAAGCTGTTTTTACAGACGTTTCCAAGTGTTTATAAGGGAATCTTTACAAAACTGAACACTTTTGAAAACTTGTAATTTTGTAGTTTTAATATCTCACTGGCTCTGGGAGAATCAATATTGGTAATTTTTTAAAGTTTAATGCCCATTAACTTGGTAGGCCATATGAATGACTGGAATGTGAAATGATGTTCAAATGAACTCAGAAAACATGCTGCCAAATTGAGAAATACCCTGGAATGGTAGAATTACACTGAAAAATTCAATGTCATAGCTGGGATTTGAATCAAGGATCTTCTAGTCCAGTTGCTCTAACCACTGAGCAAACATGACAACATGCACGTAAAACATTAAATTCTCAAACTGACTTGTGTTTTCCCCAGTAAACCACAAGGAGATAACAAATATATATGAGATGTAGGAAGATCCCGGGTTCAATTCCCACTATGGCACTGAATTTTTCAGTCTAATTTTACCTTTCCAATCTTTGTGATACATTGTATGTATGAGAATTTCAGCTGTAAGATGCTGCACAAAGGGAGACTCACAGAAAAATTTGAGGTGACAAATGGAGTAAAACAGGGATGTGTATATCTCCAATTATAATTCTTGCTTGTCCTTGACAATGTGATGAGAAAACAATTGGAAATAGAAAGGAATTCAATGGGGGTTCAATAGCAGATTGGAAGATCTTGATTTTGCTAATGATATCTGTTCGCCATCACAGAGATAGACAGACATGAAATAGAAATTAATGAAATTACAAGAAGAAGCTAAGTTGGCTGGCCTAAACATCCACACAAATAAAACTAAAGAAATGAGAATAAATGGACTAAAAAGGAGAAACTACACATAACAAACAACAAGGTAGAACAAGTAACTAAATTTACCTATTTAGGAAGCATAGTAACATTAAATGGCGGAATAGATGAATATATTAGCCAGAGAATTAAAAAGGCATTTATGCAATTTTATGCAATTGTGCCAGACATGGAGAAGTAAAAAAATCTCCAAAAAATGTTAAAATACAGATTTTTAATACCAACATAAAATCCATCCTATATCCTTGTGAAGCATGGAAAATTTCTATAATGAATATGAATAAATTACAAATCTTTATTAACAGATGTTTGTGACACATTTTAAACATAAGCTGGCCAGAAATAATATCAAATAAAACTATGTGGCAAAGTACAAAACAAGAACCCATTGAGATCAAATTATAAACAAAAAATAGAGATGAACCTAAGAAAGCCAACTGGAGCAACAGAGAGAGAAGTACTTGCTAGAGTCCTCAAGATGTAAGGAGGAAAGCAAGACCTAAGAAAACCTGGAAAAGGACCACAGAAGAAGTGATAGCAGCAAAGGAAAAGACATGGAGTGAAGTAAAAAGACTTGCAACATAGAGTAAAAAATCTAAAAAATCTGAAATGTTGCACTCACATGACTTTCTCTACTCTTTTACTAACCATTCTTACAAGTCATTCCTATACCTTCGTGTTAGTTGAGATAAACATTTGCAGAAATTATCTTATTGGTTATTTCCTTGTAGATGCAAGGGAAATATTAGAATACAGCAGGCTTTGAGTGATAGTAAAATCTTTCAAAGCTTTGAGATCCTGTTCTCTTTGCATGCTTAACATATAAAAAAATGAATGATGTCCATTTCACGAAAGTTTTGTTTTCTGAAACTGACACAAATAACAAGGAATATCTCCGAAATGGTTCAGTCCATAAAAAAGTTATTTGAACATAAATTGTGTGTTTTAGTGAGATCTACATTTTTTGTATAGTAAGATTTTGTCTATCTCTTACGGTTTACGAGTTATTCAAAAGTCATCCAGAGTAAACAGGACTACACAGGCTATAACCAGAAAATTCAAAATATACATTTCATTTGTCATACAAATGTCTTAAATATATGGCATTTTAATCAAAATCGTTAGAGCCATTTTCAAGAAAATCAAAATTTTCGAAAAGTTTTCCATATAAAGGGTAGTTTTGGGTGGGGCTATTTTCTTCAAAATCTTCGTGTCGCATCCTTGAAAGATATTAAACTTAAATACCAACTTTGGTTTTTAACCGACTTTTTGTTTTTGAGTTATGCTGTCCACAGACTGACAGAGACATACGCCCACCCCTGCACACACACATACAGACCTTTTCTTTCGCTTTTTTTGGATTCAGGGGGTCTCAAAACATATATTTCTGGTGAAATCTCGACATCCAATTTTGGGTGGAATACAATACTTCCTCTACTTACCAGTAGAGAAAGTTGTTGTTGTTGTTTTCTAGTGCCTTGCATCTGGCAATGAAGCCATTAGCATTCGTGCTTTCCAATACTTTTGAACTGTAGTTTCTTCTGATCTTAATGCTTCACAGGTCTTCAAGTGTTCCTCATTCATTTCTGCTGGATCGTTACACAGGACACATATCGGTGAGGCTGAGATACCTATTCTGTAGAGATGACTTGCCAAGCAGTCATGATTTGTCAATAGTCGGAAGGCTGCAACAGCTGTTTTCCTTGGTCTCTGGGGGATTATATCTGGATTGGAAAGTAGTGTAATCCATTTTTTATCTTTGGCATTTGTTTCTATTTCTTGTAGGTATGAATGACAAAAATTTTTAATGATCAAGCGTTTTATTGAGGAATATGAGAAATTGAATTTAGACTTTTGTGTTATTGTTGTGGCTTTCTTTGCAAGTGAGTCTGCAGCTTCGTTCCCCATGACTCCACAGTGTGCTGGAATCCATTGGAGATGAACAGTCTTATTAACTTTTTGGAGTTGTGTTAACATTTTGTAGCATTCTCTAATTTTTGTTGACTTCTTTGTAGTATTTGAACATATTCCCTGAATTGCAGCTTTAGAATAACTCCGGAATGTTTATCTTTAGGACTCATATTCATGTATGTGGCTTTCATGTAACTGTTTTCTTAACGGGCACCAGTTTTACAATGTGGCAGTTACATCACCCGACTTAAACCCCCATTTTGCAAGGGGGACCACACCTATCGTTGGTCAACGGGTCCATCGGACCTAGCCGGGAGGACTAAATAGATGATATTTAGATCCACCGACCTTCCCCTCATGTGCCTCTGAGGGACGCTGTTGTGCTGTGATAGGGCAGCACATATGTAAATGACATTTCCTCCATTTTAGATGAAACAGTTATACCGCTGTGATTCGGTCCCCAGTAGAGAAAGTAAAAATGGAGGAATTTCACAGGAGCCCTATGTTCCCTAGGGAACTAAAGGAATTAAGTCAGTCAAATCAATCTTTGTTGTACACATGGTAAGTGTGAAAGAACAACTGTCATTGATTGACCTTGAAAAATTCATGTTCATTTATGATTGTAAATCTAGAGATTGAGAACTAATTACTAAAAGCAATAGTTGTCATGAGGCAATAATAGATGGTAGGGGTAACAACATGAATACGTGATTACCTGCCTCTGTGGTGTGCAGTACCATATCTGCCTCACACTCAAGAGGTCTCGAGTTCAAATCTTGGCTAAGGTGAATTACCCTGAGCTCATCTCATCTGAGATGGGCTCATCTGAGCATCATTTCACATGATTCGTTCATTCATCATTTAATATGACCTACCCAGCTAAAGGTTGTTGAGAAGGAATACTGGACGCTGGCATATGACAGAGGCGATGGCGGCAGCAGCAAAAGAACAATGGACAGAAGGAGACCAGGCTGCTTCACATGCCTGCTGTGTGTACATGACAAGTAACAATGAATGGCAGAAACACAAAGGGGGTTAAGAACATTTGTGACACTTCTAGCTGAGTCATTGTGGCACATGTGCATAGAGAGTTTCTCGAAAGGTTGTGCGATGTCATCCTCAGGACAAAAGGATCTGAGAGAGCAGCAGTCAGAGAAACTGTGAGTGAGTTTGAGAGTAGAGCTATGTGAATAAGTCAGTCAGTGTGTCAGCATGTGTGAGGCTGTTACGCAGATCATCCCGGCAGATATTGCGAGTGATTGTAATGCTGTAGTTAAATGAATAAGAGACAGAGAAAGTGAAGAAAGACTCTGAAAGGACAGAGCAAGGTTATGAGAAGAACAGTTATGAATTGTGAAGCAGGAAAGACTGTGGACTGTTTTAACTACGAGAAGAAAACTGTGTGTTTGTAGTAAAATGTTAGAGGACAATAAAGTGATAGAAAAGTAACAAGACCAGATTTTGCCACTTTGTTACAATACAAATATAAGTTCTCCCAGAGTCACTGAGATAATAAAACTCAATTTAAATCTTTTAATACTTTCCAGAGGAAAGTAAGTGTTCACTTAAGAAGTGCTCAGTTTTATATGAACTGCTCCATGCATTTAATATAATAACCAAAAAGCAGCCATAAACAAAAAAATAAAGGAGCAGTTATGTCCTCACTTTATTACACAATGAAAATAGTGCCCATTAAGGAGGTTGTTTCAAACTATTCTAATATTAGATGCAGTAGAACCACTGCTGCTCATCACTCATAACTAGTGGGTGGATTAGAGTGTACCTGGATTGTGATTTCAAGTTAATGATGCAGGAACCATACTGTCTTGACACATGTCCCCTGGACACAGATTGTAAGTAAACAAATATATCAAAATATACAGTGAAAGCGAACAGTGCTTTAGATTTCAGAATCATTTGCAATTCAAATTGTAAAATCCCTAATTTTGGTGGATCTTTTGAGTAGTTTGAATTTCATAAAGAACAACTTTCATTGCTTATCCAATGCTGTAAACTCCTTAGAAACATCTGAGTTATACATGCCAAAGGCTATAAGAATAGTGGAAAAAGTATGCGTAAAAATTAGCAGAATCAAAGCCGGAGAAGTTAGGAAAAAATGTGAACAATTAATTTCAGAATGTCTTAGAAAAACACTGGTTTTTCAGTAATGCATGCTGTAGGAGATGCCTTGCTGCAAAAAGTAACCAAAACCTTCAGATAAAAAGGTGTAAGAAATATATCAGATGGTGATATAGTGTATTATTTGTATACGCCTATTTTGTGATGCAGAAAGTGAGAGGTGGAGGACGCTCACGTTTAGCAACCTCTGCGTATACATTATTGTCCACTGCAATGAACAGACTATGTAGTATTCACTTTACATATATGTAAAAGTAGTTTCTATAACTAAATGAAAACATCACCTGGTACAGCATAGATAAGCATTCTTTAGATACAATTGGTATGAGCACTGCAGGTGTGTGCCTGTTGTTTGCATGTGGACTCTCACTCTCTCCTTCAACATAAATAGTTTTAGTACAAGATAAGGCAACCTCACAAAAATCAGACATGCTGATCCACCCCTTATACATAACTCTCGGCCAATTATTCCAATTAATTTTGGCAGCACTTCATCTACTCTTGTTTTCAATTCGTTGAAAATTGATTGATGTATCACGAAAATATAGTCTGCGTTTAATTCAAGAACTTGGAGCAAATACTATGATAAATAAAGCTTATAGTCTCTATATATCTGTTATATTTGTAGAATTGTATTGCTTCACTGTTAACAGCTTCATTTTTTCATTGAACTCTGTTATGATGTTTGTTGTCATTTTTACAATACAATGCATATCAACCTTAAATGTGGGAATGTAGAATTCTATATATTCAGTATTCAGGATATAAAAGACAGGTCAGCATGAATATTCTGCTAATATATATTTTAGCGTAAATTATTCCTAAGGTGTGCCACAACAATTGATTGGAGTGACAAATTTTAGCACACAAAATGCTGAAGAGCTTAAAGGTTGTTATGACATTAAGCACTAGGCAACTGAATGTCTTACTAGCTCACCATTTCCACTACTAACACCAGAACATTATACAGCTTCAAGCTAAATTTCAACCTCAAAATTTAAACACAGACAGAAAATTTTAACTTCTTAATATCTTTTATTGATTCACCATTTTGCTATCATCCATTAACTTTGAAGCATATTCAAATAAATATCTAAAGAGAATATACCATTAAAGGTTGAAAATTGTAAAAAATAGCAATTAAACTTAACAACTGTCGCTAGCACTAAATAAATGAACAAATGAATTAATATTAAATAATAATAATAATAATAATAATAATAATAATAATAATAATAATAATAATAATAATAATAATAATAATAATAATAATAATAATAATAATAATAATAATAATAATAATAACAACAATAACAATAACAATACACAACTAATACATTAGAAAAGATAATACTGCAACCAGAACTTCAAGCATGAGAATGTTGACATTTGAGAAATGCAGAAGTTGCATTAAACATTAGTTAGATTATTTTACAAAATCTTACTCATGCAAATAATGTTCATTCACATAACACTGGACAGATAACAAGATGCAGTCTAAACTGACGTATGGTTCTGTCACTTCAAGTAGCGTTATTATTCAGGAAGAAGCATTCTTTATAAATGTACACATTTTTTGTTTTCTAAGACTCAATCTCATGTAGTTGGGCATGCACAAGAGCATGAGGAAAGTGAAAGAGAGTGAGACTAATAAGGGAATGAAGACAACACTAATACTGATGCCCAGCTGAAACTTTTCTGATGTAAGTGACATTTCATCACGTGGTCAACACACCAAAATTCAGCTGCCCCTTTGAACTTTTTAATGTCTACATTTGGCGCACAAACCATCAAAATGGTATACACATAAACACTATTTCCTCCACCTTGGGAATTTGTGAGCAATGTCTTCTGGTTGCAGCAAAACGTTTGATGGCTATATTCATTCTGGCTTAGTGTTAGCAGCATTTTAGCATTTGTCCCAGTGAAGCCAGTGCTAACTTGCAGAGTATAAATCCAATTAACTTTCCTGAATTCAGGGTTATATCCGTCCTTTTGACAGTGCAAGTATTACAAAGAAGAGAAAACAACTGCAACTGAACTACCAGGAATCTGCGTGTGTATCTAATGCACAGGAGTTAACAAAGTAATTCTCTTTCTAACTTCCCAGTATTTAGAAGTGATATTTTAATTTTCCTTTAACTATAAGGGATACACAAAAGTTTACTTCATAAATCTGCAGAGTTTATTAAAATATAGAGTTTGTGCCAAATAATCTTTTTCATAGCATTAGCCATTTAAAAAGTGTTTGTTGTTAGATGTTTTGATTTTCTAAAGTTAGTTTATAATGGGGAGTCTATGATGGAAAAATCAATATATGCAGTTATTCTTATTTCCACATGAACATCAAATTTGACCTGTAATTTAACAGCCAAATGTTGTTTTTGCTTCATGGATGTAACTAGTCCATATTGCATTATTTGAAATAATTTCTGGGCAATCGGGATTAATGTAAAATGGATTAAAAAAATCCTTTAACCTTTTCTCCATAAATTTGTGTTTTTAACCCTCAACTGTTAAAGTGACGTGTCTCGGATGTTGTGCAAGTTAAGAAATGCCATTCCTGCATTGTATATTGGAAGTTGGCTTCTAATACTTACAGTACCTTCTTATCTTTGTTTACTCTACATATTCCAGTAAATTTTGGTGAATAGTCACTGATTGCATAATTTTTTCTGTCAGGAGCAGTATTGTTTACAATGGCAAATTGTGCTGTTGTATCCAGCCCGACCACTTCTAGCGCCCCATCCATCAGTGAAAAATATTGGAGAGCAAGAGGATTAATGACTTCATTGTCAGAAATCCAGCATTAGCCAACAACAACAGAAGTGATGTCTTGATGATTTTGAAAAATTGTAAATTTTGTCACATTTCTTTTGGGCTGCAAACCTATAATCTCTCCTACCAATTTCCCATCATCTCACCTCTCACCTGTGGAGCAACCTGCTTTTACAAAAGACTCTGGGGACCAAGTTGCAGCAATATAACTACTGCATCATATTGGAGGAAATGCCAATATAAATGTTGATTTGTGATGGTGTTCAGGCATCCCACAGTGGTGAATGTGGAGAATGGTTGGTGAATTTATTAAATCCTCCCAGCTAGGTCCAAGGCAACTTTTCCACCAAAGGCAGTATGACCCTCCAGTCATACTGGGGGTTACATGTGGATGAAGTAGTCACCAAAATGTCAAAACATGGTGTCCATTAAAATCAACTACTAATTACTATTACTATCCTGAAATGTTGGTCCCTTGGAGATAATATAAGAAATAAACACAATATATGATGGTAATAAGAAAATAGTTTCATTTTTCATCTTGATTAACCAAAGAAGAAATAGTTTAGTAGGATAAGGGGACCCAATACTGCCCTTATGGCAACCTTCGCAGAACTATTAATTGTGCATTCCTAATCCTGTAAGTGATCCAGAAGTCAGATGTTCAAAATAAACTGGATCAGGCTTTGGACTTTATTAAAAGCTCCTCCAATTTTAGAAACTGACTTCCAAAAATGAAAGCTCTTTGGTGAGCAAGTCCTGGCCATTTATGCAATTTGAAGGTAGTTTTAGATGTACCCCATCTGACATAAATGGTGGTGGTTGTTTGAAAATAAACAACAATGGCACAAAGCACCAACCTAATAAAGCGTAAGTTTGAAGTTTGATGATGTTGCATTGTTTGGTAATGTTTGGTAGCCATCAATAATAAATGCCCTCAGTAAATTTATAAACATGAAACAAATCAGTCATTGTTACATGAACAAATACTTTCATTTGAAAGGTCTCACTCCAACTAATATCAAAGCTGAGCTAGATTCTACTCTAGGGGAGTCTACCCCTTCGTTCACAGTGATAAAACATTGGGTGGCAGAGTTTAAATACGGCTGTATGAGCTGTAAAGACGAACATCACATTGGTCAACCAAGTGAAGTGACCACACAGAAATGGTGAAGAAAATCCACAAAATGGTACAGGATGTCTGTCGAATCAAGTGTGTGAGCCAGCAGACATTGTAGCATGTCAAGAAGTGCTGTACATCATACTGACTGAAAATTTGGACATGAAAAAGCTGCGCCCAAAATGGGTCCACATTTGCTCACAATGGAACAAAAATAGCATTGTGAGGATGTTTCAATCAAGTGTTTGGCAATGTTTCACAGTAATAAACCTGAATTTTTGCGTTGATTCATAACCATGGACGAAACATGGATTTATCACTTCACACTTGAGAAGAAAGAAGTCAAAAATGGACTGAAAAAGGTGTATCAGCTCCAAAGACATAAAGAAAGTTGCATCTGCATGCAAGATTATAGCATCAGTTTTTTGAGATGTGTGTGGGATAATTTTCATTATTTTCAAAAAGGAAAAACGATCAATGGTGAGTATTATGCAAACTTGTTACAGAGTTTGAGTGATGAAATAAAGAAAAAATGGCCGCCTTTGGGAAAAAGTAAAATTTTGTTTCATCAAGACAATGCACAGGTTTATACATCTGTCATACATCTGTATAAAAGATGGGAACTACCAAACATTCAAACAGTAATTCCTGAGTATCCTCGAAAAACAGCAGTTGCAAACTTCAAGTTGATTACAGGACATGATTGTCTCGCAAAACATTTAAACAGAATTGGGATATATTCTTCACCACTCTGTCCTCTATGTGATCTGCAAGAGGAAATGGATCGAGACCACCTTCAAATATGCCCGGCCACTTCTAGTGCCCCATCCATCAGTGAAAAATATTGGAGAGCAAGAGGATTAATGACTTCATTGTCAGAAATCCAGCATTAGCTAACAACATACATCTGTCACTGCAATGGCCAAAGTCAACAAGTTAAGGTTAGAATTACTTCTTCATGCACCCTATTCAGCAGTTTTAGCCCCCTTGTATTATTTTCTGTTTCCAAACCTGAAAAAGTGCTCAATGGTAAAAGATTTATCAACAATGAAGAGATGGAATCTGCAGTTGACAGCTATTTTGAGGAGTTCAATGGTTCTCACTATAATCAGAGTATCGAAGCTATTGAACATTACTGGGGAAAGTGTATCAAGCTAAAAGGAGACTATGTAGACAAACATATTTTTCTCATTTTTTTTGTGTTTTCTTTGTTAGGTTGGGTACTTCTGGGACTACCTTCATTGATGAACAGCTGTTTCATCTGCCTACTGACATCATTTACAGCCAGGATTAATTTGGTATACCATTTTGTGGAGGCACAAGGAAATATGGAATAGAGCAATCTCTACAAATGTTTAATTCAATTAACATGAAGTAAATAGAAGAATAGCATTTGTAAGAAACAATAGTTTGTATGTACAAGAATGATTAGAGAAAGAGTGCAACACATCAGATTTTTTTATTTATATAAACTATTCACATTGCACGCTTATGAACAATTACCAACAAATACTGTCTAAGGGGACAGTGTCCTGTAAAGAGGGCCATAGGCCAGGAGAGCATTTCCCTGCTTAATTTTAGCACTTCTTGTCATGTGCTTTTGTCCAATCCCAGTATGAGAGCTTTGGAATGCTTGAAACCTACAGATGAGTTACAATATTTCTTGTGTTCTCTAAGCAATCAGTCCCCGATAGCCAGTTTCCTTCTTGATGACACCTCCAATGCTGGTTCTGGTCCAATGGAAGGTTGCCCAGCTCCCTTCTTAGCAGCTTCACCTCTCTTTCATTGCCCAGAATCCCAAAGGTCCTGGCACCAACCTAAGCTGAACTCATTGTGGGTAGCTAGTTCGAGGGACCCATGTCAACTTCTAAAACCAAGTGGTTAATCAAAGATGTTCAAGCCTATTATTGAAGAATGTAGGAATCTGTCTTATTTGTACAATGACTGTTTATACTCTCCCAAGCACTAGCTAAAATAGCAAATATCTCTTCTTGAGAGACCATTATATATTTACCCAAGCTAAATCTTTCTTTACCTGATTACTCTCCCCTTATGTAGGACTTACACCCCCTGGGACTTGCAAGGGTATGATGCCTGTTGGGGAGCAGAGGAATCTATGGACCAGAGTGAAGACCTGGAAGTGGGTGGTCAGCCCAGCATCACCTAAGCTAAATCAAAGCTTGATACCATTGCAAATAGAGGCTGTCCCAAATCTGGTTTTGGAGCCATAATATACCAGATTGAGCTTTGTTTTCTTCAGGTTTAACCTGTCATTCCCATTAACTGCATTAGGATAACATATAGTGAAATTTTGTCAAACAGGAATCTTAATGAAAAGAAATAACTTCAAACCAATCGATGCTGCAGTCAAGCAATGTAAAGTAACCTTCTGAATGTATAAGACCCATTCAATATAATCTACAAATGGATAAATAATCTTAAAACATAAATACAGATATCCCTTTCAACATGTGTGATACAGGACAAATTTTTCTTTCAATCAATTAATTTGTCATATCTCTTTCACATTTGGGCCTAGTTAAACACAAGTGACTTGAATATCTGGTTGGCATGCCCCAATCCCCTTCCTCGAGTGACTGCTGCTGATGTTTACCACGTGCTCAATATTTCTATGAAAAGGAGCAGATGAGTTTTGATATCTAGAATCTTAACATGATATTCATTCTGGCAATGTTTAATTTAAATAAGGTTTTATAGTGAGATTTTTCTAAAATAAGGAAGTAGAACTATCAGAACGAGTACAACCAAAAAGGATGTAGAGAACAACTTGCTATTTTAATTCAAGTAAGATATAAATGAGAACCGAGATATCTAAATTCCACATGCATGTGTTAAATGCCTGCTAAAGCTCTGCTTTAGACAGGTAACTGTACATATGTAACCAAGATTAACTAATTCTGCCTTACATTTAGTGAATATTGCAGGGAAGGTAGGGGAAAGAAGGGTGCACAAAAGTAATAATGGTACTTCTAAGTGCCTTCAGAATCAATACAAGTTTGACAAGTATTACTGTGAACAGAGAGTAGCATTGTTTTCATTTTTACCTATCTGATCTTATATCGCAACTTCTCAAAAATGACTATTTCCATGTGACAACAATATCATGCTTGGATCTTTCTCTGTACTACTAAGCCACAATCTGGTAGGGCACTATGCATGGATTCATTATCTATAAGGATGAAGCAGGTTGGGATTCTTCTTCTCTGCAGTGTTTTCTTCTTCACTGTTTGAGAGGCAGAAATGAAACAACTTACCATTGGAGTGACCTCAGGAAACCCAAACTAAGCACAAATGATACTGCCCAAGTTATCACCTTACAACACACGTTAATAGGCAGTTTTTTAATTAAAACCTGTCCTTTGTCAGGCAACTGATATGCTATTTTCTGTAATCATTTCAGGATAAACCTAATTTAAAACTGTTTATGATAAGCATTAGGAAAAAGCTTTATTTCCTAAGACAAAAAGGAAATAAACACATAACAATGCATAGACTCGCCTCACTTGTTTGCTAAGGAGAAATTTTTTTAAGTAAATAATATATGACCTAAAAAACATGTTTCTTACTCATTTTCACCCATTATGTCACAAAATATCGGGAGAACAAAACACTTGCGAACCATTTGCATGGTGTTTTACCTGTCTGCACCCTCGGTACTCATTGCCGTCTGCCATGGTCACAGAAAGATGTGGATGAAACCATACAACATTTTTAAAACTACTTTTAAAGGCTTTACTTAGCAACTTTATGAAAGGAGATGCTAAAACTGTCTTTGTCCATACATTTTTGGCACCTCTTCAGGAAACTATCCATCACTTGCTGTATTTTAAGTTGAGGAATGCTGGTAACTTCCCAGTGGATAATTTGTTTTAATTCTTCCAGGGTGTGTGGATTTGTCTTGTACACTTTATGTTTAAAGTTACCCCAGAGATAAAAATCACTTATTGGAGCTCTGAGAAACCTTTCTCCGCCATTGGCACGCCATACAATTTTTTCATCATGAACAATCATGAACAATATTAGGTTCTGAGTTATAGGGTCAATTTTTTTCGAGTCAACAGTAGCTGCCCATACATATATGAGTACAATTTTGCCCCTTTTTTTAGAGAAGTAACAGACAGGGAGTGTGATTTTGCCTTTTTTTCAACAAGACTCTGTAACAGCTCATATGGCTAATCTTTCAATGAGAACCACTGAAAGTGTGTTTGACAGAATTATTAGTAGAGATTTGCGGCTCCCTTGGTCTCCTGACCTAACCCTCTGCTATTTCTATCTCTGGGGTAACTTAAAACATAAAGTGTACAAGACAACCCCACACACTTTGGAAGAATTAAAACAAAATATCCTCTGGGAAATTGCTAGCATTTCTCAACGTGAACTATGACGAGTGATGGATTGTTTCCCAAAGTGGTACCAAAAATATATGGACAACCACGGTGTTCAGTTTCATCATCTCCTTTCATTAAATTGGTAATAAAGCCTTTAAAAGTAGTTTTAAAACTGCTCTATGCTTTCATCTGCACCTTTTTCTGACAGTGGCAGATGGCAATGAGTGCTGATGATGCAGATAGACAAAACACAGTGCAGCCAGTTCCTAAGTTTTTGTCTTCCTGTTATTACTTAATCTTACTAAAGGGCTAAGCACCAAACTGAAGCTGTTGTTAGCTAAAAGATAACTTTTGATACACATCATACAAAGTAATTTTAAAGCTTCAACTGCAAGTATGATTATGCAATTCTGATATAACTTGTCTTTCAGTTTTACAGAATTTACCACACAATGATAAAACATATGATGGTAATCATGTTTTGGTGACAGTATACTGAAAATAATGAGCTATTTTCTTCTACACATCTTGGTTCAGAAGGAACTAAATATTATTTACAAACTCAATCTGTAAATCCTTCTTGTACTCTCATAATTATATAATACTCAGCATGACCTGTTAGTTCAGGTACATATCACAATGGGAAATATGCCTGCTTTTGCCCATATTTCTGAAATTATCTCTAAGGGTAGTCTCACAAGATGGACAATAACTAATATGATGGGTAGGATAGAGGGCCCCAAAAATTATGTGCTAAAGAGACATTTTCACTGTGGTTTCCCCTTACTTTACTTTATAAGTCAATATTATGAGGGCAGATCGAAAGTAACGCACAACTATTTTTTTCTGCCTTGGTATTACAGCTGGAATGTTTACATTTCACACAGATATATATGATGGTTTCACTACAGAGATTTTTTTCATGTGCAGCTCTAGTGAGAGAAGCGAGAACTATACAACAAAAATGGCACGCATGTTACTGTCGTCCATGTGTGAAGAGCAGTGAAGTGCGATTTGACTTTTATGAATCAAAGGGCATAAATCAAGTAAAATTTACAGGGACATGCATGTGTGTACGGGGATGATTGTATGGACCGTAGCAACGTCTCCAGGTGGTGTGCATTCCTCCAAGTGTGAGGAAGTGTATGAACCTTAGTGATTCGTCACACTCTGGGTAACAGTTGCAACCCAGCGGAATGTCAGAGCCATTGAGGCGGCAATTTTGAACTTAAGTATGCAACTGCGAACCTTATTGCAGCAGTTCAACATTTCCTATGGTGTGGTGTACGATACTGTTCATGACACCTTGGAATTTCGTAAAGTTAATGTGCACTGGGAGCCTAAGAACCTGACAGACAACCACAAGGGCCAGCAACTGATGGCAAGCTCAGATGCAAGCTGCAGAAGGGCATGACTTTCTGAAATGAATCGTCACTGCTGATGAGTTGTGGGTGTACCACTACAAGCCCAAAACAAAGCAGGCCTCTCTGGAGTGGAAACATTTTGGTTCCACAGTAAAGAAAAACTTAAAAGTACCTAACTTAATCTTCTGGGAAAGTGCTTGTGACAGTCTTCTGGAATATGCATGGTGCTTTATTGGTGGATTTTGCTGAACAAGGAACCACTGAATTCTGCAGCCTACATTAAAACTTTGGTGAAGTTGTGTCATGTCCTTTGTGACAAACAGCACAACATTAATGCTGACGATGTCAAACTTCATGACAATGCTTGCCACCATGTTGCTGCTGCTGTTTGTCAGAAAATCACCAAATTTGGTTGGAGGTGCTCCAGCATCCACCATATGGCTTGGACGTTGCACCATCAGAGTTTCATCTGTTTGGTCCCATTAAGAAATTCTTGGTCACACAATGTTTTGCATCAGATGCAGAAGTAAAATCAGCAGTCCGCAGATGGCTGTACTCCAATCAAATGGACTTCTACGAATAGGGTATATTGAAACTGGCACCACAATGGGAGAAATGTATTGAGAAAGTTGGTGACTATGCTGAAAAGTAGGTAAATGTTGCAAGTTCTTCTTAGCTATTAAACTTATTTTGTGAAAATTTATTGTGTGTTACTTTTCGATCCACCCTTGTACCTTATGTTCTTAGTCATCTCTCACTGGCTGAGGGTACAGAATTGGCTACTGTGACATCAATTTAAAGTATACAGTTGAAACCCTCTTCTATAGTGTTCAAGGTTCCAGGAAGAAATGTTGTAAGTGGTTGGAAAGTACAAATTGAATAACATTTTTTTTCAGCCCACTGTAACATGATATATTTTTGTTCAAGCCCTCATAACTTAATGCACAGAATAAATATCAGAGTTTTGGTATGTTCAAGCTATAAGGGGAGGTTTCTTCCACCATGATAAAGCATTATAGTTATAAACGAAATAATAAGGCTTTACAGGTAAATGATATGAGAAAAACTTCTGATATAAAAGAACAAAGATCACTTTTAAATTTTAACCTTCCATCTGACAATGATCAAATCTCCAAATACATCTGGGTAGAAGCAACAATAGCATTGAAGCCAGAAATCCTGTCAGCAGCTCTTAACTAATGCAGGCAACATCCCTTTGGAACATGTTTGAGATAAATACTCTAAAAGTGGTGCAGTTTGGATTATTTGGACTGTTATTGCAACTTGCCTAATTATGTTCTTTTTGCTTATTGTAAAGAATATAACATTTTTCTAAGCAGCCTTTATTAGAATCATCTTTACACACATTAGCCACTGTAAGTAATGCAACACAAGAAGTACAAGGATTATAGATGTCCATGTTTAAGTGCTAAGAGAATTTGCTGAAATAAGCAAAAGATCTTAATCCTGGATTCATCTTCAGATATTTAACTGAAAGTAAGTGGACTACCAATGCGCATATGACAATCCTGAACCGCTAAGCACATGGCATAATCTTTGCAGTAAGTCATGAAGGTTAAAAATGCACTTGCCTCTTTCGAATGGGAAAGAGCATGGTTTGTGGAATAAATATTTATATTTTACACTTACAGCAGTGAGAAATTAATGAGGGACTCTATAGAAAATGTGTATGATAATGTAAACCAAACTGTTATATTTAATATATCTGAAAACTTTAGAAAAATAAGATTTGGTAATTACCACAAAATGTAGTTTTTAATAAACTACTCTAGAAAATAAAAAAATAATGAGGCTATTAACAGTGAAGCTACAAAAATCTAATTTGTTCTTACTTTATACTCTAGAAAACTTAACAATGTTGACACTCACATTCTCTTTATTACATGTGACTTTGTAAAAATGATATCACAATTTGTAGAACAGTTTAAACTGTCATTCACTGTGAGGGAAGGGCTACCTCCTCACTTGATCTTCAGCTTTGAGCTTAGTTGCCACTTGAATAAGTCATATGCTGTGTGGGCCATAAGTTAACACACGATGGTTTGAGTTCTACATTAAACTGTCAATCTTCAATATCCATTTGGATGTATTTCCCTCTAATTAATAAACTTTCATCATTATGTGGCTCATGAATTCTGTATAATATAGCAACTATGATCAACATACTGAGTCACTGTTAAAGACTGAAATATTTGTCTTCTTTTTCTTCTTCTTCTCCACTTCATGGCACAGGCAGTCAAGTGCCTGTTCCGTATAAAACAAATTTAGAACTGAATTGACTAGAAACCCATAAGATTCATCACATTAGGGAGTTTTTGTACTCTGATCAGAAATCTATGTTAAATCTGATGACATTAATTCTATGTCCAATCAGAAGCCAGCACATTTAACTGCTTGAATAACATAGCACCTAACCGAGCGGCCAGGTGCAGTACATGTGCACGAATAACATGGGCAATTACTCTTCTTCTTCTTCTTCTACTTCTTCATCTGGCAAACAGCTCTTACAATCTAGCTAGTGCCTCCTTAATGATGATAGCCCATTCTTCTCTGTTTTCAGTTTTTCTCCTCCATCCTCTAATCCCCCATACTATGTAAGTCCTTCTCCACACAATCCAGCCATCTTAATCTTGGTCTACCCTGTCTCTTCTCCCTTCAAGTTTGCCTTCAAAAATCTTTTTAATAGACCTACCTTCATCCATGCGCACAACATGCCCGGCCCATTCAATCCTTTTAGCTTTAACAAATGGACAATTACAGAAGTGGTTATTCACCTACAACTATTATAAAATACAAAATGATTATCTGGGCTTGTGGACCGTGGTCTAGTGGAAAATCTCCTTCCAGATGTTTCATTCGAAGCTGCGTCGAACATCCTCAGTGGTGTGACCGTAGTATTCTGCTAGTCTCGGCAACGACTGATACGGAGCCACTTGGTTTCACAGGTTTTATACGCTTAGCACTTACTTCCAGTGGAACCAGGAGTTCTATGAACAGAACGACGGAGTAGCTATGGGCAATCTGGTGAGTCCAGTTATTGTTAACTATTACATGGAACATTTTGAGGCCACTGCTTTGGATTCTGCTAAACAAACACCCATATGCTGGCTTTGCTATGTAGATGATGCGTTTGGCATCTGGAGCTACAGACAACAGACCCTGACAGATTTTCTACATCATACCAACTCTATTTATCCTCGCATACAGTTCACAATGGAAATGGAGAACAACAGACAACTACCATTTTTGGACGTACTTGTAGCCAGGAAGTCCATGGTACGCTCTCTCACACAGTCTACCACAAACCCACACACACAGACCGGTATCTACACAAACTCTCCAACCACCATCCTGGCCAGAAGAAAGCTGTCATTAAAACACCAGTAGATTGTGCCAATTGCATCTGCCAGCACTACTTCCCCTGGAACTTTCTCACATTAATAGTGCTTTGCAGGCCAACAGTTACACCAGCCAGGAAGTTAAACATGCCTTATGCTCCACAAGAAAGCCCCATTCTACGCCAAAGCAAATTGACCCTAAAGAGAAGAATAAAGCATATCTGCCATACATCAAAGGTGTTACTGATCGCATTGGGAAAGTTCTCAGAAAACACGACATCCACTGCATCCATGCCATCTACAAACCCACACAACAAATGCAGAACATGCTACATTCAGCAAAAGATCCAAAAGAACCACTCTCTTCTGCGGGTGTTTACAGAATTCTGTGCTTTTGTGGTCACAATCCACACAACGTATGGTAAACACACGCGTTACAGAACACAAGAGATGTTGCCGTCTGGGGCAAACAGAAAAGTCCAGTCACAGAACATGCACTACTAGCACCAAGGGAACACATTATACAGTATTCAGACACAGCTATCCTGTCTTCCACAGTCCATTATTATGTGCAGTTAAGTTGTGAAGCCACAGAGATTTTCAAGCATAAAGATAACTTCAATAGAAAGGAAGAAACAAAGCGCTTATATAAAGCTTGGCATCCAGCATTATACAAAGCACGCAACAAACTTGGCCGGAGTGAAATTTAAGATCATATGTCATCAACAGCTTCAGCTACATTAAATGCCAGCCAATCGACAACAGTCGGCAACAATGGAAGCAGCTCCCACTTTAAACAATTCCACACTCAGAACCCGAGGATGACTCTGAGTTGTTGTCACCATGTTTATGACCAAACTGTCAACAATATTATCAGAGAGATGGTCCAGTTGCCACAATTTCTCTTTGTCTTTCACTATATGACTAATGTCAGACTGCCACAGTGACCTGACACAGTGCTGTGACCAGTGGCGACGCGTGAAGTAAGTAACAGGGTAGACAGATTCATCTTGCTCTCATCCTTCACAATCGGCTTGCTTCGGGACAAAACTTAAATCGCATTTTTTTTTCAAAAAAACGTTATCTGAATACAAAATTTGATCCAAATTGTTAGAGCCATTTCCGAAATATCTGAAATATGTATACAAGAATTGCTCTGAAGAAGAGAGAATAAAAATGCTTTCTGTGTGTAAAATTGAATTTTTTTCAGGAATAACACCTATTTATAGATATACTGTGGATGGCGACCACAAGGTACCCAAGCTGAGCAGATCATTACTTCCACTTACTGGTGTTTTGCTCCTCACTGTAGCTTTTCTATCTGACCTTACCTTGGTCATCTCTTGTTCTCTTCCAACCCCGATGCTATTAGGGTTCCCGAGGGCTAGGGAGTCTTTATTTTTCCAACCTCTCCATTTCTCTATAAAATCTTAACCCCTAACATGCTGACCTGTCATGGCATGTAATACGTCCTCTGATTGGTAATCAGAGGATATGGTCGGTGAATTTATTTTCATAATTCTCCCGGTCAGGTCGGTGAGACCCGTAAACCAACGACAGGTGTGGTCCTCCAGACATTCTGGGGGTTGTGAGAGAGCGATGTGACCGCCAAAACATAAAAATATGGTGCTCTCTAAAAAGCGGTTACTATTACTGCTATTGCTCTCTTCAATATCATCAGTAAAAAATATTGGAGAGCAAGAGGATTAATGACTTCATTGTCAGAAATCCAGCATTAGCTAACAACAGATATGCTAGAAAGCGAAACCTTATCTGAATAGAACATTTGATCCAAATCGTTAGAGCCGTTTTGGAGATACGCGAAATAAGGATTGATCATTTAAAGATATTACATTTAGAACTTTAAAATAATTGCAGTGTATACAATAATGTATCGTTAATTCAGAATTTCTCTTCATATATCTCAAGTCAATTCAAATTAATCCCTATAAATGCACTTGAGAGGTAACCAATAAGAGCATCTGTCCCTTGCCTCAAAAACATGCCATTACCACAACAGTCAATTACAGCCAAAGGAGACGGAGGCTTGACTGTCTACTGGGCGGTGAAACCTGGCTATACGGAAACAATGTAGTTCACAAACCACTGCCAGATGGTGCGCTCGTTTCTCCTGTGCTCTAAGCATGGCAAAATACACAGATGGGCGAGCGTCTACAACAGGCAGTCTGGTACGGTAGCAGAGTCGCGCAAATGCTGGAACAGAGGCGAAAACTTCCTAAGTGGAAAATACAAATACCTGCTTAATGCAAAAGTTAAATAATTTGTCTTTCGCAGAGACGCTGTCTACCCTGTCTCTCCTGAGACTTTGCTCCTGGCTGTGTCTAATAGCTGACGAACCTCTTTCAGTTTGAAATATTTATTGTTCCTTGCAATGTAGCCTTTAACACTGCTCCACAATAGCTCAACTGAGTTCAGTTTACTGTGATATGGCAGCAACCTTTCTACAGTGGTGCTGTTTTTATTATAAAATTTGTATGCGCTGAGCTATGAGATTCTTTTTCTATCCCAGGTCGTGGTACTAGATGGAATGAACAAACACTCGATGTTTATTTCACTATAATATATTACTTTATTAACACTTTTTCTCGTCTTTACACTTTCGTCACACCAATTTATATTATATTGATAGTCTTTCCAGTTTTTTAACAACTTTAGAACAAAAGCTTCATGAAAGTTTAATCAATTTTCTACTCACATCCAAGAGCACTATAAAAACATGTCTTCTCATATCAAGCACACAGACGCTATTAACAAATTCTTTTGGTTGCGAGTCTAGGATTCCGACTGCCATGTGTACATCCACGTATGCGTTCATCAAATAGTTCCCGCATTGTTAGGGAAGCGATCTTTAGCTATTCTCCCTTCGCTTTCAATATTGAACACATATAATTCTTTTATTTATACATATATATTAAATTTAAATATGGAAATATTTATGACGTCTTTAAACAAACTTAATTTTTTGTAACAATGAACAATAGCAACACGTTTTCGTCACTCAACCAACTCGTACCAACACCAAAAACAAATTACACTCTCAACAAATATTCACATAAATGATTTTCTTTTGGGGTCTTACAATATCCTGTCTCAACAGTAAAGCTGACTTTCTTTGTTATGTTGTCTATCATATATTTGTTTTCATTGTTGTCGACAATGTTCTGAGCTAATTTTAGTAGCTCCACTTTTGTAACAAAATTAGCAAAAATGCGAAGTTTATTTACTTTTTCTAATACTTAATTTTCCTTTAAATCTTACTACAAATACACAATTTCCTTCTTGTTTATAAGGAATCGTAACTTCTCTACTGTTACAATTCACAGTTGTTCTTCTGATAATCAGTCTTTCCATGTCTTTTTCCAATTTCACTGTCTCTTATATCAGGACGACATTGTCCTAACGACAATAAAATACTCTGTGGCAATATCCCGAAATCATTTGCATGGAAACCATAACATTTAAATTTGAAAGTACTAAAATATAAAATAATCATTTAACTGTGCCATATACTAACAAAAACTTTGTCTTTTGTTGTTGTTTTTTTTATTAACCTTTTTATGTATTCATTGCAAACACATGAAAGCTATTCTGTGTCACATGGCAAACCTTTATATATCAGATTTAATAATAAAATAATAAAATTACAACAATCACTCGACGACACATACATACTTGCTGATGGGCTGGCCGATGCACTCTCGTAACTAAAACTAACTGTACACAATTACTTAAACAACTACCTAAAACTACTCAGACACCCACTTAAACTCTGACACCAAAAACTGACTGAACTGCTCACTGTCTGTCCTATTTATACTGGAGCTGGCATGATGTAACCTCCTTTGAGTTCTTCCCATGCGCATGTGCCAACAACAGCGAATAGAAGCCAATGTTCCCAATAACATAACAGAAGCACTTGGAAATCATGTATATTGTAAAACAATTTTGTACTTTTGTAACGTTACGGAACTCTGTAAACACATTTGATACAAACTGTAATACAATGTAATCACTGTAAAACTGTCACGATATGACTGGTAAGTTTAAAGCGACATTAAATAAATAAAAAAAAAAAAAAAAAAAAGACTCAGTAGAGAAGCTTCTAGAGCTTGCTGGACACTAAGGTGTTTCACGCTATTCAATCACACACACAGAGTCGCTAGTTGACCTGTAGCCTTGAACCTCTTTTATGTTTTGCCGGCAGCATCGTTTATTGTCACGTACACACAGTCGCTCGCCATATCCAAGGTCACCCAGTCCCCTCTTGTATATTGTTGAACAATCCAATGTCACATTATTAGTAACAAAAGAACACACCATGGGACATTAACCAGCCAATAATGTCCTGCTTCTGCCATGCAGAATTTAGGCGCTGGAACCTCACACTATGGCACGGCGCTTTGTCCATGACAATGACTAGGGACACAATTTTATGGTTAATAAAAATTGTGAATGTTGGCATAAAAAGAAGGCTCAAAGAGGAATAAAAGTGGTGAAATAACACATCAAATATTACTGTTATAATTTACATTTCAAATGGTATATGTAGCATTTTCATTTAAATAACAAGTAAGCATAGCTTCTAAGTTCCCTGTTGTAATATTGGTTCTTTCATCTGACAGAATATTGTACGCTGAAAGAGCTTGTTCACAATCCCCATTAGAAATTAAAACATAGGTACATAGGTACATAGATGTGGTTCTCAGCGTCCCATTCTACATTGGGCATGAAAGCTTGAGGTTCTTTTACATGCAGTAAATCTATGACACGGGACCACCAGATTTACTTCCCTTCTGAAGAAAGCTATGCTAAGGATTTTTACGCCGTAAAAATTTATCACCCTCTACCAAGTCTGAATCCGCGACTTGGGGAACTAAAGGTTAGCATGTTACCCTTAGACTACGGAGGACAATGTTTGTTGCCATGGAAACTCTTTCAAGTGCACGTGTACACCTAGCTGTCAGAATGAACTTGTTTTAATGTAAATGTACAATCACATACCTTGACTCTACAGTGCATCAATACATGAAACAAACTCAGCGTTAACCTCCTGCCATTTTTGGCATTAAACTCGTGCTCCTGCTGTCTATCACAGCCTTCGGTAAAATATGCATGAACTTATTGTTCGAGTCTAAGCTATGTGTGTTGTGGAATGCGGGAAAACCAAGAGATGGGAAGGGGTGTTGTCTGTGGCACTTTGTTCCAGTAGTCGTGCTGTAGCATGGAAGGTACATTATTCTATGTGTTCATTAAATGCTCACGTACGCCACTGGTTATCTGTCAACCTATCTTCCCTGCCGCTCTCATATACCTTTCCCGCTTATTGTAAACATAATTGCATTTCTTCCAACCACATGCAGCTTGAACGCTTGACTTTGACCTCACACCTGGCTTTCTACATTGCAGAAAGTACAACAATCTTGTTTTATTCCCAAAATAAATATTTTAGTGTCAGTTTTGCAGAAACATCACAATGAAATGTTAATTTCATGTTAAATTGTAAACAAACTCTAAAATAAGAACAAATTAGAAACTAAAAGCTTCAGTTATCTTAGTAATTATTACAAGTTCTTCAAATGCTGACTAGGTTCAAGTTGCATCCAACACATTTTCAAAGCTATTTAATCAAGTTCCTTGATTTATCATAAACAAATTGGTAAATCATAAATAAACACTCATTTTGTGAGTTGCATTAAAATTCATGTTTAATCGTGAGAGCAAACATTGGTAATTATGCAGACAATTGCCATAAAATTTATTCTGAAATCTTGCATATTAACAAAAATGCTACAAAATGTTAACACAACTCCAAAAAGTTAATAAGACTGTTCATCTCCAATGGATTCCAGCACACTGTGGAGTCATGGGGAACGAAGCTGCAGACTCACTTGCAAAGAAAGGCACAACAATAAAACAAAATTCTAAATTCAATTTCTCATATTCCACAATAAAACGCTTGATCATAAAAAAATTTTGTCATTCATATCTACAAGAAATAGAAACAAATGCCAAAGATAAAAAATGGATTACACTACTTTCCAATCCAGATATAATCCCCCAGAGACCAAGGAAAACAGCTGTTGCAGCCTTCCGACTATTGACAAATCATGACTGTTTGGCAAGTCATCTCTACAGAATAGGTATCTCAGCCTCACCAATATGTGTCCTGTGTAACGATCCAGCAGAAATGAACGAAGACCACTTGAAGACCTGTGAAGCATTAAGATCAGAAGAAACTACAGTTCAAAAGTATTGGAAAGCACGAATGCTAATGGCTTCATTGCCAGATGCAAGGCACTAGAAAACAACAACAACATATTTCATGTCATCGCAATCCACCAAAAATTGTGTCCCTAACAATGACACTCCCGGGCATTCAGCATATGTTTGTGAACCATGTCTGAAACACCTCTCCGGTCATCTCTTCACGGTAATCACGGGTTTTCTTGGACTCAAAAATACAATCCCCACCATCAACAAAAGCAGTGTCAGTGTGTTAAGAACTGTCAGATTGAACTGCTAGTCGGCACGACTCCTCAACGCTTCGCATACGTCTGCTTTATCCTCCTGCCCGGTGCTTGGCAGCGACTTATATATCCTTAGACAGAGGGAAAGTTCTGGAGGTAGAATATTTGGAAGTGCCTGTGGCGGAACGGTCCACAAACCGCACCGCCATGTAATAGCTATTGTCTCGTATGCTCCTATTGTTGTCGGCGGCAGGTCGTTAGGCCAGGCAGGCGACTGGCTGGGTCCCCCCTCCCCAGTGTAGGCAATCAGATGCGGCGGGCACGGTGACACCGCTCCCTCCTCAGAGTTGGTCGTCCCGAGCAGCACTTTCACTGCGGCATCTCCCTTGCGCACTGGTGGACTAACCCATTGAACCTCTTCTCCAGGAGGCACGATCCTAGGTATCGCTGTTGGATAGTGTCCCTTGGTCCGGGTAGGACGATGTATGCCATCCTGCTTCGAAATTCTGCAACAGTACCGCCGGTCTTGACGGTCCCTCGTCCAGTTGCCCTTCTTCCTGGTGTGTTGACGGGCCATCCTGCGCACTTGGAAACAGTTCACTGAGTACCATGTCCACCGACCTCTCTGGCGCACCTTCGCAGCCACCTTGCTTCCGATGGGTCCGGCAACAACCCCCGCCACATCCGCGCGAGTCACGTCCACCACTGCACTCGTGTTCACTCGTGCTCGGCACGGCCTCTCCTGTATCCTGCCGTCCACGATGATGTCCGCCATTCTTCCGTTCACGGCACTATGCGTCAGGTGATTGGATGGCTCCAACGGTCCCCCCATGTCCCACGCCAAGTCGGTTCTCGCGTGTTGCTCGTTTGCATGTGTGCTCCCTGGTGATCGTCCTCCACGTCATATCCTGGTTGGTTACGTACCCGACACACTCCTCCAGGGGATCCTCAACGACGTCCCTGAACTGCCCCTTTGTCTTCCCCGAGACATACACTTTTGTTATCTGAAACGGGCGCAACTGTCGCCTCGGCCACTAGGTGCTCCCTCCCCGGGTCCGCGCTATTCCGTCTGCCCCTGGCATCCAGTACTTTGACGCTCTCGTCAACTCTTACTACCAGGGCGCCAAGATGTTCCCCGTCGTCCTCCACGATGTCCACATGCTGGCAGAGGTCTTCCACCTTTTCGCCAAGTTCTTCCACATCTTCTGTCACGCCAATCAGTTCGCCGAGTTGTTCCACGTCTTCCGTCACGCCAATCAGTTCGCCGAGTTGTTCCACGTCTTCCCTCACATCAACCAGTTCGCCTAGTACTTTCGTGCCTTCCGTCACGACGAGTCCCCCGTCAATCTTCGCCGATAGCTCTGTCTTCATCTTGGACATTTCTGTCTTCATTCCGGCGAATAATTCTTTCATCATTGCCATCATCCTGGTTTCCGAATCTCCCTCCATCTTGGTTCTAACGTTGCAACTTCTAACGACGATGCAACGAAACTAGAAGCAATTTGACGAATCCCACTTCTGACACCAGTGTAACAAATGAAGAAAACACCAGTTACTGCTATTCACACTTTATTGCGTTTTAGTCAGTTAGCGTAGTGCTAACGTTACACTCAAATTACTTTTGTACCAGCTCAGAGCAACAGAACAACTGCCGAATCACAAATAAGAACTGTCAGATTGAACTGCTAGTCGGCACGACTCCTCAACGCTTCGCATACGTCTGTTTTCTCCTCCTGCCCGGTGCTTGGCAGCGACTTATATATCCTTAGACAGAGGGAAAGTTCTGGAGGTAGAATATTCGGGAGTGCCTGTGGCGAAACGGTCCACAAACTGCACCGCCATGTAATAGCTATTGTCTCGTACGCTCCTATTGTTGTCGGCGGCAGATCGTTAGGCCAGGCAGGCGACTGGCTGGGTCCCCCCTCCCCAGTGTAGGCAATCAGATGCGGCGGGCGCGGTGACAGTATAATTAAGATTCTAAAGTAAGACTGTATAATGTATAATTAAGGTTTTACTATATGTATTTAAAAAAAAGTTGGGTAAAATTCTTTTTAGTTCCTTTTAAACTGTTTTGGCAGTTAAACATACTTTGCTGTTCAAAGGTATGGCATATAATGACATAATGAAATTCCAAAACTAACCATTTTTCCATGAATCTTATATTCAGAGAAAAAAATATTATTATGCTATTGTTCATTTGGTACATAATGTAGAACCATAACTTAAACTATGGACATCTATAACCATTCCACCCTGTATTCACACATTCCATCAATAAGCTTGAAAAAGCTTGCTTAATTATCCATTTTTCTGTATTCTTAATCTGTGTGAGAACCAGCTTTTTATTGTGTCCTGAAAAGGTGTATTTTATTTGTTGAAATGGGTTATTAGACAGTAAGTTTGATGGAAAAGAACTGTAAAATTTACCTTTGTAGTTGCCTTTCCTCTTCTGCATGGAGGTTAGGAGTAGTAGGACGTGAAGGTTTCTGGGCACGTAACGCTTCCCAAATGTCAACCTAAAAAATTAAGTTTATTTTTATTCCATAGTCATTCTATGACACTAAGTAAATGCTAAGCAGAGGAACTTTAACACATCATTACTATTATCGTGGTTTTTTCACGTGTGTCACATTCCCCTTAGTATAAGGAAAACTTCTATATAGGCAATGAAATTATTTACCTGAATGTAAGGCAGTATTATACACCCTGTAGGACTGAAAAGATTAATTAGGTATACTTTATAACGTTTCTTTTGGTTGGAAGATTACCTCACTGGGATTTGAGGGTACCATTTGCTGTTTGGTGTGGGGGGGGGGGGGGCGTCAACTCTTCTTTGCCGGGCTGGCACAGCGGTGAGCTTGAATGACTCTTTCTTTTATCAGTAGTCCAGGAAAAATGCTTGCATCCAGGGTGTAGTACGGGTCAACATGCAGTATGAGTAATTAAGGTTCAATTTACCTTGTGGAACTAGTTTATTTTCACTCTCATTCGAAAATATACACTTCGATACCATGGATTGGCATCCTTTTTCATACGTACGGGGTCCACATGTCGATATCACGGACCACGCACTTTGTGTTCTCTCTAATTTTTTTTTTGAGTTTATGACCCGCGTCATAGATTATACGTCTCTTTTACAGAGAATGATTTCTAATTTCTTTTATACAAGACTATTTGTGTATCAGGACGTTATATGGCGATAAATTCTGATTTTACCCGGACTTCGCGTGTCACACACGACGCCAATCCAGACAATAGTTGAACAAGAAGAACAAGACAATTGAATACACACATAATTGCCCACTATAATAACGATTCACAATTTTAGGGGGCTTTTTCTGCCACCATCATAACCACACATTTAAATACTTCAGGAGGCTTTTTCAAATAATATCGCCTCAACTTACATAATGTGTAATCCCCTTTAATGGTAGACCATTACTGTTTTTATTTTTCCAAAATTCTATTTAAATGAAGTTATTTGCTTCTCCTGTAAAATTTATAAAAGAGGTGATGTTTGAGAGATAGAATCAGGACTGAAAACTTCAATGCCATAGCCGGAATTTGAACCATGGATCTTCTGCTTCACATGCAGCTTCTCTAACCCCACTAAGCTACTGTGACAATTTGCTGGTATGACATTAAATTCCCCAACCAATTTGTATTTTCCCAGTAGACCACAAGGGAATCTAACATCTGAGATAAGTACCCAAGGGCGACTTACAATCGTAAGTACTTTATATCCTGGGTTTAATTAAATAACAATTACTATCTAGAAACGACCTGTTTTTCAAAATGATCAATTCATTTATAAAGTGTTATGTTACCTCATCCTTTTCACTACCGGCTTCTACTAGACTTTGTTGGATAGCAAACTGCAACAGTTCATCCTCTTCTTCTATACTAAATTGTCTTCGTACTTCAGCACCTAGAACAAAATCAACTGCATTAAGGGGAGAAATGGGTGAAACTGTACAGTTCAAGGACATATATTTCACATTTTGTGTTTTTTTATTTACCCCAAAATACCAGGTGGTTTGAAGTGCACATATGTGAAGTTTTAAAGCAATACAGTGCCTGGAAGTTGCTCAAATTACATCATATTTAAAGGTCTGCTGCACTCCTTAAATATCCCTGAAACTGCATGGCAGGTGGTGAAATTGTTGTATAAAGTAAAAGATGCCCTTTAGCCAATTTCTGTGAAATGTTTTCCATGAAGGTTAGTTTCTAAGTTGTCGTTGAGCCACCATGATCGATATGACCTAGCACTTCTGCTAGTACATGTCACGTAAAACATAACTCCATGGCACAACAGCCCATCCGAGGCAAAGTTTACCATGCTATAGCTGCGTTCCCCACCTCCGAGATGTCATGTAACATACCAAATTATCTGCCTTCTACTAAATGAGTAGGGGACATAGAGAAACTAGTTTGTCTCTGTTTTGTTGATTTCTTTGAACATGTATACTTGAAGGCTGGCTTCCTATTTATGTCTTTCTTTAAAGCAAACAAATGTTCTGTTATGGTCTTTTCAGATAATTTCTTATGATACAGTTAATCTAATTACTAACACTTATGTCGTAAGCACAACCTAGTGTAAATATTTTAATTTATTACTTCAGTGAAAATATTTTAGCATGTTGTAAAAACTGGAAGATGGTACAGTGTGGTGCATAGAAATGTGCAGATGCTGTTAGTGTATTTTAGTGTGTTTCTTTATTTAATGTTGGCAGAACCTTTTCACCATTTGTGTTCCATACCAGTCCTGGGTGTGTGAATCTACTATTGGATTGTATTCAAGTGTGACACACAAACAATGGCCTATGAACAAAGGTGTGACCAAGGTGAAGATTGCAACGGAGGGATAAGGAAACAAGGAATGATTGTTAACATCACCTCTTAGCTGTGTGCATCTCTAATTGGTGTGGAATCACGACCCTCATGATCATGATGTTCAGCTTGCTTCCTGGGTGCCTATGGCTCAGATTTAAATTCTATAGAAAATGCCATCAAAATTTAAACGTAGACAAACTCCAAATGGAAAAACTAGAAGAATCCCTACAATACACAAATAATAGAAGGACTGGTAGCCCAGATGGGATAAACTCTGAATTAATCAAATATGCTGATATGTTTTCTAAATTAAGATTTTTACACCTTCTTAATATGTGCTGGGTAAAACAGCATACCAACTACATGGCGACAAGGAGAAGTGAAACCAATTTATAAAAAAGGAGACCGAAATCAACCATCAAATTACAGAGGTATTACCCTTCTAAATAGTGCATATAAAATATATACTAGAATAATAGCCAGAAGAATACAAAAAATAATTGAAAATATATTAGGAAAAGAGCAGAATGGGTTCCGAAAAGGGAGATCTTGTACAGATAGAGTATTTTCTATAAAACAAATCATAGAAAAAAGAAGAGAAAGAAATAGGGAGACACATCTATTATTTATAGATTTAGAAAATGCCTTTGATAGAGTAAATAGAGAACTACTATGGAATTATCTGGAAAACAAAGGTATCCCTAATCAAATAATAGAAACTGTTAAGAGCTTATACTATGAGACAAATGTGTATATAGACCCCTTGCTACTAGAAACAGTAAAAAGTTTTTTAAAATAAACAAAGGAGTGAGACAAGGGTGTACTTTATCACCTATTTTATTTAATATCTATATTGACGACATTCTAATTGAATGGAAAAAACATTTTAATAAGGAAGGAATATTAATTGACAATAAGGGTAGAATAAATGCCCTGTTATTCGCAGACGATGTGTTACTAATGGCAGAATCTGAAAGAGATCTACAAATGTTAGCTGATAAGTTCCAAGTGGTGGCCAATAGATATAACTGCAAAATATCAGTAAGTAAATCAAAAGCAATGGCATTCATAGGTAAATATGGAATAAGAACTAAAATTGTATTGGAAAATAAAATAGTGGAACAAGTAACACACTTTAAGTATTTGGGGTGCGATATTACATACAAAGAAGATAAAGGCATGAAAACAAAATATACGAACTCCAGGCAAGGCATGAAAACAAAATATACGAACTCCAGGCTATATGTGGAACCATTAAAAGAACTTTAAGTCGGAAAACAAGAAAAGATTCTAAACTTAAATTGTATAAAACATTGGCTGTTCCTTCCTTGTTATATGGAAGTGAAAGCTGGATAATAAAAGCAAAGGATAGTAGTAGAATACAGGCAGCGGAAATGTTATTTCTGTGGAATGTGAAGGATGCACAAGAGCAGATAGAATAAAAAATGAGTCAATAAGAGAAGAACTAAATATTTATAAATTAGAAGACAAAATTAAAACAAACAACAAGAAATGGACAGAACATTTAATGAGGATGAGTGAAGAAAGGATACCTAAGAGGACTTTTCTATATAACCCAAGAGGAGCACGAGATGTTGGCCGACCTTGCAGAAGATGGACTCCACTGATGACTTCGCCGGAACGGTCTGAATAGCCTAAACCATGAAGAAGAAGAACAAGAAGAGCAAGAAGAACAAGAAGAACAAGGAGAACAAGGAGAACGAGGAGAAGGAGGAGAAGGAGGAGAAGGAGGAGAAGGAGAAGGAGAAGGAGAAGGAGAAGGAGAAGGAGAAGGAGGAGGAGGAGGAGGAGGAGAAGGAGAAGGAGAAGGAGAAGGAGAAGGAGAAGGAGAAGGAGAAGGAGAAGGAGAAGGAGAAGGAGAAGGAGAAGGAGAAGGAGAAGGAGAAGAAGAAGAAGAAGAAGAAGAAGAAGAAGAAGAAGAAGAAGAAGAAGAAGAAGAAGAAGAAGAAGAAGAAGAAGAAGAAGAAGAAGAAGAAGAAGAAGAAGAAGAAGAAGAAGAAGAAGAAGAAGAAGAAGAAGAAGAAGAAGAAGAAGAAGAAGAAGAAGAAGAAGAAGAAGAAGAAGAAGAAGAAGAAGAAGAAGAAGAAGAAGAAGAAGAAGAAGAAGAAGAAGAAGAAGAAGAAGAAGAAGAAGAAGAAGAAGAAGAAGAAGAAGAAGAAGAAGAAGAAGAAGAAGAAGAAGAAGAAGAAGAAGAAGAAGAAGAAGAAGAAGGAAATGTATGGATACTGATGCAGAAATAGATGCACAGAGCTATTGATCACAACAGACCTCAGACATGTGACCAGCAATAGCAGATGGTGAAAACTTCCTGGGATAAACATAAATTCACAGGAATACATATAGAATCTAATTACTTCAGTAAAATGAACAATGAACAATGGATTAATTATCAGAACATAAACTTGCTTGAATTCCACATTGTTTTTGTGTTTTCCCCCTTATGTTTGTATACTTAATGTAAACATGCTTAGGAATGCTTGGTATATTTTGAATATATTGAGCTTTAATTTAGTGACTTCTTTTATAATAAAATGGCATGATTCTAAATAACTACGTATAAGTGAATTTAAGTTAATACATATATAAAACAGATAAAGTTGCTTCATCCTTCATCCCTTTCTCCCCCAAAAATATGCATAACTAAGCAATTTTCATTATTCGAAAAGGACTGGCAACCTAGCTTTTGCTCCTTTCCTCAACAACCACTAATAATATAATTGAATTAAGATAACATTCATTCTGATATTTTTCAATACATTTAAACTGGTCTGGGTCTCTGGTTCACCTCTGCCATTGTAAAGCTACAAGCAGGACATGTTACCAACCAAAACTTACTATACTGATAAGGGTTTGATCTGGGAAAGTAGCAGAGGAGAGGTTCACCTACCAACTTAAACAGCTGTATAAAACTGATGATATGAAGTGTTTAAAATAGTGGAACATATTAATAAATTGAAAAATATGTCAATATTTAGAAACACATTTTGCTCCAAATTACTTGTAATAATATTAATCACAAGACTAGTTTCAGAGAGGGTCTTCTCCATCATTCTGCTGTTGGTCAACTGTATTTCTAAATATCAACATAATTTTCAATCTATTAAACAGCTGTTCTTATATCAGCATGTTTCCATGCATGGACTGTACATAATTATGTACTAAAGCTGTTGCAAAATTTGATGGCAGGTGGCTCGATACTAAATTCAATCTTCCCAGGCCTTGCTATATTGTATAGTTAAATATGCAGTGAAATCACACTGTAAAGTCAATGATGAATTATTTGCATCCACAACATTTATTTGCACAACAGGGAAAAGAATGGGAATAGTCCACTATCAGCCGCCATTAAATTTTGCGGCTACCATAGTAAAGAGCAAAGAGAATGGTACAGATAAGGACAGGTGCAAGAAAAATGAAAGCATTAAGAACTAATTTTGAACAAGGTGGAACGAAAATAAATGCACATCAGATAAAGTTTGATGTAACAGAGCAAAGAACTAAAGGATACATTTACTGGGATAAATTGAAAAAATACATACAAAAAAGCTCTAATAAGCAGAATATTTAAATAAGCTTATAATAAACTAAGGAACATTCTATATAAAGTAAAAAGTGGATATGGTCAGTTAGAGAAAAGGGAAGAAGCAAGCATTAAAGCCTGTTATTCAAAGTATTGTAAGAATGATATTTTAATTAAATGAAGAGGTTATCGCTCACATTTACGATTTCTTTTCTGTTTTACAAAATTAGAAATATATATACTTAAGTTAATTCTTTAAACTTAACAAGAAGCATATTTATACAGTACCTAGTTTAGTGTATGAAGCTGGGGGGAGGAAGCAGCTCTCATCAACAACACACGTAACACGGTCTTCTTCTGTGATTCTTGTTACTCCTGGAATTTCTTCATCCATGCCAAAGATATTTCCAAAAGTTATTCTTGCATTTAGGACATGAAATAGGGGGATTTCTGTGATCAGGGAAGAAAAACAGTATAAGCTTAACAGAGGAAATTATTCAAGATCCATGCAAAAATGATAGGTATAGGTAATCCGTACAATAATCACTCAATTTAATGAATAAGTTATCAGTTGGCTAAGAAACAACAAAATTCTAAAGCCAATATTTTGTGCACCCAAATAATAACAGTCAATGGCAAAATGTTTGTATTTTATTTGTCTAAGAACAAATACCCAAAGAAATAATGCTCCTATTTAGGTTTTATATGAAAATTAGCCTCAAAGAAAAGGAATAACATTATCTAACTTTAGTTTGTGTTTAAAAAGGCAACTGGTAAGAACAACCTATATTGCCCTTTTCAGAATTAGCAAAGAATTTGCATTTGGGAGTGATTATTGCTACCCTAGAATTCTAATCTAATTTGTTTATAACAGCCCTGAAACTCTGGAAACAAAACAGAGAATTAAATACATAAACAAATAAATAAATAAACAAACAAACAAACAAACAAATAAATAAATAAATAAATAAATCATCAGTTCATATGCTAGTATAGTATAGTAAGTACTGTATTTCACCCAAAAATTCTGTGTCAAAATTTTACTGAAAATATATGTTTTGAGATCCCCAGAATCCAAATAAAGTATTTTTAGAAAAAGGTGTGTGAGAGAGAGAGAGAGAGAGAGAGAGAGAGAGAGAGAGAGAGAGAGAGAGAGAGAGAGAGAGAGAGAGAGAGAGAGAGAGAGAGGGAGAGAGAGAGATCATCAAAGATGGAAAGTTTGTTAAATATCAAATACCATCGCAGAACATACAGAAAGCCCCGGCCGCCAAATTGACTTTGACAATTTAAAAATGTTAGCAATCTGTGACAATTTCTCTTGAATAGTGAGGGAAAGCATAGAAATATTTAAAGAAAAGAGCAGTCTGGACCGTGACATGGACAAACCACTCAATGTGATATGGAAGACCCTATTAGCAGGACGACTTCCTATTGGAGGAGAAGGAACCAACAGAATTGTGAGTGGGACAGGACATCGAGGCCAGTCACAGTAGGCAGTGACTAACTGGATGAGTTTTGCAACTGCCCACTGAAGAAGCCGAACACAGTTTGCGGTGAAACGTCTGCATAATTTTTAATTTCTTAAAACAGTCAACAAGACGTGGCCCATACTGGAAACCAAGAAAGAAGTAGCAATTATCCAATATCCTTTTCTTCACTCAGACCAGACCATCTTCATCCCTAACAACATTGATACCATTGACTGTGTTACCTTCAGACAGAAATGAGCCTGCTGGAATCCCTTTAATGACTTTCAATTCTGCTGTCTTAATTTCTGAATATTGTAAGGGACCCACATGAGAATTATTCCTCCTTGCATTACTATAGAACCTGAGAATCCAGGCTACTTTCTGTACTCATTGAGAAAAACTCCAGTTTCGAGTCATGTCTATGGTATCATTGTTACAGTGTGGTTCAGTTTCTTTTTCCTTTCCTCAATGATTGTAGTTTCATTCTCATTTTCTATTTGTTGAAATGGCCATCCTGTCTCAGATCGTTTTAACCATTCAGAGTCTTGCAGCTGGCTAGGATAACCTCCTCTTGATATCACTTCAGCTGGATTATGAATTCCTGGTATATATTTTCCAGTCTTCAGGGTATATTAAGCTTCTAATTTCTTTTACTCTGTTGCCAACAAATGTAGCCCATTGTTCATCTCTTCTTATCCAAGCCAATGCAGTTGAAGAGTCACTCCAGAAATATTCTCTTACATCTTGCAAATGCAAAGCTGATTTAACTGAACATGCGAGTCTACTTCCAACTAGGCAACCTAGTAATTCTAGCCTGGGAATTGTAATTGACTTGAGCAGAGTAGAGCTACCCTGGCTAAGAGCAGTTGCACTGAAACTCCTAGATTACTTTCAACTTTCAAATAGATGACTGCACATATGAGTGTTGACCAGCATCCACAAAAGCATGCAGTGTCCATTGGCTCTTCTAACACACCACCTGTGATTAGTCGTGGAAATTTCACTTACTTTAAGCAACTAATTTACTGATAATGCTTTCTGAATTCATAAGCTATATTCTCAGATAATGGCGAACTTCATTTCAGTTTGACTCTTGTTTGCTCACTTCTGCTTCCAGTTTCAATATGCCACACTTTTTGTAACAATAGTTTCAATGGAAAAGTGCGGGAGTAAGAAAACCTATAATATTGAAAACTTTCTGTACTAAGGAGAGTAGTATTCTCTTTGTTGGTACTTCTGGTACTGAGATGAAAATTCAGTATTAATTTCAATACTTAGTGTATCTAGTCCTCCATTCCATTGTAAACATAAAGTTTTTGTGATGTATGCATTCTCACTTTTACTCTCTTCAATGGACAAGATGTCTTCCCTACTCTTCCCTCGAAGCGACTGATGTAGCAATTGTCTACATCATGGACTTGTGGACGTTGGAGTGATGGTGTTCTAATACAGTACCTAGGATGAATGGACTGCAGGCTGTTCAGAAGACCAATCTTGAATGTCTGTAAACTTTCATTTTATTTGTACCATCGTCCTCCCACCACAGAAAATGCAAATGATTGTGATTTTCTGCTACAACTTCAATCATTTGAACTGCTTTTCTAATATCTGAACTCCAATAATATTTTCTTCAAACCTCATGAGTATTTCCGGAATTAACTGGAAACGATTAGGATCCGTCTCTAAACAGTCATTCAGGGAAATGCCTTCATCTGTCTTACATGATGCATCAAATACTGGGTGAACAGGTGTTGCCACTCTTGAAGCTTTAATTACCGGACAATGAGAAAGATAATGGCTAGGCTTCTCCATTTCTTCATTTGAAACTTCCTCTATGAATCCCTCCCTTTGCCAGTCTGTGAAAGTATGTGTGCATTAAAAGTTTATTTCTTTTAAAACTGAATCATAAATCACAGTTCACAGTAGAATTCTTTGTGACCCTGCAAATCACAACTGTTGTGTTCTGTCATAACATTGACACAAGTAGTACTCATTGTACACATCATCTCTATTGCACTTGAACCGAAAATTGACACTGATGATAAACTCATTAAAAATTACCAACACTCATTATGCAGTTCACTTATGTAGACGAGAATTAGATCCCGGAATTGATATCAAGGTGCTGGCATATATTGAAGAGTTGCAGAATAATGGATGATGTGTTTCGGTCAGTAATTCAATAATATCTGCTCCAGTTGAAAAGTATACCTGTTTCAACAGTACCGTAAACACTTTTGTAAATAAAAGATTATTTTTAGTTCAATAAATACAGAGCCAATAGTATTTTTCTTTTTATGGGAGTAAGTGTATACATTGTGTTTCAGTGTCACACAATACTTTTGTTTTCCCTCCTTTTTCACTCCTTTCTTTTCCATTACAATTACAAACAACATAATGTAGCCGTGCTTGAATGTCCTCAGACTCATTCTCCCTACCTTAACTGTACATGTTGCTGAAAGTTAACACAGCCAGTCTTAAATATTTCATTATTCATATAATGGTAGCACTGTGTTTTTAGTTAAAAAAGGTATAAAAATGTGACGATTATGCAATGAAATACAGCATTTCTTTGATAATGATTGTATCCATTATCAGTAGACTGTAAATCGGGTTTAGATGTGTATATTACCTATTAGGCTTCTTACCTATTTTGACAGGAAATCCAGCTGGTAGTTGCATCTGGATGAAGTCCTTTAGTTTGGCAAAATGGGAACTGGATATTGCCATCAGATCTACAATTGGCATTATTTGCTCCTGTAGACTTAATGGATAATTTTCACAAAGCCATAATGTTGCCTGGAAAGGAAGAAGTATGCTACAATCAGATAGGGTAACTGTACTAAACAGTGTGCAAAATCCTTTTCAGTGTTTATTTATTAATATATTGTCTACATGTTCACAAAACAACTGCAGCAGAAAGGTAATGCTTTCATTAAACTTATTAACACTAGAACCCCGGTAGCGATCATTTTGACCGTTCTTGATATTTAAATAAGTTTAGCTCTGCCGGTTGTTTAAAATGAAACTTGGCCTTTCATGACTTTTCCTGATATAACCTCTAGTTTTATATAGCATACTAATTTTCGCCATGTCATCATTTGCGTGGGTGTTTTTTCATGTTTGACCATGAACCCCAGAGACAGTCATTTTTGACCGTTACAATTTTGTTAGGCTTTCGCTCGCATTATCGTTGGATTTCTCACTGTCACTAATCTGCTTTGTCGGTCTTCATGACTTCTTTACTTGCGGGGTGCACTTGAACTAGCTGAACTCTGGTCCAAAAAGTGGGGCCATCTATATTTTCTGATACCACGGCAAGGGACGGATTCGTGGAACTGATGAGATTTTTACGATTTGATGCCAGGTCATCCCATTCTGAAAGGCTAAAGACGGATAGGTTTGCACTGGCTTCAACTATTTGGAACAAATTTATTGAAAACTGTGAGGCTTGCTACATACCAGGTGCGTTCCTTGCAGTAGATGAACAGCTTTATCCTACAAAATGTCGCTGCCTATTCATTCAATACATGGCCAATAAGCCTGATAAATTTGGTATAAAAATATTGGATGCTTGGAGATGTGAACTCAAAGTAACTCTGCAACGCTATCCCATACCTGGGGAAGGATAATCAGCGGCCTCAGAACGAATCTGTTTCAGAACATGATGTGATGTCTCTAACAAATTCTTTTCCAAAAAAAGGGACGAAATGTCACCACCGACAACTACTTTACTTCACTATCACTAGCTAAAAGTCGGGCACTAGTATTGTAGAAAATGTGAACAGATCGAGACGAGAAGCTCCTGATCACCTAAGAAATTCCAGAGCTCCTCTTTATGATACCATTCTTATGAAAACAAACAACGGTATTTTGCTAACCATCTACCAAGGAAAGCCACAGAAGAATGTAATTATAATGAGTACAATTCACAACTCATCTGCAATATCTGCAGCCTCCAAGAAACTTCCTGAAATAGTTGAGTTTTACAACAAGACTAAATATGGAGTGGATGTGATTGATCAGATGGCACGATTGTTTTCCTTTCGTTTTGGTACCCGCAGATGGCCGATGCATGTTTTTTACAACATATTGGAACTAGCTGCCATCAACGCTTGGATAGTGCTTCGAGAAATAAAAGGCAAGGAACTTTCATGCCGCAGGTTCATCTTTCAACTCGCTGAAGAGCTAAGAGAAGCCTACTTGGGAACTAGACAACGTTGTATACAGACTAATCCAACTGAAGAACATCCAACTCCTAATCGTCGACGACAGTGTCAAATAGGCCATAACTGCTGACAGAACAAAGCAAGCAATTCCTGTCATATTTGCAAGAAATCAGCATGTGGAAAATGCACAGCAGAAGTTAGAAAAGTTCTTACGTGTGTAAAATGCAAAGCATAAGTGAATGCTCATAACAATGAAAGGAACTTTCTGTGTAAGTACTAACATAGTTGTCATACTGTAATAAGTTTACTAATATAAAGATGTGTGTTGGAATATTACTTGTTCTATTATACATAAAGTTGAGTTCTCATGTTCATAATCACAAATATTCTTAGTTGTACTATTACACTATATTCCGCCTTTCTGAGAATTTGAGCTATTTTTTTTTATTTGAGTAAATATACTGTTGAAAGACAGAGATAAATAAAGAAGACACGTTCATCGTACAGGGTTTTTTATATACTACTAAATTAAATATTTTTTCTCCTAACTCTCTATACCAGAAGCGTATTAGAGAAAAAAATTTAGTATAGAAAACTCGTATGTATGCCCTAGAAAGGCAATTCTCCAATAATTTATACATACACAGTGATAATATACTGAGCCTAGTTACCTAATAATAATAATAATAATAATAATAATAATAATAATAATAATAATAATAATAATAATAATGATGATGATGATGATAATAATATCAAAATCGTAAGAAATAAGTTGTAAAATGTACGCCGAAAAGGCAAAAACCGAATGGTCAAAAATGACCGCTACCGTAGTTAATGGTAGCTAGCAAGTGCCGGGGTTCTAGTGTTAAAATACCCTACATACTCTTTCATTTGCAAGGGTATTTAAGTAAGCAAAAGATGTCCAAGTATACACACTTAGCAAACTTCATAAATCCTCTATCACACTCAAATGAAGAGCATTGTCTATGCTCTCATCTCTCAGACTTAATTCACTGGATCCAGGCTTCTGCAATTTGCTCCTCACACTGCTCATCTCATCCTGGACAAAAATAGTCAACTTCTGTTTCTTGAGATGCAATCTTCTTTCTGAAACATGATGCCTCTTCAGTATCACAGGGTAAATTTCTCTAGGTGCCAGTAGTAGCTTGCTTTATATTTTTACTTGCTTCCAAAACATTCTACATGGAAAGGATGCAATTTTCTCTGATTGCTTTCCCTTTATTCTTTGTTTAGCTTTCAGTAAAGGTAATATTTCTGTTGGAGATATTGTTTCTGCTGCATACTGATTTTCCAGGGATGAAGATTTTCTCCCTGGATCATCATTGGGGTAGAAGATCTTGAGTTTCACCAGAGTTCTGGTTTAGATTTGCCTGGGGTTGATCAATGACATCAGATGGGAGAAAAATCCTCTTCCAAGAATACACCAGCATCTAGCCTTACTGAATACTTTGTAATTTCCTATTGGATATCTTTAACATGATTTGAAGTAATTGTGAAATAAAACCCATACTTCAGACTCTGAAATACATGCAAGATGATAAAATCTTGACACTGTCTTCTGCTCTTTTGGGAGTTATATATATGTGTTACAATTTTTAAGATGTTCCATGTTAATTTCTTCTTCCTTGGAGCACAGTAAACAGTTTACAGATATTGCTATGCCAGTTTTATAAAGATGTTTATTCAAGCAATCATGTTCAGTGATAAGTCAGACTGTAGGAACAATATTTTCTTGGTAAATCAAGAACTATTTTTTAATAACTTTTCTTCCATTTGACTGTTCATTTCAAGTGTTATTTGATGGTTACAATTACAAATCACTACTTTTTATGATTCACTTAATTGATTAATCTGAAAAGTTTTGTTTTACCACAAAGTTCATTTTAGTTCCTTTTTTTTTTCTTTTTTTTTCTGAGGAATGTCAAAAGATATTTTCAACAAGTTCCTTGAACCATTACCAGAAGAAACATCAGAAGAAGCATTGCCATCCGCACCATGAAATACCATGGAAACCCAGTTATTGTCCGGTTGATAATGGAGAAAAGTTAACCTCCGAAACGCGTTCCGGAAAATTACAATGTAAATGTTGTTTAGTGTTATTAATTGACTCACCTTTTAAATTAAATCCATCATTCCATCTCCAAAACTATTGCAATTTGCTGGGATCCACTGTAAAATTGCACTTTTATTTCGGTTCTGTATTTTTTTGATCATGTGATGTATTTCTTTAATCCTTATCATTTTGGGCTGAGCAGTAGAACCAATAGCTTTGAGTGCAGCTTTAGAATCAGATGGAATAGATACATTTTTGCACTTATGTAATCATGGAAATACATTTTGGGGTGATTTATATATTTCATTAATTTTCATAAATTGGTTGTATATCTCCTCACTTTTTTTATAAAAGGATACGAATTGACAAAATGCACCAGCTCCAGCTACTTATACTCCAGAAGAGTCATCAATATAGATATGAATCCAGTCAATGTGTGGATGTATTATATTGAGGGCTTGAAGGATAAAAGCTTTGGCTTTAACAGGATTAACATTTTTATTAAATATTTGATAAGATGAAGGTTATTTAATCCCAGGACATAAAGTACTTGCAATAGTAAGTCACCATTGGGGTAATTGTCTCTGATGTGAGACTGCCTTTGTGGTTTACTGGGAAAAATACGAACTGGTTTGAGAATTCAATGTCATTCTGGCAGGTTGTCACAGTAGCTTAAAGGTTAGAGCACCCACCTAGTAAGCGGAGGGTCTGTGGTTCAAATCCCAGCTGTGGCATTGAATTTTTAAGTTCCAGTTTTACCTCTCAAACATTGCCCACACACGGTTTGTGTGTTTAAAAACACCAACAGTAAAATACGAACTGGTTGGAGAATTCAATGTCATGTTGTCAGATTGGCACATTAACTTAATGGTTAGAGCAGCCGCACATAAAGTGGAAGATCTGTGGTTCAAATCCTGGCTGTGGCATTGAATTTTTCAGTTCCAATTCTACCTCTCAACATTGCCCACACACGGCTTGTGTGTTTAAAAACACCAGCATTAAGTTTGTTGGCATAAATAAATAATAATTACCATCTAAAGGTTATTTAATCCTGGGACAAAATACTTAGGATTGTAAGTTGTCCTTAGAGTATTTATCTCTGATGTCAGATTCCTTTTGTGGCCTACTGGGAAAAATACAATGCACATCATACTTGCAGGTTGTCACAGTAGCTTAATGGTAAGAGCAGCGGAAGGTCTGTGGTTCAAATCTTGGCTGGGGCATTGAATTTTTCAGTTCTGATTCTACCTCTCAAACCTTCAACTATTTATATCCCAATTTTATATTAGCAATTAATTTATTGATATATGCATTTTCAACATATTACCAGTGCTGGGATAAATATCCACTAAGAGGGGAATCAAAGCAACTCAGTAGCGACTCATGACTCAATAGTCAATACTCAACTGAATTACTCACTGCTACAAACATACTAGTATATTAAGTCACATTTGATTATACTTTGGTGTCAGGAAACAAATACATTTGAATCACCTGAAAATATTCACAAACAGTCTGATTTCATGCAAAGGCGCTGGAAATAGCACCCCAGTGAGGTCACTGTTTGGTGGGATGTGCGGTAAGGGAAAACGTGTTGTGTGGCTAACAGAGAGGGAAATGGAAGCAATATGCATGTTAGTGGGTTGTACTGCTAGTCCTCAAAGGGAGAAGTGGCTACACATATGAACTTGCTACACAGCCTGATATGAACAAGTTATAATGAATTCAATATATTATCTATGGATGTAATCTATTCAATTTAGGCAATAAATGCAGCAAAATTAAAATTTGCTTTGGGGAGTGCAAGGGGGCTGCCTCTTGGTTAGCAATGAATTTAAATGACAAATGGATTTTCAACTTATTACCAGTGCTGGGACAAATATCCACTAAGAGGGGAAACAATGCAACTACCACTCTACCTAGTGCACATGACAATGTGCTGAACACATCGGTCCAGGGCTGTACAGTTGACAGTCAGTAATTCGACTGCAGTGCTGGCAGTGTAGGGTTGGTCACTGTGCACTTGGGTTTGCATTATGTTCTGCGCAACACAAGGTTCAGTATGTCAGAATCATCACATGCTGTCATATTGAATTAGTGGAAGAATTTGGTATAAATAATTTCACTGTGAATGGAGAAAATATACAATATAGGTTGTGTCATTCAGAAATGCAAAATTGTAAAGGGAAGCAAAAATTGTTAAAACAATATTGTAATAAAAAAAGCAATAATCAGTTGTTGCATTGTCAGATAGTAAGAAGGCAGATGAACCAGATGGTTCAGCACTATAGTCAGATTTATTTGACAATGTGTGTAAAATGATGATGCATATCAATGCAGCATTTTACAAACTACGCCTTCCTAATTATTTATTTATGCCAACAAACTTACTGCTGGTGTTTTTAAATATACAAGCTGTGTGTAGGCAATGTTTAAGAGGTGGAATCAGGAATAAAAAATTCAATGCCATAGCCACAGTGGAAGATCCATGGCATTGAATTTTTCAGTCCTGATTCCACCTCTTAAACATTATGCTTTCTTAGTTTAAAAACTTCATTAGGAAATACACCAAACTATTTGACAAACAAACAAACAAACAAACAAACAAATGAGAAGATAATACAACACATAAATGTTTAAATTTTTGGCACATGTACATATCTGTAAAATCTATTTTTTAAATTAAGATTTGTTGTTACCCCTTGATTGTGATGTTTACTGTTCCAGCTTACCTAAGTCACTCGCTTCCCCTCTCAGCACTATCAATAACATATTTGCATCGTGCACATAATGCAAGCAAAAGGAAATTTGTCCTAGCTCTACATATTACATAGATGAGAAAGTAAACTTCAACCTAGAAGAGCTTGAATATACAAGTATTTTGAAGTCAGCAACTGCCATGCTGAGCTAGATGACACTTGAGAGAAGGTGGCCTTGGGTAGAAGTAGACAGTGAGTAATCAATCACGCTAGTGAGCGCCCAGTGAGAGGAGAACATTAAAGAGCATACATGGGTGAGATGAGGTCAAAGCATGGTGTGAACATTTAGGGGCCTTTTCCAAATTTCATTCAACATACATTGGATAAGTTAAATTTTTAAATTATAACTACCTCCACCCCTTTAGCCTTTTAAAATGCCTCAGAGGAAGTAGTTTGTCATAAAAGCTGCAAGGCATAGATTTGTATTTCTTAACATGCATGTTGGCAGACTTTTTTTCAGGGTGGGGGGGGGGGGGGGGGGGCGGCATCTTGGAAACTAGTTATTCTGTTGTCAACAGTAATAGTATTTGTTGCAGATAACCATGTTAATTTGTGCTAAATAAAAATTGTTGTTTACATCTAAATTAAAACAATGGTCTAATAGCCATTAATGGCTGCACAATGAATTCATTAATTTCCCCTTTGTGATGCCCATGCTTCTTAACTCCACAAATCAAGTATGTGCAAGACTGAAAGATAGGAAAGATGAATATTTATTATATTTTTACATTATGTCATGAGGAGAAAGTTTTTACAGTTGATTATGAATTATTTGTGAGATAAATAGAAAATGATTATCTGGACTTGTGGGCCATGGTCTAGTGGAAAATCTCCTTACAGAACACAAAAGGTGTTGCCATTTGGGACAAACAGAAAAATCTGCAGTCACAGAACACGCATTACTAGCATCAGGAGAACATATTATGCAGTATTCAGACACAGCTATCCTGTCTTCCATGGTTCATTATTATGCTCATTTAAGTCACAAAGTCATAGAGATTTTCAAAGATAAAAATAACTTCAATAGGAAGGAAGAAACAAAGCGCTTAAATAAAGCTTGACACCCAGCAAGAAATCTGATGAAACCAAACGGCTCCGTATCGGTTGTCACCAAGACTAGCAGAGTTGTTGTTTTCTAGTGCCTTGCATATGGCAATGAAGCCATTAGCATTCGTGCTTTCCAATACTTTTGAACTGTAGTTTCTTCTGATCTTAATGCTTCACAGGTCTTCAAGTGGTGTATGTGGCTTTCACGTAACTGTTTTCTTAACGGGCACCAAGACTAGCAGAGTACTACGGTCACTCCACTGAGGATATTCAATGCAGATTCAAATGAAATGTTCTGGAAGATTTTCCACTAAACCATAGGCTGGATAATCATTTTCTATTTAATGACTCAAGCCGTGAAAGCTTACACAATTTATTTGCGAGATATTTTAGAAGAGAATAACTGTATGAATATTATAGTTTGATATTGTATATGTACATATACATAATGGAAGTGAAATAATCTGTCAGACAGGAGGTGAGAGAATGGATGTAAATGAATGAAAAATTCTTATACAGTGTTTTAATTAAACACACCATTAACTAGATAATCGCATTTAAAGCTGAGAGTATGTGGCAACGTTGCACCACCTGTTAACCGAAAAATTTGCTTCTACTGGCAGCTCAATTAACTATTCTAACACTCTATAAAAACTTTTAAGTAACGTTGGCCATGAATCGAATTCAAATGTTTTGCCGCTGGGCAAGAGACCCAGAAAATTTCTGCAAAAAATGAGGTTATTGTTTGCTGCACTGCATGCAAACTGACTTTGAATTCTACATTTCTGCGTAATTACAAGACTATTTGGAATGTTTAAATGCCAGAATTGTTTCCTGTTCTATTTGAGAGGCTTACACCATGATAAGCTAATGAACGCATGTTTCAATTAATTAAATGTGGTTGGTCTGTTCCTCACTTTACATCCCACAAACAGTTTTTCTAACTTTTGACATCAGTTGCGATATTGCACCCTTTAGGAAATCACAAATATAATGGAAACATAAATACTAACTTTAAATATGCTATAAATGGCCAGAAAGACATAAATTCATTTCAAATAAAATGGATAAAAGGTATGTCCAAATCCACTTACTGTGCATGCTCCCAATTAATAGCAATATTGCTGCCAACATTGCTCCTGCTTGATGATACCCAAGTGTTTGTTGCTAATGTTAAGAAGGTCAATACACTGTAATTCAATAAACTGTTGAAAGTTACCTGCTATCCGTACATAACATGCACGTTCTTAATAAGCCTTCTTGTATAGGAACTGCATGCATTGTTCATCGTGAAACAATGATGCAAGATCAACATTATTAACGAATCAAACACAACTATACTTACAAAGTTTATTTACTGAATAGCAGGGACCGAACAGGACATTAATTTTCACAATAAATAGTAAAGCTAGTTTGCTTAGAACACCAGTGCTTGGGGTGAACACATGTTCAATTTGCATATCTTCTGCCAGACATATGTGCTGCAACTATTACAGGGTTTCAAAGGTTATTTCACTCATGTGTGAAACACTGCTAACATTATTAATACCATTATTCTGTGTTGCATTTAAACCTGTGGTACTAATAATTGCTAAATCTTTAGTAATGCATAATTTATAATGTGAATTTACTTTTCACTGCAGTATGCTTACACAAAAAACAATTGCATGCAGTTAAGTAAACATTCGTGTGACCTACACCGATATCAGAAGAAAGTAAACACAGCTGATGCAATGTTGCCAGTTCTAACAGAATTAAAAAAGCAACAAATTGTAGATTTTTAAATTTAATTTACACTAAAACCGTTGAATCGATTGAGATACGGCAAAGAAAAAGGCTATCAAATATTTTACAAATTGTAACACAAGGTAACTTGAGTTTGAAATACATATACCCCGGTCGCTGTAAGTTTGCACTGACAGCTTGCATAGACTCGCGTCAAGTTGGCTATTCTGTGCTGGCGACGTTGTCAAGGTTGCTAATATGCAGTAGCAGACGACGTAGTTTCTATCATGTAACAAAACCACATAAACAATGCACGTAGGCTATGAATGTAGAAGGACAATAAACTACTTTGTTATTACTAATAATTGAAAGTAAAAGCAGGTATTTTATTACAGTGTCTCCGCATTGACCCATGTTTCGTCCAGTCACACAATTTTGTGGAGGTCGTTGACCATTTTGTGCCATTACTGTGTATCATTTCCAGCAGCACTTTTTGTCCATTTACCTTTTTATATTGGAAGTCAATCTCTCTAACACCACTTTCTGCAATGTTTTGCCCCCGATGAAAAGTAATTTCTGCACGGTTGGGTACTCCTTTCTACCTTAGTAAGGGTAAATATGCCTTCGAATGGCATCTATTTCGAAGGCATCAAGCTGTGTGACCGGATGAATGCGGTTTCTTTTCTTCCCTGGTGTTGACAAAAACACCTGCTGTGTTCCAGACAGTCCATCAACCTTGTCTTCCATCTCTTGAAACACTACTTCCTTGCTGATTATGGTTCAGCAGGAATAGAGGGATGCCCATGGATATTGACGTATTCCTTCTCTTTTTTATACAATTACCTCGTTTTTCTTAATAACTCCAATGCTTGGCTATTCAGTGGCACACCTCGACGTATAGGATTTTCACTTTGTGAATCACTCGGTGAACGGCATCTCCTCCGAGGCACCATTTTGCATGGTAAACTTTGTGTATATAATACGAATAATTTATATAAACATTATATAAAATAAAGAATAAATATAAACAAATAAACACCACCACTATCAAGTATATCAATAAAAATAATAAATATAATAACTCGCGGAGAACAACTAGGCGCATGTGACAGAAATTACAAACTTAAGCACGTGGCTGAAAGTAATGATATCCGGCAACAGAGCGTCTTCCTCTCCCGTTTCTGCCTTGTGACCGACCGACCAGAATGCTACTCTGTGATTGGCTCAGGAAGTTTTATGGATGATGGTTTTCATCTGTTATTCTGTGAGTGCACCAACTTAACTGCTAGCTGTCAAGTGCAAACTTACAGCGGCTGGGGTATAATCACTTATAATTCAAATAATGTCATGTTACGAAAGGAAAATTTAATTCTGGCGCAACAGCTGTCTTTGTTGCATCCGCATGGGTGTTGTTTGTTTCTTCAAGCCTCCCTCCCCTACCACCCACCAACCAGAGAAATCCAAATCTAAATCTAAAGTTTCTGTCATAACTTACTTGTTACGGAAACTTTAACAGAATTATGTCCCTGCATTTGTATGTTCCACATAGGAAGAACCATTGTTTTGGTTCATTTAAAGTGACTTTCGAAGGCATAATGGATGATATTCCTCAAATATTTTAGAAATTTGCATCCTTTACCTCTCTGCTGAAATTAAAATTAAACATAATTCATAATCATTTATTATACAATCCAAATAATAAGTATAATTTAATCTTCCAAAATGTAGTATTCATGCAAAAACACTATATATACACTATACACTATACAAGTTGGGAATATGAACAAGAGAAGCATTTAGTTTCTGATTAACGTTTGACCCAAACTATATGCCAACACTTTTGAAATAGTGTTCATTCAGGAATTTTCAGAAATCTGCATTACATTCCCTTGACAATGGCAAGCACAAATGTTTGTGGTGCAGGACTCCAATGGAAAAGTAAAAGAGTAAATAAAAATATCTTTAATTTATGGTTTTTTTACTTGATATTAAATTTCTTAGGTAAAATCAGAAATCTGTTTATAAATGGAAATACAGAATTATAAGAATTTGAGAGTAATCAGTATGTTAAAAAATATATGCAAATATGCTACAATTGACTTGAAAGCTTGCTTCTCAATATTCTGCAAGGTTTAAATTTTTTACCATTTCTGTAATTCACAAAATTTGAGCATCTTTAGTAAAGGAATATACGGTATATAAGCATGTTTTCAAATCCATACCTTGAACTTCTGTATTTTAGTATTAATTTCCTTTGGACGGCCAATGTCTCTTCCTTGTAAGTCTGTATCTGCATCAAAATATTCTTCTGGTGATATATTACATGGATTACCTATGTGGCAGTATTCTTCCTAGAAAGCAATGCTTTAGTTACAGTGTAGGTCATCATATATATTGTGAACATAAACAAAACATACACATTATACAAGTAGCAACTGTTATACATAATGTAATTAAACCAAGCTTCCTCTTTTAAACCAATGAAATAAGATACCACTTGCATATATTAAAGTTATATAGTAGCGTGGTTTAAGTCATTCACAATAAAGGTCTGCATGGGTCAAAAATCCACCTCAAGATTATCCTGAAGGTTTGCTAGCATATATGAACAGATAAGCAGTATTCAATGTGCAATGTCTCATTATTATAACTCAGTGATCATCCTTGCATATCCTTGCAACTCCTTGATATGAGTACTTGTATGTCATTGCATTTTTAAATCATGGTCATCATGAAGATAGATGTTCCTTGTGAAAGAACAAAAAATTTCAAATCCTTTTGGAACCCCCAGTTAGAACTGAAAAAGGAAAGGGATATAGCTAGAAATACAGCTGAACAAACAAAAAACATATCAGATACACAAATATGGTGAAAGAAATGTGCCTCACTAAAAATGAAATTTATACTGCTAAAAAGAATCACTTTAATAAGTTCTTAAAAAATAGATTACACTACCCAGCATGATTTTTACAGCAAAGCATCTGATGAGTGATTATGACTAAATAAGGTCTCCTGATTTCAGAAATGTCACTGGTTTTAGTGTATCACATCTACTTTTCATGCTAATAGTGATTTACTGTTTCAAAATGTGTCACTGAGGCTCCGTGATGCTTTGCAATAACAGCAAATTGGCTGTTGTAAGCGTAGCTGTGCTTTGCTTTATTCTTGTGCGTGACTGTCAATCCAACACCATTTCACTGAACTCTCAGATATCAATCTATTTTTAGAATTGTTACCGTTGAAATCAAGAGTGCATTTGAAATGCATTTTTGTAGTTCACAGTAGTGGCAAAATTGTTAATGCTGCCTAGTCCAGCGACAATCAGTTACGCCGTGAGTGTAGTGAATGTCTAGCCTGTTATTAATATTTTGTTCAGCTGTGAAAATGGCGAGTGTGTATGAGGAATTAGAACATGTGTGAATAAGCAAGACTCATTCCGTAATGTGTGTGGGTGCTACATAATGAAGGGGCAGAGGCAGCCAACAAATGCATTCGTGAAATGTTTATACTATGCACATTTTAAAGCAAAATTAGTAGACTAGGACAAGGTATGGGCTCCCCACATAATTTGTAAAACATACCTTGAAAACCTATGACAGTGATGCCAAGGAAAACGTAAGGCCCTTCCATTCGGCATGGGGATGGTTTGGCGCAAACCTCAGGACCATTGCAGTGACGGCTATTTTTGCATGTGTAATGTGGCTGGATTTAATAACAAAAACAAGCACAATATTGTGTACCTGAATTTAAAGTCGGTGATGAGATCCATTCCACATGGATCAGAAGTTCCAATACCTTCATCTCCTAGCAGTTTACCTTACTCTGGAGCTTGCCCAGATTCTGCTGACAAGCAAGAAGATATGTAATTATTATTTATTTATGCCAACAAACTCACTGTTGGGGTTTTTAAACACACAAGCCATGTGTGGGCAATGCTTGAGAGGTAGAACTGGAAACTTAAAAATTCAATGCCACAGTTGGGATTTGAGTCAAAGACCCTCCATTTACCAGGTGGGTGCTCTAACATTAAGCTACTGTAACAACCTGCCAGAATGACATTGAATTTTCAAACCTGTGGCATTGAATTTTTAAGCTCTAGTTCTATCTCTCAAACATTGCCCACACACGGCTTGTGTTTTTAAAAAAAACCAACAGTAAGTTTGTTAGAATAAATAAATAATAATTACCATCTGAAGGTTATTTAATCCTGGGACATAAAGTACTTGCAATAGTAAGTCACCATTGGGGTAATTGCCTCTGATGTGAAACTGCCTTTGTGGTTTACCGGGAGAAATAGGATCCCTGGTACCAGCATGGGGATTTTATCCCCTCTGGGAGGTCTGGCACGGGGTGCACTCAGACTCGTTAGGTCCTGGGGCGACTAATTCAGGAGCTACTTGATAGAAAAGTAGCGGCTCCAGGTTGTGAAGACTGCATAACTGGCCGGGAGAGATTGGGACATTGACCATGTACCACCCTCCAATACTGCACCTCACCAATGACGCCTGTAGTGGGCCAAGGTGGGGGACGCAGCAGCTGGACGGTAAGGCTTGGCTCTTCATGGGCTGTAGTGCTGGAGCTTGGCTTGGCTAGGTTCCAATAGAAAGAAAAAATTTTCTTACCCCTGGAACTACCTTTTCTTGGTACAGACATAGAGATAAGTTCAGATAGTATTTCAGCAAGGAAGATGATCTGACCTACTGTTGTGACATTCCAGGACTGATACCAATCAGAAGATTGGAGACTGTTTGTGGATTCCTCTAAAAGCAGCTTGAAGGCTGTACTACGGTATGTTGAGTAGGCATCACCAGCTGAATGTGCAGTAAACTTCTGGGCTGATGATGTCAGCTAGTATAGGGATCACTTGCCGGATAGCTGCTTGTTCTGATTCAAATGACAATATTTATGAGATATTGTGATAGTACAAGTGTGTGAGTGAGTGTGTGTGTGTGTATATGTGTGTTTGTGTGTGTGTGTGCGCGTGTGCGTGTGTTGTGTGTATCACAAAAGAAGTTTTAAAAAGACTCGTTGATGCTCAAAAATGCAATGACTTACACTATACCCATAAACTGCCACAATCTCATCGGTTATTTACAGGCGCTGAGAGGTAAAAGGTTCGCCCTGCTGCAGAGCTGCTATCAGCAACAGTATCAGCCCCTATATACATCTATTTCCAGATTTCGAACACATAGCCTAATTTGTAAAGATTATTAACAATAGTTTTGAAGTACTGAATTCTAGAAACTCAAATCATCCTACAAACAAAATGAAGAGTGCATATGGGATAAATCTGGATGCACAAAATGAAGCCCTATCTAAATTGGAGCATTTGATTTCAACAATGCGAGTCAGGGGCAAATCATTCCTTAATGCCATTTAAGAAAGGATTTCTGATCTCCATTTCCAAGCTTACTTGGCTTGTTTGAAGAGCTAAAACTTGAAGGGTACACATATGCTTTAGCATCAAAATGTAATCAAGATGTAATTGAGAGTTGTTTTTCTCAAATCAGGGGTCTAGATAGATTTCATGATCCTCCCTTACCAACTACCGTGAGTCAGAGAAGAAAATCCTTACTTTTTGGATGTAATTGTTCCGAGATATTGAAGTCTGAGAATTATGCACGTGATACTAGTGCTACATTAAGTGCAACGATGATCAGCAAAATTGAAAGTGACAATAAAGGAGAAGAAGCAGGAGAAGATGAAAAGAATTTAGGTAGAGACCAGCAGGAACATGAGGATGAGGAGTTCCTTTCCTGTGTTGACCATCTTATTGAGCAACTAGATCAGATACAAGAAACAAACAGCAAGACAGGTACAACTTCCCAAAATGTGCAACATTTAGAAATGTTGGCAGGTTATGTAGCATATGGATTAAGAAAATCAAAACCAGATGAAATTGCTTTATTGTATGGGACATATACAAGTTAGTTTCCTAAAGATAAATCGTGGCTTTCATTGCTTTCAAGGGGCAGATTAATTAAACCAATTGAGCAGTGGTTTCACTCTGTATAGAGCAGATTTTATTGACTTTCATGGAAGTGGCTAAACAAATGTCCAAAAGTAATTAAGACCCTCATTGATAAACTAATTTGTAAATATCTGCATATAGAACAATATGCTGTAAAAGTATTTTGTTTGAATGCGCACATTTATTAAGCTGAAGAGTATGAACAAGAGAAACAAATCAGACACCTGGAAACAAATGCACTGATCTGGCGAGAAAGAAATAAAAAACAAAATGAGGAAAGTGTGTTACAACTGAACAAACAAGCCCATACGTGACACAGAAAAGACTAGATCAAGTACAATATTTTATTGTATACCCTTTTATGTTTTGGCAATACTTAATGTCTGTTGTATTATTTATTAATGTAGCTTTAAACTCTGTTAGGATGCAGTTATCAAACAAAATTCCAGCAACGATACCTACAAAACCTGGGGGCAACATTTAGTGAGCGAGAGGCGTAAGCTGAGTCTTTATATTTAATATTTTAAACAATTGCTCCTTTAACGTCAATAATTTAAATTTAATGGTTAGAGTGGAGCGAGGTTGTCAGTTTTATTAGTGATTTATTTGATTCAGAAAATCTGTATGTGTAAGTTCAAAGCAACTATTATTTTGATAAAGATAACCATGGCTGGCAGCAACTCCAGCTACACATACATAGCATGACATCACGGGTAGCATGTGCGAGTGAGACATCTGCGCATGATATCTACCATATTACTCAACATACCATGGGCTGTACTACTTCATAATGGAAACATTCTAGCTTCAGTACCTGGGGACATTCCATTTCACTGAAGGAAAATTATCTCACAATGCAAACTGTTTTGAACAAAATCAAATATCATGAGCACAGGTGGTATGTGTGTAGAGACTTGAAGGTGTGTAGTATTCTATTAGGACAACAAGCAAGCTACGCTAAATTCCCTTGTCATTTATGTGAATGGAATAGTAAAACTAGGGACAAGCATTGGTCTACACTTACCTGGCCCAAGAGACAAGTGTTTACACTGGGGGTAAGAAATGTCAAATGCTGCCTTAGTTGACCCACAAAAAGTTATTTTGTCACCACTACACATCAAACTCGGAATCATGAAGCAGTTTATTAAGGCCTTAGATAAAAGCAGCCCCTGTTCCGTATATTGCAAGCAAGTTTCCACATTTAACAGATGCAAATGTCAAGGAAGGCAGTTTTGATGGGCTACAAATTAGAAAGCTGCTGAAAGATCCAAACTTTGAACAGACGAATACCATGGAACTTGCTGCATGGATTTCAACGAGAGATGTCATGACAAAGTTCCTAGGAAATGTAAAGAGTGAACAGTATGAAACAGTAGTGAAAACAATGTTGTATCACATTAAGGAGTTGGGGTGTAGAATGAGCTAAAACTGCATGTCCTTCATTCGCGACTTGATCACTTTCCTGAAAATCTTGTGGCTGTTAGTGAAGAGATGGAAGAGAGATTTCACCAAGACATTAAGGGAACAGAAAGAAGATACCAGGGGAGGTGGGATGTACCAATGATAGCTGACTGGTGTTTGAAAAGAGATGGCAAACATGCAGCAGACAGATGCTGGGCAGCCAAGCAGTCATTCAAAGGGGACATCTAGGACTATTTGCACTAAATGTGACAACAATTTTTTCCTGTAATAACATCTTCTGGTCTTGCTTCACGTATACATTGCCTTTTTTGTGAATTCCTTGGTCACATTTAATTGCTACAGTTTAGAAATCATGAACTTTGCGTTTCAGCAATACGTGAACCAAGAGATCCTGGTTCGACCCTAGGTATTGGCACTTATATACATGAAACATGTTTATTTGGCCCCCATCTCCCAAAAAATAGTGGAATAGATATGTCATGGACTCTTTACAAAATGTTACTATATTTTCTCTATATTTCCAAACTTATTTTAATTTGTTCAGTACTTTTTATTCCTGTATCTCCTATTTTGGAGTATCTATTGCAAGAAAACCTGATGTGATATGTAGAAATGAATAATGGATTCACGTTCAGAGGCCCAAAATTACTTCAGATCACATGTCACATCCCCTGCTGCAAGAAAAAAGTTTTAAAATGCTGGGTAGTGTTATAGGACAGATGGTAATAAAGTCCATAAGTTCATATAAAATGTAAAGTACAGGAAAGAAAAAAGGAGCATACCTATCATACACAACAATAAAATAACACATGATACAGTCATAGCCAAAACCTTCAATAAATATGCTAATTCATATAAAGTAACAAGAAATAATAAAAAGGAATGTAAATAATTTAAGAAAGATTTGAAACAAAAAAGAGAATGTGATACTAACACTCAACACTATCTTTTTTCAAAATTTTAATATGCAAGAACTGAACATAGCAATTAATTATCTAAAAAACAAAAAGTCTCCTAGACCAGATCACATACATCCAGAGTTCATAAAAAAGCCCTGGAAAAATGGCAAAACAACAACTACTATAGGTCGTGAGGCAACACAAGAGGAATCCCCCTAGATGCGCAGTAGTAATTCTTTACCTGAAAGACTGATGGTTGGAGAAGTTGCACAACCATGTACGTGCAGAAGTCATAACATTTCTGTCCATGAAGGAGTGACGTTTGCTAGCATAGCTTTAGTGCATATTGCTAATGACATTATATATGTATAAAAATTATCATTATAATGCACAAAGTGATTTGGCTATAACTATGGCTATGAGCCAACAATTACTTTCATGTGAACAGCAACTGTTTCAGCTGAACGCTGTTATGGTAATGTTTACTCATTCGTGGCAAGCTCACCTACCTTTCCCCCCTCTTAGCTATTGCGGAGAGGGAGGGAAGGAAAACCTCTTTCCCTATGCACAAGAGTTGTTCATGTTTCACCTCATGACCTATAAAACTATACAATCTATTCCGAAAAACCACTGTGCCTGCTGAATGGCAAAAAGCAATACTTGTCCCACTCTTGAAGAAAGATAAAACAGCATCAGAAATAAAAAATTATACACCAATAGCTCTTACTACTGCCCCGTGTGGTGGCCGGGTTAAGAATAGCCCCAACGTAGTCCATGCGTGTTGTAAAAGGCAACTAAAATGGACACCTAATGTCCGGAGGTATAGCCGGGCCACCCAGTCCCCGGGGATAAAAATAGGGGACCTGGCCCTCCAGGTTGGGGGTTTGGCGCTAGGCCAACAATCTAGTCCAGTAAAACAATCCTTCTTAAAGAACCCTTAGCTAAGCCTCGGAATGGACGGATCATTATAAAAGGATTGGATTGGATTGGATTTGGTTTAAGGGCGCTCAACTTCTAGGTCATCAGCGCCCTTAACAGACTCATGGCAATAGCCAGATATAAATTTCACTCAAAAAATAAAAATACTAGCAACAAGAAAAATATACAAAGGTAAAAAGCAGTGGCAATAGCCAGATATGAAACAAGGTGATAAATATGTCCAAAATCAGAAACAGATAATTAAAAATTTTTAAATCCTCAAATTTATATTGCACTGCGCTAAAAAATTAAAAACTCTATCAACCGCTGTTTTGTCATCCGCTAGGACCTCTGCAAGTCTGGCAGGCAGCTGCAGAGAATCCCGAAGGTGCGCTAGAGAACAACACTCTAGGAGCACATGGCGAACCGACAAAACGTTGTCACACAGCGGACATAGAGACGCAGGGTCCCTTTTAAATAGGTAACCGTGCGAAAAATTGCAGTGCCCTATTCTTAATCGAGCCAAACTAACCTCCTCGCGACGAGATGTGCGACAGGAAGTTACCCAGTTTATCGGAAGTTCTTTCACTTCTCTAAGCTTATTACCGCGGAGAGCTGACCACTCGTCGTGCCAGGACGACAGCACCGCTCTCGCACTTCAAGCCTAAAGTCTTCCGAAGTAACACGTGAGATGATAATTCTGGGTTCTGTAGTTCCCGTCTTTGCTGCTAAATCTGCCATTTCATTCCCAGGCAAACCTACGTGACCAGGAATCCATGCACACACCACATCAACACCAGAAGCGTGTAAAACATGGAGGGCATCCTGGATACGTTGTACAATAGGATGGGGGTTGTACAACTGACAAAAGGCTCTGCAGTGCACTAAGGGAATCGCTCAAAATCAGGCAGTCACCTAATTTACGGCGGCGAACATACGAAACGGCTCGATAAATTGCATAAAGCTCTGCAGTAAAAATGGAAGTGCTATTTGGAAAACCGAATGTATATGGTTCGGTTCCATAAACATAAGCACATCCAACACCATTGGTGTTCTTTGATCCATCGGTGTAAATATATTTACGGTCAGAGTAACCTGACAAAAATTCTAAGAAACACGTGCGGATACTTGAAATAGGCAGCGTGGACTTCTGGTGTATGGTCATCCCAAGATCTACATGGGGCGTACCAGATAGCCAAGGGGGGTAAAGTCTCTCGCCCTTGGCGAACATCACAGGCAGTTCCACTCCAAGCTTCACTAGGAGCTCTTGGAAACGGAACCCCGCAGGCTTTGGATTAAGGGTGCTATTTCTATATCGTTCTCTTAGCGTGGTGGTGAAGAAAGAAGCGAACGTTGGGTGCTTAGGCATACATCTAAGCGCACAACCATAATTTGCCAAGAGAATCTCACGCCGATATTGCAGAGGAGGTTCTGCGGACTCGGCGTATAGGCTCACCACTGGGCTTGTTGGAAAAGCTCCTGTTGCAATGCGGATGCCCCTATTATGGACCACGTCTAATCTTCTCAGCACAGATGGCCGTGCTGACGAATAAATAATACACCCATAGTCTAGCTTGGATCGGACCAATGCGCGATATATTCGCAACAAAATTGTTCGATCCGCTCCCCACGATTTGCCATTCAGTACTCGCATAATATTTAGCGAACGGTCACATCTCGCTCTTAGCTGTGCAATATGCGACGACCAACTAAGCTTCCTGTCCAAGATCAAACCCAGGAAGCGCGTCTCTTCTGCGAAGGGAAGTTCATCTGGACCAAATCGGAGCGAAGGTGGTAATCGTCTCCTACGGCGCCAGAAATTAACGCAGATTGTCTTCTCAGTTGAGAAACGGAAGCCGTTTCTCACGCTCCATTCTCTAAGGTTGTCCAAACATTGCTGCAGGCGCCGTTGTAAGAACGCCGTGCGCTGAGAAGTGCAATAGACAGCGAAGTCGTCTACGAATAGGCATGACGAAACTCCAGGTGGAACACATTTCCAGATGGAGTTAATTGCTATAGCAAAGAGCGTGACACTTAGCACCGAACCCTGAGGTACTCCCTCCTCCTGAACAAAAGAATTAGAAAAAACCGAGCCGACCCTTACTCGGAAAAAGCGGTCCTTCATAAACTCCTGAATGAAAAGTGGTAGGCGTCCACGTATGTTCCAGGCATACAGGGAACGTAGAATCCCTGCTCGCCAGCACGTATCATAAGCCTTCTCAAGATCGAAAAATATGCCAACGGTTTGACAGTTCTTCATAAAGCCGTCCATTATCTGTGTCGATATTGACACAAGATGGTCAACAGTTGAACGGCGTCGTCGAAAACCACACTGGATGTTAGTCAGTAGGTTACGACTTTCTAACCACCATACCAATCGTGCATTGATCATGCGTTCCATCACCTTGCAAACGCAACTGGTGAGGGAAATAGGACGATAGCTGGAGGGAAGATGACGGTCCTTTCCAGCCTTCAAGATGGGAATAACGGTGGCCTCCCGCCAATTTTCTGGGAGTATACTGTCAACCCAAACACGATTATAGACCTCGAGCAGGAATGCCTTACCTTCAGGAGAGAGCCGTTGTAACATTTGTACATGAATACCGTCCGGTCCTGGTGCTGAACATCGCGAAGATTTCAGGGAATACTCCAGCTCTGCCATGGTGAAAAGGAGATTGTAATCTTCTACGTTTCTAGAACGAAACGAGAAGCCTTGAGATTCCACCTGAGTTTTAATTGGAAGGAACTCAGGGGAGTAGTTTTCCGAGCTAGACACTTGTGCGAAAGCACTGCCAAAGGTATTAGCCACTTCAAATGAATCAACAACAGCTCCTGTGGCTGTTTTTAGTCCCGCTATTGGCATTTGGGTCGTTTTAGCTGCAACACGCCTTAATCTATCCCACACAACCGAGGAAGGTGTGTGTCGGTTAAATGAAGCTACAAATTTGCTCCATGATGACTTTTTGCTATCCTTAATGACTTGTCTGGACCTCGCGCGCAATTTCTTGTATTCGATTAGGTTTTCCAAAGTAGGGTGACGTTGGAAAACCCTAAGTGCACGCCTTCGAGCACGAATGGCGTTCCGACATTCTTCCGTCCACCAGGGGACGGGAAATCGACGGGGGTGTGTAGTCGACCGCGGAATCGATTGTTCAGCAGCAGAGAGAATCGTCTCCGTGAGATGCTGCGCCAAATTATTCACTGAGTCGTGCTCGTTGTAGGTAAAGACAGCCAACTGGGTGTAAAGGTTCCAGTTGGCATGGTCCAAACGCCATCTGGGCATACATGTGGAATATGTATGTTGCGTCAAGAGACTAATAAGACATGGGAAGTGGTCACTAGAGTGTAAATCAGAGATGACATTCCATTGTAAGGAGACTGCCAACTGAGGTGAACAAACTGCAAGATCAAGGTGTGAGAAGGTGCTGTGGGAGTCCGAAATGAATGTAGGCTCTCCAGTGTTGAGGAGAGCTAGGTTGTGACTGTCCAAGAAATCGGAAATGAGTTTACCTCTCGCACAAGCGCGACTTGAACCCCAAAGTGGGTGGTGCGCATTTAAGTCTCCCACCAACAGAAACGGTGTTGGCAACTGGTAAACTAGATCTTCTAAATCAATGTGCGAGGGGTCATGGGACGGAGGCAAGTATATATTACAGATGGTGAAATGGATGTCTGGCAGTACAATCCTTATTGCAACTGATTGGATATCAGACTGTATTGGTACAGATTGCATATAAATGTCATCTCTCACAAGTATCATGGCGCCGCCATGTGCCGGAACACCCTCTTCTGGTGTAACATCACACCGTACTGGGGTGTATCGCCTTAGATGGAAAGCGTCTTGAGGACGCAGCTTAGTCTCTTGCAAACATGCGACCAGAGGTTCGTTTTCTTTGAGCAAGAGCTCAAGTTCTGGCCTTTGAGTTCGAATGCCACGTATGTTCCAATGTAAGATAGCCATATTAGTATCTGTGTGGGATAAATATTGCAAGGTAACAGTGTATTACCTTGTAGTAGGCGGTGGTCGGTTCAATTTAGCCCTTTTGTGATCTTTTGGGCTCACACTCTTTTCACATTTATCCTGCCTCTTTTTCACTGGGTTTCTCCCAGTATAGGCAGGATCTTCTTGCATCTCCTCTACCGAGGAGGTGCGTATCCCCATAGCAAATTTCGGTTCGAGAGCCTCGAACCGATTGCTCGTGGATACCGGCGAAGATGAAAGCTGCCGGTCTGTGTCCATCCCGGAGGAATCCTCAGAAGAGGATCTTCGGGGGGATGAACGCTGGCTCTTCTTTCCCTTTGGTTGAGTGGGAACAGACACGTTTTCTTCTTTGAGGAAGTCAGTTCTTACATATTGTTTCTTAAATTTCTTCGGTGATGTAACATAAACAACGGGCTCATTCTTGCCATTGTTGTAGACTGGCAATTTAGACGGTGACCTTGTAGATGTGTTCTTTTCCTTTACGGACTTGGTAGGAGACGTAGATTTACCTGTAGATGTTGAAGGCTTTGGAACTGTTCTTGCTACGATAATTTTTTGTGAAATTGTGGCCCCGGTTTGATCGCTGGTTTGTGTAGCGATTTCCCGCTTCTCTGCCGGCCTAGCTACAACAGAGCGATAGGTACCGGACTTTGGAAGGGGGGGCTGTCGGATACGCAGGAGTTTCCGAGCTTCTGAGAAGGACACCTTCTCTTTGACTCGGATTTCCTGGATCGCCCTTTCCTCTATAAACCGGGGGCACTCTCGCGAATTGGCTGGATGTTCGCCGCTGCAGTTCACACAACTGGGAGGCAATGAACATGGAGCGTCGTGAAGGACGCCTCCACAGTTGACGCAAGAAGCTGTTCTGTTACATAGTTCACTTGTGTGTCCAAAATGGTTACACTTAAAGCACCGGATTGGGTTCGGGATGTATGGCCTTACTTCTATAGCTTCGTATCCTGCCCTAATCCTTTGAGGGAGATCTACCCGATCAAAGGTGAGGAACAGGGTACGAGTAGGCTTCAATTCACCGCTTTCTTTGCGATGAACCCGATACACACAGGTAACACCTTGATCTTCCAGGTTTTCCTTAATCTCTTCAACACTGAGTCCGTCTAATGCGCGGGTATTGACGACACCGCGTGACGAGTTCAACGTCTTATGAAGGTCAACACGTATTGGATAGCTGGCCAACAGGTTTGCTTTCTGTATTTTAGCTGCCTGTTCTGCTGAATGCGCTTCTACTAGAAGCGTGCCATTACGCGATCTAGTGCATGACTTCACTGGACCAGCTATCTTATCCAGGCCCTTCTGGATTACAAATGGACTCACCGAAAGAAACTTTTTTCCTTCCTCAGTTCTCGAAATGACTAAGTAGCGAGGACCACAGGACTCAACTACTTCCTTTACACTTGACTTCTGGTATTTTTGTTTATTTTGAGTTTTTTGTGAACTCATGGCGCTTTAATCCTCCACCATTGCAAATGTCTCCGATGGCATGCTCACATCCTGGGCGCCACCCCGGCTTAGGTGAGAGTCCTGGCCTGGACCTTGCTCACCCTAGGGTCTCACCTCCCAATGCATAGACAGAGGGACCCAATCGCCTTCAGGAGTGCATCAGCTCATGCAATGGCCCCTCCCCGGGACTGACCTTTATCAGCGGATACGCACACAGATCCTACATGATAACCAGGGGCTGGGACTTACGCTATTACCCAGTCACCCCTTGCGTCACCCGCGCGTAGGTTATCCATCAGACTGTGTACAGGGAGGTAACAGGTGGGAGGTCAAACACAAAAGTGGACCAAAGTTGATTGGGCGTTTGGCATGTGCCCTCTCACCTCTTGGAGGAACCCAATCGAGAGTATGGCTCGGGGCCCCGGGTACGCCAAACCCGTACCTACCGTAGTAGGAGCCCCTGGGGGAGTTTGATTTCGGAGTCCTCTTCTCCTAGATGAGTTGTCGACCAAGACTACCGAGCCCCATCTACCCGTTTGGAATGTTCTTTGCTTCCCCTCACCTCTTGTCTACCAGTGGTCAAAATGACACTTAGTAGGCCGTCTGGATCGGGTACTGAGCCCCTCCGCCACGACAAGGCATTATAAAAGGAAACAGGCAAAGAAAATGGAAATTGATTTTGGTACATGGAATATAAAAAAACACTTTTCAGAGCTGGAGCATTAAACAGTTTGATTCAACAAATTCAACAATATAAAATGGACATAACAGCATTGCAAGAAATACGCTGGCATGGGAAAGATATTTTGAACATGGAAAGACATACTATGTTTTATAGTGGGAAGGATACAGGAGTACGAGAATATGGGGTGGCATTTATAGTAATTAAACAGATGAAAACAAATGTAATTGGCTTTAAAGCCATTAATGAAAGAATGTGTATATTAAGAATCAAAGCTAAAACAAGGAATATTAGTTTTATTAATATTCATGCCCCAACAGAAGAAAAGGATGACATAATTAAAGAAGAATTTTATCAAAGGCTAGAACAGGAATATGATCAAATTCCATCAAATGATGATGATGATGATGATGATGACGATGATGATAATGATGATAACGATAATGATAATAACAACAATAACAATAATAACAATAACAACAACAATAATTAATAATAATAATAATAATAATAATAATAATAATAATAATAATAATAATAATAATAATAATAATAATAATAATAATAATAATAATAATAATAAATAGGTGATAATGCCAAAATAGGACAGGAAGATATATACCACGGTGTAATTGGTAGACATAGCTTACACAATGTCACAAACAACAACGGACAAAAGCTAATCGATTTCGCTGCTAGTAAAGAAATGGTTATATCTTCAACATTCTTCCCACACAAAGAAATTCATAAGCAAACATGACGTTCACCTGATGGTAAGACTTCTAATCAAACAGACCACATTTTAATTGGCAAGAGACACAGAAGACATATAATGGATGTAAGATCACACAGGGGCACCAATAGTGACACAGATCACTACCTAGTTAAATCTAAAATTCGATGAAATTTAATTTATAAGAAAAATATAAAAACCAATAGACCAGAACGATATAAACTAGAAACACTTCAAGACCCAACTGTAAGAATGAATTACCAAAAGGAAATTGGACAGGAGTTAGAAGAGGGGACAAATACGGCAAAAGAAGAGAGTAATATAGAAACTCGATGGGCACAGTTGAAACGTGCTATGAAAGAAGCAGCAGCAAAGACTTTAGGAATGGAGGGGAAGTCAATTAGGCAAAGATGGTTCGATGAAGAATGCATGGAAACAGTTAAAAAATGAAGCTTACAAAGCGTGGCTGAATAGAGCAACAAGAGCCAAGAGGACAGTATATGAAGACTTGAGAAGACAGGCTAATAAAATATGTCGTAAGAAGAAGAGAGCACAAATGGAGGGAAAACTGAAACAAATAGAAGAGGATCTGAAGAATAACAGGTTAAGGAGAGCATATAAAGAAACTGGTCATTTGAAAGAGGGTTACAAACCCCGAACAGATATAATTAAGGACAGCAAAGGAAAACTATTGGCTGAGGAAATAGAGATTAAGGAAAGATGGAAAACATACTTCCAACAACTATTAAATGAAATACAAATGGACACAGATATAGAGGAGGAAGAAAGATACGCTGAAGAGGAGGAAGAGATTAGGGTGGAACCTCCAGACATGATAGATATATAGATAGCCATACAGAAGATGCATAATAACAAATCACCTGGAATAGATAATATAACAATAGAACTGATCAAATGTGGGGGAAGAAGAGTACAAGAAGAAATACACTCAATTATACAGCAAATATGGCAGGAAGAAAAACTACCAGAAGAATGGAGGACAAGCGTTCTAACACCCATATATAAAAATAAAGGAGACAAATTGGAATGCAAGAATTACAGAGGCATATCCCTACTATGCACTGGGTACAAAATCTTAACCAACATAATAGGGCATAGACTTAAGGAATATGCAGAAGAAATTATTGGAGAATATCAGGCGGGCTTTAGAGCAGGAAGATCCACAATAGACCAGATATTCACCCTAAAACAAATCTTGGAGAAAACATGGGAATATGATATAGAAATCTACCAGATGTTTATAGATCTCCATAAAGCATATGATTGCGTAAATCGCAAGAAAGTGTTCCAAATATTAAAATATTTTAAAATCCCAAATAAATTAATAAGACTAATAAAGGCTACTATGGAAAACACAACAGCACATGTTAAAATTAGGAATAGTCTAACAGATAGCTTTAAAATTGAGAATGGGCTTAAACAAGGAGATGGATTAGCACCAGTATTATTTAATCTGACACTGGAATATATAATAAGACAGCTAAATGTAGACACTAATTCCACAATATATTATGTAAAATGTAAACCCCGCGCGACAGCCCACAAAGGGCCAAGGCCTACCGCCCAGCCGCTGCGTCCCCCACCTCTGCCCACTACAGGCATCATTGGTGAGGTGCAGTACTGGAGGGTGGGACGTGGTCAGCGCCCCGAGCCCTCCCGGCCAGTTATGCGGTCTTCTCGACCTGGGGCCGCTACTTCTCCATCAAGTAGCTCCTCAATTGGTCCCCCCGGGACCTAACGAGGCTGAGTGCACCCCGTGCCAGACCTCCCAGATGGGATAAAATCCCCATGCTGGTACCGGGGATCGAACCCGGGTCCTCCGCGCCACAGGCAAGCGCGCTGCCAGCTGCGCTACGGAGGCGGCCTACAATATATTATAGACTAGTACAATTATTAGCATATGCAGACAACATTAACATTATAGGAAGAAAGAAGAACACTGTGATAGATTTGTATAACGAGTTGAACAGCAAGGCTAGATTAATAGGTCTTAAAGTCAACACAGAAAAAACTAAAATAATTATACAAAATAGACATAATAAGAGAAATAATGCTGTTTGGACGATAGGCAACGATAAGATAGAGGTAGTGGACAGTTTTAAATATCTAGGTACAATGATAGATCAAAATAATGACGAAAGTAAAGAAATTAAAGCTCGAATAATGGCTGCAAACAAGACATATTACTTGCTTCAGAATTTGTTTAAAAACAAAAATATAAGCAGAAAAACTAAGATCAGGATATACAAAACATTAATCAAGACGGTGCTGATATATGGTTGTGAATGTTGGACATTAAACTCCAGTTCTGAGAAAATGTTAGGCACATTTGAAAGGAAAATCCTGAGAAGGATCTACGGTCCAATACAAGAGGATGGAAGATGGCGAATAAGGTGGAATAAAGAAATATACGAACTATATAAAGATGTGGACATTGTGAAAGATACAAAACTAAGGAGACTGAGATGGGTCAGACATGTGGCAAGGATGACAGATAAACGCATCCCCAAGAAAATTTTGGACGGAAAATTTTATAAGACCAGACCAAAAGGAGCACCAAGGGGAAGATGGGAAGACGGTGTAAGAAAGGATGCAATGCAACTACTCGCTGTTAGAATATGGAGAAGGAAGGCTATGGATAGGGATGAATGGAAGCAAAAGCTAAGGGAAGCTGAAGCCCACAGTGGGCTGTAATGCTTAGAAGAAGAAGAATAAACTCTTACTACTACTTTACCAATAGCAAAAGTGAAGGAAAGAATGGTGTCAAACAGGTTAAATTGGTTTCTAGAATCACAAAATTTAATTTCCCCATTTCAAGCCAGATTCAGAGAGCTTCATTCTATAAACAAACAAGTCTTACTTCTCAGCCAAGAAATCAAAGACTCCTTCAATAGAAAAGAAGATAATGTATTAGTTTTTATTGATTTTCAAAGTGCATATGATTCTATATGTAGAACAAATATATTAAATAAACTTAAAAAAGTTGGTGTACAAGGTACAATGTTTTGGTTATGTTATTTCCTAACTCAATGCTTATTGCTACCAGATATGGAAGGAATATACTGAAATATAAACAAGTACACTGTGGCTTACCACAAAGTGCAGTGCTCAGCACAGCACTTTTTAATATACTTATTATTGATCTGCCACAAGAAATACAAGAATCAGGCATGAAGTGTGCACTATTTCCGATGACTTAGTAATGTAGAACTCAAAGGCAAAAAATAAAAATACAGAGCTATAAAAAACCAGGGAACAATCCTTAACCAACCTGCAAAAGTGGAACACAGAAAATTTAATGGCTGTTAATACAACAAAATGAAACTGCCAAATCTTTTCACTAAGGAACAAAAACATTAAAAATAAAACTAAATTTTGAGGGTCAACAATTACCAGAAACAAAGGAAGCAAAATATTTGGGAGTTATATTTCATACAAACTCCATGGACCAAACAAACACAAAATGTAATACAAAGAGCAGAAAGCAGTGGCAGCTTGTGACTGGGAGGCCGGCACAATATATTTTCAGAATCAGCATGCTTTACATGACAGTTAATTCCGAATTTTACCAGAAAATATGTGAAAAGAAACCAAACCATATAAAGCGAAAGATTGTTATGAATGAATTTCTTCATTAAGTGCACCCTGTTTTAATTCCTACACATTAGGTATGCAGGATCACCAGCATTCATTACCGAACAGGAATAAGAGAAAAACACATTTTTACTTTCTCTGCTACATATAGTATGTAGAGGAAGTATTGTACTCCGCCCAAAAATTTGATGCTGAGATTTCATCGAAAATATGTTTTGAGGTCCCCTGAATCCAAAAAAAAACATTAGTTCAGTGTGTCTGAGTTTGTGTTGTCTATCAGTCTGTGGACAGCTTAACTCAAAAACGAAAACTCGGTTAAAAACCAAAGTTGGTATTTAAGTTCATCTTTTAAGGATGCAAACTATTACTCTGTTACAAATCAATACCATCCCAATGCGCCAAATTGACTTTCTGTTTGCTATTGATATGCATTCCTATTCTCATTTACACTGAACCAAAATATTGGATGCTGTTTTTCCTCCCATTCTCATGTCTGTGTTATTGTGAACCAGCAATTAATCATTTATATTAATGGTACAATTCTATCATTTGCCACTAGTAAAAAGAATTAATTTATTTTAATTATATCCTTTACAGATGGCAGCAGGTTTGAAGACCTGCTTATTTTTACTTCCTCTACTGGTAAGTAGTCAAAGTATTGTATTCCATCCAAAAATTTGATGTCAAGATTTCACCGGAAATATATGTTTTGAGACCCCATGAAAAAAAAAGGATTTTTAGAAAAAGGTCGTGTGTGTGTGTGTGTGTGTCTGTCTGTGTGTTTGTCAGTCTGTGGACAGCATAACTCAAAAACGAAAAGTAGGTTAAAAACCAAAGTGTTATTTAAGTTTAATGTCTTTCAAGGTTGTGACACAAAGATTTTGAAGAAAATAGCCCCAACCTAAACTACCCTTTACATGGAAAATTTTGATTATCTTGAAAATGGCTCTAACAATTTTGATTAAAATGTCATATGTTTGAGATATTTTTATGACAAATGAAATGTATATCTTGAATTTTCTGGCTATAGCCCCTGTAGTCATATTTACTCTGGACGACTTTTGCATAACTGGTAAACCGTTAGAGATAGAGCAAATCATACTATACAAAACATGTAGATCTTGCTAAAGTACACAATTTATGTCTCAACAAATTTTCTTGTAGGGTGAACCATTTCGAAAATATTCCTTGTTATGTGTGTGAGTTTCGGAAAACTTAAAACTTAAGTGAAATGGTTCATCGTTGTTCATTTTTTTATATGGTAAGTGTGCAAAGAGAAGAGAATCTCAAAGTTTAAAAGATTTGACTATCGCTTAAAGCCTTCTGTATTCTAACTTTCCCCTTCCACCTACAAGGAAATAAGCAATAAGATAATTTGTACAAATGTTTATCTCAACTAAGATGAAGATACAGGAATAAGAATTTGTACAAATAATTTGTAGAAGAGTAGAGAAAGTCATGTGAGTGCAACACATCAGATTTTTTCTCATGCTTTGCTGGCTTTGGCATTACAAAAGAACAAAAATTTTGCTGCACAAGAAATGCAGATGAATGGTCAGTCATGGTCTAACATGGACGAGGAATACTTTTTCAGGTAAAGGGCCAGGAATACATCATTCAAAATACATGGGTCACATAACAGTTCCATAACTGAGAGCTCCAAACCTCTATCTTTATTTCACTTGATGATGTACACTTCCAATTGCCAATGATAAAATAACTGTTTTACTTACATTGTTAGCTTCTGGAATGGCCTGCTTTTCTTCTACTTCTGCTATACCCAAGAACGATTGCAGGGGAGTTTTAGGTGATTTGGCTTTTACTTTGTCTGTTTCTGTTAAATGTTCCGTCCGAGTTTTGGTTACCAGTTCCACATTACTTGCTCCAAATACTTTACATTCGTATCCGTTGACAGGTTCACTCTTATCTGATCTCCAACCCCAGATACCAGATTTATTTCTGAGGTTAAAAAAGATGCAGACACACAAAGTTACTTTTTTTTAACCATTAACAACAATATCAATAAGAGCTGTTTAAAATAGTTTCTTTTATTACTTAAAATTTTAAATCACATGAGTCAAACTTTATTAACACTGCTGCTCCATAAACCAGCATAAGGATATGTTTTGAGAACATGTGATTTAAAATTTTAAGAAATTAAATCTGCTCCACATTTATCAAGTTCTAATAATAAGATTATAGTTTCTTTTGCTTCATTTATATAACAAGTTCTTTATGATTTACAGGTAGCTTGTCTATTTTGTGAAATGTGTTTTGTTATGGAGTATATTGTTAACTGCATTGTCATCACATAGACTGTGCATTTAACCTTTCACTGTTGAGATATTTTCCTTTTTTCTTGTTATGCTAACGTAAATAAACTGAATTCAAGTATTCTAAAGTAACAACAAATTAGAAACTAAAAACTTCACTTATCTTAGTAATGTTGCATGTTGTTTTTGCACAAACTGACTCGAGTTTCAAGTTGTCTCCAACGTGCAACATTACTAAGATAAGTGAAGTTTTTAGTTTCTAATTTGTTCTTACTTTAAAATCTTGTTGCTTCACTGTTAATAGCTTCAATTTTCCTTATTTAACTTATTTAGTTTGAAGCAATTGTTCCTGGCTACAATTACCATTTTGACTATGATGGATAATAATTTAGAATTTAATAGTCATTTGTTTAATTTAAATTTATATGGAACTAAATATCAAATTAAATCATATTTAAAATTACAAGAGAAGAAAAGACATTTTCTAGCAGACATATACTTATACATATTCTTGGTTTTTGAATATTTGTTTAAAAAGAAAAGTAACCCCTGTTTTTGTTAGAAGAAATGTTAAACTAGATAATAATAGTATTCATCAAAAGGCAGCAGAAAAGAAAGTTATTGAAGTTGAAAGAAACTTACATTTTAAAAAATTAAATAATATTGAACTTATGATTTACATTTAAAATTAACACGTATTTTAGGTAACTTAATTTGGGTTAATTTTGAATCAAAATTATTTGAGTATCTAAATTTTAGCATGAAAAGAAAAACTAAGAGGTTAAAAAACAAGTTAAATAGATTATGCCAAAAGCAACAGAAATTGAATATAAAGAAACCAAATAATCAAACAAATAATGTAATTAATTTATCAAATTGTAACTTTAACGAGAAATAAATAAATTTTCGAAATAAAGGTATGAAAACTTGTGTAAGTTTTTCAAAAAAAACAGATGATTTTGTTGCAGATATTGAAATTGCCAGTCAAGATTTAAATGACATTAATAAATCTTTGATTAAAATGAAATGCACTAAAATTTTGAAAGATATAAATAAAAATCATCCTAAAAGTAATTATAATAATCAGATTATTAAATCATTGGAAGAAAAGGATGTAATTTATACTAAAGCTGATAAAGGCAACAAAATTGTAATTTTAGATCAATCTGATTATATTAATAGAGTAGAACTTTTGCTTGAAAGTAAAGATTACTTAAAAGTTGATAATGATCCTTTAAAATCATGTATTTTAACTTTTAATAAAACTCTCAACGAAGTGAAAATGATACCTAAAAAAGAAAAAAGTATTTTAAAAGTTAATAATCTTGTTTTACCCAGGTTATATGCACTTCCAAAAATTCACAAACCAGGAAATAAAATGAGACCCATTATAAATTCTATAAATTCACCTACGTGTAATTTAGCTAAATGGTTAAATAAAAAATTTAGTACTTCGGATAAATTTGAAAGTTTAAATATTAAAAATTCTTTTGAATTAGTAGAAAAGATGAACAACATAGTATTGTCTGATAATGATAAACTCGTTTCTTTTGATGTAACTGCTTTATTTCCTAGCATTCCTAGAAAAAAGCTTTTGATTTTTTTAAAAAAATGGTTAAATTCTTTAGAATTAAACAAAGATTTAATAGATGATTTTGTAAAACTTACAAATCTTTGTTTAGATCAAAATTTCTTTAGTTTTAATGGTAATTTTTTTCAACAAACTTCTCGCTTGGCAATGGGTAGTCCACTTTCGCCATATCTTCCTAATCTTTTCATGAGTTTTTTTGAAACTCAAATTATAAAATCATTCCCTCTAATTTTTAAAATATGGTATAGATATGTGTATGACAAATTTTGCTGTTGTCCCTAAAAAACAGATAAATGATGCGTTAAAACTGTTAAATTTACAAGATAAAGCTATACAATTCACTTTGGAAACTGAAAATAATGGATGCCTTTCATTTCTGGACTTAAAAATTAAAAGACATAACAATAAATTGAATTTTGGTATTTACAGAAAATCTACTCACACTGATAATTACATAAAATATAAAAGTTTTAATCCTTTTGCACATAAATTTGCTGTTTTCAATAGTTTAATTTATAGTGAGACAGAATATTAGAAGACCCCAATAGAAAATCGTTTATATAAATGTTTGTTAAAAGTGTATAAATATTAGAATTGTTTGTGTCCCATGATAGAAATAGGAGACGATAATTGAGATCACTTCTGCAATAAAAACTATTTGCGCGGATGAATACAACGGATGAAGACAAAATGGCGGAGTGTCGTGTCAAAGCGACGCCAAGAAACGATTCAGTAGCGTCTATATGTTCAAGGTGATAAGACGTGTTTTGGTAGCGTGTGAACGTGGAACTTTCACCAAACTTTTATCCAGCATAAATTCTACCAAATTACAAAAATGTAAAGTTTTTTAAGTATTTAATATGGTGCTGAGAGTGTAAAATATCGAAGTGTTAATAAATGAATACATTGTGATAAAGAAACATTGATATATGCATTCCATCTGTTACCACGACCCTGTAGATAGAAAACGAGTCTCATAGCACAGCCAATTCCCATAATAATCATTTAAAAACTGCCCAAAATGGCTTACCCAACGTGGGGCTCGAATTTAGGATGGAATACAAATTACGGGAATTGAAATCACGATAAACATCAAGTGACGCTATATCATCACACTAAAAGGAAAGAAGACGCCATAAGACCATCGTTTGATATCAACGATACATCAGAACATCGACGCACGGATAATCAACGCGGGAAAACACCGGAGATCATCTAGCGAAGCCAACTGCCCAGGAGACGTAAATAACTGGACAAAGCAACGAAAAAAAAAAAAAAAGTAGGATCAAAAATTTTTGTTTTCACATACAGTTTATTTTCATTTTTATGTTACTGAGAAGCGGCAAAGTAGTGGGACTTTTAACCCTAAGTGAATTGAATAAAGAAACTAAAATGTCGCGAAAAGAGATAGAAACAGGAGTGGGGGAAGGGGCAGATAGGCCTAGTTATCAGGTAGAATTAGAAAGTGAGGAAGAGGTTGAAATAGGGAAAGACCAAAGGTTATTAATGATCATGTTTGAAAGACTAGAACAAAGTTTAGGTCAGAAAATGGAACAGAATAGGGCAGAATTAAAACAGGACATAGAACAAAGTTTAGGTCAGAGTATAGAACAAAAACTAGAACAAAATAAAAAAGAAATAGGTCAGAAAATGGAACAAAACAAGGTAGAATTAGGTCAGAAAATGGAACAAAATAACGCAGAATTAAAACAGGACATAGAACAAAGTTTAGGTCAGAATAAGGAAGAAATAGGTCAGAAAATGGAAGAAGTGAGATAGAATTTAGAATAGAAAATAGAATTAGGAAGACAGGAGTGTAAAGAAAATATGAAAGTAATGGAAACTAATTTAAAATCAGTACATAAAAACTTAAATGAGACAAAGGAAGCCTTAGAAGCTAGGATAGAAATCGTAGGAGATAGGATGGGAAAAATAGAATCAGAAATGAGAGAGCATAAGATTGTGTTAGAAGGAGAAATTGCTAGATGTAGAGATGAAATAACAGAATGCAATACAAGTGTAGACTGTAAGATTACAAATGTAAAAGCAGAAATAACTGAGGAATTAAGGAAAGAGATTGAGGTAGCAAAGAAAGACATTATTAATGAAACTGTAGAACAAATTGTAATTCCTAAAATTAAGACGATGACTGATGTGGTACATTCGCAACAGGATGCTATAAATGATATGAAACAGAGTCACTTAGAAATAAAGTATGATTTAAAATCAATTTGTGAAGAAATGAAAAAAGGGAAAGAAAGTTTGGCTAATGTAAATGATGTTGTGAATTCACTACAAAGGCAAGATGATTTAGATGTAAGTAATGTACAAGATGAGAGTTATTTGAATAATGTACAAAATGTTGACTCACCATACAGAGAAAGAGGTTCACAACCAAACAATGACACAACACATAACACATGTTACACCAACAGTATATTACATGAAATCACACCACCTACATTTGACGAGGAGAAGGGAGACGATCCAAAACTCTTTGTTAAAGAGATGGAAGAGTATTTTAAAGTGAAAAGGATACCAAATGAGCTTAGGATGATGATAGTTAAGAAAAGCTTAAAAAACAAGGCATTAGAATGGCTCAGGTTAACACTAGCTGGTCATGAGTCGTATAGTTCATTCAGAAATTTATTCCTATCAAGGTATTGGGGCCCAGCTAAGCAAAACCAAACTAGGGTAGAGCTAGCGACAGGTAGATATGATCCAACCAAAGGGTTATCGCTAGTCGATTATTTTATGAAAGTAGCCAACAAAGGAAAGCTATTAGACGCCAACTTGCCGGAAGCAGAACTAATTACCAGCATAACAAGACATTTCCCAGACACAGTGAGAACAGGGTTAATTGTTGCGAGGCCAGTAGATTTTGCAGATATGATAGAATTGCTGACAGCCTTCGAAGCACAAAATGGTCGGCCTAATGAGCATAGACATAGGAACGGTCACCCAAACTCACCCATCTTAAACCGGAGCACGGCTACGAACAACCAGAGTGAGGGAGAAGATAGATATACTAGGAGCACCCATGAAAGGGGGAGAGGGGCACACCATTTCCCACAACCACACAATCAGGGCGAGAGGATGGAGAACACAAGACAGCGGTACCACGACACAATACCAAGGGGTGAATCGAGATACAGAACGCATAGATATGATCGGGGGAGACCAGGAGACCGTACCCATCAAGTGAATCACATACAATTCTGTAGGGAATACTTCGACAACCAAAGACCGTCATACGACAGAGGTTCACGCCAAAGGGGCAGAGACCAATGGTACATTGGCAACATAAGACAGCAGGAAGTAGATGAAAACGTGCCAAATAGGGCAGATGCTGCACAGAATACAGAAACAACCACCACCAACACTCAGGGAAATTACAACTAAGTCCGTCCCAACTGACTGGACGACCAACAACACAAACCCTAAGCAGTTGACATTTGACATCGACACCGTGATGGCTACACAGAGAGAAAGATGGAACCACTGGTCGTAACAAAACAGCTGGGTGACCACACGTATGAGCTACAGAATACAAATGGCAAGTTGGTAGGAAGATACCATAAAAATAAATTAAAGCCATACAAAGAAAGGACCAAATAGTCTTTGCCAACAAATATGTAAGGCAGGAATAGTAGAGATGATGGAAAATAACAATTTTTAATGGGTTACTTATAGAAAATTATGTTCAGATTAGAAAATACAACAAGAAAGAAAATCAACATAGTCATTGGCTATATTGACCACAAAGAGCATTGTCAACAAAGACAGATGAGGACACTAATTGTCATTAAAGAAATGAATTATAGCGACGGAAGATAATATGTTTTTGACATAAGGATGTCAGGGACAAAAATAAAAAGGAATCAATTATGATGACAAAGATATAATATTTCGACACAAAGATGTCGAGGGTGGATTGAGAAGAAAAATAATACAATTGCAGAATAATTATAAGTATAGAAGTTTTCTCTTATAGAAATAAGAGACAAAGAAGTGACAATTAGTGAAGTAAGGAAAACCATAATCAGAAAAGCAATGCCCATGAATTAAGATGGATATAGCCAATACTAAGCTCGAAGAAATGTTGAACCAAACAACAATGAATAATAACCCAATTAAGAAAAATGGTACCATTAGTAACATCAGAGTTTAAGAACCGACTCAATGACCTGCCTATACATAATAAGCTTACAAGGCAAAGAAATGAATAAAATATTGCCATAAACATGATCATAATCATTAGCTCAAAATTTGTATCCTGTTTTTCTCTCCTCATAGCAAAGAATACAAGTCAAAAACCACATAATAAACCATGATACACTTAAATTATATTTGTGTCAATGTGTTGTACAATAACTGAATATGTATTGTAGAATAACTGAATATGTATTGTATAATAACAGAACATATATGGTATGATAACTGGATATATTGTACAATAACTGAATATGTATTGTATAATAACTGGATATGTTGTGTAATAACTGAATGTGTTGTACAATAACTGAATATGTATTGTATAATAATTAACTGAATATGTGATGTATAACAACTGAGCATATATTGTGTAGTAATTGAATATGTGAAATTTATAAAGACATGCTGTATCATGCCAAAACAAGAGACAAAGACAAACAGCGAAGAAGACTGTAAAAAAAAAAAAAAAAAAAAAAATATTGTGCAAAGTGATTGCATCAGAGGAGTAAGGAGAAGGATTGTATTGTGTTTCAAGATTGTAAATATAGGTGACAACTTGAAAAACAAAACAAGGGGCATATGAGACAGAATATTAGAAGACCCCAATAGAAAATCGTTCATATAAATGTTTGTTAAAAGTGTATAAATATTAGAATTGTTTGTGTCCCATGATAGAAATAGGAGACGATAATTGAGATCACTTCTGTAATAAAAACTATTTGCGCGGATGAATACAACGGATGAAGACAAAATGGCGGAGTGTCGTGTCAAAGCGATGCCAAGAAACGATTCAGTAGCGTCTATATGTTCAAGGTGATAAGACGTGTTTTGGTAGCGTGTGAACATGGAACTTTCACCAAACTTTTATCCAGCGTAAATTCTACCAAATTACAAAAATGTAAAGTTCTTTAAGTATTTAATATGGTGCTGAGAGTGTAAAATATCGAAGTGTTAATAAATAAATACATTGTGATAAAGAAACACTGATATATGCATTCCATCTGTTACCACGACCCTGTAGATAGAAAACGAGTCTCATAGCACAGCCAATTCCCATAATAATCATTTAAAAACTGCACCAATAGGTTAATAAATATACCCCTTAATAAAGATGAATTTGACATAGAATATAAACATATTATTAACACTGCAGTAATTAATGGTTTTAATACAGATTTTATACATAAAAAGATAGAAAAATTTAAGTATCAAAAAGCTGTTAAAGAAGTTTCAACCCTCAAAAAAATAAAAGATAATTGTATTTTTAAAAAGTTTACTTACCATCCATGGGCCAATAAAAAATTTACAAAGATTTTTAAAGAATATGGAATAAATTTGGTCCCTCAAAATAAATTTAATATACAAAATTTACTTAATTTTTCTAAAAAAGATAAAATACCAAATTATAAAAAATCTGGCATTTATCAATTTAGCTGTTTAGATTGTGATAAGGTTTATATTGGTAAAACTAAACATCATTTAGAAACCAGAATAAAAGAACATTTTAGAAATATTAAATATAAACAAACTGATAAATCAGCCGTGGCAGATCATTTTTGGTCATTTAATCGTGAAATTAATCCAGAAGTTAAATTATTAAAACAATTAAAAAAAAATGGTATAGCTTTGAGAATGAGTTGGAGACAACTTGAAACTCGAGTCAGTTTGTGCAAAAAGAACATGCAACATTACTAAGATAAGTGAAGTTTTTAGTTTCTAATTTGTTCTTACTTTAGAATCTTGTTGCTTCACTGTTAATAGCATCAATTTTCCTTATTGAATTCAAGTATTTGCAGCCATTTCCTATTGTAAAAATACGAAATTAAAATAAAAGTGTAGTGCTTTTAAGAAAAAAGTAATATCCATGCAATGGCAGTCAAATGCAACCCCGTCAGCTTCCAAGTGTGCCATTACATTATTTTAATTGGGCCCTCCCCTTCCTTTACCACAGGCACATTTGACTGCATTTGCTGGGATTCGAACTTGCAACGTTTGGCTTTGAATGAATGACCAGTTCATTTTGTATTGCCTTAACCATCATGGCTATCCGAATAGCTTCAGCCAAGGCGCCTTGGAAAGGGGTATGAAAACCAGTTTAAGAATAAGAATTAGAGGAAGAACAGCACATGTAGCAAAATATCCCAGCAGTGAAAGGGTACAGTTTGTGCATATATGTATATATTATATTAAGAACATAAATTACTCACGTCAATAGAAAGTCACATATAAATAGAGTTTGAATTACAAATTTAAATGATTATAATTATTACAATAAAATTCTGTACTCTAGGATGAAATTCCAGCGTATCATTGTATTATAGTTTTGATTTAATTACTGAAGCAGGAGTTGGTAACAATTAAGTAAACTAATTCCTATTAATTAATTTTGTGAGTCACTTGTGAAATTCACATACCTTACATTCGAAAACTATGGATTTTTTAAACATGTCCTGAAAATTAATATATAAGAGGTGTCCAAGTATGCAGTTGATTTTGAAAAATAATTAATCAACTTGTATTGAAGCTTGGTATCTTCCACAGTTGCAACAAAGATTTTGAACAAAATTCCCCGTATCCCACTTATTATTTACATGGTAGATTTTTCATTATTTGAGTTTTTTAAAAATGGCTCTAACAACTTTGAATAAAGGTTAACAAGATCAGCATAAAAAAAAATGTATCTTGGTTTTCTGGAAATAGCCTGTGAAACCCTCCTCATTCTGAAAGAATACTGTATGATTTTGTATAACTGATAAATCATAAGAAATAGGCAAAAAATTTACAACACAAAAAATTTGAAATGCACACATGTGTCAAATTTTTTGGTGACATCAACCATTTTCATGATATCTGTTGCTTTTGATTTGAAAAATTTTGGTTAAGATGCATCAAAAACACTGTTTCCTTAAGGAATCCTGGGTAACAGGAAAAATGTCCTTAGTTAAAAAGTTGTTGCCAATACTCTTCTAATTGGATTTTCTACAGACTTCCCAATAATATTTACATAGCTGAACTGCAACACAGGCATTCATTTTTGAGATTGCGATACACGAATTAGATGGTCTCTATTCATTACTGTCTGTGGGTAATTGCATAGTATGCATCTTGCCGAATTGAAGACGTTAGTATATTCCAAGAGTGTTTTCTATGATTTATTTGTACTTTTTTCATGATAATTATGTTGCCAATGTGTATGCATTTCTGAATTTATATGTACCTTTTATGTATTGTACGAAATTTTAGTTGAATTCATTTGTTTTATATTTCTTCCTTTCTTGGCCAAAAGTCAGCTTTTTCATTTCCAATAATGCCACAGAGGGACAGGATCCACTGGAAACAAATTCTTCTTTTTGGCTTTGTAAAATTTTAAGTATGTGTAGAATCTCTAATATTTTGTTATTTGCTGGGAATGGGGAGGCTATTGCCTGATTGGCTGATCCTGAATCACTTAAAATTACAGCCTTTTGGAAGCTATTAATGTGGCACAACAATTGGATCCAGGAAGTTCTTATGCCTTCTAGTTCACCATCATAATGAGACATGAGAGGTCCTAGGGAAATGAAAAAAAGTAGAATGCTTGCAGTATGTATATGATTCAACACAGAAGCTTCTAGAGCTTGCTGGACACTACGTAGTTATCATGCTGTTCGATCTCACAATTGCTAGTTGTCCTGTAGCCTTGGACCTCCTTTATGTTTGCTACCATTATTATGGTCATGCACATACACAGCCAAGGTTACCCAGCCTCCTCTTGTCCGTATATTGCTGAACGACTCAATGTCACAATATGATAGCATCTGAACAGTGTACAGACATTATCTTGCTGTGTTTGTGCGATAAGCTCACATAAACAGCTGGGCAGTTTCATATTCTTTTCGATACACCTCATTGCTTTGCCAAGTAGTACTTATGTTGTTACCACAGGCACTGTATGCAACAGCTTAAACAAAAGGAGTTTATCAAGTACTCAATTATTTATGGCTATGGATGATACAAATAATTTTAGAAATATGTCTTAATTTTTTAAACCTATGTCAAGTGTGTAAAAGTTAGATCACCCATTCTTTGGTGATAAATTACTCATGGCTTTACTTTTGATCTTGACTGTGTGTGTGCTTTTCCCTTTTTGGATTCATTAAAATAAAATCACTGGGGTGTAAAGAAGATATTTTGTTACTGTTTGCAAGTTAGATCTTGTTATTTAACCAAATAGATTGTACCCAAGAATATAAGGGAATCAATATCTCTGTTTTATATGACTGTAAGAGAACTAGCTTTTGTCCGCTAATTCTACAGCAATTTTTACTTTCTCTGATCTGTAGTAAATAGGAAGTATTGTATTCCACCCAAAAATTTGATATTGAGATTTCACCAGAACTGAATGTTTTGAGGACCTCTGAATAAATAAAAAAGTGAACCATTTTTGGATAGAGATGAGAGATAAAAGTGTGTGTGTGTTGTGTGTGTGACTTTCTCAATATCTTCTAAAACACTTAATTGAAATTCAAAATGTTGGAACAAATTAACAGTAAATTTAGCAATCACTCTACCAGCATCAAAAAGTGATCAATCACTTCTGAATTTGAAACTCTGCATTTCTCTTAAATAAGGAATGCAAGGCTCAAAATGTAGTTTTTTTCCCTTATGAATCTCCTTAATTTGGTCTAGATTTTTTTCAAATTGGATTGTAGCATCATCTCCTACTTTGTTGCCTGTCAATGTCAATTAAGTCTATTATTTCATAAAAATAAGGTTAGAAAGTATGTGTCAACATAAATATATGCAATGTATATGTTTCAATAAATTGTAATTAATTATTCCTGGATATAAAAATTTTCTTACTAATATTTCTAAAACTAGTACGTATTCTCTAAACTTAAACGAACAAGAAATACACGTACATATGTCACCAAATATGCATAATTACTAATTCCTTATAGCAGTAATGAGAAAATCAAATGCCTTGTCATGGCTCACATTAGGCTTTGAGTGATAGTGAAATCTTTTAAAGCTGGTCGCTATATGAAGGCTTTGAAATTCCATTCCCTTTGCACAGCTAAGATATAAAAAATTGAGTTATGCCTTCCATTTGAGAAAAGTATAAGTATCACGAAACTCACACAAATAACAAGGAATATCTCCGAAATGGTTTACTCTAAAAAAAAAATTTATTTGGACATAAATTGTGTGGTTTAACTCACTCCACATTTTTTGTACAGTAAGATTTAGTCTATCTCTTATGGTTTACTAACTATGCAAAAGTCATCAAGAGTAAACAGGACTACATGGGCTCACCCAGACCCACCCACACCAACCACCCTCACACCCCCACCCCGAGCCCACTCAACCCACAACCATCGAACCACCCTAAGGCTACTTAAAATGTAAGATATATGGTTTATGATCTGTTTCTGTAATTATATTAACCCCCAAGTGATTCTTGCTTAAAACAAAATCTACTAGCCAAATTCGCTACAGCACAGTCACATCACAGCTCAAAGAATGAAAGAAAAATAAACAGAGAGTTAGAGAGAGAATTAAGAGAGTAAAAGAGAAAGAGAGAGAAAGAAAGAAAGAAGCAAAGAAACAAAGACAGAAAGAGAGAGAAAGAAGCAAACAAAGAAGGAAGGAAGGAAGGAATGAAGGAGGGAGTGAGGGAGGGAAGGAAGGAGGGAGTGAGGGATGGAGGGATGGGAAGGAAGGAAGGAAGGAAAGAAAGAAGGAAAGAGAAAGAAAGAAGGAAGGAAAGAAAGAAGGAAAGAGAAAGAAAGAGAAAGAAAGAAAATGAGAGAGAGAAAGAGAGAGAGAATGAAAGAGAGAAAGAATGAAAGAAAGAGAGAGAGAAAGAAAGAATGAAAGAAAGAGAGAAAGAAAGAAAGAATGAAAGAAAGAGAGAAAGAATGAAAGAAAGAGAGAAAGAAAGAAAGAAAGAAAGAAAGAGAGAAAAAGAAAGAAAGAGAGAGAAAGAGAGAAAGAAAGAAAGAGAGAGAAAGAAAGAAAGAAAGAGAGAGAAAGAAAGAAAGAGAGACAAAGAAAGAGAGACAAAGAAAGAGAGAAAGAAAGAAAGAAAGAAAGAAAGAAAGAAAGAAAGAAAGAAAGAAAGAAAGAAAGAAAGAAAGAAAGAAAGAAAGAAAGAAAGAAAGAAAGAAAGAAAGAAAGAAAGAAAGAAAGAAAGAAAGAAAGAAAGAAAGAAAGAAAGAAAGAAAGAAAGAAAGAAAGAAAGAAAGAAAGAAAGAAAGAAAGAAAGAAAGAAAGAAAGAAAAAGAAAAAGAGGTTTCACACTAATTCAACATAAATAACTATAAAACAAATTTAAAAAACTTTTTCAACCATTTTAACAAATATATTAATTCTTTTGGCACAAGATCATCTTAATATCTGCCAAATGGCTATGTGACTTCCAGTTATGGCAGTGAGTTTTTCAGTCTTATTCTACATTTCCAAACTTTCACCTACACATGGAATGTGTAAAAGAACAACTATCACTGTTCACTTATTTCTCTGATATGCAAAGAGTATGAAATTTCAAAACTTCACATATGAGATGCTTTTACAGATGTAACTATCGCTTCAATCTCCTGTATTACCTTTGTACTTACAACACAAGTGTAATGAAATTATTTCTGCAAATATTTATATTGATCAACATTGTGGCATATTTATCATAGCAGGTTTTTATTTGCAAAGTCATAACGGCTAGTGAAAAAGAACCTTACAGCTAGTGAATGGGAACCCAAACTATTCATGCCAATGTTTAGAATAATTTTGAAGTTAAATCTAAAATAAGAACAAAGCTTCACTTATCTTAGTAATATTGCAATATTTATTTCTAATATTTGCAATATTACTTAGATAAATGAAGCTTTTAGTTTCTAATTTGTTCTTATTTTAGATTCTGTTGCTTCACTGTTAATAGCTTCAAATTTCCTTAATTGAAGTTACATGTTTCCTAAATTACATTTTACATCCTCTTCATGTGAGTTACATCTATACAGATTTCTTATTCCTGCTAAAACACATAGTTACTAATGACAAATCAACCTATGTGTACCTCTCCAAGGTAGATCATGAATATTTACAATACAGCTTTGTCTTTCTTTGTGTATTTTTACCCTGGGTTACAACATCGCAGGTTCTATGCAAATATGTAAATGAATGAATCAATGATTAACAAACCACATTTTTACCTTTCAAAACTAATTTTGTCAGTGTCAACATAAGTTGTTACTATGGGTGTGGTAAGGCGTGTAGAGATGGTCTCTTCATTTGGCTGGAGGAACTGGAGGTCTTCTGGAGATATCATGCGCATTTGTTCCACATAAACTTGTTGGGTTTCATGGTCCACTTCCATCATGACAGCAGAATCTCCTAAGGAATTGCAAAAGCAATGTTTAGCATAGATTAAATGTAAAATTAATATCCTTGCATGTAATCAACAATAGCATGTAAAATATGAATAAAAAAGTATTTAAACAATCTGATCTCTACAAAGAGATTACCCTTTGAAAATGTGAAGCTTAGTAGGCAAGATGTTTAATTCTCAATCTTTACACATTATGCAAACATTAAAAATAAAATGTACACAACTAAAGTTTACATTCAAAAATAAAAATTATGTGCTGGAATGTAGAACACTTTAATTTTCTTGCTGAAAACTTACAAATATAACACAGAAAAGATGCATAGTCAACACTAAGTCTTATGTGTAATTTTTTAATGTTAATTTATTTACAGTGTATTCTTGCACTGTAATTGTGAAATACATATTTTCCTTTGTAAAACAATTTCAAGCAGTCAGGGCTACACTGCAAATACATGGGTCAAATTACTCTGGCTTAAGTAATATTTAAGAGGTCTGACAAAAGGGAAATAATATTTTATAAACAACAGGAGCTATGTGTGGTTCAAAGAATTGCCATCTAAAATAAAAATATATTATAGATTGCAAGAGAAAGCAAAAATGAGACAGATAATTATTTCCAGCAAAAGAATGTGATTCTATCTGCTGAAAAGCACATAGGCATACGGAACTATTAATATCAATCTGTATAGACATGCTTATCCGACAGTGATGCGGTCAGGTTGCAGTAAACGTGTGATGGACACCTGATGGAGCATATTCTGTTTTTAAATGAATAACTTTACTAGATCTTTGTCAATTTAATTCTCATCTTTAAACGTTGAGACAGAATATTGAAAGACCCCAAAAGAAAATCGTTTATGTGAATATTTGTTAAAAGTGTAATTTGTTTTTTGATGTTGGTATGAGATGGTTAAATGACGAAAACATGTTAATAATGTTCATTGTTACGAACAACTAAGTTTGCCCAAAGACGTCATAAATATTTCCATATTTAATTTTAATATATATGTATAAATATTAGAATTATATGTGTTCCATAATAAAAGTAAGGGAGGATGGTTAGGGATCGCTTCCCTAACAAGAAAGAACTATTTTATGGACGCATACGCGGATGTATACGAAAAAGGCGGTGTCACATGAGGTGACGCCATAATCTTCCCACTAGCATGTGTGTATTCAAGGTGTAAGGACATGTTGATGTAACATGTGAACATTGTAGAACTTTCACCAGACTTTCATCAAGCATTAGTTCCACTAAATGAAAAAGTGGAAAGGTTTTAAATCATTTAAAACGGTGCTAGGAGGATTTATTTTAATGTAAAATATAGAAAAAGTGTTAATAAAATAATACATTGTGGTGAAAAAACATTCTGTGATTTTTCATTCCATCCGTTACCACGCCCTGAGATCACAAAGATTTCAAAGGCTCAAAGACCCAACGAAGCTTAATTATAAAAACTGCACCAACGTAAAACCAGAAATTCCATGTAATATCAACCAAACAATTTGTCTCCTTAGCATGGTGGTAGCACTGCTGCTTACCAAGTAGGGGGCCCAGGTTCAATTCCCATTACTGACGTGGGGATTTTCTCCCCCTGGGAGGCCTATTCTAGCCTCGTTAGGTCCCTGAGCTGCCAATTGAGGAGCTAGTTGATAGAAAAGTAGCCCTGGTTGCATAGACTGCATAACTGGGTGGGAGGGATTGGGGCACTGACCACGTACCACCCTCCAGTGTTGCATCCCACTCATGATGCCTGTGGTGGGCAGAGGTGGGGAAAGCAGCAGCTGGGCAGTAGACCTTGGCCTGGAAAGGGCTGTTGCACCTTGAGTTATTATTATTATTATTATTGTTGTTCTTGTTCTTGTTCTTCTTCTTCTTCTTCTTCTTCTTCTTCTTCTTCTTCTTCTTCTTCTTCTTCTTATTATTATTATTATTATTATTATTATTATTATTATTATTATTATTATTATTATTATTATTATCATCAATCAAACATGGAGCACCTGTGCATTTAAGCAATATCTATCACACCTCACGAGATCTTTTTTTTTGACACAATGTATAGAAAGAAATGCTTTGAGGGGTTATCTTAAAGACCGGCTTCAGAGAAGGACTTTATAATAGAAGTCATATTTATCTCCAACACTACTTATAATAACCAGGGATTACTGGATTGAATTGCATTACTGTAGCTATAATGATGCTGGTTTTTACAGCAAATGAAATTAAGTACAGTGCTGGCAAAAATAATTGAGATCACTGAGAGCAAGAAATGCTCTATCACTTATATTGTATGAGAGTCACTATTTATATTTTGAGCCCTGGCAACATAATGTTGCATTGGAAAGCTTGACATTTTTTACCATAATCTACCTAAGATATTTTGTCATAAGAGCATTTTTATGCTGTTGACAATGATTTGAAAATTGTGTCTCAGGGAAACAAATGGAATTAATTTATGAAAATGTTCATGCAATGTTTTATTACAACTCTTGATTATCAAGACAAGAGCACATCAATCCACTTACTTTGATGTTTGACGATGAAGCTCCATCCTTTGCCACTCTGAAACACTGGTATAATGAGTTTAATCGTGGTCACCACTCACTCAGTGATGAAATTCATGAAGGACGTCCAACATCAGTTCTTGTGCCAGAAAACACTGATGCAATGCAAAAACTAATAATGTAAGATTGTCATGCGACATACTGTGAGACAGAAGCAACCTTAGGCATTAGTTCCACCAGGATATATAAAATATTGCATGAACATTTAGTCATTGGATCCCACATAATTTGATGCAATCTCTAAAAGATACTTATGTTGATTGGTGCACACAAATGCTCAAGAAATAAATATTCATGTGATGCTTTATTACAACTTTGGACATGGATTATCAAGAAAAGAGCACATCAACCCACTTACTTTAACATTCAATGATGAATCAGAAAACACTGATGCTATGCAAAAACTGATAATTTAAGATTGTCATGTGACATACTGTGAGATAGAGGCAACCCAAGGTATTAGCTGCCCCAGGATATATAAAATATTGCATGAACATTTAGTTATAAAAATAGTTTGCTCTTGTTGCATCCACATAATTTGATGCAATCTCAAAAAGATGCTTGTGTCGATTGGTGCACACAAATGCTCAAAAAATACAACGGTGGTGCTTCAAAAGATGTATACAAGATTGTAAAAGGTGAGAAATCATGGATCTATGTGCATGAGCCAGAACATAAACAGCAGTTGACTATATGGATATTTCAAGATGAATCAAATCCAACAAAAGTTTTACGCGCTCGAAGCACTTTATAACAAATGGTCACATGTTTTTTTTTCTCACAAAAACTGGCCATGTGGCGCCTTTAGAGAAATGTAAAACAGTGAACTATGAATGGTAAACAACCACTCGTTTGCTGGAAGTCTTCGGTGAAATAAGGAAAACAGACAAGCATCATCAGATTGTTCATCAAGACAATGCAAGCACTCACACATCTTGTCTAACAGCTATTTGAAAACTCAAAAAATGAAATTGATGACTCATCCACCGTACAACCTTGATTTGGCACCTAATGACTTCTTTTTGTTCCTGAATGTCAAGAATAAAATGCGCGAACAACAATTTTCATCGGCAGAAGAAACACTTTATGCATTCAAAAAACAATTTTTTTGAGATGTCTCAAGCAAATTGGAAAAAATACTATGACAAATGGTTCAAATGCATGCAAAAGTGTTTTGATCATAAAGGAGGATATTTCTGAAAACAATAAAGCAATTTTCAATGACAAATTACTGTTTTTTTATTATTAGGCTCAAAATATAAATAATGACCCTTGTATTATGTTACTTATGGTCCAAGGGCTCAACATTTATGAATAAATGTAATTTACAACACTGGATGTAAGTCAGAGATACATTAAATTAAAGCATTGCAATCTTCTGATATATGGTACAGAATGTTCATTTATGCTCCCTTAGTGGAAAAACTTGGAGTCATCATCACTGGTTATTAATTTTCAAACTAGTGCAACATTGTTTTCCTATAAAATTTGCTTCTAGCAGAAGTATGTTTATCACTGATACCAGCCTAAATAATTTGCAACTATGGAAGTTAAAAATATGGAAGTTTTTTGTTTGTTTAGCTCAATTGGTAAAATGCACAATGATTAACTAGAGGGTAGGTGGTTTGAATCTCATTTGTAACCCTGTATGCTTTAATGCTATTTCTTTGAGTTACCCTAATTTGAATATGTTACATTTTAGGCTGGTTGAGAATGCATTTAATCTTAACATTAATCACAGAGATACATCATTTGTGATTTGAACGATATTGCATAATACTAAAACTTTCTCAACCCTTTTCAAATCCAAAAATAGGAAACCAACAAAGACAAACTACAGCTAAACAGAAATAGTTGAACAAATCCCAGCATTAGCAAGATAGCCAGATTAACAAGAAGAAACTCCACTACTAACCCAATAAGTGTTAGCAGAACTCCTATATTACACTACTGGACAAGTACCAGTGATAATCCACCAGAGCTTTAGTTGTGGAAGAAAGAGATTAGAGGGTACGTCTGCGAACTATCCCACATATCACTTCACTTAATTTGGACAAAAATCCGGGTTCTGTATTTTTCAAGATATATCCCGTATTTTCAGAATTCCTGTCATTCATTCTTTTAAATTAGATGATGACTGGTTTGATACTTTTAGTCACTTCCTTTGCTTTGTTTTCCTCCCTCCTCCTATCGATAAATTTAAACTTGTCAGTGTGACTTCTGTTCAGTGTTGCATCGGCCCAATACATCTCGATGTGTGACAAGGTATTCCTCTTTCACTATCACTCAATTGTTGTAGTTGTATTCTGAGAGGGCAATGTGTACCAGTTAAGTATGGAAATGTAGTTGTGAGGAATTTGTCTCTTTTCTAAAAAGTAACACACATACAGAAAGAGGCACAATCTGTTGCCAAATACCAGAAAGTCATCAATAATTAAAAGATAAGGTTTCAAATCACTAAGTGTTACCTATCAAATGTTAAATCTCTATTCTGGTGTTCTTTTTTTCCCCTTTCTTTTTTGTATTTGCAGGAATGTATGTAATTTGTGTTGTTAGTGTAGTGATATATATTTTTAATAGAGAATAATAATACAATATCATTAATATTAAAAAAAACTCTGACTTGTGGCAAAACCACTAGAAAATGCATCACAGTAATGCTCCCACTCACACCTCAATGCTTGCTTGTGATTTTCTGGCAAAAAACAGGACTATTACGTTGCTTCAGCCACCGTATTTGCTGGACATGGCTCCTGTAACTTCTTTCTATACCCGAGGCTGAAGAGAACCATGAAAGGATGTCTTTTACCACCACTGAGGAGATAAAAACCGAATCGCCGAAGGAGCTGAACACCATAACAAAAAGTGAGTTGCAGAAGTGCTTCCAAGATTGGAAAAAGTGCTGGCACAGGTGAATTACACCTGAGGGAGATTACTTTGAAGAGAACAAAGTTGATGTTGATGAATAAATAGATTCTTTAAGAAAAATAAAAATTCCTGTTACTTTTTGATCACACCTCATATACGCTATAAAATTTATTTTGAATGTCTTTAAGAGAGATACAAATGATGAAAGTAAAAACAATATTATTTTCTCAACAGTAAAAAAGATAAATCTGTAAATGGCTTTAGAAATCTAGAACTATTTTAACTATTGATGGATGAGGTCTGACTACATGTATGGCACTAAAAACTGGTTCTTAATAAACTTAATAGCCAATGCTCAGGTGCAATAGGTGCAGAGAACAAGTATTTGATTTACACAAATTAAACATTATTTTTAACTAACGCCATTATATAACAATGTTTTTGAAGCAATGAATACTGGGAATTTAAGACTATAAATACAGTGAGTCAGAATAACAATAACAATTTTCAGGAACGATGAACAGATCTGCACACCTTATATGTTGTTAATTCAAACTACCAGTGACTTGAAAACTGACTACTTATGTTTCTTTACAAACTTGAATGTGTTTTTGGAACAATAATTGTCCCCAACTTCAATGACTATCAGACTCTTCTAAAGAAACTATTTTGAGATGGGAAGTATATATCCAATGACATCTGTCTTCTGTAGTCTAGGGCAAATGGATCTGGATCCAATAGATAAGTTAAATGTTTTAAAGCTTATACATTATTTATAATATATGTTTTCAGATATCTACCACTGGTTTTGCAGCAGATCCAATAGCTGAAATAACAGGCAAGTTCTTTAAAAATTATTTTGGCATATGCAAATAAAAAGATAGCTTTATGTTGCCAATGCATATAAGCAACCTGAAGAAATTAGTAGTAATACAATTTATTAAAATTGATATGCTTAGTTTCTTTATATTGGTGTAACTGTTTATCAAGTAGCAAATGCTCTAAGGGTACTTATCTACCCTTATTCACAGTTATAATATAATCTGATAAGCTTATTTGCAAATATTTAAATTTCAATATCAGAGAGAACCACTTTGAGCAAAAGAAGCTATTGGTGCTTAAAATCATTTGAGAAAAATGAAATATAGTTTGCAACATTTTTCGTAACACTAATGAGGATATTTATTGCTTAAGGATCAGAAAACATGTACTATCTGGCTAAGTGACCAAGTGTAATGACCTTGGTTGTCAAGCACTATGATCACTTGTTATCTTGTTTACTAGAACAGTGAAATACCAGTAACTTGGTGTACAGTCAGAAATGCAATGCAAATGAATGATCTCTTGCATCTGCTGATATATGAGACGTGGCTTCCTGAAGACATGATTATATGTTGTTTTTAGCTAATGCTGGATTTCTGACAATGAAGTCATTAATCCTCTTGCTCTCCAATATAAAGAGAGCAATAGCAGTAATAGTAACCGCTTTTTAGAGAACACCATATTTTTATGTTTTGGCGATATGAGTATATGTGAACAGAATGTACATACAGTCTTGCCATGCATGTGTGATAAGCTCACATAAACACCTCGGCAGCTTCACATTCTTTCCAATATGCTTCATGGGTTTGCCAGGTGGTACAAATGCCTGTTAGTAGAATTTTCTCTAACCTCATGAAACAACCTCAATATATAATTACAAAATTTGGTGGACATGCATTCCTTATAAGAAAATACTTGTTCAATTTTGCCTCAGACATTCCTGAAAACTGTTTTATGTTATTTTACACTATATTTTAGGGGGCTTACCAGATAGAAAACACATAAAATCTTAGTGTTACCTGTGAAATAGCCTAGACAAATTGTGTACAATAACTGATGTATTACGGAGCAAAAGCAAAACCAGCAGCATCCTCAACTGTATTATAGAAATTAAAGAGGTGCTTAACATGATAAACTTGAATCAAGCAAATTTTATAAGGTATGAATAAATACAGAAAAAAAAAAAGAAGACATAAAGCATTCATTTACTATTAAAAACAACTATTTCTCAGAACTTCATAATTCTTTCAGATTCTCAGACATATTTTCTTAACACTTAATGTTGCAAATAAGTATTTAAGCTTGCAAACGTATCAGCAGATTAGGTGAAACACAATATCACAAAGCAAACCAGTTTCAACAAATGAGAGCCTCATACTTGATGGTCTACTGCAGGAACTACAGAATACAGTGATAAGCAAGAAAATAGAATAAATTTAATATAGTTATCTGGCGAGGGAGATTCATCACCTGCTGGTGCTGGCTGAAGTTTGAAAATATAGCTCCTATGACAGCGTAAGACTGTGGGAGCTGAGATGGCTGTGTATAGAAAACCACAGAAAAAAGTTGCTATGTTCAGACATTAAAAACATTTCAATATTCTAGTTACATACTTTCAGCTTAACTTAATGCTAAATATCTGCCTATCCTTAAACTAAAAAATTGGCAATAGTATTCTCTTGACATGTGCAATAATTTTTTCTTCTCTAAGTAGTCAAAATATAATGCTACGATTTAATTTATAAACTGGAAGTAGTACACTGAGAACCTCAATATTAATTGCTTTCAATACACTTTTTAGTTAAACACAAAACTGCTTCAAACAAACTGTTATTTACGCACTACATCATAAAAACCAGGAATATACAGAATAGACTGCAATAATTGTGATAAAGTCTACATTGGAATAGAAAGAAACATAAGCACCAGGCTTAAGGAGCGTTTCAGTAGTAAATAAACAAATTGAAAAATCTGCAGTTTCAGTCTACTGACCATGATATCCAACATAACATTCATCTTTTAAAATATGTACAGCAGGCAAGAGATCTCGTCATGTGGGAAAAAATTTTGTCTAATGAATTTTGATCTTCCATTTGAAGAAAACCTGCTTATGAAGTTTTGTCCACTCTACACCAGAGCTACAGCAGACGACAGTGGAGGACCGGCTAATTATATCCAATAGTCAAGAGCAGCCGATGATGTAGGAAAGTTCCTAGGAACTAGTCCTGTGTAAATAACAGTTTGTGTGAAGCAATTTTAATAAAATTTTTTATTAAAAGCAATTAATAATCCTTAAAGTAAATAAAAGGGACACTGGCTTATCTCCCTCTTTGCTTCTTTCTCTCTCCTGTAATGTTGTGTAGATGAGAGAGATCCACGGCTTGTGTGTTTAAAAAAACACCAACAGTAAGTTTGTTGGCATAAATAAATAATAATTACCATGTGAAGGTTATTTAATCCTGGGATATAAAGTGCTTGCAATAGTAAGTCACCATTGGGGTAATTGTCTCTGATGTGAGACTGCCTTTGTGGTTTACCAGGAAAAATACGAACTGGCTTATTTAAACTACTTTGTTCGATAACAATGCTGCCAATTGCCAAGATCATATAAGTGCCGCCGTGTGATAGAATTCTGTATTGCACGAATTCTTTTACATGCCAAGAATCTACTCACATGGGGTGCTGCTTTCAAGCACACTTAAAAATCACTGTTCTAGGCCATGTTTGAACCTGTGACCTTGGTCCTGTTTCTGAGTATACGAGGATATGTGTATTCTGATTTGAACACTGACAGCAAAAGTGCAACATTTCTCATTTAGTACATTAAGATAATTAGGGCAAACTATGGATGAAATTTTTAAAATTCTTTCTAAAATTTTTATACAGGCTCTATACCCTGAATAAAAGCAACCTAAAACTTTGTTTTACCTTTATAATTTTCAAAATATGAACTTTTAATAATTTCTTCACTGCATTGCAGGGGGGTGGGGGGGGGGGGGGAAGGTTCAGCAATTCAAAAATGTTTCACTTTTTATAACTTTTTCAATGTAAAAGAATTTCTTTACAAACCTCTGCATTGTCTCACTTATGGAGACAATATCTATTTAATTCTGAAGAGCGTCAGTTTTAGTAAAAAAAAATAATGGAAGTTTCCATAAATTAACTTACAGGGGCTTTCATTTCAAAGCTCCTCAGTCTAAGTAACTCGTCGCTTTAATTTAATTTGAAGAAAAATACTTTGGGGTAAGTTTAGCTAAATATAAGTGAAAGGGGTCATTTTGGTCCTAGTGAATAACTGCTGTTGAGCACTGGCATTGAATTTGATTTATAAATAGCTATAAATGTGTGTAATATTTGTTTATTTTAACTTAAGTGAGCCTATGAGACAGGTGGCACTGTGGCCGAGCAGTTAGAGCATTTGACTACCACCTAGATGGCCCGGGTTCGATCCCAGGGATGCACATGTATTCACGGTGGACAAAGTGGCATCAGGGCGGTTTTCTCCAGCTTTGCCTGCCAATTGTGCCATTATCAGCTTTCCAAACATTGATTTTGCCTGCATTTCATATCATCCTCTTCCTCACTATCATACCTGGTTGACCACCCACTTCCAGGTCTTTACTATGTCTGGTCCATAGGTTCCTGTGCTCCCTGACAGGAGTCTGACCCTAGGCACTGGCTTATAAGTCCTACATAAGGGGAGGGTAATCAGGTAAAGAAAAAAAGAAAGATTCTATGAGAAACTTAAGAGCCAGTTTGCACTAACTGAATAACTCCACTAAATGTAGATCAAATCACTGATCTTCAGTGTGCATTTAACTATTAAGACATGTATATAAACTTCTTTGTTAAATTAGATCATTACCAACATTTTTATGGCAGCAAAATGAGCATACATTGAAATATGTTGGACTTTCATTCAGCATCAGTACTTTAAGTATGTACTCATTTCACTACTTGTGATGTGTAAACATTTAAATATAACGTGATCAGTTTACTGATGTTATATCACATACATTTATGTAAAACGGACATGTTTCAAGAGCTAATACCAACTACTCGAGTGTGGCATCCTTAATGTTGTCATCTGGTATGTTTTTAAGGTATTTCTTGCTTTGGTTGCTGCTGGGAGAATATTTTCATTTTGAAAAACAAAAGTGAGCTTTTCAACTTTGAATTTCCTTCACGCAACAGCTCTTGAAACATGTCCAGTGTTACATAAATTTCATTGATGCAGTGTCTAAAATAAATGGACTCATATATTAAAATAGAACAATGAGTCAGTTAATAACTCTAAACAACACTCACCTTTTAATTTCCCAGAACATGTTTCAGAGGCTAGTTTCCTCCATTATCAACTGGACATTGACTGAATTTGTTTGTAGAGATTGGTCTTTCCATAGACTGCTGTGGTGGTGATTCTGTGAACTTGTACAATGGGTCGTTCTGTGGGATATCAATATTTAAAAATACATCCTTGTTCTTCCAGGTGAAGCTTTGTTCCCATGTTGATAATTCTTGGTTTCCTGATATTTGTTTTAATAGTTTTGGATCCGGATTAATGTCATGATTTTCTTTCCAAAAATGGGTGACAACTGCTGATTTCTGTAAGTGTTTGTGTTTTACACATTTGAAATCTTGTTGTTGTTGTTAGCTAATACTGGATTTCTGACAATGAAGTCATTAATCCTCTTGCTCTCCAATATTTTTCACTGATGATATTGAAGATATTGAAGAGAGCAATAGCAGTAATAGTAACCACTTTTTAGAGAGCACCATATTTTTATGTTTTGGCGGTCACATTGCTCTCTCACAACCCCCAGAATGTCTGGAGGACCACACCTGTCGTTGGTTTATGGGTCTCACCGACCTGACCGGGAGAATTATCAAAATAAATTCACCAACCATATCCTCTGATCACCAATCAGAGGACGTATTGCATGCCATGACAGGTCAGCATGTTAGGGGTTAAGAATTTATAGAGAAATGGAGAGGTTGGAAAAATAAAGACTCCCTAGCCCTGGGGAACCCTAAAAGCATCGGGGTCAGAAGAGAACAAGAGATGACCAAGGTAAGGTCAGATAGAAAAGTTACAGTGAGGAGCAAAACACCAGTAAGTGGAAGTAATGTTCATTTGAAACATTTGAAATGTTTGTTGGCTATTGTTTCCAATTCCTCTTAGTTCTTCCTATATTCTGTCAGAGCAGTATACAGAAGGACCAATCTCTTAAAAACAAGTTCAGTTGATTTAAATAAGGAAAATTGAAGCTATTAACAGTGAAGCAACAAGATTCTAAAGTAAGAACAAATTAGAAACTAAAAACTTCACTTATCTTAGTAATGTTGCACGTTCTTTTTGCACAAACTGACTCGAGTTTCAAGTTGTCTCCAACTCATTCTCAAAGCTATAATGAGTTGGAGACAACTTGAAACTTGAGTCAGTTTGTGCAAAAAGAACGTGCAACATTACTAAGATATGTGAAGTTTTTAGTTTCTAATTTGTTCTTACTTTAGAAGTTCAGTTGATGTCTGGTTGATAATGGAGGAAATTAGTCTCTGAAACATGTTCCGGGAAATTTAAATAGTGAGTGTTGTTTAGTGTTATTAATCGACCCATTTTTCTATTTTAATGTGATTTCAACAAGATTGTTATCAACTTCCAGGATTATTAATATAGACTCATTTAAATTATGGAAAGGCTAGTGTGGAAGAACAATTAATTTCACAAATGTTATCTTTAAATGTATTCATTTACTTAAAATTCAACCATGTTATGCACAAAGGAACCAAATACTATCAATAGTTAGCTAGAAAAATTCTATCCACAGTTAACAATTAATTATATGAGGTAAAAATTGAAGCTAGCAACTGTGAAGCAACTACACAAATCTAAATTACTCATATATACTTTGTGACAATGCTTCACTTATCTTTTTAAAATATAAATTTAGCAGAACATATTTCATAATCACTTGATTACATCATCAGCTTCCTTTTCTTTGTTTACTTGTGCCTTAATGAAATAAACACTAGGCAGAGGATGCATGTGGCAATTATACTGAGTACAATTGAATGTAATGGCTACAAGATGCTACTAGTATCTATTAAAAAAACTGGCACTTGGTTGCTTTATGTTTAACATAGTTCAATTGCAATTTGAAGTTGCAATACAAATATGCATGTAACATATGTAATATGTTTCAGAGAACATTTATCAAACTGAAAATTAATTCCTCTGTCACATTAGCCATGTGCACAACAAGGTTGGAAATGTAGAATCAGATCTAAAAATTCTGCCTTTCCAAATTTATCTATATGCTGTCTATATCTGTACATATTTGAATAAAAATAATCAAAACAAAAATAGAAAATTAGAGCACAACAGAAACTACATTTAAAAGATTATGACTAAAGCATGACAAGAGCGGGGACTATCACAAATTATATTACTGATGCTATTCAGTGACCGCACCGAAATACAAGATATGACCCAAATTATAACCCAGATGTTTCTCTCTTCAAACCTAACTTTGCATCTTTAGCCTATGAATAAGTTGTGAAAAATTATTAATTCAATTAAGTGTAGCATACGGTATACCACATTTAAAATTTTTGAATGTTCAATGTACTCACTCTGTCCTTTGAAAACATAGCTCCTGTTTCCTCTCTGCCAATTAGTCTGGTCAAATCCTAATAAGGTTGTATCAATCCGAACATTTGAGCCCTGCTTATACACTTTGTAAGTGTCACTAGGGCACATTCTGGATACCAGAGGAACTGAAACAAATGTATCTCAGGTAAATGGGATTAATAAAGAACAATGTGTAGAGAATATTCTAGGATAATCAGCTTTTCAGAAAGTCACACTGGATCATATCTTTCCAGTGATGAGTGGGATGAGAGCAGAGGCAAATATATGCACAAGGAAGAAAATCAGGAATTAAATTAACCTCTTAGTTTTTCTTTTTCTAGTTGGTACTGGTTAACAAAAGGCATGCACAAGGCCTGTCTAAAAAGTATCCAACCATAATTTTTGCTGTGCAAAGTAGAGATGCTATAGCAGCGCCACTGTGCACGGTGGCCGGAGGAACCTTAATGGCAGGCTTGAATTTTCTCACTGCATTTATGTGTGTCAGTCACTGGCTGCAGGTTGCCAAGTGAGGTGCTGTTATAAGTGTTCGTCAGATTTAGTTTTCTCACAAGATGACTGAACGAATTGAGCAAAGATACTGCAGCAAATTTTGCCAAAAATTAGGTGATTCTCAAAAAGAAACAATTTGTAAAATTAAAGAGTGGTTCAACTGATTAAAAAATGGCCACACTTCGGTGCAGAGTGATGAGCATCCTGAGAGACCACAAACCATTTGAAATGCTGCTGCTGTTGAGAAAGTGGGAGATCTGATACTGGGAGATTGACATTTGAACGTATGAGAGATTGCTGAAGAAGTTAGGTCCAGTAAAGATTCTGTACATGCAAGTTTGTGTGATGATTTGAACATGCGCAGTGTGGCTGCAAAACTTGTGTCCAAGCTTCTGTAGGTGCAGCAGAAGCAATACCGTCTTGAGGTTGCAAAGACCTGCTATACATTTGCAACACTGAACCTGAGTTTTTGAATACTGTGCTAATTGGAGATAAGACTTGCATTTACAGGTACGACCTGGAAACGAAAGCACAGTTGTCACAATGATGGCATCCCAAGTCTCCAAGGATGAAAAAAAAGCATGACAGGTGTGAAGCAAAATTACAGTGATACTAACGGTGTTCTTTGATATCTGTAGAGTTGTGCATCATGAATATGCATCAGAAAGACAAACAGTGACAAAGAAGTACTATCGTTTACGTGATGCAGTTTGGCGGAAAAGACCAGGCCCCTGAAAAAACCTGGCAGTTGCATCATGACAATGTTCCAGCACATTCATCGCAACTGATCCAGACTATTTAGGCAAAACATGAACTTCTGGTCGTTTGCCAACCTCCCTCTCTCCGGACATGGCTCCTTATGACTTCTGGTTGTTTCCAAAACTGAAGACGCCATTGAAAGGATCCTGTTTTGAGAGTAGAGAAGAGATAATGAGGAATGCGATGGTGGAATTGAATGCCATCCCAAAGCTTTCCAGAAGTGGAAGGAGCGGTGGATGAAGTGGGTGAACATGAATACTTTAAAGGGAATCAGGGTCCCAATCCCATCATTGCTGGTCATAGGTCGGATACCTTTTAGACATACCTCGTAAATGCAAAATACTATTGTGCATTGAGAAATAAAATTCAATAATATCCAACCCAGGGATACTGGGTTTTGAAAGTTGATCTAACCTGTAACTCCAACTGTATAAGCTTACATTACAGTGGTTTTTTGCATTAGTCGAGTGAGATGACACCAAGTTTAAATAATTTTTCTATAAAAGCATTTAAATATTTTAATAACTTGTATTCCAAGACTAACGCCTACAGAACTGTAAAAATATTTACTCCATTTTATTTAGTTTTCTCATGATTCATAAACAGTTCATCGGTGAAGTGCTTTCTGTTTGCATACTGTCATAATGCCTTAGAATGTTTGCAAAGTCATTTATGGCTGAATATTTTAAAAATAAATAAATGTTTTCAAGTGTTTTGATAACTGTCCTTTTGCACCAACCATATGTAGACACTTAAGTTGGAAATGGAATCAGATTTGAAAAATTTAATGCCAACACCTGAACTTCAACCTCTGATGCACAGCAGAGAGAAAGAGCAAGCGGAAGAGAGCTTCAGTCATCCAACAGCTCAGGATGAGGTCAAATGATCTCAAACACGTTACAGTATTTTCAACATTTCGAAGTGAAACTGAATGTAAAAAGGTGACTCAAAAATCAATCTCATACAGACTTTATTCCAAAAATATTTTTTTTTGAACTCTAGGAGTCTTAAAACATATATTTTCAATGAAACCTCGATATCACATTTTTGGGTGAAATACAATACTTCCTCTGCTTACTCTAAGTACATAGCACAGAAAATAAAGGCATTGTCTTATATTTGAATAAATATGGTATGTCAAAATTGGAACAGTTACTTCCAAATCTTCCTTAAATGCATATTTCTTACTCATGCTTACCCCAGCTTGTAAACTCCCACTTCATCTCCACATAAAAGTCTGGAGCCTGTTGACAAAAACGAGAGATAGACATGTAAATTGGTATTTAACCACGAAAGGTAGCTTCTCTTAAAAGCTTGCTTTGAACGACTGCTTTAAATGATGTGCATCAACACAATAGCTTTCTCTTCTCATTGTTTATTCCTTACATATTATACAGGGTTATTCATAAGTCCATGAAACATTTTAAAGTTTAAAAAAAGAATAAGTAAGCAACAGATCATGGTAATTGTTGTGCCAGTAGAGAGAGAAACTCTCCAAGTTTTTTATATGCTTAGTGGCCATGATTTATCGCTAGGTGGCAGTAGTTATCAATAATGAGAAAAAGAAAGTGTATGGGCCATTTTTCTTTGTAGAATCAAGCATCAATGGGATGGTTTACTTAGACATGCTGGAAACCTGGCTGATGTCTCAGTTGAATGAAGACAGTAATGACTATGTTTTTCAGCAAGATGGATGTCCCTGTTACTATCACAATAATGTGCGAGCCTACCTGAATCAACATTTACCACATAGATGGATCGGACGAACGGAACAAGAAGATAATGCGTTCATGAAATGGCCACCAAGATCACCGGATTTAACTCCGTGTGACTTTTTTCTGTGGGGCTTTGTGAAGGACAATGTCTATGTGCCTCCGCTCCCTGCTAACCTTCAGGAACTTCGCCACTGGATTACAGCTGCCGTGGCTATGGTCAGCCTGACATGCTGGAGCGTGTATGGGGAGAGATGGATTACCGCATTGATATCTGCTGTATCAGCAAGGGTGGACACATTGAGCACTTGTAAGATATGTAACAAAACTTGGAGAGTTCCTCTTCATTTTTGTGCAAACATTTTCGTTATCCATTGAGTAGTTTAGTAGTTATGAGTTTTTAAAATGTTTCACGGACTTATGAATAACCCTGTACAATTATATACAAAATAATTCTCTTATCCATGTTAATTAAATCGGTATACATATGTTCCTGAAAATGTTTTCACATAAGCAACACAGAATGATTACTTATGACATGCAGAACAATGTTCACATTTTACATCATAAGTTGGATTTCTAAGTGAGAAGCACAATCCAAGGGGAACAAAAAACAATTCAAATATGCTATATTGCACCAAAGCCTTCAATGTGTTTTAACTTAAATATGTGACAATGAATATTTTCTAAATGACTAGTGTTGCAAAATAAGTGATTGTACAAGAACCAAGTATGAGTTTTATATCTTTTATATGGTAAATTGTTATGGTTTCCAAGCAGATAAGTAAAATTTAATGAGAATGAAGAGCACTTCACAGCTATTTACAGGAAATTCGAAAAATACATTTTATTCATTACTAGGAATCAGATTTTATACATGTCATACTTTTATCCTGGCTTATTTTTCCATGTCCAAGTTAATTTAAGCATGTTTCCAAAATTATGAGCACAGTCAATCAATTCTAAAGTAAGAACAAATTAGAAACTAAAAACTTCACTTATCTTAGTAATGTTGCAAGTTATTTTTGCAAAATAATGTGTTTGCAAAAATAACTTGCAACATTACTAAGATAAGTGAAGTTTTTAGTTTCTAATTTGTTCTTACTTTAGAATCTTGTTGCTTCACTGTTAATAGCTTCATTTTCCTTAATTAACAATCAGTCAATTTTAGTGTTAGAACATATTTTTGCCAAATATATGAATAAAAACATACTTTTAGTAATATTTTATGTAGTACTTAGCACTTAGATATTTTTGTAAACATTTCATAACCTTTTCCTTTCCTTTAAACCCACTGTAACATGTTGAGAACTTGACTTGATACTGCAAACTACTATTGCATAAAGTACAGTGAGATTGAGAGGATTTTCAATATCTTACAAAAGTTATTCATCTTCAATAAAAAATGTGCCAATTGTTTCCATTTACAATGTCAGGAAACTTAGCCTACATAATATCAAATTTCTGTGTAATATTCAAGTTCATCACTCGCCTTGCCACTGTGGGCATGGGGCATTAAGAATTGTGAAGGAAATTGAAAGTGAGTTATCAGGGTGAACTAGCAAACAAGGTTAGGAAAAATTTCATAATGTTGTTGAAAGAAATCCTGCATATACAACATTGCTGACATTCTTTGTGGCAAAGCTCCAGAAGTCAATGAAAATGAACCAGAAATTTGTAGTAATGACTTTCCTTGTTTAAGTTTGCAGTTTAAGTTTAACAGTGTTTTTAACCCAATGTCAAACCACTCTCCCACCAAACTCGATAGCTATCTTTCCACTTCTTGTTTCAGTTCCTTGTCAATGTCTTCTGCCAAAATGTTGCTGCAACTCCAGGAAAAGATGGTAATCACTCGGTGCAAGGTCAGGTGAATAAGGTGGATGACCGAAAACATCCCATCGAAACTGCTCAAACAGGGCTTGAGTTTCATGAGCAGCGTGCGGGCGAGCATTATCATGGAACAGAAAAACTGTTTTGTTCAACTTTCCCCTCCTTTTGTTTTGTATGGCTCTTCTGAGTTTTCACAGCACCTCACAATAGGGAGCAGCTGTCGTCGTGGTCCCACGGGGCAGGTAATCGATTACCAGTACTCTCTTCGAATCCCAGAATATTGTTGCTATGACCTTGCCAGTTGATGCAACAACTTTTGCCTTTTTTGGTGTTGCCTGATCCTTTCGTTTCTACACCATACTCTGTCTTTTGGATTTGGGTGTCGATCCACGTTTTGTCCCGTCACTATTCTGTCGAATAAACCATCTCCCTCATCCTCAAAAAATTGCAAAATTGCAATGCAGCGTCAACTCTCTGCTGCTTGTGTTGTTCTGAAAGCATGCAAGGAACCCATCTTGCACACACTTTCAACAGACACAGATCCTCAGAAATAATCCTGTGAAGTGATGCACGGCTTATTTCAACATAAGGAGGAAGTTCAAACAAAACTGTATCAAGTGTAAGGCGGCAATTGGTGTTCACGACTGCTCAAACCTTGTCAACAATATCCGGAGCGCTGGAAGTGGAGAGTCAGCTGCCTCATTGCTCATTAAGTAATGTTGTTCTCCAATGAACGATTGGTGCCAACGAGAAACCTTTATCTTGACATAACGTCTTTTCCATAAACACTGCACAACTTGCAATGAATTTCAGTCGCATATTTAATTTTTCCCGTCAAAAAACGGATTACAGCGCGAACCTCACAATGGGCGGTAGGAATGAGTGGAGTCTCCAATGTTACTGCTGTTATAATGTCCAAGCAATAAACTTAGGTGCCTAGGAATTTTAATGTGCTGCTACTACACCCATACCTATATTCGCTGGGACTTTCAGACTTTTCCCGCCTACCGCAAGGATTTAAAGAAATAGTGCACCTTACTTTTGAGACACCCCTCACATATATCTGAAAACCTAAAAAGAACAAAAAGAACTTAAGAAAAATATTAAGAGTACAAAAAGTAGACAAAACTTACAGATAATATACTTAACCAAGAATCAAATATTAAAGAACTAAAAATTGTAATTAACAACCTAAAATTAAAAAAAAATCTCAATGTACCTATTATGCAGAAGTCATGGGGGAAAAGAAAAAGCAAAATTAAGACTCCTAAATCTATAACTTAAAACAGAATGCAAAAGTAATAGATATGCGGAGAAAAGTGACAACACTAATACTAATAATAATCATGATGATGATGATGATGATGATAATAGAATCAACAAATATAGATCTCTTTTAAAAGTAAGGGGTCCAATTATAACAAAACTCACAAATATGCCATTTTTCATGAGTAAAGAATTACTTATTCTTCTAAAATTATAACAAGTATCTTAGAAACTATAAGTTTCACTTGTCTTAGTATTTGCTGAAAATTCTTGAACTTACACGAAAACTATGTAGTTTCACAGTATATTAACTGTATCATCAGTGCCACTTTTGTTTATCGTGGTAACAACCTAAATTACTTAATATTTCTGTGCGTTACAACCTATGAAAACAACTTATTAACAGAATCAATTGGCAATATTTCAAAAATCATTACGCTATCCTTATTTTTCAAAATGAAGATCTTTTCTCAAACCATTAAATCTATGAGTTAATTTGTTTTAATAATTTAACTTTGAGCAACAACTGCAGGTAACTGTTACAGACGAAGGTCACTTGTTGATCTGTGACAAATTAAGCAAGGAAAAACAACAGACTGGTAATTTAGTGTCATTGCATTGGGAAGCCAGAAGGGAAATGATAAAAATGTCAAACCTGGCCATTAGATAAATAAATAATCTAACTTCAGAATTTATTCCATGATTAAATGACCAAAAATGATGGTTTATCAGTCTGTTTATACTTCATATTTCTAAATATTCCTTTATTCTGGTTTCCATATGACGTTTGGTTTTACCAATATGAACCCTGTCACAATCCAAACAGCTAAATGTATAAATACCAGAGTTTTTATAATTTGGAATTACACCTTTTTAGAAAAATTCAACAAATTTTTTATATTATATCTATTTTGAGGTACCAAAGTTATATCATGTTCTTAAAAAATGTTTGTAAATTTTTATTAGCCCAAGAATAGTAAGCAAACTTTTTAAAATTACAATCATCCTTTATTTTTTGAGGGCCGAAACTTCTTTAACAACTTTTTAATATTTAAATTTCTCCATTTTTTTATGTATAAAATCTGTATTAAAACCATTAATTACCATAATGTTAATAATGTGTTGATGCTCTATGTTAAATTCTTCCTTATTAAAGGGTATATTAATTACCGTATAAATTAAACTATTAAAAACAGCAAATTTGTATGAAAATAATTTGTGTAAGATATTTGTTATAATTTTATTTTAGAATTATATCACTTCACTATTAATAGCTTCAGTGTTTTATATTTTTATTATTAAATCTGACCTTATATAAAGGTTTGCCATGTGACACAGAATAGCTTTCATGTGTTTGAAATGAATACATAAAAAGGTTAATAAAAAAAACAACCACCAAAACAAAGCAAAGTTTTTGTTAGTATATGGCACAGTTAAATGGTTATTTTATATTTTAGTACTTTCAAATTTAAATGTTATGATTTCCATACAAATGATTTCGGCATATTGCACAGTACTCATTTCTTGAAAAATACAATTAATAAAAGGAATTAAAACACACCTCTTTCAGCTTCTGCAAGAGTTCTGGAATGCCACCAACTCTACTTGAATATCGCTGGAAATCCCTTCTCTCCAACACTAGCTGCAGCAACTCAGGATCCCCAGTTGCAACTGCTTCTTGTACCACTATGCAAGAACAAAAAAATCTGATGTGTTGCACTCACATGACTTTCTCTACTATTGTGCCGACCATTCTTACAAACTATTATTCCTGTATCTTCTCTGTGGTAGTTGAGATAAGCATTTGTACAAATTCTCTTATTGTAAGATTTGAAGCTTTCACGGCGAACGTTATTGATCAATGCTTCAAGGGTGATCAGCCGTGTTAAATTTAAGAAGGTCAAGCTTTCGGCCATTGTAGTCTCCATGGCCATCTTCAGGACTAAAAAGATGAAAAAGTCTCCTCAGTTTTCCAAATATATACAGACTCATCAAAGAGGCCATCCACATAAAATTACACCGCAACAATTACAACAGAGATGGTGGACTTAAACTAAGTCCCGCATGGACAATAGCCATCAGAAACACCTACAGAAACAGCAACACCATGGACCCTGAACAAAATACGTACCCGCAGGAAGACACCCCAACCGGCGACACCGGACAAAGTTCGTACCCGTGGGAAAACACTTCAGCCGAGGATACACATACCTCACGACAGCAGGCCCAATCACAAACCATCACCCGCGCATTGGCTAGAACAATACAACTCACATCCTCCAAACCATAGTATATATTTTGAAAACTGAGGAGACTTTTTCATCTTTTTAGTCCTGAAGATGGCCATGGAGACTACAATGGCCTTAAGCTCGACCTTCTTAAATTTAACACGGCTGATCACCCGTGAAGCATTGATCAAATTCTCTTATTGCTTATTTCCTTGTAGGTGAAAGAGAAATATTAGATTGCAGTAGGTTGTGAGCAATAGTCAAATCTTTTAAAGCTTTGAGATCCCGTTCCCTTTACACGCTTAACATATAAAAAATGAACAACAATGTTCCATTACACGAAAGTTTTAAGTTTTCTGAAACTCACACAAATAACAAGGAATATCCTCGAAATGGTTCACTCTACAAAAAAATTTATTTGGACATAAATTGTGTGTTTTAGTGAGATCTACATTTTTTGTGTATTAAGAATTTATCTATCTCTTACGGTTTACGAGTTATTCAAAAGTCATCCAGAGTAAACAGGAGTACATAGGTTATACCCAGAAAATTCAAAATATACATTTCATTTGTCATACAAATATCTTAAACATGTGACATTTTAATCAAAATCGTAAGAGCCATTTTCAAGGAAATCAAAATTTTAAAAAAAAATTCTATTCAAAGGGTAGTTTAGGGTGGGGCTATTTTCTTCAAAATCTTCGTGTCGCATTCTTGAAAGACATTAAACTCAAATACCAACTTTGGTTTTTTAACTGACTCTTCGTTTTTGAGTTATGCTGTCCACAGACAAACACACACACAGACATTTTTTTTGGATTCAGAGATTTTCAAAACATTGTTTCCAGTCTCGACATCGAATTTTCGGGTGGAATACAATACTTACTTCTACTTACCAGTAGAGAAAGTAAAAAGTACTGACATGAGAGTTATGTTTATTGTTTGTAATTTTTTCGTCATTATGGTAAATCATAATGTATTAGTAAGGATCATTCTGAAAGCTATGCCTGTAAGATACATATTGTGCCCTGAAGCTAAAGAGTTGAAATACTGGTAATGCTTTAAATAGCATTCCTCCAACATCAAAATGAATTTGGATGTGCCCTTTTTGGTGGGTGGTTCTATTACTGCAGGGCCGACAAGATAGGCACTGGAAGTGTTCTTCTATGTGGCAGGTAAACAGAGAGGGGAGTGTGTGCGGCAGTGGTGGCCATTCAGGTTTTGGGTGAAACGTCTTTTGTGACATGATCAAATGCATACTTTTGAACTCAAGAGTTGGCTAGGAAAGCACAAACATGGTGAATGACACTAGAGAATATGAGTGAAGGACATAGAGACAATGCTAGACGACTCATATTGTCATTGTGTGAGAAACCACTCTCTCACCACACTACTGAGTCTAGCCAAGTTGACAAAAGCAGTTCTATAAAATTAACATGTGTATTATCTTTGTTTTGTTATACAACAGTTATGCAGTTCCCTTATACTACTAAAAACAGTTAAGTTTCTACACTGCATTCTCAAAATAAACGTTATAATTTATATGAAAAGTGTATTGAAATTGTTTACAATGTACATTTTATTATATAGTGGAAAAGTCATAATTACACTCCCCTAGTGTACACGGTTGGTTTGATTGCTGATTTCTTTTTAATCTTTTTCAATGTCTGGCTGCAAACTAGATGAACTTAAACGTAGAACACATTGAAGATGTTCATTTGAAACGCTACTGCATAGCAGGCTCTTGTTCAATGTCAATACGCTAAACAGTTGTTTACATTAATAAGCAGTACCAAGCATGGCCAGTAATTTGCTTGTAAAAAGGTGCAGCTTGGGAAATCTTTTCGGCAGTGATGTGTACCAATCCAAACCAAGTTTTCCTGAACTGCGCAATAATGTGTTGCTTTGAAGATTAATTAATTCCAATTCCAGTTTATCTTGGGCCACCAAAAGTTCATATGTAAATGAATCTTCAATATCAGTAGTTTCATCTATGGCAAGGGTAAATGAACAAATAAGTAATTATCTTCCTTTCATAGAAGTTTGAAAACAGTGTTGTTGTAATTAATTTAATTGTAAGTATTATTTATTTATGCCAACAAACCTACTGTTGGTGTTTTTAAACACACAAGCCATGTGTGGGCAAAGTTTAAGAGGTAGAACTGGAACTTAAAAATTCAATGCCACAGCGGAAGGTCTGTGGTTCAAATCCCAGTTGTGGCATTCAATTTTTAAGTTCCAGTTCTACCTCTTAAACTTTTAATTGTAAGTGTTATTCAGTGTTATTAATTAACTCACCTTTTAAATTAAAATAAGTAATTGTTTAAACCTTTGTTGTTCACTCATGTGCAGCCACCACTGTTCTGTTTACACTGCCACGCGACTATAGCCAGGAACAACCGGTTTAGCTGGTTCTACCAGGCAGTTGAAAGACAGTAGTGGGGATGAGAGGGATGGTGAATTCACACCTTCAGTGCCTTCCTTCCCAACCCTGTATTACTTTATTAGCAGCCTTATCTTGTCAGATTTATACAGTGTGCTTCAAAAGGTTACTCAAAAACCTAAGGAACGAAAGTGTAGACAGAATAAAGTAACTTTTGACTAGGAACCCATGCTCTTAAACACGATCCCGAGTCAGTACCAATGATAATACTGTTAAGTTGTAATACACTTTTTTTATTCTGTTGTAGGATTCCTCTTGCAGGCTTGCAGGCTGCGGCCAATGGTTTTCTTCTCCAAACCTTTCACCCCCAACTGCAGGAGGCACCTTCTCTGGCTGTTTCTCCGTCAAAGAGTCCTTGTGCTGCCACTAGCTGTGAATGTGAGCTGGTGGGTCAAGGCTGCTACTTTTAACCTGTCCTGCTGGTGGAGAGAATCCCTGTTTTCCCTTCTGATAGACTACTCCGAATTCAAAAAAATTATTGCAAAATATTACTATGAAAAATCAAAGAATAAAAGATGGGAACTACCAAACATTCAAACAGTAATTCCTGAGTATCCTCGAAAAACAGCAGTTGCAACCTTCAGGTTGATTACAGGACATGATTGTCTGGCAAAACATTTAAACAGAATTGGGATATATTCTTCACCACTCTGTCCTCTATGTGATCATCAAGAGGAAATGGATCGAGACCACCTTCAAATATGCCCAGCCACTTCTAGTGCCCCATGCATCAGTGAAAAATATTGGAGAGCAAGAGGATTAATGACTTCATTGTCAGAAATCCAGCATTAACTAACAACAACCTTCTGATAGACTAGTAGCGGGCAACTCAAGTTCTGATGGACTCAGATTGCAATCGCTTATATCCTTGTAATGAAGTTTGTGTGCTCTGCTGATGGTTCACCTGGGGCAATCTGATTTTGTATTTAATACAGTCCGCCTCAACTGTTTATGGGTTACAGTGTTGCTGTGGAATGGATCGTGCTTCGAGACATGCATTTCATTTATGGTGCAGCCAGTGGAAATGCACTTGCTGCTAAATGCCTCTATCGAGACATATATCCAAACAGGCACCGACACCCAGTGTATTCAACGTTCACAGCAGTTCACCGGCATCTTGGTGAAACAGGTATGTTGTGTGCAGTGCATCATGTAGGTTGTTCAAGGCAGGTTTGAACAGTAGCAGTCTAAGAGGATGTACTTGCTTATGTGGAAGTAGACCCGTTTATGAGCACTTGGTATTTCAGATTCCACAGTTTGGCAACTCTTACATCAGAGTCAACTGTAACCTTATCATCACCAGAAGATGCATGCACTGAAAGTGGAAGATTTCCCATGAAGGGTACAATTTTGCCAAGAAATGTTGCAGCTTAGTCAGAATGTTCCCTATTTTCTGAATAAAGTTTTATTTACAAATGAGAGAAGCTTCACTAGAGATGGCTTCTTCAAGCCAGAATAGTTGTGGCATTTGGCAAACTTTTGCACATGCCTGGGGTATTCGAGTGTTGCAAGGCTTTATTCGACATGCAATGCCTGTATTCATTGTGGTGGTGGTATGTTTGAACATGTTTTGTAACATATTACACTGAACCCTGTGCATAATAAAGTGTATTACGGCTTAACAGAATATCATTGGTACTGACTCGGGATTATGTTTGGGAGCATGGGTTCCTGATTGAAAGTTACTCTATTCCATCTACTCTTTTTACTTCTTAAGTTTTGTAGTAACCTTTTGAAGCACCCTGACTAGATTTCTTCTGCTTCTTTGATTTTTTTAATGACATGTTACTTTTTCATTTAAGAATTTACAATTTTGGCATTCTTCTCATTTTATTAATTTTGGTTCCATTAAGATTCTTTACAAGTATACAAATGGCTGAAGCAAGTCCTTGTTAAACCAAGGAAATTGAAGCTAGTAACAGTGAAACAACAGAATCTAAAATAAGAGCAAATTAGAAACTAAAAGCTTCACTTATCATAGTAATACTGCAGCTATAGCTTTGAAAATGAGTTGGATGCGACTTGAAACTATTATATGCCCTGTGGATCTCAGGCCCCGACGTTTTACAGCTGTGATGAGTTGGAGGGGGAAGATTAATGTTGCCAACATATAGCAATGAGTTTTGGAAAATGGGTCCTCAAATCTTAAAAATGAAAGTATATGATATGATATGATATGATAAGTTTAACACATTGAAATATAGGTTTCAGTTTTATTTTAATGCAATCTCTTCGTTACACACTATTTTGTTCAAATATTACCTGTTAGGGGCAGTAGCTGTTACTATTGGCAATACTGGAAGCGAGTCACGCACTAGTTGTTAAAACTTTCTACTAGCACCAATCAGCGGTCTCTCTGCTAGGCGTGGCTTCCAAATGTAGCACCATATTGCCAACTCCGGTTTGCAAGGATCCCATGTTTTCAATTGCTTTGGTGTTTGTGCATGTTTTTTTTTGGTAGATAAGTGGTATAACAATTGTCTCCATATTCCGCTATTCTGTGATCATTTATATCCATACTGTCCATGTAAATTTATGAAGTAGCGATACAATCTGCAGATGTATAAAATGTTTCAAATACTGTGTTTGAAATTCCCGCTAAAGAACTGGCAACACTGCGTCATGAGGCCTTGAGAAGTGTCAGAGTCGGAGATCCACTGGCCGTACAATAGTTATTGAAGAACTTGCAATATGACTAAGATAAGTGAAGCTTTTAGTTTCTAATTTGTTCTTATTTTAGTTTAAGTCCTTGTTAGCTTAAGGCACAGTTTGAGAAAGTTACATTTAGGATTTATTAATATATGGTCTTGACCTAATATATGAAACTTAACAGTATACACAATTTTGGGATTGTAATTGGCCTATCACATTTAAATTGTTTTAAAAGCTATTTTTTGACAAAGAATTCAATAAACATTTTATAGTTATCAGCAAGATAAAAGAGTAATTGAAAGCAGAAGAAACAATACTCAACATAAATGAACACAAGATTGTTTCATATCAAATTAAGATTCTGAAGTTAGCCTGTTTTACAGTGCAAGAAATGTAATTTGGAAGTCTGGGAACACATGAACACATGCTTCAAAGGTTATTTAGGTGGTATGGGATTTTTTAACTAATTCTATATATGCCAATTTCATTTCCCTGTGCATGATTCGTGTATACAGGCAACACTAGTTTTTGTTTCCAACTCAAATAAATGAACTGAAATTTACATTTTTGTTGAAACATGTGCAGAGAATTTTGCAGCAGGCTGTGATTACTGTATGCAGGAAGTGTTCACTTGCTCTTAGGTTGCAAGGTCATGCCACACTTTTACCCGGATGCCATATTTTGAATATGCTAGCATGAAAAATGCAGCATGTCTTTTATTACACATAAAATGGTGTCTTTGTGTAATTCTATTCTTAAGTTATAGCTAACTATTCATAGGTTTTACCTGTCCATCCTTCCCTGTTTTCAGTGTTGACATTTGTTGTATGTTGTAGAAGTGTTCGGGCTGACTCCAAATGACCCAAAGTAACAGCCAACATAAGAGGAGTACGTCCTCTGGCATCTCGTTTCTCCTTCTCATGCTATAGACACAAAATGCAATACTTTAATTTATTTTTAACATACCACAGTTTGCTCTAGACAATGTCACATGCATGAGCAAAGGTACTGTGATGTAAGTATGATATTTCTAGAGATCACACATTCTGGTGTAGCTGTAACTTCTTGCTCCTCACACTGTGAATTTGAATAGTGTTTTGGCAAAGTCTCTTGATTAGAACATTTAACTTAGATTACCGTTTTCTCTCAGAATAAATATAACATAGCTTCAGCACTTCAGGTTAGTCCCTAAACTCATCTGTGCATTCACTTCATACTAGACAATATGAGTAGAAATAAAAGGAGTTAGCAAGTATTTTTGTTCTAAACAGATGTGCTGTATTTGTCCCCCCACCCCCGCCCTCCCAAAAAAAATGCTTGTTTCAGACTACTGTTTGAGATCACAATGCATTTCATTTTATGGAGTGAACCATTTGGGAGATGTTTCTTGCTATTCAGAGTGGGAGGTGAATAAGTGCAAATAATTTTATATATAGTACAGAACAATGCATATAACACATATGTGCATCTCGGTTTGTCTGCTGCTAATAGCAATGTCACAAATGATTCACAAAGTTAAAGATGCCATGTTTTTTGAACGGCCCTGCATTGTGTGCTTTCTGTGTTTACACAGAGCATGCACAATGACACCTGTGTTCACATCAGGCACAAGGCCGGCCATCATTCAAGCGACTTACAGCGAAGGAATAAGAGCCGATATTCAGCAGCAGACTCGTTTACAAAGTATACAGAATGAATGGTTTTACGTATGCTGAATTAGCAGACATTCATTTCATTTACGGCACTGCTGGAGAATTTGGCAATGCTGTGAGGGACTTGTATCAGCAACGATTTCCAAATCGTCATCTTTAACAGACAAACGTTCACTGCAGTGCATCAAAGACTCTGTGATCTCTGTGATACAGGTTCTCTTTGTCCCCGTTATGAAGGTAGAGGACCAACTCGTAATGCTGAAGCACTATGGTGTGAAGATGAAATTTTACGTATTGTAGAAGAGAGGCCTGGTGTGAGTACAAGGCACTTGGCAAGGGACGTAGGTAAAGTTCTTGGAGTGTCCGCCACACATTGCATGAACACCTGCTATATCCATACCATTACCAAAGGGTCCAAAATCTGCAAGAAGCAGATTACGCAAGAAGAGTGGAATTCTGTAACTGGTTCATACAGCAATGTGAAAATGATGCGCAGTTTCCTCGCAGCATAATGGTTACAGACAAGGCAATATTTACCCATGATTAGCGGTAAATCTTTGGACCGGGTCCTCAAAGATCAGCTGCTGGGGCCGATGGAACTGCCTAGAATGCTAAAAGGTGTTCATTATCTACAGTTTTTGCAAACAAAACTATCAGAAATTCTTGAGGAGGTACCACTGCATACACGTCAACAAAAGTGGTTCATGCATGACGTGCCCTTCCCCTTATCAGTAGATAAGTGCGCCAATTTCTACATTATCAGTTCCCAAATTGATGGATCGGTCAATACAGTCCTGTGTGTTGGCCGCCAAGACCCCCCGATTTGAATCCTTTGGACTTTTATTTCTGGGGACATCTCAAGGAACTAGTTTATGCAGTTGAATTTAATGATGAAGCATCTCTTAGGCAACAAATCTGGGACGCAGTGGCAAGTGTGAGAACTGATGCTGAAGTGTGGGAAAGAATATGACAATCATGGCGTTGAAGCATGGAAGCTTGTTGTAGAGCTAATGGTAGACATTTTGAGCATTTGTTGTAGCCATAAAGAAGTTAAAATCATATGACATACACAGTGACATTTTCATTTATTTTATTTAAGCATACAGGATATTGTACACCTGTTTTTGTTGTTTTAGTTATTGGTTTTTTCTGCAGTGTTTTTGTGTTATGGCTTAAATTGAATTCACTGTAGCAAGAGCAATGTAAGGTTGTTTGCAGTTTAAGGAACCAGAGAACAAATACATGTCTATTGATGTTAATGGTGTTATGTTTAATGCAAATAAAACAAATTTAAATAAATCACAGCCAGCCACGGCAACGGGCAGAGTGAGGCCAGCAGTGCGACCCCTTATGTAATCAGATGCCTATCAGAGGGAATACTAGCCATCCTAAAAACATCGCAACATTTTCCCCGTGAGCATCACTATCAGAAATAGTGGAAAAAGTGGACATTACAGGTTCATTACATCACCCTGAAACACTGATACAAATATTTGACTTATTCACCTCCCACCCTGTATATCTGAATTATTTCTCAAGTGGGAAGTCTATCTTATTTCTTTTTATCTCTTGGCCATGCAAAGAGAATGGAATTTCAAAGCCATTACATAGCGACCAGCAAGTTAAAGATTTGGCTATTGCTTAAAGCCTAACATATTCCCCTTACACCTACAAGAAATAAGTAACATGATAGTTTTTGCAAATGTATATCTCGATTAACATTAAGTAGAGGAATAAGCATTTATAGCAATAGTTTGTACAACAGTAGAGAAAAATCATATGAGCAGTTGAGCACACATATCAGATTTTTAGAGAAAGGTTTGTGATATGCGTGTGTGTGTTTTTTTGTATATGAACAGAATAACTCAAAAACAACATTTTGGTTAAATACCAAAGTTGATATATAAGTTCAGCTTTCTTCCAAGGATACAACACAAAGATTTTCAAGACAATCCCCATATCCCAGACTATGCTTTAGTTGGAACATTTTTAAAAAATATTATTTTAACACAAATGACTACTAACGATTTTGATTAATAGATCATATGCTTAAGATATTTTCAAGCCAAATAAAAGTATACAGTAGAACACAGCTAATCCAAACACAAAATCTATAATTTAAAAAGCAATGGAAAGCTTATTTGAAGTGTAGAGAGAATATTTTTATCATAGGAGTGATGAACTCATTATTGAAGCTTGTAGCGGTATTTCCGCCTAACAATGGGTGTCCAGAAATGGAACTTTAATTCGTCATAATTAAGGAAATAGTTTATTAATTATCCATGTTTTTGTCGCAATTTCTTAGAAAATTATATCAAACTAATTGTAGAATTATATTTATGTTATAAGTTTCATAAAAGTTAATAAATAAACACAGGCACAGTTACGCAGGGAAATCTGCAAGTTTCCCGCCAAGAAAACAAGATCATTTATGTGGCCGTTGGTACAATTTTGGCGTGAGGCAATAAAACGTTGGAATTCTATTATTATTGTTGCCTTCCTAAAGTACCGCGAGTCTCTAAACGAACCCGCGAACTGTTGCTAAAATTTAAAGGTTTAAAGAGAAAACAAATGAACATCAAAGTCCAATAAGAATAGCCAATCAGGAGAAAAGCATTGGTGAGAAACTCGACAGTTCAGTGCTACCAGGTGTAAGGGAAGGTTGTGTCTACGGGTTGCAGAATAGACACCACGTTATTAGGAAGTGTCTTGTCAAGTGCCACTGAGTCGCTACACGTCCAGTGATTGTATATTATTTATATTGGAATTGGGATTCATTTGGCACAGTAGGTGATCATAAAATAGTTAACGGGTGGAAGATAGAACTTTCAGAGTTTCCTGTAACCTGAAGTGCCAACAGGGGAAGTGCATCTTGTGTATTTCTTCCGAGGAACCCCGTATAAAACCCATTCCTTCTCATCACTGTCCAACACACCACTCCTCTCCCAAAGACCAACATCTCACGTCGAGGCTGACCCTGAGAAATTGGCGCCTCCTCAGCTGCATTGACGAGACAACGACTTCAAACCAAGAGGTCGACCAGAAAAGGGGCAGTGAAACCGCTACAAACTACACACATTGGAACGGAATATTTATTGCATAAAAAGATTTGCTGAACTTTACTATAGGCAATGTACTTATTCATAATGCATTTAGTCACTGTCAAACAACATTTTCACATTTACTTAGGTGCTATAGAACTTTATGCCTTGATACCTCTTTTGCATTGTAGAAATTTGCTAGATAAATCAATAACTATTTTCACTACTTGTGCTACAGGAGCTCTCAATTTTCCCACATTTTTTTTCCAGTCACCGATAGTGGCTTTGCCAACAAAAAATTCAACAGCCAATTTTGCAGCACTTTCCCCCTTGTCAGGTCGCTTAAAAACTTTCAGTTTTTACTTTAACGTACAGGAACTATGTTTTCATTTAGTTGACATCATAGTGCACAGTATAACACAAATAAGCACGCGTCTGTATTAATTTATGAACAAGAAGCATAAATTACTGTAGAATAACCACCAACAATAGCGAAACAAACAGAACTACCCACCAAAATGGCATGTGATTGGCTATGTCTATAGGTCAGAAGAATACACTGTCATTATGTTGAATATATTGGTAATTGCAATCTTGTCACTTTCTCACATCCTACCTTGTAGCTGCTAATCCTATAGCTGAATTTATATACACTTATTTAATATTTTTCTACTTTTAGGATAATCAAAACATTTTTTAATCCAAACAGACCACACCCCAAATTAATCGGATTAGTGGGGTTCTACTGTATCTTGAATTTTTGAAAATATCCTCAGAAGTCCTTTTCATTTTAGATCACTTTAACATAACTGATACACTGTGAAAGACAAAATCATTTCTAAAATAGTTGTTGTTGTTAGCTAATGCTAGATTCCTGACAAATGAAGTCATTAATCCTCTTGCTCTCCAATATTTCATAAATATTGAAGAGACTTAGCAGTAAATGTAACCGCTTTTTAGAGAGCACCATATTTTTATGTTTTGGCGGTCACATCGCTCTCTCACAACCCCCAGAATATCTGGAGGACCACACCTGTCGTTGGTTTACGGGTCTCACCGACCTGACCGAGAGAATTATCAAAATAAATTCACCGACCATATCCTCTGATTACCAATCAGAGTACGTATTACATGCCATGACAGGTCAGCATGTTAAGGGTTAAGGTTTTATAGAGAAATTAGAGAAATGGAAAGGTTGGAAAAATAAAGACTCCCTAGCCCTCAGGAACCCTAATAGCATCGGGGTCGGAAGAGAACAAGAGATGACCAAGGTAAGGTCAGATAGAACAGTTACAGTGAGGAGCAAAACACCAGTAAGCGGAAGTAATTTTCTGCTCAGCTTGGGTACCTTGTGGTTGCCATTCACATATCCCCTAGACGGAGCAAACTGAACTTTCTATTTTGTGTTGAAACTGAATTATTCAAAATCTGTACCCGATATGCACAAACCATTATTATTTTCAAAACCACAGTATCCAATTTGATCATTATGATGTACAATATTCAGTGCTGTAAAATCTGTGTAGACCTATACTATTAGTACCATAGGTGCTCAGTTTCTTCATTGACTTATTTTGAACTGTCATTTGTTATTTGACTACTAGTCATGCTTACTGTGAAAGTAAATTTAAAAATACATATGTACTTACATAGAATAGAGAAGAAATTGCTAGTCCCTTTGCTGCCTAAGCCACAAATAAAGTGTCTCATTTACTTTATCATATTCATCAGCTTTCATACTCTTCCTTTCCATCAGGACACACTCTTTTCACACACCAAGACTTGATATCAGACTTCTTTTTTATCCCCATTCTATTACTGTACTTCCTCCAACTTCTAAATCCAAGGCAGTTTCATTAACTCTTTCTAAGGCCATGGTAAGTATGCTTCCCAGTTCTAGTGTGTGGTGACATAGTGGAAACTTCAACAAAACCAGGAAAAATTTTAACGCATCCTAGTATCGCTTCTATGAGGACTCAAAGAGAAAATTATTATCGTTGATTATGCTGAGCTTTTGACTCTTTCGTTATCTCAGGTCCTGGTACAGAATGAAATAATGCAGACACAGGATATAACTTTTTCACAACATTTTATTTGCACCTTTATTGTTGAATATTACACACGTGACACTTTAGGTAACATTCCTTACACATGAACCGACTTCCTTAACAGTTTCCTCACATTACTTGTCGTTTTAAATCACACTTTTAGTGTCTAAACCTGTAATATCAAAAACACGTCTTCTCTTCTTAGATGCTAGGACGTTAAGACACTAAAATCTAGCATTTTCTTTTAACAATGTGTTTTATATTCATACGCGTATATGTCCATTTCCTATGCTATATCCTATGATGTCATCTGACATGTTAAATAGTTCCCGGAATGTTGGGGAAGCGATCTCAATTTATCCTCTCAACACTCTTAATATTAAATATAAAATAATTCTTATAATTATACATATTAAATTTGAATATATTACTTAACATTAATGATGTTATTAAACAAATGTTATTGTCAACAAAGAGACAACGGTAATACACTCTCAGTATTCTAAAAAAGTAGACCTTGTTAAAACACAATTTATGTCAAATACAACATTTTAAGTGCACCATTTCTGAGATATTCCCTTGTTATTTGTTTGAATTTTCCAATACTTATATTTTTCTCCAATGAGCAGCCGTTATTTGTTTTTAATGTCCTGAACATGCAAAGAGAGTGGAATTTCAAAGCCATCACATAGTGACTATTGCTTAAGCCTGATATATTCTCCTATTTCCATTGCATCTATGTATATGGAAATATTAATAAGACCATTTCTACAAATGTCTACCTTGATTAACTTCAAGCAGTTAGAAGAATCAGCATTTTAAATGTTTAGTATATCTAATCCTTTTTAATTGTATAAAGATATTTTCCCAGTCATTCCTACTGTTGCCAAATTTTGAATATTTTGTTTGGTGTTTCTTTTGTGCCTTATTATATACATGTGCAATTTTATAAAACCTTAATAATAAAGTTGAAAATAAGAAAGAAAGAAAAAAGAAAAAAAGAAGTGCTTGGGTACATTCATTATGTACACAATCTAATCAGCTGGGCCAGCTTATCTGTTGTTCAGTGCTTGCTTACTTGGTGTTGCAGGAGTTAAGCCCTTATGCCGCTGATTACTGATAAGGAAATTAAATTTCCAACATAGTGAACGGACAAAATTAGAGTGAACTACTGTCTGAATCAAAATTATATCACTCAGCTAGCAGTCAAATGCCTTATAAGCTCAGCAATGCTACTTAAAAACTAGGACAAAAATTGTGAAAAAGAATCAAAGCATACATGGAGCTTTAGTCACTTATCTGTTGGCATTTAGGACAAAAAAGAGTATAAAATGCAGCATTATTGCCAGCTTGAATTTCTGGGAAGGAGAGAGAAAACTAAGCTAATAAATATTACTAAAATACCATATTTATTATTTCAAAGAAATAGAACACTACTTTTTAATCAATAACTTCTTTCAACCATGTGACATTTCTGCTAAACAGATGACATTAAAAACAAAAAGGGCATCTATGTAATGTGACTAATTCATTGGAGCCATATGGGCATTGTAAGTATATGGCTTCTTTGCTTCCTGTTGGAAAGCACGTTAAAAGGCTTCTAATCTAATTCCACAATGAGGAAAAGGTATAACTAATATAAAAAATTGAGCTCCTATCAAGCTGAAATGCTTAGCAGGATAAGCCTAATCTCAGGCACTGTATTGCTGCAAATCAATGGAAATTTTCATGCTTAAAAGTAAAAATATAAATATAGAATTAATTAACATTTGCTGAATATTTTTAAATGCTGAATATTTAGTATGCAAATTACTTAGAAAAATTTGCTTACTGGTTTTAGTCTTGAGCATCATCAGCCAACAATATCAGCACAAAAAATGCCAAGAATTAAAGTTAAGTATTTCATTGATATTACAAAAAAAATATGTATAATTATACTTTACTAACTTAGGAAATTAAAATCATAACTACTCTGCAAAAGCCGGCCATTATTAATAGCTGGGGGATGTACTCTCAACAATGCTTTGCTATCAGTGTAGCAATCACTAAATTTATGCTTTATTTGAGAAGCATCAGAACAAAATGCTCTAACTCCAAAATGCTTTTTGATGTATATATATTCCCCTTACTCTGATAGCATAGAATCAATCTTGCAATTCATTTATTTGAAACAGCATTTCTTGCTATTGTAAAATGGCTTCAAAATGCAATGCTTAGCTCAGAAAGTACTTATTTCACCGAGACAAATGGAAGAAAAATACAGCATTTTACAAAAGTAAAGAACAATAATTGCTGATATGACACTATGCACATACATGTTTTGACTTGTGTTTTTGTTCTGTAAAACCAGAAATGCAGATGTTGCTGCCAACAGTATTAGATATCACTTCCTTGGGCCTTATGAGCAATATTATGTTATGCTAAATGAATGAAAAAACACACAAAGAAAACAAATCTCCTTTGTTAAAGTGACTAGACCTCCCATTTTGAACAGGACAGAACCGTTTTTCAACTTGCAGTCCCAAAAGATTTTGTCGGGATGCGTCTTTGTTCCATTTTGTTAGAAAATAGCATTTGCTTTTTATTCTCTATGTTATGCTATACAGTATTTAAATCTTTACATCCATAATTTCCATGAACGAAGTTATATTATTGATGGACAATTTCATTACAAAAAACAAATAATCTAATGGTCACACTCCAACTTCCACAATTCGATTCCACTCTCTAAGTGACAATCGGAGTGTAATGTGTATTGTTTCGGCAGTTCGGTGAGAGATTCAAATACAGTTGCTTTGAAGCAAAATGAGAAACTTCTGAAGAAAATTCGTTCTTCAGGAAAATATATATGTCCAGTAACAAACATTTTTATGAGTTATATAACACAATTGTTTTGGTGTTTATATTTATAGTAACAGTAATGTTATACATAATGTTACTTTGTATATTATAATAATATTGGCTTTGTCACAATGTAATAATACATTAGTACTCTGATATTTATATTTTGTTTATTAATAATAAATGGATAAAGTTTCATATTTTCTAACTGCTTTTTATGTAAAATGCCTAAGATTAATGATAATTTTAAAAAATCAGTCGCGAAGTGCCCCATTTTCAACTTCAGAAAATATGGTGCATTATTTTAATTGAAGGTCTGACATAGGAGCTGTGTCCAGGAAGCACTAATAGCCAATTCACTAAAGTACAAGTATTACAGCACGGAAAATGAATGAAAATGAAATAATTGCTGAGGGCAATGGTAGAGGTACTGCAAAGAACATGGAAATGCAGGAAATGAAAAGGAGCAAACAAGTAAAGCTGAGCTAACTAGCTTGTGCCTATTTCAGCAAACAACATTGAAAGGCATTAAAAAGCAAGACATCTTAGCATATTGTTGTATTCTTTAATGTCAAACAAAATTGTTTTACTTTTAATATTATCAGTGTATAAACTAATTGTAATCTTCTTTGTTCATTCATAAAGTTTTATGTACAGCTAGACATCCGACTAAAATACTACGTTAACAAATGTTAGAAAATGTTTCAATTTGTATCTATGGCAAATGAGCTAATGAGTCATGAAATTCCTTTCTCAGAGATATAATCCAAACTTGTAATCATAAAATGAATAGGTAAGTCTAAGGTGCAATATAAATGAAACATACATATAGACCAGGAATATAGATGCTTCTTGATAAATAAAATTCATAAGCTTGTAATAGAACAAAACAGAGTAATATTAAAGTTCATGAATAAGTTCCTAATGATGGCCATGGTGTTTGATATGGCTGGAAGCTCGACATTTATTAATGTAACAAGGCTGATCATCTGTGAAGCCATAATTAGTCGGCAAGAGCTAACCTGGCACTTAACAGCTATGTGATTAATTTACCTGCAAACAAGGCTAGTCCTATCTCATTCAATCATGTTAAAAACACATCGCAATATGATTGGTTGATTGGATGAGATAGGGCTAGCCTTGTTTGTAGGTGAGTGAATCACCTAGCTGTCAAGTGTCAGGTTAGCTCTTGCTAACCTAGCACCATGAAAGTGCCAAGTCGCTGGGGGTTGCATAGTCCATTTCCAATTTAGTTTGGGATATGCTCTTTTTAGAATTTTAATTGCATTTGAGTTTGTATCACGTTTTTTTTCTGCTACATTACAGGAATATATGTTAAAGGTATTAAATATGGCACAGTAATTACAGAGTTCTTTGTTTCCAATAGTTATGTGACACGTATCACTATTTGGATTTCCTGTCCATGTATCAGTTTTTATTATACCCTATTTTTAATTTTATTATTGGAGTCAATACCTAGCGAGTAATGCCTTTTGTACCGAATTAGCTGTTTTTGTAGGGTATAACTACTTATGTTTTCTGAATTGGTACTTCCTTTCCCTACTTTGAAGTTTTTATGCTGAAAAAACAAATGAAGCACATTATGTAACAAAACTTGAAGCAATGAGTGAAAAGTTTACAATAAAGGTATTTTGTGTTAAAATTAATAGGCTTTACCTTATTTATCTTCAACTTGTTACATTTGGTGACCATGACAGCACTCGGAGAAGGGAAATATGGGAAACTTAACGAAGGAAATAAAAACAAATGAGAAGACTTTTCATGCATGCTGAAAGAAATTAAGGTATGCATTTCACAAGCTCCACAACAAGATATAACAGCTAGTTTTAAAGTATTTGGCAATAAAGCAGAATGACTAATCTAAATTAATTAGTTTAGGAAGAATTTAATACAAGTGAAACTGAAACAGATGAAGAGGCAGAAATGAAGGAATGGGATGATCATGAATCATACTACAAAAATCTGATGTGTTGCACTCACATGACTTTCTCTACTCTTGTATTCACCATTCTTACAAACTCTTATTCCTATATCTTCTTCGTGTTAGTTGAGATAAACATTTGTACAAATTATCTTACTGCTTATTTCCTTGTAGGTGCAGGGGGAATATTAGAATACAGTAGGCTTTGTGTGATAGTCAAATCTTTTAAAGCTTTGAGATTCCGTTCTCTATGCACACTTAACACATAAAAAATGAACAACGATGTTCCATTTCACAAAAGTTTTAAGTTTTCTGAAATTCACACACATAACAAGGTATATCTCTGAAATGGTTCACCCTACAAGAAAATTTATTCAGACATAAACTGTGTATTTTAGCAAAATCTACATTTTTTGTATAGTATGATTTGGCCTATCTCTAACAGTTTACCAGTTATGCAAAAGTCGTCCAGAGTAAATGCGACTACAGGGGCTATAGCCAGAAAATTCAAAATATACATTTCATTCATCATAAAAATATCTCAAACATATCACATTTTAATCAAAATTGTTAGAGCCATTTTCAAAAAATTTTCTATCTAAAGGGTAGTTTAGGGTGGGGCCATTTTCTTCAAAATCTTTGTGTGGCAACCTTGAAACTTAAATAACAACTTTGGTTTTCAACCTAATTTTCGTTTTTGAGCTATGCTGTCAACAGACTGACACACACACACATAAACAGACCTTTTTCTAAAAATGTTCTTTGGATTCAGGTGGTCTCAAAACATATATTTCCAGTGAAATCTTGACATCAAATTTTTGGGTGGAATACAATACTTCCCCTACTTACCAGTAGAGAAAGTAAAAAAGGATGCAAAGACACTATGTGATATCTTGAATGAAATACATAGTGCTAGAAATATCTTGAAACTCTCTAAATTAAAATTAAAGAAATTCATTGGCAATGTGATAAACCGGATTGGGTTTTGGGCACAGTTTAAAAGAATAAATGATATTAACATACAATCAGAAGACAAATTCCAGTATTTATACCAAGCTACGACGGAAGGGTTTTCAGCACAAGAACTTGTATCCAGTTAGCCGTCATCTGCATGACCCTAGGTTATTGTTGTTGTTAGCTAATGCTAGATTTCTGAAAATGAAGTCATTAATCCTCTTGCTCTCCAATATTTTTCACTGATGGATGGGGCATTAGAAGTGGCCGGGCATATTTGAAGGTGGTTTCAATCCATTTCCTCTTGCAGATCACATAGAGGACAGAGTGGTAAAGAATATATCCCAATTCTGTTTAAATGTTTTGCCAGACAATCATGTCCTGTAATCAACCTGAAGGTTGCAACTGCTGTTTTTCGAGGATACTCAGGAATTACTGTTTGAATGTTTGGTAGTTCCCATCTTTTATTTTTTTATTTTTCATAGTAATATTTTGCAATAATTTTTTTGAATTCAGAGTTGACTAATCTTTTAGCTGCATAAAGTGGTAGATTAACTATTGATTTCTGCACATTGCCGGTACCCTTTTTTGCAAGAAAATCAGCTTTCTCATTACCACTCAGTCCACAGTGAGCTGGTATCCATTGGAAGACTAGGTGTTTTTGGAGTGCTGTAAGATGGGTAAGGATTTTCCAACACTCTATAATTGTTTGGTTTTTTGGTGACAACTTGGAAGTAATTGCTATAATTGCTGCCCTGGAATCTGAGAGAATAACTGCTTGCTGAAAATGTGAAATTCTGTACAAAAGATTTTGTAGGGCCATTCGAATTGCTTCAATTTCTCCATCAAAGTTTGTAGTTCCATAACTTAAAGATTTGTAATAGGAAAAGAGGTAACATGTGACTCCAGCACCTGCTCCATCTTGGTTTGGTATCAATGATCCATGAGTATAAATATGGAGCCATTCGTGTTCTGGAAATCTAGTATGGATTGTCTCTAATGCCAATAATTTTAGAACACTAGTTGGAGTATCACTTTTGACCCTAGGTTATTAAGCAGCTTAAAACAAGATTTGCACATGACAAACTTTTAATTGATATTTATGAATGGGAGTTGCTCCACGTAATGAGGTAGGCCTTGAAGCCTTTATGGCAAATAAAAAGACAATTGAGAGCTTTGGAAACTGTCAATAAATATGAAGCTATGTTTCCTCTGGTAGAATCTCCTTTGCCTGATTATATGTTAAAAGTTTAGGGAATGTCTTGACTCCAGGGATCAGGCACATAATCTAGAAATGCTGTTGAAATAGGTAAGACTAGAAGTAAAGAGAGAATATTTGGTTGTAGCTTGTATGAGTTTTGGCTGTACTGAAAATGTAGAAGGGGTGGCTCCATAGCGCAGTTGGTAGAGCACCTGCCTGCTGTGCAAGGGGTCCCGGGTGTTCGATTCCCGGCAACAGCGTAGGAATTTTTCTCCAGCCAGGATTATTTCTCATCCTTCCCTGAGTCTGAAGTATAATGGCAGCGCCGTGGCTGAGTGGTTAGACTGCTTGCCTAACACCTAGGTGAGACCCGCATGTGGTATTCGTGGTGAACGAAGCGGCATCTGGGCAGGTTTTCTCCAGGTTCTCCAGTTTCCCATGCCATTCATTCCACCAATTGCTCCATTATCACACTTCCAATCATCCATTTCACCTGCATTTCATATCATCCTCTTCCTCATTATCATACCTGGCACTTGGCTGACCACCTGCTTCTAGGTCTTCACTCTGTCTGATCCAGAGGTCCCTCTGCTCCCTGACAGGCCTCTGATCCTAGGCACTGGCTTGTAAGTCCTAAGGGGTGTACGTCCTACATAAGGGGAGGGTAATCAGGGAAAGAAGAAGAAAATGTAGAACAAAAAATACCTACTGCATTAGTTATTTTATCTGGCAATGATGTTAAAAACAACAAGGCTGCATTTGGTGTGAGAAAGGCTCTCATCCCAAGATTGTTTCAAAACAGTTCCATCTTGAGTCAAAAGAGAGGCATACTAAAGAGGAACAGGGCATGTTTTCAGCATCTTAACCCTTTCAGTCCCGGTGTGCATTATAAGAAACATAGGCTTTTTTGCCTATTTGTAATACTTTTAACAGTTTTTTCTGCTATATTCTTGTTATATTGTTCGTCACCAATTAAACATATGTATTTGAGATGTTCTGAATTGTAGAAAATTATTTTTTTACAATTTACATTGTAGTGTTTTTTTATAAGAAAAGAAGAAAAATCCATGCAACCGCAGTCAAATGATACCCCGTCACCATCCACGCGTGCCATCACACCGATTATTTTATGTGGTCCCTCCCCGCCCTTTACCACAGGCACATTTGACTGCGGTTGCCGAGACTCGAACTCACGACCTCAGGCTTTGAGTGCATGGCCAGTGCACTATGTGTTGCCTTAATGATCATGGCTATTCAAGCCTGCAGGCTGAAGGTTTTTCCTAATCTAAACCAGTTTCAAATTAGAGGAAGTACAACATAAGTAACAAAATAATTTGATACTGAAAGTATTAAAAGAGAACATAGTTCAAAACAATGCAAAGTAATAGTAAAATGTTTGCTTTGTCAAAGGAGTCACCACACGATTATGTGGCCAAAGCTAGCTAAATGTGAAAATAAGGAATTACGCTAATGAGCCTAGAACACAAACTCTGATATTACGCCAGTAAAGTTAAACACTGTTGCAGCCTGTTATTGTTGAAGCTATAATATAAATAAGTTAACATGAGTGTTACTGGATTCAGGGTCTCAACGATCATAAATAATAAAAGATGCAATGTATAAACTAGGACTGGAAAATGACTCATCGTTTCAAGGATTAAAAACTAAATAAAAGGTACACAATGTGTGCCATGTCATGATATACAGCATGAATCAATGTTTCAAATATAAGGCTGAACTCTTAAATCAAGAAAAAATATGTTCACACATGCTGCAATTATTAGCACACAATCATCATCCTATTCTGAAGAGTAAAACCATTACTATCACAAATATAGGATAGGATGTGCCTGAAATAAAGTAAAGATACTCTTAAAAGCAGATGTTATACGTAAATTGCTATCAGGAGCTATTGCTAATCTAGATGATGGATGACTGTGATGGAGACAAAACTTGGCTGCAGAACAACTTGAATGCTATTGTAAATCACAACTACTTGAACACTTTGAAAATAGATTTATGGCATATGAAAATAATAGGCATCAGAGATGCCACTGAAGAGAAGGAGGAAATACTCCAATGTTTTGAACAAGCAATATAGGTCAGCAATGAAGAAATATATGAGGTATGTTACCATTCAAAGAGGGCCCCTGAACTAATAGAGAATGACTGTCTCTGTAGCACACCTGCCTTGGTGCAGAGGATCCAGGTTTGATACAAGTACCAACATAAGGGACTTTTCCCTGTTGGGAGATCTGGTCAGGCCACCAGGCACTGCAATGGAGACAATATACCCAGATCCTGTCAAATCCTTGGTGGACCTGACAAAGAGATCAAGGATCACTGATGATACCTAGGAATCTACCTGGGAAGCATAATATACCAGCTTAGGCAGGCATCAACACTTGGATGTCAGGAAGTGGACCCACTCTACTGATAGGGTTTAAAAAAAAAAGACTGAAAATGAAGGGGTAGTACTGAAACACTTAGCTGCAACTATGAAGAGGCTAGAAGTGATCAGGAAATATGAAGATTATGATAGGTAATTTAGGACTGGTTATCTGCTGGCATAATGGAACCAGTCCTTCCTGACTCCAAGAAAAAATGGGTACTTATTATCTAATCAAGCAGTGATCAAAGAAAATAGCTCTACTGCAAAGTTGAGACCAGTATTCAATGCTTCAGCTAAAGATGAAAAAGGAAATTCTCTGAATAGCTGCTTGCAAACAGGCCCGAACCTAATTGACAGAATTTCTAAAATTTTGATGCAACCCAGAAAATGTAAAATATGTGTTATGTCAGATGCTGAAAAGGGTTTTGTTTGCAAATCAGCCTAGATAAGAGAGATCCAAATTTTTTTTAAGTTCTTCTAGCTGAAGGATGGGCAACCAATGGTGTTGTAGAAGTATGTTTGGAATATCAAGTCCATTTAATCTTGGTGTGACCACCTAAATAAAGTATCCAAAGACTTCAAAATAACAGCAGAAACTCCTCTGTCAGGAATTTGCATGTAAAGAACGCATTGACTTTCATAAAACTGTATAGTATGTTATTGGACTTATTCAGCTGTTGTACCAACATGGATTCAACAGAAGGAAGTTTGGAACACATCTGTGGGTATCCAGTGCAAAAAAATGTCACTACAGTGAACTACAATATTGTTGCCATTTACCTAGCAACATGAATCCTACCAATCTACTGCTAAGATGATGTAGTACAACGGCACTTCTAAACCACAAATGGTGGGAGGCACACATTGGCTTAAGATGGAGCTGTAAGCATGTCCAAAGTGGACAACAAGGGAGGAGTTCAACATCTACAAAGAGTATATACTTTAGAAGGGACAACTTTTGGAAAAGACAACAGTTTATGTTGTAAGTTAAAATAACAATATATTTGAATTTACAAGGTGGGAAGATAAGTCAAGTTAGCATGTTTTTGTAGGGTTTAGCTGCTTTTGTTTTCTGAGTTGGTACTTCCTTTCCCTACATTCAAGTTTTTAAGTTTAAAAAACAAGTGATGTGTAACAGCTCTTGAAGAAACAAGTGAAAAGTTTATAATAAAGATTTTCTTGTGTTAAAACTGATAAATTTTTCTCATTTATTCTCAATTCATCAAATCTTTTTGCTTCATTAATTACTCTTAAGTATTTTGCAGTATGTTCTGAGTGTGCTTTAAAGTTTGAATCATTACTTGTGTGATATCGTAAAAACAAATTTCTTTTTATTATTTATTTATGCCAACAAACTTACTGTTGGTGTTTTTAAACACACAAGCCGTGTGTGGGCAAAGTTTGAGAGGTAGAACTGGAACTTAAAAATTCAATGCCACAACTGGGATTTGAACCACAGACCTTCCGCTTACCGGGCGGACGCTCTAACCACTGAGCTATTGTGACTGCCAGAATGGCATTAAATTCTCAAACCAGTTCGTATTTCTCCTGGTAAACCACAAAGGCAGTCTCACATCAGAGACAAATTACCCCAATGGTGACTTACTATTGTAAGTACTTTATATCCCAAGATTAAATAACCTTCAGAATGGTAATTATTATTTATTTATGCCAACAAACTTATTGTTGGTGTTTTTAAGCACACAAGCCGTGTGTGGGCAAAGTTTGAGAGGTAGAACTGGAACTTAAAAATTCAATGCCACAACTGGGATTTGAACCACAGACCTTCCGCTTACCGGGCGGACGCTCTAACCACTGAGCTATTGTGACAAACTGCCAGAATGGCATTAAATTCTCAAACCAGTTCGTAGGTTATTTAATCTTGGGATATAAAGTACTTACAATAGTAAGTCACCATTGGGGTAATTTGTCTCTGATGTGAGACTGCCTTTGTGGTTTACCAGGAGAAATACGAACTGGTTTGAGAATTTAATGCCATTCTGGCAGTTTGTCACAATAGCTCAGTGGTTAGAGCGTCCGCCCGGTAAGCGGAAGGTCTGTGGTTCAAATCCCAGTTGTGGCATTGAATTTTTAAGTTCCAGTTCTACCTCTCAAATTTCTTTTTGTTTACACAGGGCTTCCTTTTACAAGTAATCTTTCACATAGTTTATTGTTTTCTTAGGAAAACTAGCTTTAAATGTTAAGAGCACAATTTTTAGGAATTCATCAAGTTTGACATAACTTGAGTCATGGCATTGACATTAGTCTATTTTTATTTTTTTAACACTAGTTTAAATGTATTGATATGTTCATCATTAACTATTTTACTTTTCCTACTATCAGTTGAAGGTTTGAAATTGAGTCTGTGTCCACGATTAAGACTGGAAACCCTACAAACCCGTTTCATACCAGTGCTAACATATGGTAGCCAAACCTGGTCACCAACAAAACAAAAAGAAGAGAAGATACAAATATGCTAGCGCAAAATGGAGAGAAAGATCTTGAAAACTAAACTATAAGACAAAGTAAGGAATGAAGAACTGAGATTATGAAGTGCCATTGAAGACACACACAAAACGACAAGAGTACTCAAATGGAAATGGGAGGACATGTGGCCAGACTATCTACAGACAAATGGGCCTATGTTGCTATGATGTGGGACCCAAGAAGAAAGAAAAAAAAGGGAGAGACCGAGAAGATGGGCACAAGACTTCACAGAAGCAATTGGACCACAGTGGACATGACTAGCGAGGTACTGGAAAGAGTGAAAAATCACAATTTTAAGTTTAGAACAAACACTAACAGATCTTAGAAACTAAAAGTGTAGTGTAGTGAAGAGAATTGTGAAAAATGGAAAGACACTATTTTAGGTTTAGTACAAGCAGCATGCAATAACTAATGTAAAGTGAAAAGACTCAAAGTTTCAGCTAGCCACACAGGGCTAGCTCATCCTGTGTGTAAAACTGAGCTAACACTACTGGGGTAGGAGAGTTTTGCCTGCAAAGGATTTAGTGGCTTTTCTAATTCTCAGTCTGTTTGGTTACTATGGCAGGCAATAACAGCATTTGAGCATGATCTGACATGCCATGAACAATAGGAGTTACTGTATAATCTGACATTTTTTCTGTGTCTAGAAAAATATTATCTATCAAACTGTGTAAGTTTTCACAGCCGGTGTCATTAAATAGAAAATGATTATAGGTCTTGTGGAAAATCTTCTTCCACACGTTTCGTTTGAATCTGTGTTGAACGTCCTCAGTGGTGTGACCATAGTAGATGGTGTGGATGTCATGTTTTCTGAGAGCTTTCTCAGTGTGATCAGTAATACCTTTGATGCATGGCAGATATACTTTATTCTTCTCTTTAGGGTCAATTTGTTTCGGTGTAGACCGGGGCTTCCTTCAGGGGCGTAAGGCACATTAACTTCCTGGCTGGTATAACAATTGGCCTGCAAAGCACTATTAATGTAATAAAGTTCCAGGGGGAGTAGTTGTGGTTGGCAGATCGGTTGGGCATCTACAAACCTACACAACAAATACAGAACATGCTACATTCAGCAAAAGATCCAAAAGAACCATTCTCTTCTGCGGGTGTTTGCAGAATTCCATGCTCATGTGTCTCTATGTATATAGGGACCACTCAACATACGGTAAACACACACATTACAAAACACAAAAAGTGTTGCCGTTTGGGACAAACAGAAAAGTCTGCAGTCACAGAACACGCATTACATGCCAGGAGAACACATTATGCAGTATTCAGACTCAGCTATCCTATCTTCCAAGGTTCATTATTATGCCCGTTTAAGTCACAAAGCCACAGAGATTTTCAGACATAAAGATAACTTCAATAAGAAGGAAGAAACAAAGCACTTAAATAAAGCTTGGCATCCACCATTATATAAATCATGCAAGAAACCAGACTGGAGGAAAATTCAACATCAACAGCCTCAGCCACAATAAATGCCAGCCCATCGACCACAATCACAGACTATGGAAGCAGCCTCCACTTTAGCCCAGCCCACACAGCAGCCAAACCAATAAACAAAGACAGGACCAACCGCCAACTGCCCATACATGTTAAGCTTATAAAATGTGTGAAAAAACATGGCTCTGTATCAGTCGTCACCGGGACTAGCAGAGCACTACAGTCACACCACTGAGGATGTTCGACGTAGATTCAAATGAAACGTCTGGAAGATTTTCCACTATACCATGGTCCACAAGCCCGGATAATCATTTTGTATTTAATATTATCTATGGCTGTTCCAATATTGTGACACTGGCCAGCAGCCACCACTTGAAAAGAAGCTTGGTATTAGTTACCTCACACCACTGCTGGTAAATATATAGCCTAACAATGGAGCGATCAAAACAAAGGCAATTATGAGTGCAACAGAACAAAGTGATCCAGACAGTTCTAGAAGCTTCTTACATGTCGGGCTTGATTACGAGAAGTTCTTGAGAAAAGGAGTATTTTCCAGAGAATTCACTGGCAGTTTGTCTCGGCTATATGAGTGAGTGTTAAGGCAGCTTTTCAGAGTTGAACATTCAGTTAGTTTTTAAGTGCTGAAGCACTTTCCGAGTTGAGAAAGTGTTTAGTAAGTGTATCGTTGCAGCCAGCTGTTTGTGAGACAGAGAGAGTAGACATATGGTGAAGTGTCAAGGTTACAAGAGGACAGAACAGCTATGAGTTGCAAGGTCACAATAAATTATTTATTGTATTAACAATAAAATAGAGGACTGTTTTTGTGAATCAGTTTTGTAAGAGAAATAAAGTGACATTAAAAATAACTAGAAAGTGTCATTTGTCACAGTTTGCATTCTTGTAAGAAAGTGGACAACATATTCCAAGTTAAATGTATGTATAAGAGAAATGAACCTAGACCTAAATTCAATATCATTAAATGTATTTACACTAAAATCTCTACAAACTATTATTTTAGAATTTTCAGTGTAAATGTATGGAGGAGGTTCTTCAAAATGTTCAGCCACATTCTTGGAAAGTTCTGAATTTAAATATCAAGTATTTAACCAACTTTCCATTTTTAAGTTACGCCATTCAGACACACATACACACCTGCAAATGTAAACCTTTCCTAAAACTGCTGTTTTTGGATTTGGAAACCTCACAACAGATATTTCAGGTGAAATCTTTGACAGCAAATTTTTTGATGGAATACAATATCTTGTGCACTTATTATAAGTGCGCAGTAGAGAAAATAATTAACAATTACTAACACTGAAGCTGAATAACAAAACTAATGTGTTCACTCACATGACTTTCTCTACTCTTGCAAACACATTCCTCTATCTGGTTCATGTTAATCTAGATAAACATTTACAGAAACTATTGCTAATTTTCTAGTAGGTGCATGAGGAATATTGGAATATAGTAGGCTTTAAGCAATAGTCAAATCTTTTAAAAACTGGTCGCTATGTGATGTCTTTGAAATTCCATTCTCTTTGCATAGCCAAGAGATAAAAAATGAATAACCTCCAATTTGAGGAAGGTATAAGCATTACACAATTCAAACACCTAGTAAGGAATATCTCCGAAATGGTTCACTCTACAAAAAAATGTATTAGACATATACATACTGTGTGTTTTAACGAGATCTACATTTTTTGTATTGTAAGATTTTGTCTATCTCTTACAGTTTATCAGATATGCCAAAGTCACCCAGACTATCGACGGTTTCTGAGGACATTCCCAGAAAATTTAAAAATTAATTTCATTTGTCATAAAAATGTCAAACATGTGGTATTTTAATTAAAAATCATTAGACATTTTTGAGAAAATCAAAGCTTACTAAAATGTTACAAGGAAATGGTAGTCTGTGGAAGGGGAATTTTCTTGAAAATCTTCGTATCACACCGTGAAAGATACTGAACTTGAATACCATGTTTGGTATTTAACCAACTTTTTGTTTTTGAGTTATGCTCTTTACTCAGGGACAGACACATGGACCTTTTGTGTAAAAATGCCCTTTTTTTAGATTCAGGAGATCCCAAAACATGTATTTATGATGAAATCTCAGTAACCAATTTATGGGCGGAATGCAATACTTCCCCTATTCACCATATATAGTAGAGAAAGTAATATACATAACCTTGAATTGGTTGCTTATCTTTTAACAAATTCCTTTCCTAATGTAATAGGTTACTTAAATTTTAATGCTGTAATGCTGAAATTGCATTAAGGTTGTTTTAGTTCAGCTTTCTTTTCCAAATAAACTTCCTGGATGTGAACTGAATGACCTCCACATAAAACGTAATTAGCAATAAAAAGATCTATTGACTGCACTATATTTATTCATTTTCTTGAATGGCCCATTTTCTATTTATAACCAAGTTATTGTGCAATGAGTCTTTGAAAAATAAAAAGTTTACTGACACATTTAATTGCCAAAAATCTATACAAAATGGAAGAGAATTCCAAAATGCCTAATTACATATCAAAATCTCTTCTAATAATATTTTCTAAAATATTTGAGTATAATTTTTAACGAAGTTCACCGGGATTTTGAAATACACAAATTACTGTAATGGAGTGGCTTGGCTTCAGAAGGCAAACTTCAACAGAAAATCCTACACATCCCTTATAAAATAAAATATAAATAGCTAAGAATAACAGGATGCATCTAGATAAGAGAATGCTTTCTGTGATCTAATAAAGACTTTATATACTGTGTATACACTAAAGCCTTCTGGCCAATTTTAAATTTTCTATGCCATAAAAGATAACCTGCTTGCGTCATATTTAAATAACAAGAAACTAAAAGTGCAAATATAAAAATTGAAGCATATTATCACTTCTCCAACTGGGAAACAATAAGTCATGGAGTCCCTTAAGATTTAATACATCGCCCTCTACTATTTCTAATTAATATAAATGATCTACCTTCCCTAATTAAAGACACACCTAGTGCATTCTTATGCACAGTAAACTTATGTGAGTTGGGTAATAAATTTGAATGACATCATTTGAGAAAAAATGAATCCTTATACAAAAAAATAAAATGAATTGTTCGCTACGGGGATAGAAAACAAAATTAAATGAAAAACCTAACCTATATATTACATGCCAAACATGCACAATAAACAAAATAGAGCAGTAGATATTTTTGTGCCAAACGCTGGGGAAAATGTAACAATTTCAACATCCTGTGCCATCATAAGTCTTTTGAATATGGGCAGTCTAAAAGTCAGCATAATAAGTGAGTAATCAAAGCAGAAATGTGTCTGTGCGGATAGCAGCATATTTGTTTATTTGTTGATTATAAGATGAAGGGAAACAATTATCATTATGAAAACCAACTTAGAATTCAGGTCTTATTTTACTTTATATTACAAAACTTTAAGGTGTCAAACGCAGCACAGCATTATAAATCTAACCTCACAAATGTTACACATTGGTTTAAATATACAAAATGTTACACTACTGATTATCTTGAGGATGTATCGAAGAGTCTATACATATAACATCCGTGTAAATACGATTCTTCTTCAATCCAAGTTTAAAATGCATAATACTACAAAGGCAGCCAAGCAAAATATACTACTGGCCACCGGAGGAAAAAGATTTGACACTTTACTAACCACATTCTTTGACAACTCCTTGTCTAATTCTTTGTAGTCATTATTCCACACTAACCAATGCAATGGATATTCACTTTTAATAAAGTCAATGGAAGGCATATCTCGCGATAAATCCGTATAATATAAAATAAATATTACACCAGATCAAATGAAAAACACCACTTGCACACCCATGTAAGAAACCTTTCTGCTTTCTGCTAGTCTTCTAATTTTTTGCCATAGAGAACGGGGGTGGGGCAGTTAAGCCAGTGGTTATATGTTACCAAGAAAACTACTGACCTCTATGTAAGGAATGGCATAGAAGAGCAAACACATCGACTACGCTTAGCAACTGTAACCACCAAAAAGCAATAATGGCAAGGAGCTATTTATGAAAAAGTTATCAGAATTATCTGATTTCTGTCTTGACACATTTATATACTATGAATTTAGAAAAGAGCGTATCCAATACATCTGTAATAAATGTATATACACTGACAACTTAAAATCTACTACCTATTAGGTACCTACTGCTATTTCTTCTTATGCAATTATAGCTAATAATTATGTAATTGCGGTTAACAATAAAAATTAATACTATCATTTTACAAATAGGGCAAGACTAAAAGTCGGTATAATTTTACAACTCACCTGGACGTAGAGTTGCCAGATTTCAGGAAGGAGAAATAGGAACCACATGTCGACACTGACATTTTAGCCACCTTTATTTCCATTTAGAGGCAGAACCCCAAGTAGTCTATATGTTCTTGTATGATTATAATTACACTATGATTAGAATTAGCCTTTTGGGTACATGAAGAAAATTATTATTTGTTATTTTCGCGTGCACTTTTTAATAATTTCTTGTCTGTTAGTACTACAGTATAAAACTTACTGCAGCTTTCACTGAATGTACAGATCATTTTTTATTAGGGCCAGATAAAACCAGCCCGTGTTATGATATTGATTTTAAACAAAATTCCAATGATTTGAAACAAATTTTAACGGAATAAAATAATAACATGGAATAAAATCCAGGAATCTTCATAAAATGTTGGAGGTGTCCTCCCTCTGCATCTAAACACTTACCTGCACGTCTTAAGAGCTACACGAAAATACGTGTCGATTCCTCATGAGTGATGCTGCGGATACAATTCCTGGTGTTATTCGTGAGATTATGATTGGTATTCTGCTCGTATACTTGCAAACTTTGATGTAAATGTGCAAAATCACCCCGACGTCGCATGTTTAAATCAATGGGTTGGTAGAGGTGGACCAGTTACATGGTCAACAGGGTCACCAGATCTGACACCTAGCGACTATTTTCTGTGGACTTTTATGAAGAGTATGGTGTATGACACTCCATTGACGTCAGAAGAGGCACTTATGGCTCGAATCCACTGAGCGATTGAAAATCTTCGAAGACAATTGCACGTATTCGGTCATGCACATGAGGCTCACCTTCGTCGATGTAGGCTCTGCAATGATGTAGGAACTGTGTACGAGTACACAGTTCGAAGCCGTTTCTAATGTAGACAACCCAATGTTGGGTTTATTGACGAAATGTGCACGTACACCCATCTTATAGTTCGATGCGCTGCAGCGCCCAAACCGTGCATTTCCGGACAAGGGGTTCCTGTTTGAAAATCGATCAGTTAGGCGTTCCGTACAACATACTAAGCGTTGTCGGTGTTTTATTTATTTATTTTTTTTAAACATCTCCTGTCTGTGTGTGACCGAACTGTTCCATTTGGATTCTAAACCAAATCCAAATGTTCCTAAACGGCTGGACCGACTTTTAAGGCATTTTGTGTGTAATAAAGGTGATTCGAGAACGGTTTAGATTCACAATATGACACGATAGAACATGTTCTTTTTAATTAATTAATGTGTTGTTGATCTTTGGATGGCTTAGCTTCACAGTTGGATCCGTCAAGCAGCCCACGATAGCGTTTTAGAATTTCCGGTATTTGGTGCTGCGATCGGATTCTAGGTCATTTTTGACACAACTGGGCCTTAATATTACATTAAAAGTGCGCGCTTATTGATAACAAGTAAGTAAACGCGTAATTAACAAATATTTGCACATTGTGCAAATGTGTAAGATGCACTATTGAAGCGAGTATTTTACATGCTTTTCACGAATTCCAATTATGTGTAGACGTGCACCCTATAACAATCAGCTAAACCTACAAATGTAATATATCAATACTTATTGAAGTAAGGTGTTAAAATGTAATTAAAACATACATTGTGCAAATTGTGCTCAGTAGCGGTTATTCAGGTGAAGCAGGTGGAGAGGTTTTCACCTGAAAATAGCAGTATTCTATTTTTGTTAATGTTGGCATTATTACTGTCATTCTAACAGTTTAGTTACAAATTTCAACTGCTAGGAGCCGTAGCAGGGTCAGTGACCAACCCTTCTTTTGTTTGGAACTTACAGCCTGGCAGCCGGCAGGGAAAATTGGTGGGAACGCACCCTCAGATCGGTTCCAAGGACAAGTGCAACAGTCAGGATTACGGAAGAAACTGCTGCACTAAACAGCTTGGTTGCCGTGGCAACATGACGTCACGAAACAACGTACTACGGGGAAATAACACGGGCATGCACATGTTTCAGGCAAACAAGAAATATTTTCACTTGGGTAGAGGCACAGAACACGGTAGAGGGGATGGTTTCTGTTTTCGCGCGCTTAGAAGATAGTATTCGTTTACCTCGAGGAAGAGCTGGTGGTAAACTTAAAACGTTGTGTTTTAGATAACTGTGAACGGTAGGTATAATTTACGAGTTTGCTAGACTCCAGTGCTTTTAATATTTAAATTACGGAATGTAACTGTTTTGTTATGAATCCAGTGAACCATATAGTTTGCAATTTGCTAGAAACCCCATTTTCCAGGTGGAAAGATGAAGACAAGAAGGATGTTTTAAACTTTGGGCGGCGCACTGATATCATTGATGTAGCCCTTAAAAGAGAGGATAAGAAAATAAGGAAGACTTATAACATTAAATTCAAACGCTCTTGGCTCGATAACTATTTTTGGTTATGCAGTAGCTGTAGTTTGCAATCGCTATTCTGTTGGCCTTGTTTACTTCTTAGCAACAAAAGTAACGTGTGGGACAAAGAGAGATTCACAGATTTCATTAATATAACCCGTTCCCTTCACAAGCACAATGATTCGGCGGGGCATTTAAAAGTAAATTACAACTAAACGCTTTTGAAAAAAAAAAAAAAAAAAAAAAAAAAAAAACACAATGGCTGACGCTCTTCAGGAAAACAGCAGACTTTTTCATGTGAGTTCCAATGGAAATGTAACATTAAATAGGCTTTTCCTGTAGTTGATCATTAAACCAACATTGTATTTAGGTAAACAAGAGCTTGCATTCTGAGGTCATGATGAGAGTGCGCTTTCGCGAAGTCGGGAAAATTTCAAGGAGCTTGTGTACTGAAACTCCATTAGAAATCCAAAACCACTATAATAAAATTAAAAGTATATTCAGCGGTGATTCTAAATCTATACAAAATGAGGTGATTGGATGTATTTTGGAATACTTACAAACCTGAAATTAATGTCTCAGATTTTTTTCTGTTGAAGTTGACGACACTACAGATATTTGTCAATAGTCTCAGTGCTCTATCATTGTAAGATACGTGAATACAGAGAGCACATTGGTTGAACGATTTTTCGGATTTCATGATGTGAGTGTTGACATGTCCGCGGAAACATTGTTCCTTTTGCTGCATGGTGTTCTTGAATAATTTAATTATGAACGTAAATTAGTTGCACAATGTTACGATGGAGCGAGTGTTATGTCAGGACATTTGTATGGACTTCAAAAAAGAATCAAGAACAATGCTCCTCAGGTAGTTTTTGTACAATGTTTGGGTCACCACTTAAATTTGATTTTAAAACAAAACTGTATATATTTGCATCCGCCATGTTTATTTCTCTCACTTACTACGCGAACTGTCATATGTATTGGACCAAAATGAATCATAGTGTGACAGACAGTTTCTACAAAAAGTTCGGTAAAAAATGTTGGACCGTGGTACACCGGCTTTGCATTGTATTTTCAGCATGCTTAAGTGAACTTCTTCACCTATTTTGTAAGGCACGAGCCGCCACTGATTGTGCTAGAGCCTTTGGAGTACGTTTTCTTATACAGTAATATAATCACGTAACCACAACATGGCCAAGTTCCCGCTACAGTGCATGCGCAATGGCGAATTCTAAACCAAAAGAGAAGTGCAATTCGCGATGCTTTGATTCTTTTCTTTTACAGTGAAACTTTGACAATGCACTAAACCACAGAAAATAGCTTATAACGGATCGTGTATCGCCAGAAATATATAACGAGGCATTAATAAAGATTGAGGATATTTGTGTTCTCATTTCGAATATGACACTCATTCGTTTTGGCAGGCCATTACCTACCCGCCCAGCAGCATAAATTATTAAGAGGGATGTTCAGTGCCAAAAACTGTTCGATATGACATCTTTGGCTGCTTTTGTTGCTAGTAATGAGCAACTACTCACTGCTCAACAAAAGAATGTTTATGATTAAATTAATTTGTCAATTGCAGCACAAGGCGATGTTTTTTGACGCACCAGCTGGCACTGGCAAAACATTCCTCATCTGACTGATACTTGTGCGCATTAGATCACTTAATCATATTGCGTTGACAATTGCTTCATCAGGCACTGCAGCGATCTTGCTTGATGGTGGGCAGACTGCACATTCCACACTCAAGTTCCATTGAACATTCACACAAATCCAGAGGCAATGTGTAACATAAAGAAGCATTCAGGCACGTCTGATATTTTGAGAACATGCAAAATTATCTGGGATAAATGCATTGAATTATTGAAATTATTTTAGAACTATAATATAAATTATTAAAAGTCTATACGAAACGAGAACATTAGTAAAAATAAAAGATAAGTAAACCATTATTCAATGCCCAGTTGTGGCATTGAATTTTTAAGTTCCAGTTCTACCTCTCAAACCATTATTAGTCAATCAGTGTCAAACAAGGCTGCACACTGTCCCCAACATTATTTAACATATACATAGCAGAATGGCAGAATAAAATAACTGGAATAAAATTAGGCAATTTAACACTAAAATCTATGTCTTTTGAGGATGATCAGGTATTAATGACGGAATATTACAAATGGTAATGGAGACATATAATCTCACAATTTCAAAGAATAAAACTAAAACAATGGCTTTTAAAGGAGCTGGCCATAGAAGTTGTAAAATAGTCTTGGGACAAGAAATTATGGCACAGGTGTCATCCTTTAACTAGGCTGCAAGATATCATATCTAAAAGAACAAGTTGGTACAAATAAAATTAGCAAATTTAAGTAAATGTGTGGAACAATAAGAACTATAAGGAATAAAGCACAACGTTCAACACAACTAAAATTTTATAAAACATTAACCGTACCACTTTTAACTTATGGTACAGAAAACTGATCTTTAAACCGAGCAACTGAAAAGAAAATAGAAAGCAGTGAAATGAAGTTTCCAAGAAATGTGGTGGTGTCACTCTCTTAGACAACCAGAGAAGTGAAAAGATACAACTACATATTTTCAATTTGACTGAATTAATACAGAAAAAAAAAAGAATAACTGGTACCAATACATAACAAGAATAAATGACGACTGACTTGCTAAAAGAACTGTTAGACTACAAACCAAGAGGACTTAGAAATGTCGGCAGACCAAGGGTAAGATGGTTGGACGATATCACCTTTGAAGACGGAACAGATCATTAGGCCTAATCCTTGTAGATGATGATGATAAATGCACTATGGCCTACAAGCATTCACTTGAAGCTCTCGATAGAACACTGAAAGATCTCAATAATAACACCAGGCTTTTCGGTGGTGCTCTACTGCTGCTGTCCGGTGATTTCAGACAGACATGGCCGGCCATTCCGTGTGCTTCATTGCGGACGGAATTAGTGGATGTTTGAAAGAATTATACCTATGGCGGAGTGTCAGTAAACTATTCCTATATATGTCTTCAAATTCAAAATGAACCATTGGCATTGGCATTCTCCGAACAATTGCTCAACATTGGCAAAGGGAAATTTAAAGTGCATTAAAATGTAATCCAAATCCCAGACAATTTTTTCAACATGGTGGATACCAATGCTTTGATTGAAATTACATATATTTCCAAATTTACAAGTTAATTGCACTAATCATGCATGGTTGCGTGAGCGAGTTATTTTGGCCACAAACTATGGATGTCGACGCCGTTAATTTTAAAATACAACAGTCATTGCCTGGCCTCAAATATTATTCGAATCCATCGAGACTGTTGTCAATCCTGAGGAAGCTGTCTGCTATCCTGTTGAATTCTTGAATTCACTGGATTTACCTGCAATGTCACTTCATAACTTGCGATTGAAGATTGGTTCACCAATCACTTTTCTTCGGAATTTGAATGCACCAAAGCTATGCAATGGCACGCGATTGGTCATAAAAATCATGAGCAATGTTCTTTAAGAAACGTTTTAAATGGCAGGTTTCAAGGTGAAGCTGTTCTACAACGGATCCCAATGATCCCTTCAGACTCGCCTATTCCATTCTAACGTTTGCAATTTCCATTTCGCTTGGCATTCGTAATGACCATTCATAAGTCACAAGGCCAAGCAACGTCAAGTTGTAGGTTGGCTCTAGAAAATCTGTGATTTTCGCATGGCCAATTATATATTGCGGTTCAAGGGTTGGCAAACCATCATGTTTATTTGTTTATCCATTCAAAGATTAACTAAATGTATTGTTTATAAAATAGCATTGAGATAAAAAAATTATTGCTGTTGATAAAGCAAAATCTGTCTGTTTATACATTTGTTGTTCAACGACGCTGTCAATTGCCAGGATCACATCAGCATCACCAGTGTGTCGCAATTTCGTTCCGCATGAGTTCTTTTACATGCCAGTAAATTTACTGACATAGAGCTGTCGTTTTTAAACACACAAACCATCGATCTGAGCCACATTTGAACCCGCGACCTTGGGATCAGTAGGCCAGGATCTAACCAACTGAGCCACCCAGACTGACCTTAACGAAGTTAGGCCTAGGCTATTAAGAAAATTAAACCACTAACATAATAAATGAACAGTATGACATAAAAAAGTACATGCATTATTCTATTGTATGTATTTAGATATTTCTGCTGTAATACATAAATGTTGTTATTGTTAGCTAATGCTGGATTTCTGACAATGAAGTCATTAATCCTCTTGCTCTCCAATATTTTTCACTGATGAATGGGGCACTGGAAGTGGCTGGGCATATTTGAAGGTGGTCTTGATCCATTTCCTCTTGCAGATCACATAGAGGACAGAGTGGTGAAGAATATATCCCAATTCTGTTTAAATGTTTTGCCAGACAATCATGTCCTGTAATCAACCTGAAGGTTGCAACTGCTGTTTTTCGAGGATACTCAGGAATTACTGTTTGAATGTTTGGTAGTTCCCATCTTTTATTTTTTGATTTTTCATAGTAATACTTTGCAATAATTTTTTTGAATTAAGAGTTGACTAATCTTTTAGCTGCATAAAATGGTAGATTAGCTATTGATTTCTGCACATTGCCAGTACCCTTTTTTGCAAGAAAATCAGCTTTCTCATTACCACTCAGCCCACAGTGAGCTGGTATCCATTGGAAGACTAGGTGTTTTTGAAGTGCTGTTAGATGGGTAAGGATTTTCCAACATTCTATAATTGTTTGGTTTTTTAGTGACAACTTGGAAGTAATTGCTATAATTGCTGCCCTGGAATCTGAGAGAATAACTGCTTGCTGAAAATGTGAAATTCTGTACAGAAGATTTTGTAGGGCCATTCGAATTGCTTCAATTTCTCCATCAAAGTTTCTAGTTCCATAACTTAAAGATTTGTAATAGGAAAAGAGGTGACATGTGACTCCAGCACCTGCTCCATCTTTGTTTGATATAAATGATCCATGAGTATAAATATGGAGCCATTCGTGTTCTGGAAATCTAGTATGGATTGTCTCTAATGCCAATAATTTTAGAACACTAGTTGGAGTATCACTTTTCTTAACTTCTTCTGTCAGGTGTAAATAATATGTGACGTCTAATGTTTGTGTCGGATTGACTTTAGATATGAAGTTTTCCTTTGAATTAGGAAGGTATACATTCTTCTTGATGTCTTGAATTTTGGAAAGAAAGCTCTCCTGAGTCTTTAGTGTATGTGTAAAATTTCTCTTGTGCCATGTATTGAATGGGAGTCTGATCAACTTTTCGTGTTGAATAAGAGCCACTTTTTCTATTTCATATTCAATGGGGCATTGGTTGGTTAGTATTTCTATAGCTGCAATTGGTGTGGTTTTGATAGCACCTGTAATTAATCTCAGACTTTGGTTTTGAAAGATTTGAATCTTTTTTGTGTTTGCTGTTACAAGAACTTTGCTGCAGTAAGTAAATAATGGCTTTATATATACATTGTATGTTGTGTTAAGAGTTGCTCTGGAACATCCCCACTTCATCCCTGTTAGACGTTTTAACAGTGAAAGGCACCTCTCTGCTCTTTGTATTACATTTTCTATTTGTTTGGTCCATGTAAGTTTAGTATCAAATGTAACTCCTAAATACTTTGCTTCCTTTGTTTCTGGTAATTGTTGACCCTCAAAATTTAGTTTTATTTTTAGTGGCTTTTTTCTTAGTGAAAAGATTTGGTAGTTTGATTTTGTTGTATTAACAGTCATTAAATTTTCTTTGGTCCACCTTTGTAAGTTGGTTAAGGATTGTCACATGGTTTTTTCTAGTTCTGTACTTTTGCTTTTTGGTTTTGAAGTCCACATTACTAAGTCATCAGCAAATAGTGCACACTTCACACTTGATTCTTGTATTTGTTGTGGCAGATCATTAATAAATATATTAAAAAGTGTAGTGCTGAGCACTGCACCTTGTGGTAAGCCACAGTGTACTTGTTTATATTTAGATATATTTCTTCCATATTTGGTAGCAATAAAACGTTGTGTTAGGAAATGATATAGCCATGAAAACATTGGACCTTGCTATGTGAAAAATATTGGAGAGCAAGAGGATTAATGACTTCATTGTCAGAAATCCAGCATTAGCTAACAACAACATTGGACCTTGTATCCCTATTTTTTTACTTTCTTTAGCAGTTTTGTTCTGCATATAGAATCATATGCACTTTGGAAATCAATAAAAACTGATACATTATTCTCTTTTGTATTGAAGGAGTCTTTGATTTGTTGACTGAGAAGTAAGACTTGTTCATTTGTAGAGTGGAACTCTGAATCCAGCTTGACATGGGGAAATTAAATTTTGTGATTCTAGAAACCAATTTAACCTATTTGACACCATTCTTTCCATCACTTTTGCTATTATGCTAGTAAGAGCTATTGGTCTTTAATTTTTTATTTCTGATGCTGTTTTATCTTTCTTCAAGAGTGGGACAATTATTGCTTTTTGCCATTCGGCAGGTACAGTGGTGTTCCAGGATAGATTGTAGAGTTTTAGTAGTTGTTTTGCTGCTTTTCCAAGGTTTTTTATGAACTCTGGATGTATGTGATCTGGTCCAGGAGACTTATTGTTTTTTAGATTATTAATTGCAATGTTCAGTTCTTGCATATTAAAATTTTGAAAAAAGATATTGTATTGAGTGTTAGGATCACATTCTCTTTCTTGTTTCAAATCTTTCTTAAATTCTTTACGTTCCTTTTTATTATTTCTTGTTACTTTATGTGAATTAGCATAATATTTATTGAATGTTTTGGCTATGGCTGCATCATTTGTTAATATTTTATTGTTGTGTATGATAGGTGTGCTGTTGTTTTCTTTCCTGTCCTTGACATTTTTTATGAACTTATGGGCTTTGTTACCATCTGTCCTATAATCCATTTCTTCTAAGAAATTATTAAAGTGATTCTTTTTAGCAGTATTAATTTCTTTTTTTAGTGAGGCACATTTCTTCTTCCATATTTGTATATCCGATATGTTTTTTGTTTGTTCAGCTGTATTTCTAGCTATATCCCTTTGCTTTTTCAGTTCTTCTAACTGGGGGTTCCAAAAGGGTTTGAAATGTTTAATTCTTCCACGAGGAATATGTTTTTTTGCGATTTCTAGGATGACTTTACAGAAATTTTTGTTCATATGATCTGGTTGGTCATGCAGCTGTGAGTTTGTTTGTTCTTTAAATTTATGTTCTAATTCAGTTTTATATTTGTTCCAATCTGCTTTTTTGAAGCTCCAATACAGATTCGTGAGACCTTGACTGTTATTTGTATTCTCTAGTTTTATATCAGCAATTACTGCTCTGTGACCAGAACTTGGATCTTCTATAACTTGTTTTTTAATTTTTGAAACAATATCTGTTGTAGCTAACAAGAGGTCTGGGTTACTGCCTGCTCCAGAGTAATGTATGAGGGTTGTGGGTCTTCTTTACTATAAATCAGTTCAAAATTTGTGGTATTCAAAAATTCTATCACTATCTTCCTTGTAGAATCCACTTTTTCATAACCCCATCTTTTGGAATGGGCATTGAAATCCCCAATTATGATTGTTTTATTTAATTGGTCAATAAGAGAGAGATCTGGTTCATTCCTGGGAGGATTGTAAATACTGTATAAATGAAGATGTGTTTTGTTATCCCAAAAATTTAGCTTTATTAATTCACTTTTATCTGTGTTATCCATTTCTTTAACAATTTCAAAGGAGGATTTAATATCCTTTTTGACTCCAACTAATATTCCACTACTTATCTGTCTATTTTTGGGTAGTAGGTGTAGTAGAAAACCAGTAAAATTGAAGTATTTAAGTTGGTCATTTGTTAGATTTGCTTCCTGTATGAAAAATATATCTTTATTATAGTCAAATACAATTTTATTCAGTTCTACTCTTTTTGTTTGTGTAAGACCACCCGCATTCCATTGTAGAAGTCTGATGTTAGATCTTCTATTAATATAATGTTTTGGTTCTCGAGAAGTAGTCCCCGCCCGGAGATCCGAATAGGGGACTATTTTAACCCCGGAACATTTTACTCCTCGAGTCATATTGCATAAATATTGAGGAGACTTAGCAATAAATGTAACCACTTTTTAGAGAGCACCATACTTTTATGTTTTGGCGGTCACATCCCTCTCTCACAACCCCCAGAATGTCTGGAGGACCACACCTGTCGTTGGTTTACAGGTCTCACCGACCTGACCGGGAGAATTATCAAAATAAATTCACCGACCATATCCTCTGATTACCATTCAGAGGATGTATTACATGCCATGACACGTCAGCATGTTAGGGGTTAAGGTTTTATAGAGAAATTAGAGAAATGGAGAGGTTGGAAAAATAAAGACTCCCTAGCCCTCAGGAACCCTAATAGCATCAGGGTCGGAAGAGAACAAGAGATGACCAAGGTAAGGTCAGGTAGAAAAGTTACAGTGAGGAGCAAAACACCAGTAAGTGGAAGTAATGTTCTGCTCAGCTTGGGTACCTTGTGGTCGCCATTCACATATCCCCTAGACGGAGACCCCTGAGTACGTAATACATAAGTGTAATACACACCAAAACATAATGAACGATAAATAGCTGTGTACACGATTGATTTATTTTTTCCAGTAGTCAAGGAGAGTTTTCTGGATACATTGCTGCTTAGCTCCTCGACTTCCACAAACACTTTGGCTTGAGAAATCACACCTAACATATCCGAATCATTTCGCCATAGGGCAAATTGTTGCAGTTCCTTTAAACTTTTGACAGCATCCAGATAAGTATTTAGCTTATATAGTCTTCTAACTAAGAGACATATTCCTTCTCTTCTTCTGACTTTACATATTCTCAATTAAGACATCTGTATCAATAGTGTCTGTTTCAGTTTGTACGTCACTATCTATGTTGACATATTCCATGGCACTGCAATTGAAAGCACCTTCATTGATGTAGTTTTGTGCCTGAAAATTTTCTAAACTCTACATCCGGAGACTGGAAACTTTCCATTAAGAGGCGTACTATTATTTCCATCGTCTGCCTAAGACAGTTTCCGTTTAATAAAGGGAATGTAGCGTTAAATTAAGTAAAAATTGAAGCTATTAACAGTGAAGCAACAAGATTCTAAAATAAGAACAAATTAGAAACTAAAAACTTCACTTATCTTAGTATGTTGATATTCTTTTTCTATTTTTCTGACCCAGGGGTTTCAAGCTATATCCAGCTCATTCTCAAAGTCATATGAGAATGAGCTGGATATAGCTTGAAACCCCTGGGTCAGAAAAATAGAAAAAGAATATCAACATACTAAGATAAGTGAAGTTTTTAGTTTCTAATTTGTTCTTATTTTAGAAGGAATGTAGCGTGTTTTTGAACCCAAACTTCACGGGACCATTAAATATTTCCGTTTTAGACAGAGTCCCACTTAACAGGGGTCCGTTGAAGACAGGTTTTACTGTATCAGGGTTAAAAATATAATTCTTTTACATGCCAGAAAATCTACTGACATGAAGCTGTCGTTTTTAAGCAAACTTAAAAACCATCATTCTGGGCTGGGTTTGAACCCGCGACCTTGGGATCAGCTGAATCTGAAGCTCTTTACTCCATGCAAAATTTGCACACTTGCAGACTTTACAAGAATCAGAGAAGCTCAAACAGTTCCTTCATTGTGTCAAAAAGTATTGTATCCCATAAGTATGGAAAGACAGAATTTAAGTGTAGCTGTAAGCGTTTTTGATGACAAACTATAGCAGCATTGGAACAACGAAAGGATATTGGTCAAGTTCAAGATATCATAAATCTGCTTAAATTGGTGGCAAATGGTGAAACATTGTAAACGTTAAGCATCCTCAGAAAATAAATAAGAGTTTTATTTATGGATGCTCTCTAACCACAATGGTTCTCAGCATCCCAGTCTGTATTAGATATGAAAGAATGCTTATTTATCCTCAGAGGCCTCTGTATAAGGCTTGAGGTTCTTTTACATGCCATAAATCTAAGACAAGAGACCAACAGCTTTGCTTCTCTTCTGAAGGAAGTCATGCTACAGATTTTTAGGCCCAAAAATATCAATTGCCCTCTGCTGGGTTTGAACCCACAATCTCAGGAACCAGAGGTTAGCGTTTACCCCTAAACCACGGAGGATGACCACATTTAATACTACACAAAGAAGGATTAAATTAAATTTTACCTACAGCCTAAGAAGTCTTTGTATGGCGCTGGGGGTATGTGTGCCCCAGGTTGAATATCACTGGTCTAGATGCTTGTTTTGGACAATACAGACAATGCAGGAATGAAGGAAATTGCAATGGTCTCTTACTCACATTTTTACTTTCTCTACTGGTAAGTAGGGGAAGTATTGCATTCCACCCATAAATTTGTTGAGACTTCACCAGAAATATATGTTTTGAGACCCCCTGAATCCAAAAAAAGCATTTTTAGTAAAAGGTCCGTGTGTGTGTGTCCGTGTGTCTGTGGACAGCGTAACTCAAAAACGAAAAGTTGGTTAAAAACCAAAGTTGGTATTTTAGTTTAATGTCTTTCAAGGATGCGTCATGAAGATTTTGAAGAAAATAGCCCTACTCTAAACTACCCTTTACATGGAACATTTTTCAAAAATTTTGATTTTCTTGAAAGTGGTTCTAACGATTTTGATTAAAGTGCTATATATTTGAGATATTTTGATGGCAAATGAAATGTATATCTTGAATTTTCTGGTTATAGCCCCTGTAGTCGTATTTACTCTGGACAACTTTTGCATAACTGGTAAACTGTTAGAGATAGACCAAATCATACTATACAAAAAATGTAAATCTTGCTAAAATACACAATTTATGTCTCAATAAATTTTCTTGTAGAGTGAACCGTTTTGGAGATATTCCTTGTTATGTGTATCAGTTTTGGAAAACTTAAAACTTTCGCAAAATGGAACATTGTTTTTTCATTTTTTTATGTGTTAAGTGTGCAAAGAGAACGGAATCTCAAAGCTTTAAAAGATTTGACTATCACACAAAGCCTACTGTATTCTAACAATCCCTTTGCACCTACAAGGAAATAAGCAATAAGATAATTGTGATAGAAGATATAGGAATAAGAGTTTGTAAGAGTGGTTAGTGCAGGAGTAGAGTAAGTCATGTGAGTGCAACACATCAGAATTTTTTACATCTGGCCAGTTTACGTTAAAACACTTTGTAAATATAAATTGTTCATATGAAACTTATAACTGTATAACAAATGTTGATAAGTTTTGAAAGCATTGTAGAACATGCATGCTATGTCAAAATTGATAATAACCCGCAAATGTTCTTCATTTGTATTGCTGGCTATATAACAGTAAGTGTTCTCATGAAATTGCCTTACTATGGGCATCGCATGTTTATAGTAGTTAAAAGATTGTGAAATGGAAATAGAAGTACCCAATCATCTCCAACAGTATCTTTCCTTAATCAATAGAGGAGGTTTAAAGTGGCCTACACCACTTAATTCGTTGGGTCTGTGTAAGGGCAAATGTTATTAACAAGGGGAAGCGCTATCAATTCCTTTTTAGAAGGCTTGAAGGAATCAACTTGGATGTCCAATCCCTCTCCTTCTCATGATGTAGTTGTTACATACATGTGTTTAACGGTACAGCAAAAGGGATGGCCTACTCACCAAATAGCTTATGAGTTAATGACTGAATTTAGTAGATCTTTCATCTATGCATACCAAATTCTTTCTTTCTTTTTACTTTCCTATTCAGCACATTAGATGAACTCTCATTTTCTTTGACCTCGATGGTATTAGAGCATTCGAGGCTTAGGGGTTCATGTCCTCCATTTCTTTACTTCTCACTTTTCTTTATTACTTAGTGCTGTCCTGCTATGGCACTCACAGTGTCCCTCTATGGCCAATGAGGGGAAAGGCTGATGATCTTTGATCTTTATGTTTGTAGAGTTTAATGCTCACTTTTACTGCATGCGGCACCACAAGCGGTGATACTGATGAAACATGGAATGAAGATGGAGCACTGGTGGAATGAGATGGCAGGAAAAACAGGAGAACCCAGAGGAAACCTGCCCCAGCGCCACTTAGTACACCACAAATCCCACATGTGGTTGCCTGGGATTGAACCTGGGCCATTTTGGTGAGAAGTGAATGGTCCCACCACTCGGCTACAGGATCTTTGATCTCTCAGCTAGGTCCAGTTGACCTGTTGACCAACAGTAGGTGCAGTCCTCCATTCAAATTGGGGTTGTGTATGGTGATGTAACTGCCAAAACTTAAACTTAAACACAGGTGCCATTTGAGAATGGTCACAATTTTGCTCAGTATGATGGGATCCAGAATTAAATATTCTGGAGTCAAAGTAGCCCCACAGTCAGATCTCTGGGTGAAGAATTTAAGATCTTGGATTGGAATCCTGGAGGATTTAACCAAGCAAAAAAAAAAGTAAAACTACTTCATGAACAAAAAATTAATGTCCTTACTATACCAGAGCCAAACATTACAGTAGAAACCAAAAAATTTTTCCAAATTAAAGACTATCATGTATACCTTCTACCTAAGAGCAGACAGATTGCAAGTGGCATATTAGCAGCTGTAAATAAATCAATTACTCATACTTTTGGCATAGTTAAGGAAATGATGATCGATGATACTTCAGAAATAATTAAATTAGAAACATGGAATAAAAACCATAACCTAATAGTATATAGTGTTTATAATCCCCCAAACAATAAAATAAATATGCAGTGGATATATGCAGCTAAATCAAAACTGATTGTGGGTGATTACAATGCACATTCTAAACAATAGGGATATTCTGATACAAATACAGCTAGAAAAATCATTACTGACTCCATTACTCTAACACAACAGAACTTCTGTGCCAACCTGATGAACCACCAACTTTCTTACACTACAATAGCTGAACAACTAACCCAGATCTCACAATGATATCCCTCTCACTTATTGAAAATATTCATTGCCACATTGTAGGTGATCCTGAATGTGGTCATAAACTAATTGTTATAAAAATCAAACTAAAGAACAAGCAACCAACCATTTTTAAGGAAAACAACTTCTACTGGAATTATAAGAAAGTCAACTGGAAAATTTATACTAAACATTGGATGAAACACTGATAAATTTTGATTTCAAAGAAAGTAATTCTATTGATTACATTATTATGCACAATTTCAATAACAAAGTCTTAATAACTGCAAAACAATATCCCAAGAGGAAAAATATGAAATTATACCTCCTTTTGGACTGAAAAACTTAGAAATGAAACAAAAAAGAGAGCCTCTAGACTCAAGGCAGAATGTATTTGCAACCCCAAAGATGTTCAACTATGGAGAAAACTTTGCCCAAAAATGAAGAAAGAAGTCATTACAGCAAAAAGATAATCTTATAACAAGTTTCTAGAAACCATTGAATGCAGAAAAGACAACAGTAAAGTCCATTAATTTATTATTACATTAAATAACAAAAACCTCTACAAAAAAGAAAGAACCTATCATATTCAAAAATAAAATACTCACAGATGATAAGAAAATAAAAGGAAATAAAAGAAGCATTTAAACAGACCATTGACACAAAACCTTTAATGAAATGTTGAAATACAAGAACCCCAAAGAATTATTTCACAACTCAGTTCAGGTTCTCATAAAATTACATGAGAAATGATTAAACATTTTGGACCAAAAGCACAAAATATACTATTAAAGGTATTTCATTTGATACTATGCCAACAACCTGGGGAAAGGGTATTAGAATTCCAATACTTAAGTCAAATAAACCAGCAGGACAAATTGATAATTATAGACCAATTTCTCTTACTAGCACTTTAGCAAAGTGAATGGAACACACAATCTGAACTTGCCTTTCATGGTATCTTGAATGAAGAAATTTATTCTCTCAAGCACAAGCTAGATTTTCAAAATATCAGACAACACGCCAAGTACTCAGTTTAATTCAGGATATTGGAGATGGGGGGAAAAATCTGATGTGTTGCACTCACATGACTTTCTCTACTCTTGTACTAACCATTCTTACAAACTCTTATTCCTATATCTTCTTTGTGTTAGTTAAGATAAACATTTGTACAACTTATCTTATTACTTATTTCCTTATAGGTGCTAGGGGAATGTTAGAATACAGTAGGCTTTGTGCGATAGTCAAATCCTTTAAAGCTTTGAGATTCTGTTGTCTTTGCACACTTAACATATAAAAAAATGAACAATGATGATCCATTTCACAAAAGTTCTAAGTTTTCCGAAACTCACACACATAACAAGGAATATCTCTGAAATGGTTCACTCTACAAGAAAATTTATTGCGACATAAATTGTGTATTTTAGCCAGATCTACATTTTTTTGTATAGTATGATTTGGTCTATCTCTAATGGTTTACCAGTTATGCAAAAGTCGTCCAGAGTAAATATAACTACAGGGCTATAACCAGAAAATTCAAGATAAACATTTCATTTGTCATAAAAATATCTCAAACATGTGACATTTTAATCAAAATCGTTAGAGCCATTTTCAAGAAAATCAAAATTTTCGAAAAATGTTCCATGTAAAGGGTAGTTTAGGGTGAGGCTATTTTGTTCAAAATCTTCATTTTGCATCCTTGAAAGACATTAAAGTTAAATACCAACTTTGGATTTTAACCAACTTTTTGTTTTTGAGTTATGCTGTCCACAGACTGACACGCAGACACACACACACGGACCTTTTTCTAAAAATGATGTTGGATTCAGGGGGCCTCAAAACGTATATTTCCGGTGAAATCTTGACATCGAATTTTTGGGTGGAATACAATACTTTTACTTACCAGTAGAGAAAGTAAAAAGAATCAGTCCTAGCAGTCTTTGTGGACCTCAAAAATGGCTATGATTCACTCCCACTTAAACTAGTCCATAAAATGGCTAACTTGGGAATTCATAACAAAAAGCTGAAATGGTTTCATAGCTTATCTCAGAGATTTAATGCAACTAAGTATGAAAACAAATTAGGTATTACAATTTAAACAAAATCATACAGGATTGCCCCAAGGCTCAGTTTACAGGTACTACATTATTTAATATTTTCATAAATGACTTACCTTCACAGTTGAACAAAGTCACAAACTTAAGATGTGTATTGTCATTGTGTGCCAATGACTTAGTTATATGGATTCCTGCAAGTAATAGGAAAATATGCAACATATCAAGTCATGAATCAAGCACTGGAAACACTTTCTGACTGTTGTATACAGAATGAAATGAGTGCAAATGTCAGAAACAAACTTCCAAATATTTACTCCTTGTTGCTCTAAACCAAGTATTTCACTTCTCTTTAATGGAAAAATATTAAATAAACAGAAAGTTATGCATACCTAGGAGTTAAACCTGATTCTAAATGAATATTAAAAATAGAAGTCCTAATAACAGTGGAGATGATTCTAAATTATCATGGACAAATCATATCAGGCTCTGCCCAAAAAGGGTACAAAGAGACTTCACTCACCTGAAAGTCTTGCTGACAGCAAATGGGAAAGTACAACAAACACTTTAAATACTATGCATAAAACTTACATAAAACCTATCCTTCCTTATGGAAGCGAAGCAACAATAATAGCTAACCAAAACTCAACCAGTTAGAAGTAATACAAAATTAGGTCCTCAGGCTTACTACATATGGGGTAAAATCAACACCTTTAACAGCTCTTCAAGTGGCACTAAGAATATGCCACTAAAGAGAACAAGTCTACAAATGTGTGAAGAACTATCTCGACTACCTCACAATATCTCCTGGAATACTTACAACCACCTCCCACAAATAAAAATTTTATTAACTAAATTAAGAACCTGCAACAAAAATATAACCTACCTACAGGAAAAATAATAGAAAAACTACCTCTTCCCACATACCCACTTAATCAACTGGTGCTGTTTTTATGTATTACGATGTTGTGATGGTGATGAGCTTTTGACTCTTTTGTTATCTCGGGTCGTGGTACTGGATGGAATGAACATACACTCGGATTTAACTTTGGTGAAATATTTTATTCGCACCTTCTTGTTCACAGTATTTAAATCGTATTACAGTAGTAAGTCTTTTATTTCAGTGGATCGACTTCCCTAGCATCGCCGGGATTTAATGTCTAAAAATTTAGCGATATTTCGCTAAAAGTGTTTTCTATCACTTTCCACTTCGTCTATTTTACGTTCTTTTATTTACTCGTGCACTTCGTATTAACTAACTTATTAAAGTTAGCTAATGTCTTACTTATTTTACACAAATTAACGGCCTTTAAACACTTAGTAAATTTACTTTCACTATTTTATGACGCGTACACATAAAAATACGTCCATCTACCCCAAACACATAGACGCTAATCCTAATTCTTTTAGTTGCAAGTCTAGCATTCCGACTGCCACGTGTACATCCGCGCATGCGTTCATCAAATAGTTCCCGCATTGTTAGGGAAGCGATCCTTAGCCATTTTCCCTTCGCTTTCAATATTGAACACATATAATTCTTTTATTTATACATATATATTAAAATTAAATATGGAAATATTTATGACGTCTTTAAACAAACTTAATTGTTTGTAACAATGAACATTAGTAACACGTTTTCGTCATTTCACCAACTCATACCAACATCAAAAACAAATTACACTCTTAACAAATATTCACATAAACAATTCTCTTTTGGGGTCTTTTAATATTCTGTCTCACAACTAAACATTGATTACAAAGAAAACCTGTTGGAATACATACACTCAAAAAAGGTGTAGGTAATAACATTCTGAAAATGGCTGCTTTAGAAACAATCCATTCCTGTTATCCAGGCAGTGAATGGCTTTGTGTTTGTACTGATGGATCCCTAATGGATAGAAAAGGACAAGCAGGCACCTACATACATATACTGCAAGCATTTTACCTTTTTCATTTCTCTAGGACCTCTCATGTATCATTATGATGATAAACTAGATCCAATTGTTGTGCCACAATAATAGCTTCCAAAAAGCTGTAATTTTAAGATGAGCTGTTCAGGCATTAGCTTTCCCATTCCCATCAAACAACATAATATTAAAGATTCTACACACACTTGAAATTTTACAAAGCCAAAAAAGAAATTTGTTTCCCGGCCCATTGTGGTATTATTAAACATGAAAAAGCTGACTTCCTGCCCAAGAAAGGAAGAAATATAAAACAAATGAACTCAACTAAAATTAAATGTACCCACCTGAAGCTATTAACAGTGAAGAAAATTTATCCACAAATAACACAAAGTAATTAGAGACTCACACTTCACTTCAATAAATTGAGCTACACTCAATATTTTACACAATGATCATTTTGACACATTTACGTGTCATCCTCAGGCGAACAAACCTTATGCATAAGGATCAACTAAATTTCTTACAATACATAAAAGTTATATATAAATGAAGGAATGCATGGACATTGGTAACATAATTATAATGAAAAAAGTACAAATAAATCATGGAAAGCACTCTTGGAAAATACTAACGCCATACCGGAATCTTCAAGAAGCTCAGCAGTGGCCCTTTTTTGCTTGATGACTGGACATGACTGTCTGGATCCCACCTGTTCAAGATCAATATCCTCAATTCTACAAGATACATACCATGCAACTACCCTCAGATAGCAATGAATAGAGCCCACCTACTTCAATGAATCGCAATGTCAAAAATGAATGCCACTGTTCAGGTTCAACTATCTAAATATTATTGGGAAATCTGTAGAAAAATGGAGAAAATCCAATTAGAAGAGTATTAGCAACAACACTTTATTCATTGGAACTACAAGAATCTGTGGAATATGTGGAACCATAATCTGTAATCGGATGAACAATGTTATTAAAAAGAGCAATCAAGGCTAATGGATGAGCACCACACTCTCTGCTGATATTGAATCTGCTGTTTAGTTTAGTAATAATGTTTCCAAGTGGGGGTTTCAAGAGTTTGTAGTTCAGAGTAATTCCCAAAAATTGAGAGAGAGAGAGACAGACAGAGAGAGAGAGATACAGAGAGAGGGAGAGAGAGAGAGTGAGAGAGAGAGAGAGAGTAGGGAGATAAAACAGATTTAAATTCCATAAACTTTTTATGGGATATAGTTGAGGAAACTAAAAGGACATCTGTGTAAAAGAAACCTTTATTGTCTTTTTAAGATGAGAAATAGCATATAAAATAGGGCTATGTGCAGATAGCTGGGGAAGTAAAATTGAAGCTTGTCTGATTATAGTTATTGAATCTTGGATTCAAGGAAATGGCACTATCTGATAAAAATTATGTATTATACAGATTATATCAAGAGTAAGTTCTAATTTAATTAGGGTTTTTTATTGGTAGAGGTGCTGAAAGGAACCGTAGGCCTAGGATGTACTAACACTTAACCTTGGATCATCCATTTCTTCCAAAAGGCGGAAAGCATATCCTTGGATATGTTGGCTAAATTGTTAATTGGGGTAATTGTCTCTGATGTGAGACTGCCTTTGTGGTTTATCGGTAAAAATACGAACTGGTTTGAGAATTCAATGTCATTCTGGCAGGTTGTCACAGTAGCTTAATGGTTAGAGCACCCACATAATAAGTGGAGGGTCTGTGGTTTAAATCCCAGCTGTGGCACTGAATTTTTAAGTTCCAGTTGTACCTCTCAAACATTGCCCACAAACGGCTTGTGTGTTTAAAAACATCAACAGTAAGTTTGTTGGCATAAATAAATAATATGTTTACATACTTATATGTTAAAAAATGAGTTTGCATAAAAGGTTATACTGAAGATGAATATCATCATCAATTGGAGGTTTATTTGAATGGTCCCTTAGTAAGCCATGTATGTATTTCCAGAATTATAAGCTGTAAGTTTAAATTTAGGAGATACCTGGTTTCAAAAGTTGATCGACCTGATCTTTTGGCTTATTTGATTACTCTTCTAGCAGCAACTGTAGTGCTTTTTAAATGTAAATAATAAAAATGCTAAATCAGAAGAGGAATCATTCTGACTATGTGTATCCACTCTAATGCAAGATGAAAGATCCATCATACAAGACAAAGGTGTTATAGGATGATAAGTAATGAATTAAAAAGCAGTAACAATTTCCAGATGAACCTTGATCATTCATCTTTTGAAGCTCTACCTTTCTATACTAATAGCAGTAGTAAACAATTAAGGAGGGATGACATATGGACAATCAACAATTCACCAACTTTATTAGTTATTTATGAAACCATATGCTGTAGAGGACAAGGATAGAGAACTGCTTGGCTAATGTTCTGATTAGAGGCTTTGCTGAACCTGTAGCTGGTGTGTCTGAAGGTGTTAAACCTGAAGTCATTAATCTATAGAGCAATGTCTGTAGATTTCCCAGTTATTTTAGAAACTGGATATTTAGCTTTATGTCATATTACCAATCAGATTGAAACTGGGCAACTCATTGCTCCCTATCATCTTAAGGATGAGGACTCCTGACACAGGTGACCTTCAATGACAATCCATTTCACTGAGCCTTATTCTGATCACTCTAGCTCTAAGTTCCTGTAGTTTTCTTGTGCTCTTAAGCTCAATTTTATTTGCGGCAGATTCTTGTTGTTGGACATATTCCCACTAATGTACTCATTCTCATTACATTTATTTTTTAAAACCAATAACAGTTTGGATATAGATTATGACCAGAGACTGGAAGTTGAGACTAGTAAGTCATTAAAATGGACAGGCAAAAAGCCATTATAAATAGCTAAAATAGACAGTAAAAGGCAATATAAGAAAACCTTACATTATACCTATTTATTTACTAGTTGCACAAGGACATATTTAGGGGGGAGATTTGATGTTACAGGCCCTTCCACCTTCTATAAGAAGATTAGTCACAGTATTATGTTGTGAAACACTCCTACACTAGCCAATGGAAATATGTTAAGTAAGTAATTTGTAGAAGTATTTGAGTTGACCTATAGTTATAGATTCACTTGCTTCTTACTTTCCCTACTATGTAGTTATAGTAAATAGGAGAAGTATTGTATCCAACCAAAAATTTTGATGTCCAGATTTCACTGAAAATATACATTTTGAGACCCTTTGAATACAAAACAAGCAGCTTTAGAGTGTGTGTGTGTGTGTGTGTGTGTGTGTGTGTGTGTGTGTGTGCGTGCATGCGTGTGTGTGTGTGTGTGTGGGGTCTGTGAACAGCATAATTAAAAAACGAAAAGTCAGTTAAAAACTGGTATTTAAGTTTAATATCTTACAAGGATGCAATACAATTTTGAAGAAAATTCATCTACTTCAAACTATCCTTTACATGGAAAATTTTTTGAAGATTTTCTTAAAAGTGGCTCTAATGATTTTGATTAAAATCTCATATGTTTAAGATATTTTTATGGCAAATGAAATGCATATTTTGAATTTTCTGGCTATAGCCTATATAGTCCTGTTTACTCTTGAAGACTTTTGCATAACTGGTAAGAGATGACCAAATCTTACATACAAAAAATGTAGATCTTGTTAAAAGTTATGTCCAAATAAATTTTTTTGTAGAGTGAACCATTTCAGAGATATTTCTTGCTATTTGTGTGAATTTTACAATACTTTACTTTTTCTCAAATGGAAGGCCATTGTTCACTTTTTTATCTGTTGGCCATGCAAAGAGAATGGAATTTCAAAGCTTTAAAAGATTTGACTATCACCCAAAGCCCATATTCCCATTGCACTTACAAGAAAATCAGCAGTAAGATAATTTCTGGAAATATTTATCTTGACTGACATGAAGAAGATAGAGGAATAAGAGTTTGTTAGAATAGTACAAGATTAGAGGAACTCATGTGAGTGCAACATATCAGATTTTTAATAAAAAGTAAGTGAAACTATAAGTATCCATAAGTTGATTCAAATACTTCTACATTGAAAAAGTGCCACTGTTTATATCACTTTGCATGTGTTATGTGAACTGTTAAACAAGCTTCACATACATCAAACAATATAAAGCAGGTATATTTTCTTTTCTAATTGAGGAGCGTTTTTTCAAAACTCGATAGATGCAAAAGTTTATGAAATTGAGTTATATATGGTATCGGCACAATTTTCACCTTCTGCATCGTTCTGTGAAATCAGATTTTGCAAAATTTGATTCTTCTCCTGTGTAGAAGCTAGGGAATATTAGCAGTTTTTTCAAAACTCGATAGATGCACTTGCTCAGTTAAAACAAAGGTCGATAGATGCAATTTTATGATTTTATAATCCAAAGTGTAGCAACCTGAATTCTGTAAAACGCATGTTAGCATTGACTGCCATCTCACTGTTACGATTCTTGGAATTCTCAATCATTTCTGCAAACTTTGTACACTGCTGCTTTGTTAGAAATAACTGCGAACTCAGGTTGTGCCCTTGAATTTCACATTCATTTCTGCAAGCTTTTTGTTCCATTTATATCCCGCCTTTAACTGCAGTGGTCATATCGACAACCTTGCCTGTTGGCAATGGTGTTACTCGTTTAACAGTGGGTTTTTTGGTCTTTGGGGGTTTTTATACGTTGAATTCACACACACATTCATACTTCCAGACTCAGGGAAGGATGAAGAATAATCTTGGCTGGAGAAAAATTCCTACTCCCTTGCCGGGAATCGAACCCGGGACCCCTTGCACAGCAGGCAGGTGCTACAAGCTTTGTTATACTTACAGGGCATTTTTATTCTTAGTTGAGACACTGCACTGTACTATGCACAATGGACAGGAGCTCAGATTGTGAAACTGTACCAGTCGTAGAATGTGCTGGAGGTAGGAATTGCAAAAACAAGGAAAGGAAATCAAAATGCAAGTCAAGGAAAGCTCATACTCCAGCAATTACATGTTCACATGGTCTTGAGTGCACTCCATGAAATCCTAAAACTAAAGCTTCCAAGGAATCACAGAGGTGTCAAAAGTTAGATTATCTCTCCTGGCTAGAAAATTTCACTTATCTGGGAACACACCAAAGGAACCAGAGGAGGTGACAGAACAAGAATATTACAGAAGGGCATTACTGCTGCTATAAAGTAAGACATTAAGAAGTACAGATGTAGAGAAAGCCACTATGGAAGACCAAAATCAAGGAGAGGATATTTACCTTCAGAACTTAATATCAGAAAAATGTGGACCAACTTCTGCAACAAAAGAAGATTAAGAAATCTAGCGGTCTGCTCATTGCCAAAATATAAAAACATATTTTACAGCTTTCTCAATTTTAATTCCGTACACCATACACTGACACATGCTCAACCTGCAAAATGGGACTGATGAAGATTAAGACAGAGGCAGATGTGAAAAAGAGAAACAAACTAAGAACCATGTACCTACAGACTGAACAAGCACTAATAAAGGTGAAAGCTTACTTATTCATATTGTTTGAAATTTCTTTGTGAGTATTCAATATGTTTGTTATATAAATAAAACAAAATATATTGTTATTGTGAATGTAGCAGTACTTAGTTTCCAAGTTTATACCGAATAAAATAATCCTTATAAACATTAATATGTTGTTTGTATAGTGCATTATTTTATATAAATAGGTGAAAATAAATAAAAATATTATAAATGCATAAATAAAAAGCAACAAAAACAATAAATGACAAAAATAACGAAATTTTGTCTTAATTTCTTGCTCACACAGAAAAGTTAATCAGCATCTATCGACTTTTGAAAAAACTCCGCATTTTCAAACCCCAAATTTGCACCTATTAAACTATGTTATTTGTTTCTTTTCACATTCAGTGAGACAGTGTCAGGAAGGAGAATTGAATAATTAATATAGTTGCTGTACTAACCAATTAGTATTGCCAAAAAATAGAAAAAAAAACGTTTTTCTCAGAAACGCATTTTGTGCATCTATTGAGTTTTGAAAAAACGCTCCTCAATTGTAGCTAAATAATGCATTGACAATGGATTAGAGCCACATCAGAGAGCAAATAGTATTGCTCTTTACTCTCATGCTTAAATTTAAATGTTTTAAAAACGTTTAGGAGTGGTGGCTGTATGATGTTATTGGCCATTATCAATGATCACTCATATTGCTATATGCCTGTTCTTTTTGTTACCATAGGTGTCTAGTGTTACTAAACTGTTTTATTTAAGGCTAGGAGACTTAGGTTAGCAAAGCTGCCTGTCAACAAACAGTCAACAAACTTATTAGTATAATAATCATAAGTCCTTTCTGTTTTCTGCTACATCGCCATGATAAATTATACTGGTGGCGTGAACAATGTCAGTAATAATACAAAATGCATATGTGACAAAATGTTACACATTAATGAATTTCTTTGCCTAGTTAAATGCAACTGAAAGAAAATCTGAGTTAGAGTACCAAGAAAAATGGTGAAAATCAGCACCAAAAAATAAAATATTACAATTGAATGTATATGTATACTGTTTTAGAGGTAATTGGAATCTGACACTGAGAAGTGATGTAATAATTCCAGAAAATTATATACAGTGAGATGACTAAGACATCACTTCACTTACCTGAATTTTAATTTTCAATGCATTTTGCCTTCATTTGAAGGGATTATCAAGAAGTTGTTAACTGACTGGAATTCAGTTGTCCCTTCGACGCAGTTTATGTGAGTGGAGACATCTGGCAGAGACTGAGTAAGGCTCAGTAATTCACTTTTTCCCTGCTAATATTCCTTACCCTCTACACACAGCATATATTGAGACATGCAAAAACTTATGCAACAGAGCAATGCAGGGGGTTCAGATTATGCCAATACTATGTTGAGGTATTCTTTGTTATTAACACCTTTTCATGGAAAATAGGTATTAACTTTTTTCCTGTGGTCATGCAAAGAGAAGGGAATATCAAAGCCTGATATGGCAACCTTCTCTTGAAAGATCTGATTATTGCTTAAGTGTGGTGTTGTTTTTATTGAAGTGTTGCTTCAATTTTGAGCGATGAGGCTCTTACTTCCCTCAGGGCGTGGTAACGGATGGAATGAAAAATCACATGATATTTCTTCACCACAATGTATTATTTTATTAACACTTTTTCTCTATTTAAATCCTCTTAGCACCATTTTTTCTATTTTCTGTTCTAAGTTCTGTCTTCCTAATTCCATTTTCTGTTCTAAGTCCTTTCTCACTTCCTCCGTTTTCTGACCTATCTCTTCCTTATTCTGTTCCAATTTCTGACCTAAACTTTGTTCTATGTCCTGCTTTAATCCTACCTTATTTTGTTCCATTTTCTGACCTAAACTTTGTTCTATGTCCGGCTTTAATTCTACCTTATTTTGTTCTATTTTCTGACCTAAACTTTGTTCTAGTCTTTCAAACATGATCATTAATAACCTTTGGTCTTTTCCTATTGCTACCTGTTCCTCGCTTTCTGGTTCTATCTGATAACTAGGCCTATCTGCTCCTTCCCCTATTCCTGTTACTAGAGCTCTCTCTTTTTGCGACATTTTAGTTTCTTTATTCAGTTCACTTTGGCTTAAAAGTCCTACTATTTTGCCGCTTCGCAGTAACATAAAAATAAAATGAATATGAAAATAAAAATTTTTGGTCCTACTTTTTTCTCGTTGATTTATCCAGTTACGTGCGTCTCCTGGGTGGTTGGCTTTGCTAGATGATCTCTGGTGTTTTCCCGCGTTGATTATCCGTTCATCGGTGTTCCCGAAGCCATAAATTTCAAACGATGTTCTAATGGCGTTTTCTTTCTTTTTGGCGCGAAGATTTGGCGTCACTTGGTATTTTGCTTAAGTTCCTTTCCCGTAGATTTCCATTCCATCCAAAATTCGTGCCCCACGTTGGGTGTCATTTGGGGCTGTTTTTATTGAAGCGTTGCTTCAATTTTGAGTGATGTGGCTCTTATTTCCCTCAGGGTGTGGTAACGGATGGAATGAAAAATCACACGATATTTCTTCACCACAATGTATTATTTTATTAACACTTTTTCTCTATTTTACATTTAAATAAATCCTCTTAGCACCATTTTAGATTATTTAAGTCTTTCCACTTTTTCAAAAAGTGGAACAAAAGCTTGATGAAAGTCTGGTAAATGTTCTACACACGCTACCAAAATACGTCTTATCACCTTGAGCATATAGACGCTAGTGAAAAAAAGTCCAGCGTCACCTCACGTAATACTACCTTTCTCGTATACATCTGCGTATGCGTCCATCAAATAGTTCCTGTATTGTTAGGGAAGCGATCTTTAGCTATTCTCCCCTTGCTATTAATATTGAACACATATAATTCTTTTATTTATACATATATATTAAAATTAAATATGGAAATATTTATGACGTCTGTAAACAAACTTAATTATTTGTAACAATGAACATTAGTAACATGTTTTCGTCATTTAACTAACTCATACCAACATCAAAAAACAAATTACACTCTTAACAAATATTCACATAAACGATTTTCTTTTGGTGTCTTCTAATATTCTGTCTCAAGTGTGTACTGCATTCCCCTAATAAACAAATGAACATATATTCTTCTTTCCTTGATTACCCTCCCCTTATGTAGAAATTACACCCCCTATGACTTACAAGCCAGTGCCTAGGGTCAGATGCCTGTCAGCGAGCAGACAGAGTGAAGACCTGGACGCAGGTGGTCAACCAAGCACCAGGTATGATAGTGAGGAAGAGGATGATATGAAATGCAGGTGAAATGGAGCAATTGGTGGAACGAATAGCGGGGGAAACTGGATAACCCAGAGAAAACCCATAAATTAACTCAGGGCTGGCCCCACGGCTCAGTCGGTAGAGCACCTGCCTGTTGCCTGTTGTGCAAGGGTTCCTATGTTTGATTCTCTGCTGGGAGAGTGGAAACTTTACTTCTACTACGATTATTCCCCATCCTCTGTAGAGTCTGGAAGTATGAATGGAAGTGTGAATATGTGTGTGAACTTAATTTAATAAATAAAAAAAATAAATAAAAAATATAAACAAGTAATAGAAACCCAACGTTTAATTCCACCATTAAGCGAGAAAATACCATTCAGTTGTTCCAAGAGGTTAAAAGCTCTATAACTGACTTAACCAATTTTTCACTGCTGGTTTGATGGTATAAAATATATATTACCTAACTCAAAAGTGAGAGGCTTGACAGTCTTTGCACTCACACATCTGACGACTTCACGATGTACCTACATTTGCACACTCATTTTATTAGGTTAATAATTTTTCAGAAATTTAAAATAATGACAATTTTTCTAAGCAAATACACAGATACACATACCCACACACACACACTCACACACACACACACACACATGCATGTACATGCATCAACCATTTTCAAAAATACTTTTCTCTTTTTATTCAGGGGACTGAGGAAAAAATATATTTCCATTGAAATCTTGATTTAAAATTGTTGGGTGCAATACAATACTTATAGGTAAGGCCACACCATAGCTGAGCAGTTAGACTGCTTGACTCTCACCAAAGTGACCTGGGTTTGATCCCAAGCATTCGCATGTGGGAATTGTGGTGGACACACTGGCGCAGGGGTGGGTTTTCTACAGGCTCTCCAGTTTCCCCTACCATCATTCCACTAATTGCTCCATTCTCCTTTCCTCTGCCTCCATTTCACTTCACTACTCATTTTGTTCATCCTTTCATCCTTTTGGTCTCTTTCAGGGTCGAAAGTGTCAGCAGGCATTCTGGTGCAACATGGTGGGATGAAATGCTCTGAGTGACTTCGTCCTCTGTCACAGTCATTGGGCTCCCTGCTTGCGTCCACACCGAGGCCCTTGAGACTCAGTGGAGGTCCCAGCAGGCGATGCTTTGTGCGAACCGACAGGACCAGTGTACTGGCTTGTGTCAGGTAGTTTCTAACTGGGAAAATGTAGGGATCCTGCCCTCTGCTGTGCCTGCTCTCCTGTGGTCTGGCTGCCCTCTATCTCCTCTTGCCTCCTCCCTCCCGGAGGCACTCCTTTGGGGCATAACCACAAAGGATTTCTGAGGTCAAAGTGCCACAGGGCCCTCTGTGTCTGTCCTTCTACCTTCTACTTTCTACTACAGGTAAGTAGTAGGGAAAGTAATAATATATTATTAAAAAATCTTGTTACCTGGTTTATAAACAGAGGCCCAAATGATTTATAAAATACAGATATTAAACAAATGTTCTGTTATATTAAGATTTTAATTCATATGTCATTTATAAATGGGAGTCTTAACATATACATACAGACCACACAAAAATACTGGGGACTGAGGAAAAAATATGTTTCCATTGAAATCTAGATTTAAAATTTTTGTGTGGAATACATTTCCTTTACTTAGTATAGCTAAGTAGTAAGGAAAACAATAAGGTATTATTAAAAAAATCTTGTTAGCTGTTTATAAACAGAGGCACAAATGATATTAAACAAATACTGCTATTATATTAAGATTTTGATTCATATGTCATAAATGGGAGTCATTAAGGAATTGTAAAAAATGTCACTTGTGTGCAGTAAGTGATTGGTATTACTGCATTTCCAAGTATGTTTTAAAGGAGAAAGAAAATAAAAGCATTTGGAAAGAGTATTAAATTCTGGTAAGACTAAAGCACACACAAAAAGCTGATGTTATGTTGTCCATACAATAAAATCAGAAATGATTATGATCCCAGAGCACTGAAATATCTGAGAAAATGACAAAGACAGGGAGTTAGAGTGATTAGTTTTAGCTGGAACAGATCATTAATGTCTAAACACGGCAAGAAGAGGAACAAAAATATGGTGGAGGGGAGGGAGAGGAGGAGCAGAAGTAAAAGACAATAGACATACTATGTATCATTACAACTATTTCTCACCTTATTTATAATGTTAAGAACCTCTTCATAAAAAGTGAATTGCCATTTAAAGCATGTACACTCAAGTGTATGAAAACATATCAATGCTTTTGGGTTCATACAATGGTTTTCTTTATTTAACTTTGAGCAATTTCCATTTGAGTGTTTGGAAGGCCTGCTTTGCAGTTATATTCAACATCAGCTCATGGATGAGTCTGTCTTGTATTAGTTTGATGTTATATGTTGATGCGGTATTACCCGCTCCTCCGTTCCACTATCCTATGCGGAATGCTGCTTTCAGGTGATTTCTGTTCCGGCTGCTCTGGCATGTGATCTTAATTTCTGGGTATGCGTGGGTGTTTGCAAATAAAGCCAGAACTCTTGTTGAAACACTTTTATTCTCCCAAAATAAGAATGCGTGAGATTAGCCGATCGCTATTAGCAACGTTAAGTCGTTACTGTGTCTTTACTAAGAGCAAAGATTGTTACTATTAAATATAATGTGTCCTCACACTCGAGGATCCGGAATACAAGTCCCGTGACTGAGGTGCTTGCTCGGAGATCTGGGCGACAAGTGTCCCGACCCATTCCGTTCGGTTCTGGAGGGCAAGTCTGAACGACACGCTCTCTCCTGGTTCTGGCAGGCAAGTGTCTGTGCGTCATGACACTATGTCTTTCAACCCCTTAATTTCCCCTACGACGGTTTCGAAGAAACGACCATCCCTTGTTTTCCAGCTCAACACCGGCACTGAGCGATTTCCAGGAAAACTGGTCTTACCAGGCCTCGCTTGACTACCTGAAGCTTGCCCTTAATGACTTGTCTGTAACATTTCGTGCCTTTTGACAATTTTAACCACAACTAATCGCCCAGATTCTGTAGCTTTATACATGTAACGATTTTAACATTTCCTGATTATTAATTCTGCCATGTGACGCAGTATTATGTCCATAATTATGGCATTCACAATTCCGGCTTCAATGTCTGGCATTCAAATGTTAACTTATGAAAACTGGTCAGTTTCAGGCCAAGAAGTGAATTAAAAGGGGGCAGCAAGACAAGCATTAAGTGGAGTGCTAGAAGCAGGCAAGGGGCATGCCGTGTTGGGCATAGCAAAGACGGCTTAGTATTTTGTTACTGACATAAACCTCTGCACATTGTATTCACATGATTCCATGCTGTACCTAAGAGTTTTGTATTGAGATACTTCACTAATGAATGCCATATTAAAACAAATCAATCCACAAGACTGAATATCATGCCTAAAAGACATAAACAAAATATGTTCAGCCTAAAAATGCCAAATTTAATGCTCTATATAAACTGAACAAACCAACTCTACCTCTCAATAAAGTCAGTAATCAGTTACATGAATGCACCAGCACATCAACTAGCCAAATATATGAATGTTATCACAGGAACAAACCTAAAAGTTGAGAATCATTTGATGAAGAAAAACATAGAACTCATTGACAACATTATAGATATACATTGTATGGAGCTTATATTCAAAAAACATTGAGTGTAATTCGGAAATAATGTTTTAAAATAAAATAATATTAAGTTGTGAAAATATATATTGTTATTCAATAAATAAACAATATTTGTACGGAAACAAAAGAAGTAGAAGAAAACACACAATGCACAAAAATTGTAGGGGAACACTGTTGCTCCCTATGACGTGTAAGATAATTCATCAGCTTCACTACCTAATTCAGTTCTACCATATTTACTTGACAATCACATAGTGCTTAGTATGTCAGATGCATCTAGAAATTACCTTTAGGTTAAAAGAGGTAAGCAAAATGCACCGATGTTCCTGGTATTAAATCTGATTCTCTTGAGAAGACATATGCTACAAACTCTATGTTGGCTTTGTGAACAGAAGACAAGAAGAAATATTTTTGTATGCAGTGGTGGCTCGTACATAAATTTACCACTGTGTTGCAATTAGTGGCATAGCTAAGGTTTTGGGGGCCCCGCTGCAAATAAATGTCGGGGGTCCTACTTACTAATAAAATTTAAAAATGGAGAGGTATTACATATTTACTCATATGGAATACGTGTTAAAATAATGCTCCCTGATTACCAATACTAAAGGTTATTTTTCCCAAATAATATAGGTACACTCACTAAATGCATAAGGCACATAGGTGGAACAAAATGGTTACCTATCAATATTCTGGGTAACCTAAGCAAACTTCTATGTGTGATACCTCAGATATTGTTCAGAAGCAATAACGCCGAGCAACTGGTTAGAACAACACATATTGATTAATGTTTATACCTTATGACTAGGCTTAGTAGATGCATGAAGTTATGCATGCTTTGTCTGTAGAGCAGATGAGCAGTGTCGGTTCCCCAGAGTGTGCCGTCACATGCACTATGAATGCACATAACTTGAATCATCTTTAATCTAGCTGGACTAGGAAGCCTCTTATGACCAAATTCTAAAATAATCCAATTTATTGACCAAATTTTCATATAGGTACTAGCCGTACTAAATATGTAGTTTGTTCAGCTTTTATAAAAATCATATGGAATAAAATACTGTGCTATAATGATTGTGAATGAATACACACTTGGAGGTAAGCTTCTTTCACACTTTTAAGCAAAAAAGGGTAGGAAATGGTACACCTCTGTTGTCATCAATGAACAGCACCTGCTCCAGCACTTCTTCCTAGTGATTTTGCATGGTTGATTTAAATATAGCATGTCATTTTTAAGAAAACTATTGAGAGCAGCCTGGGGGACCCTAGAGATCGGGCCTCCCCCCATGCTGCGGAGTCTGAGGGGCCGTTTTTACACCAGTGGCTACAATGTTTATTTTTTCTGACATAACTTCACGTTTCCAACACATAATCCAGCAGCTCATTATGGATTTAAATCCCCTTAAAGCCTGATCACCTGCTACATGTTCTTTCACTGCACTGTTTATATCAGAAATTAAATCTATCAAAATTAAAAAGACATCTTGATTCATTGATATTTCTGTCTTGTCATGCCCTCTCAAAAGCACTACACAATTTGATGCAATCAGAATTCTAGAGAGTAAATATTTTTCCCCCTATCTCTGATTGTGTTTTACTGTCTCCTGATGATCAACTTAATGTTGCTGCAATACTAACATTACCTAATGCACTAAGATGAAGTAGGCTGTTTATATGTACATTATTTATACCATATTTCTTTATTAATGCATTAATGTGCCTAAGATCTGACACTACTCCTCTACCCCATGCATGACTGTTTCCAAATAGCTAACATAGAAGGAAAAATAAGTCTATTCCGAGCATCACAGATTCATCTGTTTTCATATATTTAAATATTAAATTTCATTGTACACTCACATTTTTTACCTAACTATAGCCTTTTGACTAGATTTTAATTTAGAGTAGGTACTCAGGGGTCTCCATCTAGGGGATATGTGAATAGCGACCACAAGGTACCCAAGCTGAGCAGAACATTACTTCCACTTACTGGTGTTTTGCTCCTCACTGTAACTTTTCTATCTGACCTTACCTTGGTCAACTCTTGTTCTCTTCCAACCCCGATGCTATTAGGGTTCCTGAGGGCTAGGGAGTCTTTATTTTTCCAACCTCTCCATTTCTCTAATTTCTCTATAAAACCTTAACCCATAACATGCTGACCTGTCATGGCATGTATACGTCCTCTGATTGGTAATCAGAGGATATGGTCGGTGAATTAATTTTGATAACTCTCCCGGTCAGGTCGGTGAGACCCGTAAACCAACGACAGGTGTGGTCCTCCAGACATTCTGGGGGTTGTGAGAGAGCGATGTGACCGCCAAAACATAAAAATATGGTGCTCTCTAAAAAGCGGTTACATTTATTGCTGAGTCTCTTCAATGTTTATGCAATATGACTCGAGGGGTAAAATGTTCCGGAGTTAAAATAGTCCCCCATTCGGATCTCCGGGCGGGGACTACTTCTCGAGAACAAAAACATTATATTAATAGAAGATCTAACATCAGACTTCTACAATGGAATGCGGGTGGTCTCACACAAACAAAAAGAGTAGAACTGAATAAAATTGTATTTGACTATAATATCGATATATTTTTCATTTAAAAGATGGGAACTACCAAACATTCAAACAGTAATTCCTGAGTATCCTCGAAAAACAGCAGTTGCAACCTTCAGGTTGATTATAGGACATGATTGTCTGGCAAAACATTTAAACAGAATTGGGATATATTCTTCACCACTCTGTCCTCTATGTGATCTGCAAGAGGAAATGGATCGAGACCACCTTCAAATATGCCCGGCCACTTCTAATACCCCATCCATCAGTGAAAAATATTGGAGAGCAAGAGGATTAATGACTTCATTGTCAGAAATCCAGCATTAGCTAACAACAACAAATTTAGAGTAGGTGTATTTTAGTTTGCACTTTTTCCTCCAAAGATCTATTTGAAAAGAGTCTCTAATAGATCACTACAGAACTTACCATATTGCTCGCACAACATGATATGTCGACTTAAAAAAAATAATGTGCTGCATACCATAACAGCCTAAAATGAATGCTTGACTCAGAGTGGCTATGTAAACCATAGTACACTCACAGCCGTTAAAGAGGAAAGACCAACAGAGCATGCTCAGTCAAAATTTCACAGCAATTTGCCATCTCTCTGAGTGAGGTCATAGGAGCTGAAATCCATTCCACACTTAATGCTGTACTTTGTAGCCGTCGCAGTCCATCTTATTTCGGAGAGGGTGTTATGAAACATATTTCATTCATTTTGTTTGCATAACAGCTCTCACTCTAAGAAAATAGGTGGAGTATTGGTGTGATTTTTACCTAGTGCTCTAGTACATTATCACATGACAGTTGCCTCAAGTTAAAACAGGTAAGCAAAATATACCTAGTGCTCCTGGTGCTGAGAATCTGTATCCCTAATCTTTGAGAACACATAATGCATACTACAAGCTCTTTTATGTTAGAAAGAGTAGAATGAGACTGAAAAATTCAATGCCATAGCCAAGATTTGAACCTTGGTGTCTCCGTCTGGTTGCTCTAACCACTAAACTACCCTGGCAATGTGTCAACACATGATTAAATTTTCCTACTAACTCACATTTTATCTGGTAAACCACAAGGAGATCTCTAATTCATATGAGATGACACACCCTAATGGCAACTTTAACATACTGTAAGTACTTAAGCTCTGAGTTTCCAGTTTAACTAACTATAGGTCAATCAATGGAACTCATTTGTTCTTCCACACCAGCCATGTATAGGACAAGGTTGGAAAGGGTAGAATTAGACTGAATGTGCACTTTCTATGTTGCCATGAATAGGGAGCAAGAAGAAACACAATGTTATGTTCTGAACTGTCCATTAATATGGCAAGAATTTAAACAAAATTGTTATGTGTGACATTCGCCTGACTATCTGTACCCACTATCACTTATTTTTATATGACTCTACAAACTATTCCTGCATAGTTATTCTGCTTCAAGATGAATGAGATAAATGCATGCATAAATAGTGTTTTTTTCACATTTCCTTATAGGTGCCAATGTAATAGAGATAGTTAAAAGTTAAACAACTGGTCACTATAAATTTGCCTTAAAATTCCATACTCTTTCCTTGACATTGTAAGAAACAATTTAATAGTGGCAGCACTTTGAAAGAATAACAATGTTTTGAAAAATTAAATTATAATAAGGCTTTTATAATAATTTGTACATTTTAAGGACATCAAATTTTTTTATAATATGTATTTTCTCTCTCTTATGGTATATTAGTTATGCAAAATTATATTAAATATTTTCCAAATAAAAAGACCTTTTTAGGCTATTTGTAGAAAGTTCAGATACTCGTATATGTACATTTTGTTATGTAAATGTCTTAAACATGTGGTATTTTAATCAAAATGGTTAGAGCTATTTTGAGAAAATAAAAAAGTGAAGTATTTTCCATGTAAGGGGTAGTTTTGGGTGGGTGGCTTTCTTTAAAATCTTTGTATCCTAGCTTTTAAATACCAAGTTTTGATTTTGAATTATGCTATGCATGTGCATGCAAACACACACATGCACGCTTGATATTTTAATCAAAATCATTAGAACCATTTTTGAGAAAATCAAAATTTTTTAAAAATATTCCACGCAAAAACATAAATTTATCATTAAACCAGTTAAAAATCAAGATTTCACAAATATCGTGATTAAGAGCATATTTCCACCATTTATCATCATTTTATTCCTTCACAAGTTAAAAACACCATTATGTGATCATCTGCCAACAAAGCCCTTGGACATAACCTAATAGTACAACTACTATTGAAAGCATTTCTGACATGAGCGTCGGCAGACATTTTTCCAGGGGGGGGCCACATGTTTGAAATTTGCAATCAGATAATATCAATTCACTATTTTATTGTCAAAATTTATAATATTCGTTGCATATAACCATGTTAATTTGTGTTAAATAGAAATTGATCTTTTAAAATAGTAGTTTAATAGTCAGAAATTGATTGCACATTAAGTTGACCAACTTCCAGGGAGGGGCCGCGGCCCCCCCTTGCCCCTCCTTTGCGACGCCCATGATTTCTGAAAATAACTTTTAGTTTTTCTAACACAAATATATTATGCCATATTAAGACTTGCCTATTTTTCACACACCTAGAAGCATAAAATATAATAATTACACAAAAAACAAAGAAATCTAACGACAATCCTTCAAACTATCATCCAATAAGGGTTCTTTCTCTAATGTCAAAGATATTTGAAAGACAGCTATTACTCCCTCACTTATTTCTTCACCTTTAATTCCTGACACTCAGTTTGGCTTCAGAGAATCTTACTCCGGTCCACAAAAGCTCCATTGTATAGTTGATTTTATTTTAAATACATACAAAGAAAACTGTGTTTGTTCTATAAAATGAAAACTCATCTTCCTGACATATATTACAGGCTTATGCAGTCCTTTCTCACCAATGTAACTTTTACTGTCAAAGTTGAAGATTCTGTAACAAGATAGAAGAATATATCGCACAAGGAAGTGTTCTTAGTCTCATTTTATACCTTATCTATAATCACAATTTCCTCACACTAACATGGGCATCGCGAACGGGGGGCAAGGGGGGGCCACGGCAATCAATTACTGACTATTAAACTATTATTTTAATTAAGAACAATTGTTATTTAGCACAAATCAATACGGTTATCTGCAACAAATATAAATTTGGACAATAAAATAATGAATTAATAATATCTGATTGCAAACTTCCAACATGTGGCCCCCCCCTGGAAAAAAGTCTGCCGACGCTCATGCACACCAATATCCAACAACATTACATTGGCTGAGTTTTGCCAATGATGTAGCTATTTTGAGCAAGGGAGCATGCAAATTGACTGCAACTGAGCCACAGAATTTTGTTAACCAGATCTATGATTGGACTAAGAACTCTAAAGTCAAAATGAACTCCCAAAAATAAAAAATTACAAATCATCATGACCTTCTTGATACAGAAGTCATGCATAGGTGTACAGTAAGATACATAGGTCTGATTATGGATACCCATTTAACTTGGAATGTGCATATTACAAATTTAGTCCAGAAAGTAAGAAATAGAATGCATCAGATCAAATTCCTAATGCAAGGAATCTCAGCTCCCTCTGGACCTCAATAAATTAATTTATTATTCTGAAATTATTCCAGTTTGGACCTATATGGAGTTCTGCAGCAAATTCTAATATCAAGAAAATAGAAATATTCCAGAATAAGATCTTAAGACTCATTGCTGATGCATCTTGGTTCATTAGCAATACTTCTTTCAATAGAGATCCTTGTGTTCCTGAAGTCATTAAGATTCTTAAGAAATACCATGCTGACCTTCATCAGAAATTCATTGACCGTCCTAACTCAGTACTCAATCAAATCCCAGAGTAGCTACCACCTCCTAGAGAAGATGGAAGATTAGAGCAGAAGAGACACATTGATCTAATTGTACAACATGTTAAATATTCTTTTTTCTGTTTTGAAAAATATATTAGTTGATAGACGACAATTGCTGTGCTGACAATCTGAAAAAATGTCTTGTGGTTGCACACAACCACAAAATGGGTTAAAATGGAAGAGGATCTTTAGGAAGGTACCCTCTACCCATGCTTCATGTCATTGTGTATGTACTTATTACCAAAACTGGGAAAATAGTGCTTGGTGAAGAGAATGGCTTGGGTTTTCTCTATGTTGGTAGACAATCACCAACACCTGCACCATTCTTGGAGGATGCGGAGGTGTCTGCATGAGTGTTTGTTGTGTCGTCAGCATACTGGACTGTTTTGATGTTCAGCTTGGTTGATAATTTAAGTAGGCCACATAGACGCTAACAAGTGTGGAGGACAGAACAGAACCTCCAGGGACTCTACCTATCATTGGCCTTCATGTATATTTGTTTCCCACAACTGAGACCATGAAGGCTCTGTGTTTTAAGAAGGAGTGTAATGTGTGTATCATATGTGTAGCTAGCTCCAGTTGGATTAATTTGTGCAGGAGACCACATGCCAGGTCGTGGAGAAGGCCTTCTTCAAGTTTAGAGATGCTGCTGCAGTGTATGCCTTATCCTCAATGCTGTTGAGGAGTCGAATGACCAGGGTGAAACCCAAACTGGTAGGGAGGGATAGCTTGAATGTCTCCAGTTGGGGGACAAGCGGGCAAGTAGAAGCCTCTAGAAAACTTTCAAGAGGAAAGATAGGAGACTTATGGAGCGGTAGTTTTCTGGATGTGCCGGATCCTTCCCTGGCTTCAAAATGCAGGTCACCCAGGCCTCCCTCCACTTGTGTGGAAAGTGACACAGTGCGAGGCATATATTGTGAGAAAGAGGCACAGCCTTAAAGAGAAGGTGGCGAAACATGACAGGAATTAGTGCATCAGGCCCCGATGCCTTTTTAGGGTTGGGACGTGCTGTACCTTTGGTGTTCGCTAGGTCTAATGACGGGAAGGCGATCCGCCTCGTTGGATGTCGTTGAAGGTATTGACGCACCTCCTGATGCACGGGGCCACCCGGGAGCGGCGGATAAGCAGAACAAGTTATACTGGCAGGACATTTCGGTGAAGAGGTGCTAGGGAGTGGATGGTGAGGTTGCGGACAGTTCACGTCACGATGGAAGTAAAGGAAAAGACTGCAGCCTCCAAGGTTGGGATGTCCTGGTTTGAGGGTTAGCAATTATGGAGTCACTGAAACAAACCTTAACGCAGTCTCAATCGACGTCTCGATGTTGAAACGGGACATGATGACTGGCAACCCGGGTGTTAGTCTCGACTAACAGGGGGTTATGATCTGAATCAAGTTGATTGACCTATGTGAACGAAGGATGGCACGGTAAATGTTTGATAATCGCGACCGTCTCTGACCTCGCGAATAGTGGGTAGGTTGCGAGGGGATCTCTACTTTAAGCTGAGAGTCCGCATCTACCGTGTGAGTGATTTCATTTCCTTTTCTGTCCGCTCGGGGACTGCAATGCCAACGCGGATGCTTGGCATTGAAGTCCCCGGCTACAATGACATGGGGATGTAGGGCGAGGATGGAAAATTAATAGTTAATTAAAATTTATTGCTGGAGGGGGGTTGTATACAGACACCATCAGAACTTCCGCTGCTCCGAAGTGCACGCAGGTGGCCGTGCCCTCAAGGGTCTGAAGTTGTGGGAGCTGAACGGGTCGGTGGGCTACAATTCAATTCTCAGGAAGATCGCCGTGCCGTCTCCTCGGCGATCCGCACGGTTCATCCTGAAGCAGTTGTAGCCTGAGAGTCGGAAGGGGGTCGTTGGTTGGAAATGTGTTCCCGAAACCAAGATGAGATTTAGGGTATGTTTTCCTGACCGGCTAGGCCACACGAGTTCCAGAACGCGAATCTGAACGAGGTGCGAGACCTAGTTTGACCCGCCATTCTGGGCGGTTTGGATGACAATAGTAGTGCGAGCCCCTCCATGACGGTAACCATTCTGACGGCTGGGTCAGTGGAAGACAGGAATTTTACCAGCAGCTTGCAGATGTGGCGGCTGTGGTTTTCAAGCAACTGCTAAAACCATCCCAGCACATGGAAAGTTGCTTGGCAGGGAAAGGGGAGGGGAGTGGAGGTGGTACCATGGAAGGGCTACGGGGCGCCGACACGTCTTGGCCGTATCATCCCTCGATTGGCGCGCGCGCGTGGGAGTACCACGCTCACGGGGAACCTCGGAAACAGAATCCAGCTTCCGAAGACGACGACGCCTCCTTCTCCCAGAGGATGGGACTGTGTCGGGGATGACTGGAGCATCTGCTTGTGTGCGGAATGGTGAGTGAGTGACCTCGCAGGTGCACACGCAGATCCTTGTGCTATTGCGGCGTATGAAGGTTCCTGTTGTCTTGTAGGTCTAGATTTTATATGCTAGTTTCCATACATCAGGACAATCCTTAAATAAGCCTATGATATTTTGATCAGATTTTAGAAGCGTTTTTGAGAAAACAAACGGAAGATAAGTGAATATTTTGAGATGGGAGAATTTTCTTGTTAATCTTTATATTGCATCTTTCAAAGAATGAGTGAGTGAGCAAGTGAGTGGGGCAACGACCTTCGACAACAAGGTCATTGAATTACTCTTTGAATGATACTGAACTTAAATGCCAAGGTTGTTAATATTCATCCAACTTAGTTTTTGAGTTATGTATTTCTGAAGATACTGTTCTCGTATGCAGGGAATCTTAAAACATGTATTATACAATAGCGAAATCTCAATTACTTCCTCTATATATACAAGGCCATTAAAATTTATTTTGTTTTGCAATTAACGTCCTCCAACGTAATGTCATATCAGACGGTGAATGAATGAAATGGGTGAAATGATGCTGAAATGAGCCTGGGGTCAATCGAGCTTTGAGATACCCGACATTCGTCTTCTCAGAATAAGGGAAAACTTCGGAAGAAAACCTTATCCGGATAACTCACCCTAAGTGAGATTCCAACTCGCGACCTCTTGAAATTGAGGCAGACATGCTAACCATCACGTTACAGAGGCGGGCATTTTCGTGGTCTCTCTCCACTGCTCGAGAGAACCGAGAGTTGCGGTTGAAATGGTGTCGGCAGAAAAGCACTAAACTTCTTACTTCACAAACAGGCAGCATATCTCTCATTGTTTCATTGGGTCCTTTTTTTCTTCTGGCACTTATCTCAACCACACTCCAAATTTAGGTCACAGTGAGACGTTCTACGCAATAGCACAGGTTTTTCTGAAGCTCCATGTGCACTGCGTTCACGTTAACTTGTTCAACTAGTTTGTTTACTATTTTCGAGGCAATTCTTCTAAACTAAAATCAGTTCCATCTAGTGTATTTTCTGTTAAGGGGAGTTAGAGGTGAGTTTAGGAAATTCTACAATTTGTATGCTAGCAGTACCAAATTTTAACCACGTTAATATAGTGTTTAGATATGCAGCTGTACAACATTTGCAGTATGTAAGTCAAATAGTTTTTTAATTAAAAACTTTTAATTGATTATACAGGTACTCTGATTAAAAATGCTCCTTGCGTAACAATTTCTGAATGTTTGGCATGAAACTTGGTGAGCTAATGCTTCATGCACCTGAAAGTCATAATTGCTCTGGATTTTGATTTTTCACCAGTACTTTAGTATCTAGAAATTTTATATATGTCTATTCACAGATTTGAAGTTTTTTTAACTTCCCATCGGCATTTGAATGTGAATATGTTCAATATTACTTGGCTGATATCAAAACCCAGAGCAAGTTTGGAGCCTTATATGAATAAGAACACATCCTGAAAATTTCAAAAGAATCCCTTAAGAACTCTGTCGCAAGGAGTGTTTTAGTTGCATGAAAATGCTGAGAAAAAAGGAAGTGAGAAAAACAGCATTAAACTTTTAGAACGTTCTAACCTCATCAGAGGTATTTTTCAGCATCGGTTTCACTTTCTGACCTCTTATCCTCTCTTGTGCTGACAATTTCTGCAATTTATGGGCTCTCCTTGTGTGTATTTGTTTCCTAGCACTGCATTTTCTACTCTGAATACATCTTCTAGCATTTCACTTTTGACAAATGCATATTGCTCCGTAGGGCCCAAATGACCTAGTTGTCGACGGGCCCCTAAACTCCATTCATCCATCCATCCATCCATCCATCCATCCATCCATATTGCTCCGACTGAAATTATTTCGTTCCTAAGACTATTCAACGCCTGAATTGACTCCACACACCCCATATTAAACTCCATTACAGTTTTCAGTACTGCAAGTTCAAGTTTATTGCTAGACACACACCTATTTTGAACAGATTGTTGTTTGTATTCTCTCGGACTGGAAGCTTTAATATGTATAAAAGATAGGACGCAATTAAGATAACTGGATATTTAATTTAACACTTTCGCCGTTACATGGGCAAGCTAACAGAAGAACAAACAGAGTTGCTAAGCTACAAAAAAAAAAAAAAGTTGTATAAACGATTACAGAATAACCAACACTCCTCCTCGTTTACACAACCTTACATTTTTCTCTTAATGCAATATGCCTGCTGGGTGACAAAGGTTTGGTTAACAAATCAGCTATCATTAGGTCAGAGGGACAATAATTGCATTCAATCAACTGGAGCAAAAGTCTCATCGTAGTCTTCACCATACTTCTGTGAAAACCCTTGAGCCACGAGACGTGCTTTGAACTGCTGAATGCTACCATCTTTGCTCTCCTTGATCTTAAAAATCCATTTGCTTCCAACCGCTGTTCGATTTTCAGGAAGACTACATAATTCCCAAGTTCCATTTTCTTCTAGTGATGTCAATTCTTCTTGCATTGCATGAAGCCATCTCTCTTTGAATTTGCTGGAAATTGCTTCATTGTAGGATTTGGGTTGTTTAATAACTTCTCTTGTAGTATTACATTCTTCAATCAGTCTTTGCGGAGCAATTCCTTTTGTTGATCTCTGAGAAACTCGAGTCTGAGAGTCTTTAACTGATTCAATTTCTTTATCACTCTCCTCCTGAATTTCTACTTCTCGATGTGATATTTTAACTTTGGAATCAACATTTATGTCGATTTCAGATCTATTTAAATCATCACGTTTCCCTTGATATGCTTCCACACTGAACTTGACATCTCGACTGATTATCACCTTTTGTGAAGCTAAATTGTAGCAACGATAAGCTTTTGATTCTTCATCATATCCAAGAAATATTGCTTCTGTTCCTGTATTATCCAATTTCTGGCGTTTCTGGATTGGAACATGAACAAAACATTTGGAACCAAAATCTGTAAATTCTTTACTTTAGGCTTTTCATTATTCCACAGTTCATATGGTGTTAATTTCTTTGCTCGAGTAAGGACTCTGTTTTGTATGAAATTAGCAGTCATCACAGCTTCACCCCAAAATTGATTTGGTAAGCCTGCATCAATCAGCATACAACGTGCCATTTCTACAAGAGTTCTATTCTTCCTCTCTGCTATGCCATTCTGCTGTGGAGAATAAGTTGCAGTTAACTGAGTCTGGATACCTTCATTGGCCAAATATGTTCTTAATTGTTTATTTAGATATTCACCTCCACGATCAGATCGAATAATCTTGACTTTTCTGTCAAACTTGTTTTTCACAAGTGCTACATAATGTTTCAAAGTATCAGGAACTTCAGATTTGTTTGCCAATAAATATACATGAGTATACCTTGAAAAATCATCTATAAATGTGACTATAAATCGCTTACCACTTGGTGTCATGGTCTGCATTGGTCCACAAACATCTGTATGGATCAAATCAAGTGATCTGGTAGACTCGCTTGAAGATTGTTTTGGGAATGGTAATCTGGTCAGCTTTCCTTTCATGCACGTATCACATGTCATTTGGATACCGCAATCAACTATCTTCAAATCATCTAAGAGACCCTCAGCATACATTTTCCTTATGGCCTCTGGGTCACGATGTCCCATTTTCCGATGCCATGTATGAATACAATTGCTGTTGTGTTCCAACACTGTATGGATTTTGTATGGCTCACACAATTTGTACAAGTTTCCAGTGGACTTAGCAAATCCAATCTGTTTTCCATCTTTGCATAGTTCACAACAGTCTTTACTGAAGTTAACAGAAAAATTGCTTAAGTTTAGCTGTCGAACAGAAATTAAATTTCCAACTACTTTAGGAGCATAAAGCACATTGGTAACAATAACTGGTGTCACTTCTCCCTTTTTATTCTTAAACATCAATTTTCCTGTCCCGATGCCAATAACATCAACTAGTTCACCATTTGCAACTTCAATTTTATTAACATAGGATCTATCCAAGGATGTGAAAAACTCTCTGTCATTGGTTACATGCCGAGTGGCATCTGAATCTAAAATCCAACTATTTGACGGAATGTCAAATGTAAATATATGCTCTTTATGTTCAACTGCATTCACTTTATTTGGTTTTTCTTTCCAACTTGAGTATTTCTTGCAATCCTTTTTCATATGTCCATACCTTTTGCAAAAATATTTCACGGAAGTGTTTTTAAAATCTTTTCTGTATACTGTCCTCATCATTTTATCTGAAGAATTACAGGAAGCCCCTTCTGCATATTGTTTACGTTCATATTCAGCAATCACCTTTTGCTGTACTATGGCAAACGTTAGTTCATCCTCTAGACGTGTTTCCAGTGCTGTAATTAATGGATCATAATTTCTAGGCAAACTGCTCAACAACATTGCAACACTCCATTTATTCGATAAAGATTCTTCACCTATGTCTCGAAGCTTTAAAAGCAATTCTTGCATGCGAGTAATATGTTGTGGAATAATACCGCCTTCTTCGAGTTTCAAAGAACAAATTGTTCTCATTAAATGAACTTTATTCGTTAACGTACTTTTCTCATGATATTCCTTAAGAGCATTCCACATTTTCTTTGCTGTGGACTTACCCCTGATGTGGATAAGTTGATCATCTTCCACCGTAAGTCCGATGTAGGCTTGTGCTTTGCTATCAGCTGTATCCCAATCGGCGATTAACCTTTCGTTTGAACCTGTATCTATCGGTCTTTCAGATTCAATTACCTTCTTAAACAAGTTATCTTTCATTAAAAGCAGTTGTACTTTATATTTCCAGTTTGAATAATTATGATTATTCAACTTTACGATGTCACTTCGAAAGTCAGCCATTTTGTTACTTAAACCTTATGTAACGAAACTGAAAATAAACCGCTTCCAGAGGCTCCAGAGGCAGTTCGAGTCGAGTGGGCCCATAACCTGTTGTTTGTATTCTCTCGGACTGGAAGCTTTAATATGTATAAAAGATACGACACAATTAAGATAACTGGATATTTAATTTAACACTTTCGCCGTTACATGGGCAAGCTATCAGAAGAACAAACAGAGTTGCTAAGCATTTTTTAAAAAAAAAAAAAAAAAAAAAAAAAAAAAAAAAAAAACCCACAAAAGTTGTATAAACGATTACAGAATAACCAACACAACATTGTGAAGAGATACATTCGAGTTCTGTGTCGTACCCTTGGCATAGTCTTCTAGCAGCTGGTCAGAACCAAGTCTGATCCGGAAGTAGAATTTTAGTTACCACTTCTGGAGACAACTTGCAGGATATTTTCTTGTGATTTCGTGGATACAGATTGAGGATAATTTACATGATTGAATTTCTGATCCGTCGATATGCAGTCTCAGTGGGTGCGTACGCCTAACCATTAGCCATTTAAACACTATGCACCACTATTTAAAAATGGCCGCCAGACCTTTAAAAATGGCGCTGGCATGAAAGTCATTGCACTTTTTAATAGACAAAACATTGAACAATTTTTCAACATAAAAATCTAAAAATCAACTTTTCTTACCAAATGGGCCAAATCTCACCACTAAGTCCCCTTAAAACTGATCTAGACTCCCCCAATTCTTTATGATCTAGTGTGTTATAATTAAATCTGCACACGAGTAATTGATTTAAATTCAAAAAGAGTTCTTTCTGCGAACACACCTTCTGCCACAGACCAGGTATAAATAAACTAACAAGAGCTTGTGTTATTCCGGAAAAATCGCGAGCGACTGTAAGTCGCAAGTGATTTTGTCTAAGGAATAACACAGTCTCCAATTAGGTTTGGTTTGATTATTGTTAGTCGTATTTTTGCCAAGCAAGGCCTTTTGAAGTTAAATGTATTATTATAAATATCATATCTTTACTGTTAAATCTCTTTGGAACTATACAAAATGAAGCCTTAGTTTTAACAGCTGCAAGTCAATAAGCAAGGTTATGTAATATACCGGGTGTCCTCAAAAACACCGACAACGCTTAGCATGTTGTGCGGAATGGCAAACTCATCGGTTTTCAAGTAGGAACTCCTGTCCGGAAATGCACCGTTTGGACGCTAGAGAGAATTGAAGTTCGAGAACGAACGGTTGTGACAATTTGTTAACATTCGATTTGGTATCTTAATACGGAAGGTATGCAACCCTTTAGCCATCTGTGTACTGGGATGAATAACCTGAGTATCATAACGTTCCCGCGCATGCGTTAAATTCCTCCATGCAGTCCTTGGTGCTCATTCTACTACGTTACTTGTGTAGTTTCCAATACAGTAACGTTTTAACAGCAGTGCGACACGTACCAGTACAAAACTGCTGAAATGGCCTAGTTGAGCTCTAGAACACTTTGATGTAAATGTACAGAACCACCTCAACGTCGCATATCCATACCGATGGATTGGTAGATGTGGACCAGTTCCATGCCCAACACTGTCCAAACCTGACACCTTGAATATTTTCTATGGAGTTGTATGAAGAGTATGGTGTGTGCACTCCTGTAACGTCGTCGGAGGAACTTATGGCTTATGGCACGTTGAGGCTCATCACCGCCGATATAGGCTCTGCAATGACGTAGGAGGTGCACAGTTCGAAGCCCGTTTGTAATGTAGACAGCTCGATGTTAGGTTTATTTACGAAATGTGGACGGACACCCATCTCACTTCTATACTCTGTAGCGTCCAAACTGTGCATTTCCGGACAGGGGTTCCTATTCGAAAGTCGTTCAATTTGCCGTCCCGCGCAGCATACTTAACGTTGTCGGTGTTTTTGGGACATTCTCTATGTTATGTAATATGTTTCTCTTGGTGTTTTTTTTTTTTTTTTTTTTTTTTTGGTTTAGCATTTTCTATTATTTCATCTACTTCAAATGAAGGTTCCCCAAATCGTTTCATAGCTGCTGCCATTCTTATCGCTGGTTCACAGCCGCCCGGCTATAGTAACCACAACCATAACGGAAACGGAAAGCAAAGTAGAACTTAATATTTTGGTTCACAACAGCCCAGGAACGACAACCGCAGGACATACGAGTACTATGATCAGCTTATCGATAGAACGTGGAGTCGATATTGCGCATTGGGAATTCATTTATTTCTAACTGGCCAATGATAGTTTTGCTAGCTTACGACTAGAGAGAGCTCTAGTGTCTGTTTCATAGCACGGACGCCCTGTATGATTTCTAGAAAGAAAAGTCCAATATGCACAATATGTATCTAACATGCCGTTCCCGTATCCGAAACAGAAGGTTAAAACTTGCCCAAGTCTTCCTTCCCAGTGTGAGTGAGTGTGTCGGGTTTAAGGGCCCGTCGACAACTTGGTCATTAGGGCCTCTTCCTTCCCATTCCCGTCGGTTGTGAACACTATCATTTGAATAAATGTACTTCAACTTTTCCGTTCTGGTTATCGTTACCGTTGCCGGTCGTTGTGAACCAGTCTTTATACGGTTTCTATGCACACTGATTGCACGATTGTTACTGTAACGACAGTTTGGTTGGTGAAATTGTATGGAGATATATTCAAGTGCGAATGTTAACAATGAAAGCAACAACTGAATTTATGTTGGCAAGACTGACCAGAAGTCGTAAATTATCAACAAGAAGGCGTAAATTATCAGGAAGCCGTAGATAATTGGGCCATGGTCCAAATTATCTTTTACAACATTGTGAAAAACAATTTCATGGTATAGGGAACTCATTAGCAACACTGCCGGTTCCGTCAGTTAAGGTAGCTTGTAAACATTGCGGGATTAATAATGAATTACACATGGAACACGGAATTTATGAAGAAGTAAGGTTATATCGGAGTTATTTTAGCATTATTCACGTACCTACTAAATGAAAATTCCGTCGTTAGAGATGTAGGTATAATGAGCCCATATTAAGCGACCTATGAATGTAAAAACTGCTAAGCGTTGCTCACAAGACCCAATTCCAACAGAATAAACAGCAATAAAAGTGTGCATGCGTTGGCAGTCATGTATTCAACTGATTGAAGAATATGAACTATTGCTTCTTTCTTGACTGGAAGAAAAATTAGAGCTATCGTTCTAAGCTCATTAATTTTCTGTTTTAGTTTATATGAAATAACAATCCACATCCCTTCTCCTACTTTGAGTTACAGTAACGAATGCAGCAGTAACGTATTACAGCAAATAATGCATATATTGTACACTTAATTTTAGGGAACTTGAAATACACACACACACACATACGCCAGCGCCGCTTCGTCCACCCCAAACCCCACATGCGGTTGCCTGGGATCGAGCCCGGGCCGCTTTGCTGAGAACAGTGTTGCCAATTTAGCCTTTTTATGGCTAGATTTGGCCTTTTTGAGAACCTATCTAGCTATAAATTTTCTAAAAAGCTACAAGTAGCTTTCCTGGCCTTTTTTCTAAACTTCATTAGCTTTTTCTAGCCTTTTTCATTTTTTACTCATCTACCGGTACCTTTAAAATAATACATAATTTAATCTCACTACTGCACGTAATGAAACAATCCTTTTGGTGAATTCCCGAATCTTTTGAATCTGGGAGTGTGGATTCCATCAAGTTGTTAGATTCTTTGGCACGTTTTAGAAAAAGGTCTGTGTGTGTATTTCGAGCCTGTGGACAACATAACTCAAAAACGAAAAGTTGGTTAGAAATCAAAGTTGGTATTTAAGTTTAATGTCTTTCAAGGATGCGACACGAAGATTTTGAAGAAAATTGTTCCACCCTAAACTACACTTTACATGGAAAATTTCGATTTTCTTGAAAATGGCTCTAATGATTTTGACGTCGGTCTGGGTGGCTCAGTTGGTTAGACGCTGGCCTACCGATCCCAAGGTCGTGGGTTCAGATGCGGCCCAGACCGATGGTTTTTAAGTGTGCTTAAAAACGACAGCTCCATATCAGTAGATTTACTGGCATGTAAAAGAACTCCTGAGGGACAAAATTCCGGCACACCGACGACGCTGATGTGATCCTAGCAATTGACAGCGTCGTTAAACATCAAAATAAAAAAAAAAGTCTTTGATTAAAATGCCATAGGTTTGAAATATCTTTATGACAAATGAAATGTATATTTTGAATTTTCTGGCTATAACCTCTGTACTCCTATTTACTCTGGACGACTTTTGCATAACTGGTAAACCTTTAGAGATAGACCAAATCTTACTATGAAAAACTGTAGCTCTTTCTAAAATACACAATTTATGTCTGAATAATTTTTTATAGAGTGTACCATTTCGGAGATATGCCTTGTTATTTGTATTTCTGTCAAATGGAACATCGTTATTCAATTTGTTATATTAACCCTGCAAAGAGAACGGATGCTTTAAAAGATTTGACAATCCCTCAAAGCATACTGTATTCTAATATTCTCCTTCCACCTACAAGGAAATAAGCAATAAGATAATTTGTACAAATGTTTATCTCAACTAACACAAAGAAGATATAGGAATAACAGTTTGTAAGAATGGTTAGTACAAGAGTAGAGAAAGTAATGTGACCTCAATACATTGGATTTTTCATAAGAAGTTCCAGACGAAATATTGAAGTTGTTGGTACAAATGTGGTACAAATCCTGCATACATGCAAGAGCCTAAGGAAAATCCCAGCTGCAGCAGTAGAAATGAGGCAGAGGGGGATGACGAAGACCACGTTTATTTTTGCTAGGTGATCCATGCGTATTTTTTTTAATGATGTAGTTTTCTAATGTTTATATAGGGTATTAAAATATAATCTAGCCTTTTCTAGCCTTTTTGGCAAGCCGGTTTAGCTTGTTTTATTGAATTATAGTTGGCAACACTAGCTGAGAAGCGAATGGTCTAGTACTCGACTACGGTGCGGCCACCAAATACCTATCTGTAGTTCATCTTAACGTCTCATTTCCTTTCTTATTCAAGAAACGGTATAAGAAATCTCATTTCAGCAACTGTGTAACTGTTTTCCTATCTGTCATGTTGTTCATGCTGGGACTGCCATTACTTTATTTTTTCTGACATTTAAATGTAGAAGTATGTCATCGGTTGAGTGCGCAGTAAGGAAAACTGTAGACTCGCTTACATGGTGAAAGGAACTGGGAAATTAAGGGAGCTAAACTTATATACCTACCTAATGCTTGAAGAGGTATTTAGCTGCATGCGGTTGGCGAAGTAATAGAAGCGAAACAAGCCCGTTTGGGGAAGCTTTAGGATCATTTAGGTTAAAGTAAGGACGGCACAAGAGCAATTAAGAAGACTCAGGGCGTATTAAGCCGGTTTTAAGGCTATGCTATGTAGACCAAACATTGGCAATGCAAGAAACATGTAGTAGGGGCTAGTCTTAGGCAAACAGGGAATAAGTGAGGACGCAAGAACCAGATGAAGGGTGCACCACTATGTAATAATGCTACACAGGGTGCTTCAAACATTCGTAGCCAACCATAACTGCATAACAAGCCCAAAGATGGTATGTAAGAGATATTGCGCAACATGTCACCAGCTTGTTTTCATTTGCATCAGCTCACATACAAGAAAGAATAATTAATTAACGTTTCAGTTATCGACATCTGGATTCTACATAAAGCACTAAAACGTCTAAGATACAGAAATAGAAATGTGATGTGTTGCACTCACACGACTCTCTCTACTCTTGTACAGAAAACGAATTTAGTAAAATGCAAGGGTATCATGATTGTTTAACGAGGTCTTCGTACCTTCTCCTCCTTTTTCTTTCTTTACCCCTCTGCAATCACAGCACATCACTTTCATGCTACTGTCTGGACAAGTTATAGCCAATGACACATCAGCCTGAAAGGAAAGTATTGATTTTTTTCTTGTGGCTTAGTAAATAGTTACCCCTCTTCAGTGATACCACTGTTCATGATACATGCTATGTTTACTGTGAAGCTGTACGCGTTTTGTGATTCTAAGGACAAAGTTTTCTTTTTTTTTTTTTTTAATAAATCAGAATAGCTTAACTCAGTAAATGCTGCTTATTTCAAGCAACATTTGCAGCCTTTTCCATAACAGACATTAAGAAAGATAAAGATAAAGAAAATTAAAACGTGGTTTAACTAAGAGGTCAGGTGTATCCACCCCTCCACCTCCCCCACGTTTCCTTGTTCTCAATAGAGAGCCACGCCTCTAGCACCGTATCGCAACTGTTCAACAGTTCATTGGTCAGTACTTATGCTTCACTCCCTTTTATACCCGCGTAAGACGATAAGAAACTGAGAGGTGATCCCATACAGTGCATATTATTAAATTCGTCTTATGTACTAACTATTCTGGAAATCATACATTAAACATATCTCTAAAAAAATAAATAAAGGTATATATATATAATGAAACAGGCTAGAAATATGATGGATAAAGAAATTGTCAAGCAGATTTACTTCGTTTTCATTTGTTCCCACATAAAGTATGGAATTACTCTTTAGGGAAATATCACGAAAACAGGCATGAAAAAGCTATTCACATCGAAAAAAAAAAAAAAACAAAAAAAAAAAAAACAACAACAACAACACTCAGAATAATAGAGAGAGTGGATAAGCGGCATTCGTGTAGAGTAGACAAATTTTCAAAAATCATAAGATATTAACTGTTCCCTGCATATAGTATATATGAAAGCATAAAACATTATATTGGACAAACAGGAGCAAAAAATAACAATGTTCATAAGCATGGATTAAGAAATAATAATTAACATTTTACATCTACATTAAGGGGTACTTTAAATAATCGAGATGTAAGAAGTATGGGGGAACAATTATTTAATAAGCTACCTAAAGAAATACAAATCATTGAAAATAACAAATGTGCATTAAAAATGATAAAAAATATTTAATAGAAAATGCTTTTTATAGTCTAGAAGAATATAAATCAATTAAGGCAAAGGAAATGAGGGTGTAAGTATATATGTAAAAATAAAGAAGTATGTATAATTTCTGATGTGTCCTTTAATTCATTTACTTAAAGGATGAATAAAATGAGTTATAAGTTATGACTGTTATGAGTTATTCTTACAAACTCTTATTCCTCTAACCTCTTCATGTTAGTCGAGATAAACGTTTGCAGAAATTATCTTATTGCTAATTTTTGTGCAGGCACAAGGGGATTACAGCAGGCTTTGAGCAATAGTCAAATCTTTTAAAGCTGGTCACTATTTCAAGGTTTTGAAATTCCGTTCTCTTTGCACGGCCAAAAGATACAAAGTGAATAACGACCACCCATTTGAGAAGAGTATAAATATTGCGAAACTCACACAAATAAGGAGGAATATCTCCGAAATGGTTCAGTCTACAAAAAATGCATTTGGATGTAAATTGTGTGTTTTAACGAGATCTCCAATTTTTGTACAGTAAGATTTGGTCTATCTCTTACGGTTTACCATCAAGAGTAAACAGGACCACATGAGCTATAGCCAGAAAATTCAAAATATGCATTTTATTTGTCATAAAAATATCTTAAACATATGGCATTTTAATCAAAATTGTTACAGCCATTTTTGAAAAACTAAAAATTTTCGAAAAATTTTCCATGTAAAGGGTAGTTTAGGTTGGAGGAATTTTCTTCAACATTTTCGTGTCGCATATACCATTAGAAGGGATGATGGGACTTTAACCCAAAACTGGACCGAAACTACACAGGAACTGTTACAAAAACTACTACCCGACGACAGCCAGGAGACAGACACTGATGAAAACACACAAATTAGAAGAAATTTGGAAGTGCCGTATCCGAATTCTAACGTTATATATCCTTTTGACAAATCGGAAATACGACAGATAATTAGAGGACTAAAAAAGAAAAAAGCAGCAGGACCCGATAACATCAAGAACGAAATTCTTATAAATACTGCAGAATCATTAATCCCAATACTTTGTAATTTATATAATAATTGTTTGTGGCAAGGAAAATTTCCCGACAATTGGAAAGTTGCAAAATTAACTGTTTTGAAGAAAAGTGCTGATAAAGATCCGATGGACTGTAAATCTTACAGACCCATCTGTCTTTTGAATACTATTGGAAAAATTTTTGAAGCTTTAATAAATAAGCGTATTTTGGAATATCGGACACTTATTGGGCTTAATGATGATCAGTACGGTTTCAGGAAAGGGAGATCCACCGAAGACGCAATTAATACCCTTATCACTGCCACCCTAAATTCCAAATCAAAATACGTTATGGCTATTTTCGTGGATATTTCGGCTGCTTTTGATAACGTTTGGTGGCCCCATTTTTTCACTAGGCTTAGAAATTTAAATTATCCCAGAACTTTGTATAACATTTTAGAAGATTACTGTAGAAATAGAAAAGTACAACTTGTTGGTGTGAACCAAATCATTTCAAAAGACATCACCAAGGGATGCCCCCAGGGTTCGATTCTCGGGCCCACTTTTTGGGACATAATTTTGGAAACATTATTAGAACAAATTACTCGTATAAATATCTGTCTTAGGGTAGTGGCATATGCAGATGATGTAGTCTTTTTGGTAGAGGGAAGAACTAGGAATATTTTGGAAGCAAAGGCCAACAAATTGTTAATAGAGCTATCCAATTGGTGCCAGGTTGCTAAGATGAAGATTTCATCAGCGAAATCTACATATATGATACTTAAAGGCTCATTTAAGCGAGACCCCATTATTAAATTTGAAAATAACCATATTAAACGTTCAATACAAGTAAAATATCTGGGCATATTTCTGGACGAAAGACTAAATTTCAAATTTCATACTGATTATGTGAGGGTTAAAGCAGAAAAAGTAATGCTGAAACTTTCCCGTTTAGCACAATTTGATTTCAAAATTCCCTTGAACACCATAACCACCTACCATACGAGCATATTTGGAGCCATAGTGACCTATGCAGCATCAACGTGGGCGCACAGAGCCAAGCTTACCACAGTCAAGACCTTACTGAGAAGATCACAGAGGAAGATCCTACTCCGATTTACAGGAGCAGTGAACACAACACCAACCATGGCTTTGCTAGTTATCCTGGGAATTTGGCCTATTGACCTTACCCTACGATACAGGGGTGCATGCTTTTGGATGAAAAAAGGAGATCAAGGAAAAGTTTTTGAAATAATGGATGGTTTTTATTACAAGAAACGAGACGTCAAAAATAAACTATTACAAATCTGGCAAGAAGAGTGGGATTTAATAGAAGAAGGCAGGAGAACTTACTCAATTTTCGGTAACATTAGAGAAAGATTACAAAAGAAGTATAAAAGTTTTAATTATACAAAAGGTACAATACATTTCCTAACCGGGCACGGCCCGTATGGAACCTACTGGCTAAAGATTAATAAACAATTAACCGATATATGTGATATATGCAACATCCAAGACACTCCTGAACATGTTTTCTTTGAATGTCCAAAATATGCACACCTGACAGAAGAACATTGGACACCATTACAAGGACACCAAATCTGCAACATCGTAAGGGATAAGGATTTACTCCACCACCTAGAGACAATGGCTAATACCATCAGCAAATCTGCCATCGAGACCAAAACTCTGCCAAGGCAAATAAATATTCAACATCAGGACCCATTAATAAGACGATCCGAGAGGATACAAAATCAACAGCACTGAAATAACATTGATAGTGATTTATCTGATACACAAGATGACCAATAAGATATAAATACCGACAATAAAGAAATGTTTGAAATTTTTATGAAAATGAGGTTTTGAAAATGTTTAAATGTTGTATTTTTATGTTAGACGATGTTTTAGTGTATTATCTTAAATATGTGCAATTTTGTTTATATTTAATTGTCATTTTGATTATTATGTTTCGCATTTTATATAATTATGTACGAGTGTATCTGTGCTGTAGTGTTGAGTTTAAATAGTTTCAAATGCTTTCTAAATTTAGGGATCAACAATTTTTTGTAATATTTACCTAATATATAAATCTGAATTTGAAATTTTAATATTTGATTTAAATTTAATGCAATATTTTATTTTTTTTAAATAAACTCAAATGTTTTAAAGCTTTAGTAGATTAAGAAATTTGAAGGATTTGTTGTTTATTTTGGAGGTCTGAGATTAAGAAATTTAAAGGATTTGTTGTTTATTTTTTAGGTCTGAAGATAATTTGTATTTTTGAGTTATTTAATTGAGGTTCTGAAGATTTTGAATGTTGTAATGTTTGTGTTGTATGATGTTTATGTGTATATTTTTAATTGTGTAATTTGTTTATGTTCAATAGTTATTTTGATTATCGTTTATTATATAATTATGCATGAGTGTAATTGAGTTGTAGTAAAGGAGTTTTGGTGCTGGGTACCAGTACCAAGATGGCCGCCGGATTCCGGCGGTCATATTTTGTTTTGTTATGGATCTTTTATATTTGTAGATTTAGTAGTAACTGGTTACCAGTTATTTATTTTATTACTGGATACCAGTAATATTTTATTTAATATTTTTTGCTTTTTTATAAATTTTGATTTTGAAAGTTAAGGTTCTTATAAGTTATTTTATAATTTATAAGAGCTTGTGTTTAAAGAGGTGATTTTTTAAAATTTTTATAGATTTTTTATTAAATTTATAAAAGTTTTGAATAGGTATGATTAGGGATGAGATGGAAATTTTTAGATTTTATTTTGGTAATTTATTGGTTTTTTTTTTCTTTCTCTTAATTTTAGTTAGAAGAGGTGTGGTTTTAGGATGTTAAAATGTTGTGTTTTAAATTATTTTATTTTTATTTTATTTTGTTAATCTGTAAATTTTGTAAAGTGTATATTTGTTTTATATTTGTAATAAAATAATAAAGATCTGAATATTGACCCCGGTTTAAGAAATTAGGTGCCGGGGTCCAGTATGCAGATTTTTATTTTTTTTATATTTTTTTTTATTTATTTTTTTTTATTTTTTTTTATTTATTTATTTATTTTTTTTTGTCGCATCCTTCAAAGACGTTAAACTTAAATACCAACTTTGGTTTTTAACTGGCTTCGTTTTTGAGTTATGCTGTTCACAGAAAGACAGACAGACAGACACACACCGGCCCTTTTTCACAAAATACCTTTTTGGGTTCATGGGGCCTCAAGACATATCTTTCTGGTGTAATCTCGATCGAATTTTTGGGTCGAATGCAATACTTCACCTACTTACTATACGCAGTAGAGAAAGTAAGAACTGACCGCAAGTATTATAATGTTTTTGTGTACGATGCACTTCGATCTGATTAATGATACATTTTAATAATTTAAAACATATACTATAATTGTGTTACCCGGAATGGCAAGGATAAAAACTGTTGAAATAAAGTGAAGAAGTGGTTTTGAAAGTGGCTTATGTCCCACACTTCCCACTGCCATACGGTATGCATCTATTGTGGGCCACCGTCTCTAGGGAGAGATGAGATGAAGGGAGACCACAAGTCGGCAGAGGGCGGGGACGAAGCAGGGCCACAGAGACGTGCGCTCAAGCGACCTAGAGCCCTGGGTAGCGGCAAGCAGTTCTCTTAAGCGGGGTCAGGGGAGAAAGTTTATAAGGCGCAAACAACTGCACCATCTGTCCGCTTCTGCCAGAACCACCACACTGACAACCAAGTTGAAAGATGACAAGTGAAAAATGAAATGAGGAAAGGAAGGAAAGGACACATTGGATTGAACCATGTATTCAAGTATGTGATAAGGGGAAACCAGGGGTCGCCGGAAATCGAAACCGAGACCTCTCAATGCAAGTGACACTTCGCTTGGTATTACATCTCACGAATTTTCGCCAAGTCTTACAGTCCAAATGTATAAATGTGTCATGATTAATCGCGTAGTAAGATTTGGTTACAAAGTATTGCAAATAAAATAAGGGTAACTTGTAAACTGTTTGGAATACCATACAACTGAAATTCAGAATTAGGTAGGGTTCGGAACTTACGGAACCCTGGGGAACTTGGGGTTTATGGGCAAGGTTGGCCGGGGTCCGAATGCGGAGTCAGGACTCCGTACATGTTTGCGTACTTCGTGAGTTGGATCTGGTCGTGTCGTTCTCCGTGGTCTAGGGGTAGCATGGTTCACAAAGTTGCGGGTTCAAACACGGAGGAGGGCGATGGATTTTTCGAGTGTAAAAATCATTAGCATGGCTTCCTTCCTAAGGGAAGCAAAGCCGGTGTTTCCATGACGAAGATTTACAGCACGTAAAAGAACCTCAAGTCTGATAAAAAGACTGAGAACCATAGCAGTTAAATATGTTCCATTAAAGCAGAGAGGAAGAAAGAAAGAAAAAAAAAAAAAAAAAAAAAAAAAAAAAAAAAAAGGAAAGATGGAAGGACGGAATGAAGAAAGAAAGCAAAGAAGGAAGACAGAAAGAAAGAAAAATCTAGCCCCCTTCATCTTTCCTTCCCAGGAGTCACGTTAAAGCTCTGGTCTACTTGCGGTGCTCTACCCGATTTCAGGGACCCCCAGGTGATCTGTACTCTTCTTCTTTACCTGATTACCTTCCTCTTATGTAGGACTTGCAGCCAGTGCCTAGGGTCAGACGCCTGTCAGGGAGTAGAAGAATCTATGGACCGGACAGAGTGAAGACCTGGAAGCGGGTGGTCAGCCAAGCACCAGGTATGAGAATGAGAAAGAGGATGATGCAGGCAAAATCGATGAATGGAAAGGGGATGATGGAGTATTTAGATGAATGAGTGGCGGGGGAAACCGGAGAATCCGGAGAAAACCTGCCCAGACGCCGCTTCGTTCACCAGAATACTACATGCGGGTCCCTGGGATCGAACCCGAGCCACCTAGGTGGTAGGCGAACGGTCTAACCACTCGGCCACGGCACCATCAATCTGTACTCTCCCAATATAATATTTTTAATCATGATTTTCCACAGTTATTGAGACAATATAAAGTTTGGTTTTATTGCATTGGATTTTCCACGCTTGAAAACGTAGATGTGTTGTTTTTTTCCAGCTCGCATTACAGGTAGAATATTAAATGTAATAAATTCTAGCCTATTTACGAGTATTCTCTTGTGTGTTTATGGCTACGATCGAACTGTGATCCACATTGATTCAAATGGACATGCACGTTTGGTCCACGTTTCAGGTTGACTGTTTGTAAACGCGTTTCCGTTGTTTCAGCAGAATGCGGTGTCATCAATGCAAACGTGAGAGGAAAGCAGAACAAATTGTTTTGTTGACACTTGACAGTCGGTGAAGGGCGAAGTGTAACGGGGTTCCGCCTGTGTCCAGTAACTGTCGAGGACTGTACAAGAGTGGGTGGGAGGCGCAGAATGGTTAACATGGGTTCGCAGCCAGGCAGTGAAGTGGTTCTTGTGACAGGTAGGTCATTTATATTCTTTAACCATATTCCGACACCCCTAACAGCTAGGCTTAGATTTCTAGCCTTCTTTCTAGATTTACTCTGATAGTTAAAAGTTTTAAATATAATATTATTTACTCAAATGTTACTCCGGTTTTGAGAACCATTGTTGCACTATACTGTATCTGTTTGTATTCTGATCTTCTGTTGAGACTTTTGAGTAGTTATTTCATGATATTTAACTGAACCTGAGGATCAAAATGAATGAAACTGAACTGATTTAAGGTTAGTTTTGCTCATAGGTTATTCTTTCTGTCGAATTTTCTTTTTCACAGACTAATTTTTAAAATCTTGGCCACTTCTTTAGTAAAATATGGAGACTTTTAAACTTTATGAGTCTGTGGTTGTGAAAAGTGCGGCAAACATTGTTGAAGTTCTTTCAGCGTTAAGAACTTCTGAATATCTTTACGGTTAAAGGCTGGTTCACAACAACCCCGTAACGATAACGACAACGGTAATAACATGAACATTTTGGTTCACAACACCCCGCCAACGGCAACGGGAACAATTTGTAGATATTGCGCATTGAGATGTCTTAATTATTTCTTTTGACCAACGGAAAAAAAAAAAAAAAAAAAAAAAACTTAATCTGCTCTCCAGTTTAGACAATATGAAACACAGGTTAACCAATGCCAAATTTGGATAAAGTGAAGCTATTGCGTATTTCCGATTCCGAGAAAACAGGAAGCGTCAGTCCTTTGGCAGCAGTCTTTAATATGCACTTAATGGATCTAATATGCTGTGCCCGTTAACGGGAACACCAAAGTTGACTCTTGGCCAAGTCTTGCTTGTCGTTCCCGGAGAAGGCTTGCTGTTGGTTATGAACACTTTCATTTGAATACATGTATTTCAAGTCTCTCGTTCTAGTTATGGTTTCCTTTGTCCTTGGTTGTGTACACATTTCAGCAAGATGGATTTAACAGCACTGTAATTTAATACTCCTACAAAATATAAGATTCATTGCAGTTTCAGATTTATGAAATTATAAGGCTTCACAGCCATAGTGTAAGAAAGCAAACATACATGGCTCGAATAAGCTTTAAATTTCTCGCCTATATCCAAGGAGAATGAAAATTGAAGTTTAATCATAGTCATTTAGCACAATATTCATGCATTTATTTAACACTAGTTTTGGAATTCAAATACATTTATAGAATTTCCATATTCAGTGCTTATATGTGTATTCCAACCATTTGGAGGACGTTAATATACAAAAAAACAACTTTTTGCCGTATTCCATAGGCACCACATGATTACGGCAGGCCTGGGCAGTTTGCGGGATAGCTTAAGTGACCATATTTTCTTTTTGCTGCTAAACACACAGTTGTAACTCGCGCAATTGTTTTAGAACACTGAAATATTTATGATTAAACTTTGATACGAGTCACCTGAATTCGGTAGCAGTTTTACCTCATTGTGATGTCATCCCCTCAAATGTCACTGGACTGTTTATTTCATACGTGTTTACACAGGGAAGTCGAGGGCGGGGTTAGACGATTCACACAGCCTATTGCATCAAGTAATATGTGGGATAAAGTCACTCAACACAAGTGATAGGAGAGAGACGAGATCCCGGCTCGCCAACTGTCCTCTCGGTGAAGGAAGAGTTCAAAATCGAATGCGCGAGCTACATCAGTGCAAGACAGAACAGTCCACGTTCAGTGAATACTGTTACATAATAGATACAAAAACATCAAACAAATTCTTACTTGGTATTTAAAATAGTTATTGCACTTCTCGTCACGAGTGTATATTTGTAGGAAGTTATCTGACGTGTTACATCTGGACGACTTTCTCTTTGTATTACCGTTTCACTAATCGAAATTCTAACTCCATTTCACAGGATAAATTATTTAACTTTATATAGTACCTCCAAGACCATCCATGTACATATTTGTTCACCATATTCGTACATTGAACATTGGCAGCATAAGAGTAACTTACGTTTTCACGGCACAAAATAACAAAGGAGCAGCGAGTTCATATAAATTCGTTGATCTCTTTTACATCGATCATGGAGTACCAATACAATCAAATTTGATCTTTATTTTGTTTTGACTTTCTTGCGTTTTCTTCGTGACGTAACTTAAACTGCCATTATTTCCATTATTTCTTCTCAATGACATATATACTGGTGTACCCCCCCCCCCCCCAAAAAAAAAGAAAACACCGACAACGCTTAGTATGTTGTGGAGGGTGGCAAACTGATCGTTTTTTAAACAGAAATCCATGTCCGGAAATGCACGGTTTGGACACTGTGGTGCGTCGAAGTTTGACGAACGATTATGACAATTTAACATTCGTTTTGGTTCCTTAACACGGAAGATATGCAAACCTTTAGTCAAATGTGTACTGGGATGAATGAATGACCTAAGCATAATAACATTCCTGCGCATGCGCTAAATTCCTCCGTAGAGTTTTTGTATTTTTTGTAGTGTTTAACGCCCGCTTTTACTACTACGGCACCACAGGCGGTGACACTGATAATACATGGAATGAAGATTGAGCACCGGTGGAATGAGATGGCGGGGGAAACCGGAGAACCCGGAGGAAACCCGCCCCAGCGCCGCTTCGTCCACCACGAATCCCACAAGCGATTGCCTGGGAACCCGGACCGTAGAGTTTTTGGTGCGCATCCTACTGCATTACTTGTGTAGTTTGCAGCACGGTAACGTTTTTTTTAGGAGTGGGACACATACCAGTACACAGCTGCTGAAATAGCCAACACGAGCTCCAGCATACTTTGACGTAAATGTACGGAATCACCTCAACATTGCATATTCAAATCGATTGATTGGTAGAGGTGGACTAGTTCCATGGCCAGCACGGTCGCCAGATCTGACACCTCTCGACTATTTTATGTGGAATTGTATGTAGAGTATGGTGTATCGTTCTCCTGTACCTTCAGGGGAGGACCTTATGGCTCGAGTCCATGGATCGATTGAAAACTTCAATCACACGTATTGGGTCATGTGCATGAACTCATCACCGCCGAAATAGGCTCTGCAATGACGTAGGAGGTACGCAGTTCGAAACCCATTTGTAATGTAGAACAGCTCTATGTTGGGTTTATTGACCAAATGTGAACGTACACTCATCTCACACATCGATGCGCTACAGCGTCCAAACCGTGAATTTCCGGACAGGGTTCTTATTTGAAAACTGATCAGTTTTCCGTCCCACACAAAATACTAAGCGTTGTGGGTGTTTTTTGGGACACCCTGTATAAATAGGGATGAGGCAGCCCGATAAAATTACATGGAAGTCACTCAACTGCATTATATGTAGAGACATCATTACAAAGTGTGGTATTTGTAGTTGTTGTCTTGTGTAATATTTTAAAATGCCTTTACAGAAACTCAAAGTCATTGACCAAGTGCAACGTAAGTCTAACGTTTAAGGGATAAACCGTCAAACGATGGATGACGCCAGGTATTTCAACGAGAGTGTTAGTATTTTGCTTTAATATTTTGTGCCGATTTACGTTAATTTCCATTTCGATTTTCTCTAAACCGCAAGGAGGCCATGTTGCAGCCTGTATTACTGACATTTGTGGATGTTTTGAAATTGATTTCGTACAATCACGCCATGCAATCCTGTTGGTCATTTCGAAATACTCTCTGGAAACAAACACAACTCACATTTTAGTGTAGTTACACAGATGCCTGAGACTAAGAGACGAGTAAATTATTTAAAACTAAAGTTTATGTTATGCTAGCTTTTATAGTATATAGTGGTTTTAAGAGCTCTTCGAGAACAAGAAGGGCCATTTAAAATTCATACCAACAACAGCCCTTATTTCATAAATAATTGTTAATGCCTAAAAGTTTTTGCTTAAAAGTTTATTAATTACAACGTGATCTTTATTTTTCACACAGTCTTTATCTCTCTTATGGTTTCACATTTACAGATATAAAATATAGTAAAACTGGGGCGTTATTTACAGAAAATTCAAGGAATTAATTTTTCTCAAACTTATGAATACTAGACTAGAATAACATCGTCAACTGTTAGAGACCGCACGTCTCTGGCACTGCCTTCGCCACTCTGTATCCAAGTTATGGTCTCCCTTCACCTCATCTCTCCCTCCCAAAGGGGTGGTAGTGTGCCGGGTCGCAGTAAGCGAGGTGTCTCCTTTCGTTCCAATACCTCATTCTTTATACTTCACTGGAATAACCATTGCAGCTGGAGAAAACAACATTCAAGTAAAAGAACAGAGCTTTGTGGTTGACTAAAAGTCTTTAAAATAGTTGTAATGTCCGGAAAGATCTTAGTATTGCCTTTTTGTTTCGAATGCTATTCTTTTTCTACCTGGGTATGAGATAAAATAAAAATGTATAATAATAGTCGCATGGGTTACATAATTGTACCAATTCACAAGTATCCTTTAATATAATATTAAGCATTAGCTATTCCTTTATTCGCTTTGGGTTAGTCGCGACAAATTCTTGCCTAGAAATATGTTCGAGCTAACATCTTTTTATTAAAGTATACCAGTTGCGAAACAGGGCTTGAGAGTTTATATCACAAGCCGGTTTATTGTTAATTATTCTGTAGTCTACGGAAAAGAAGAAAGGCAGTTTATAAGTAGAGATGACACATAATTCGTAGCAGCTTCAACCTGGGATGCCTCAAACATAAAAGGGATGTTTCGAGAACGGCCAGTACTATTATGAGGTTATTTGACCTACATTTTTCTTTTAGTAAGAAAAGCTGTGATTTTTCAATTGTATAAAATTCAATAAAACGAAAAAGTATTACAGGCTTTTGAGACAAAATTGAAGATATACATTTTATGTGTTATACCGGTATTTCTTCTTCCACAAGGCATAGGCCTAATGACTTGTTTCGTCCCCAGTTAAATATATCAATCCATCTTTTTCTTAGTCTTCCTACTTGGCGACATCCTCTAGCTTTGTAATTTAATAAAACCTTTGGTATTCGTGTCTCTTTTATTCTTAAGGTGTTGATACGAATTATTTTTATTTTCATTTATTTTTTCGTTTAGATTAGGTGTGTGTGTGTGTGTGTGTGTGTGTGTGTGTGTGTGTGTGTGTGTGTGTGTGTGTGTGTGTGTGTGTGTGTGTGTGTGTGTCTGTGGGATTTAAGTTTAATGTCTTTTAAGGATGCGATACGAAGATTTTGAAGAAAATAGCCCCACCCTAAAATATCCTTTACATGGACAATTTTTCAAAAATTTTGATTTTCTTGAAAACGGCTCTAACGATTTTGACTAAAATACCACATGTTTGAGATATTTTTATGACAAATGAAATGTATGAATTTTCTGGCTGTAACCCCTGTAGTCGTATTTACTCTGGACGACTTTTCATAACTGGTAAACCGTTAGAGATAGACCAAATCATACTGTACAGAAAATATAGATCTTGCTAAAATACACAATTTATGTCGCAATAAATTTTCTTGTAGGGTGAACCATTTCGGAGATATTCTTTGTTATGTGTGTGAGTTTCGGAAAACTTAAAACTTTCGTGAAATGGAACATCGTTGCTCATTCTTTTATATGTTAAGTGTGCAAAGAGAGCGGAATCTCAAAGCTTTAAACGATCTGACTATCGCACAAAGCCTACTGTATTCTAATATCCCCCTTGCACCTACAAGGAAACAAGCAATAAGATAATTTGTACAAATGTTTATCTCAACTATCAAGAAGATATAGGAATAAGAGTTTGTAAGAATGGTTAGTAGAAGAGTAGAGAAAATCATTTGAGCGCAACACATCAGATTTTTTCCTATCTGTCCTATACATAATCCAATTTTCTCTTCCATATGTATTTCAGCACTATTTAATTCAAAATTATTGATTCTATTTCTTAAGAAAGAAAAACAGTTAAAACTCTCACATATTTGTTTGGCGTAAGGAATGACTTGAAAATCATCTTGAGTTATTAGAGGACGTCTGACTTAAATATATTAATGGTAGTCTCCGTATTTTTTTTTATACTGTTCAGACAAAAAGTCAGACAGACAGACAGGTAGGCAGACAGACAGGTTGTGTACATACGATGATGAAGTAAAAGAGAACATAGGATCTGAAATTGCGTTGATCACTACCGAAGAAGTTGTGCGGGTTAGTACATTTCATAAGAACATGTAAAACACGAATATCTTCGCAAATAGCTGGAAATATTTTCTGCGTCTTTTGTGAGCACGGTTAAGCACTCGTATTACTTCTATAATCATGAGGCATGATGGACCAGCTCATGGGCAGTCACTATCGGTGTTCTATAATGACCAGCTTTCATAAACAGCAGGGCGCATCAAAAAATTCTCTAGGTTAAAATGAAAGAATGAGTTTATTACGTATGTTTGTGCTCACTGAACTGTAATGTCATTCAGTGATTTCTCAAGGATCGTATCTGATAGATAACATCTGTTTATAACGAAAGAGCACTTGCAGCTGTGGAAAGTGTGTTATGTTTAGACATTTCTGATTTCGAACTTGCTATAGATATCGAAAGTGAAAGTATAGATGTTAAGAGTAGTAGACAGAGGGATCTCTGGTAACTGGGGTACAGTACCCCAAAGTAACCAGATTAGATTAAATATTTTATTGCCAATGGCATGCATGTGTATAGAGAAGTCAATACATAAAACAAAGTTATTTCATATCCAATAAATATAACGAAATTCCTGGCCCTTCCAATGGGGATTATAAAATAAAACATTTCTTATATTCCTTTCGAAATAATCGATGGAAGAGTTTTTTTGGGAACCAGGCAAACTATCAACTAATTCAGCATATTTAAGGGAAGTGACATGAAGCTTTTGAAGAAAATCTTCCTACCCCAAACTACCCTTTACATACACAACTTTAAAAAATATATTGATTTTCTCATTAGTGGCTCTATTTTGATTACAATATAATTATGTTTAAGATATTTTCATAACACATGGAGCGTACATCTTGAATTTTCTGGGATTATCCTCTAAAGTCCTCTTTATTCTGAATGACTTTTGGTAAGTGATAAACCGTAAGATACAGACAATATCTTACTACACAAAAAATCTGATGTGTTGCACTCACACGACTTTCTCTACTCTTCTACTAACCATTCTTACAAACTCTTATTCCTATATCTTCTTCGTGTTAGTTAAGATAAAAATTTGCAGAAATTATCTTATTGTTTATATTCTTGTAGATACAAGGAGGATATGGGACTACAGTAGACTTTGAGCGATAGTCAAATCTTTTAAAGCTTTCAAATTCCGTTCTCTTTGCACGGCTAACATAAAAAATGAATAACGAGTTCCATTTGACAGAAGTATAAGTTCTTCAAAACTCACACAAACAACAAGGAATATTACGAAATGGTTCTCTCCACAAATTAAAAAAAAAAAAAAAAAATCAATTTAGATATAATTCTGTGTTTTAACAAGATCTGCAGTTTTTGTATAATAAGATTTGGCCTATCTCTTACGGTTTACCAGTTATGCAAGTCATCTAGAGTAAATAGGACTACGAGGGCTATAGCCAGAAAATTCAAGATATACATTTCATTTTCCATAAAATATCTCAAACATTCTATGGCATTTTAATCAAAATCGTTAGAACCATTTTCAAGAAAAACAAAATTTTCAAAAAATTTTCCAATGGTCGTTCAGAGTGGAGGAATTTTCTTCATAATATTTGTGTCGCACCCTTGAAATACATTAAACTTAAATACCGACTTTTTGAGTTGTGCTGTCCACAGACTGATAGATACAGAGACACACAGACACACATACAGGCACACACACACGGACCTTCTAAAACTGCTTTCTTTTTGGATTCGCCGAAATCTCGACATCGAATGTTTGGGTGGAATACAATACGTCCTCTACTTCATTATACGTACTAGAGAAAGTAAAAAAGGGGAAAAAGCACAGAAAATTACCTTGTTAAAGCACACCTCTAAATAAGTTAGAAAAGTCACCCAGGAAAGTGGCGAATGATGGTTTACAACTAAATTGCCGTAACTTAGTTTCATTATACATCATTATCATCATCATGATCATCATTATGTTATAGTTCCTACAAACCAGAAAGCTACTCCACGAAAAAGGAGAAAAAGGGACTTTCGAGAAGAAGAGCTATTAATATTGTAGCTTGTGCACACTTTAAATTGTAAGATTGATCTTAATGTTTTGATTTATACTTAAATGAAGCAAATAGTAATTTCAGCCTTTTAACAAACATACTTTGTTAGATTTGCTCGCTCAGGTCTCTAGTAAGTTACAAGTTACGCAAAGGCATTACATTTATATTTCCTTTGCAAAATGCAATTATTTTGCTTCATCTTAGTCCTTCAGGATAGCAGGATTCATTTACCCAACACTAAAAATTGCCAGAAGCATATTTCTAGTTACTACGGAGGTATTAATATATTCAAAGTATGGCAAGTAGCAAAAACTGCACATGGCAACGAATACTGTTCCGTTTATCCCGATAGGTTTGTCGAAGAAGAGAAACTAAAAGCAATTCTTGGTTATCATACGTATAAGCTATTTTCAGTATAACACACCTGCTTCACTTTAATAGTGGCAACTATTTACTTATTACTAATGTATAAGTGATACAACTGTGAAACCTCTACAATCCTTCATTGTAGTACTTAGCATTGTCTACAACTCATTGCCAGTGATGTGGAAGACATATTATCCCTATGGCAGCTCCTGTTCTGTTTATGTTTCTGATAGACCGCCCTAATGCCTACAGAATATCGGGAACAGTCCAGAATTGAACGTCATTAAGTGGTTTCTTCATATTTGGTATCAAATCATAATCACAGGGGTTTAGGCTCGGTGAATGTGTGGGTGGAAAAGCATTTTTCACCCCCAGCAACCGTACAGATGAGCTACAGGTTGTATTTCGTGAGACCGAGCATTATCCTACAAGATGGTGGGAGCATTCTGCCAAACATGTGGGTGCTTCCTTCGCAACGCTGGTCTCAGACTATTCTCCAAAAAATGACGGAAATACTGTGCATTAGTATTCTGTCTTGCGGGACGGTATGTTAGGATGATGCCATCGCAATCCTATGCAAGAATCACCATAAATCCATAAAGTTCACATTTGTGGGGTAAGACACACCACTGTTTTGCGTGGTGATCCACAATGACGCCACTCATTGGACTGGTGCTTAAGTAGAAGCTCATCTGACCTGTGCAATAAGAGTTGTAAGAAGACATCTCCTTCACGACCATTACGCCTCAGGTGAGTTTGAGAAGAGTGGTATCGTAATCATTGGCAGGGAATCCACCGAGATGCATTTTTTCCATTCTCAGGCAATTATTTAGAATACAAACACAGTCATATGTGGTATTGCTATTTCCAGGCCTAACTCGTATACAGCATGCCGTCGATCGGTGTCTGAGATAGTAGTGCAGAAACAACTTGCACGTCCTCTTCTCCAACACTTGGACGTTGCAGGTTCTAATTTACTTTGCTAGTCGTGTATGGTAACGCTGTCTCCCCACGTTCCTCAATAACCATCATAATATTGTCATACTGTACGATCACGGGTACATTGAATTTTCAGCCGAGATCGCTGTTCTTGCTTTGTAAACATGGTGAAACACAACAGCTTAGAGCGGTAATTAGCAGGAGAATAACTTCCTTTCTCATCAGTGCAAGTGCTCTGAGTTTGATGGAACATTCCATTCACTGGAGAGGAGGTCGGACATAGACTAACATGTGGTAAAAATAACAACAAATAATTCCTTCTTGTTTCGCCTCCATAGCAATGTTCCCACTGTTTTTGTTACATCCCACGCATAACTCAGTTTCTTTAAATAAAGATAGGTACGGCAGACGAGGATATGATTATGAACTTCTGCTTTGCATTATAAAAAACATGTCAGAAGTGGGTTTGGAACCCACGCCCTCAGAGAGGACCAGAATGGCATGTTATATACTTACAAAAAAGCAAGGTTTAACTTGAGTCTGGCGCCTTAGACCGTTCGGCCATTCTGATAGCTGTTAATTTAGCTCTCTAAAATGTTTGTAATCTCCCAAAGCAGAACTGGGCGGCTCACGGGATAGCTTGAGCGACCTTCATTTCTTTTACCTGCTAAACATACAGTTCGTATTAGTGCAAGACCGTATGTAGGTTGCGCTCGAGAGCACCAGTTACCCATGCCTGTCCTAAAGTTTGTATTTTGTGCTTCTGTCAACATAAATAACATTTAATTCCGAAGAAGATGGAGGTGAATGTGTTCTTGCAGCATCAACATTGTTAAATTTCGCAACTCTGAAACAGTAATGCACAACCAGGTTGTGTTTTTAGAAGTCAAAGGTCACAGAGGTTAATGCGAGTGTTACATCGTAGTTTTGTTTATGTAATCCTAGCATTGTATAATACGTTGTTATTATGTTCAAAGTGTTGCATTATTGCGTAGTTCTAGCAAAACGCCACAATGATTGCTTAGCAACAATACGTAATAATGATGTTGAGGCATATGTGTTTACAATCGATTCAATTCTAATTACTACTTAACCTGCACAATCTAAAGCCTTGGGTAATATCTTTCTTTTGATTCGTTTTATTTGAGTTGGTAATGGAAATGAATATGTTTTATCTCATACTATTTGCTTTGTGGTATTACCTATAACTGTATTTCGGCAGCACAAAACGTGATGCTGCTCAGTAAACAATGTATTATAGTCATGTCATTGAGCTTACCAAATGACGAATTGTTGATATTTTCCTTTACTTCATAATTTTCAACTTCGAATACATACACCAGAGTGTATTGGACACTATGTAGCAGAATATAAAAGGTTGGAACGATATTGCATTTAAGACGGAAAATGTCTTACTTGTAATCGTTAACAATGTTTGTTTCAATATGATTAATATTTATTTGTGTGACATTAATTGAGAAATGTTATCTATGTCAATTTAATTGTAGCCGTTATATTTAAATATTTCGTAGATGTCCGAAACTATAACCTAAATCTAATAGTATAGGTATTACAATTTAATTATATTATTAAAACCAAGGAAACGCAAGATCTACGTTAATATCATCACATCATATGGCAGAGAAATATGACCAAGAATCCTTGCCGCCATTTAGATCGGATCTATGAGTAGAAAAAAAATCAATGCTTCAAGAAGTTCTTAGTACCATCCTTGTCCATAATTACACGTGAGCCTATTAGTTCACAATGAAATAATTTCGGACAATCTTGTCGATCCAAATTATAACCAGACGGCGAGTTCTTTGCTAAAATCTATTGTCAGGAATTAAAAAAAAAAGATTGTAAAGAATTTAAAAAAATCGTTACCCTTATAAATTAAATCACTAACTCCACAAATACTAAATACAATACAATATTTTTCATTTAAGCCCTATCATTATACCGTCCACTCTTTGTAAAAGGTTGAGCAAGATTCCCTCTGTCGCTATGAAACAATTCCATCATTTTCGGTAGGCAAGGAAGCGAAATAAAATTTAATAGTCCAATTCTGGAGTTTATGAGTTTATCATGCTAGCAATGGATAAAACGTTGTATGCAAATCGCAATTCTAATACCGTGACGTCACGGCAGGATAGGGATGTTTAATACTAAAGCTGTTCAATGTTTTGTAAATAATTGATTCGTGCGAAACATTTATCTTGATTTGGAGTGCGCTGTAAACTGCAAAGCTATGAAATTTTAAAAGAAACACTCAAGTGGGGAAATAGGTTAATTAGACTCCCAAGCAAATCATTTTATTTTAATTAAAACGTAAAACGTTTAAACTTTATTAAAAGAGAATTGCTTGTTTTGGTTCTTGTTTATCTTCATAAATCTTCTGCATATTTACTACAGTATATTTAAGCGGTTGAATAACGGTACTGTAACAGCATTAAAAGGTAAAACAGTAGAGTAACTGCAAATTATGCGAATAATGTTATTCGCACAACGTCTAACCGCTTAACATGGAATTCAGTCCCCCTAGTATTTCCGCATAGGCGTATGGCTTGTGTGTCGGAGAAGTTGCCTAGCAAGCACGATATGTGGCCTGAATGTGATGTTTCACATCCTAGATACATATGGCGGTCTATTGCATACGTCTATACAGTATACGTCCTACCAAAACCTCTCTCGCATTGTGTTTCGTTCGGTGGATATCGAAGGCTCGTGAAAGTTGTGAGGGATATGTGTTACCATCAGTAGCATAAGGCAACATGAATTCCTGAACAGAGTGTACTGAGGCTCACTTCTGCGAATGTAAATAAAAACAACATGTGCGGAATTAATGGGCGTTGTTACGGTTATGTAATAAACAATAACATACCTTTTATTATTTTATACTTTCACGCATGACATTGCTAGGTAACTAATCCGGCATACGTCCAGTACCTACGTCCTTCAACTTAGAGCTAACACTCCCTTTAAAATAATTCACTCAAAACGACGTCGTAACGTGCATTGAAATGAATATTCGAATAGCAAGTAGAATAACTTAATATACAGAGTGGAGGTATTGCTTCGGCCATACCTTAACCAGGGATTCTACATGATGAGTGTAACAAGTATGTCCAATACAATTATTGTCAATAAACAAGCGTTTCGTCGAAAAAAAAATATTTGTGTCAAGTATTTGGAGTTATCTGGTTTCTTGACGAATGGATATATCTGACTAACATTTCGCTAACGTCATGCAAACATTGTGTGAACAATGCTGTAATGCATATCTATCTTAATTTGAATGAATATAGTCACAATTTAATGTTAAAATGTCATGCAAAGTTTAATTTCTAAGAGATATTAGGCAACGTCAGGTTACCACTAAATTGTGACTAAATTCATTCAAATTAAAATAAAAAGGCATTACGGCATTGTTCACACAATATTTGTGCGACAGTCAGTGAAATAATAAACAGTTTATATTCGTAAGATTTGAAGCTTTCACGGCGAACGTTATTGATCAATGCTTCACGGGTGATCAGCCGTGTTAAATTTAAGAAGGTCGAGCCATTGTATACTCCATGGCCATCTTCAGGACTAAAAAGATGAAAAAGTCTCCTCAGTTTTCTAAATATATACAACCCAAACCATAGTATCTATTTGGAAAACTGAGGAGACTTTTTCATCTTTTTAGTCCTGAAGATGGCCATGGAGTATACAATGGCCGAAAGCTCGACCTTCTTAAATTTAACACGGCTGATCACCCGTGAAGCATTGATCAACAGTTTATATTCATTCGTTTATATTCGTCAAGAAGTTAGATGACCTCAAATATTCCAAATATTTGACACAAATGATTTTTTTTTAGCGAAACAGTCCTTTATTAACAATTGTATTGGGCACATTGTTACATTCATCGTGTAGAATCCTTGGTTAACGTATGGTCGAAGCAGCATCTTCACCGGGTAGAAGTACAGAATTAGCGAACTACTTTTGAAATTTACAGTATAATTTAAACTTTATACGCACAAAATTACTATTGTTATCATTACACCCAGAAGGATGAAATTTATAATTCAACCCCAAGTGTAAAAGTAAGCAAAGCTACCAATTCAAACACCACTAAGAACGTCAACGTGTTTACAGTAACAGATATATAAAAATTTGGGATTGCAGAGCAGAAGAGAAGAGAAGAAACAGTCTAAAATGATAATTTAAGAGCAACGTTTAAGAAAAATGAATCATTTCATATAGAACTCCTTTACAATTATCTTAATAAATAAAGGTAAATCAAGTATCAGCGATTTGAATTCGAATTGAAATGTCGAAATTTCAAACTCAATTTTAAGGTTACTGCAAGACAATGGTTCAAGTCCTGAATTAACGCTTAGTTATGAAGTCTGTAAGCCACTCTGTAGCTGTCAGAATGGCCGAGCGGTCTAAGGCGCCAGACTCAAGTTAAACTTTACCCTGAAGCAGGGTGTTATGTGGAATTCTGGTCCTCTCTGAGGGCGTGGGTTCTAATCCCACTTCTGACACATCTTTTTTGTTGTTTTTCTTGGAATGTAGTGTAAATAATAAAAGACGGAAAAATATTTCAGTTTGTTTATTATACCTTTTGAGCAAAATATATTCGAAAATAAAGACTCTCTTTGGTTCTAGAGATTTTAGGGGGTTGCGAAAGTAAATGAAAACCTTAGAAAACCTTATCCAGATAGCTCGTCGTACTTGGGCGTTGTCGGCTGGAAGATAGACGCTTTACTTCCACAAAATGGACAGGCATTTTTGTGCAAACTGCATTGCCTTTCACAACTCCCGGACATTACTCCTTCGAACCATTGGAAACTACCAGTCTGGAGTTAACATCTGAGGTGGTCGGTCGTAGCTGTGACCGTCCCTATTGCTTCACGGGGCATTTTACCAACCTACTCAGCCGGTGTGTATGTAGCATGGGGGGGAGGGGGGGGGGTATGTGGAGAGTTGTTCTGTTCTTCGACCAAACAGCGGTGTATTTTAGGGATCCTAGGAAGGTGAATGACATTTTCGGTTTTTTAATTATATCATATAAATACTCTATAGACACCTGTGAATCATATTGGCCGAACAAAAATTCCAACCCGCCAGTTTTAAAAGTCCAGTGGCATATTTAAATCACCCGTGCGCTGCATTTTAGTCACACTGGTGGTTTCTTTTTCTTTATCAGGTTTGCATTTTGTATGAAATTAATTCCTTACATTTCTGTTTTGTTCTGATGTGTAAACGTGCACACAATCTCAAACATGTTATCTAACGATTCAAATATACATTTGATTTTTTTATTCATTGGCTCACAAAAATAATTGATACTGAAAGGAAAAGGAATTTAACACCGACAACTTCATAAAAACAAAAATGCATTTCTCTGCAAGTAATAAAATCATCTTCAATAAAATACTTGGATTTATTTTCAGTTTACTTGAGTACCAGAAAATGCCCTAGTATACTTATTTTTCATGGTTTTTAACCGACTTTTCATTTTTGAGTTGTGCTGTCCACAGACAGACAGACAGACACAAACGCACGCGCGGACCTTTTTTCTAAAAATTTTCTTTGGATTCTATAGTATAGTTCCTACTAGGAACATCAAAAAAATGCTATAGAACAAATGTCCAACCTAAATGAGAAAGCGTTGCTCGCTAGCTATCGAGTAGTTTTTCGTGTGGCTAAAGCAGGAAAACCTCACAGTATTGCCGAAAATTTGATTTTACCAGCGGCTTTACATATAGCAGAGATTGTGTTTGGCAAGCAAGAAGTGGAAAAGCTCAATAATTTAATTTGAAGGCTGTGAAAACAAAGGAAAAACAGATGATACAAATCATAGAGTTATATAAACATAAGTCCAGCTTCTTATATTCCATTTTGCAATACAGCTTAATGTCATTTGGATGGTTCTTAGCTACCTACATAGCAAAATGGTGCCAATGTTTTGAGACCTCCTGAATGGGGGAAAAAAAACAACAACAAAAAAAAAAAAAACAACACTTTTTTAGAAAAAGTTCCGTGTGTGTGTCAGTCAGTCTGTGAACAGCATAACTCTAAAACGAAAAGTAGTTTAGAAACCAAAGTTGGTATTTAAGTTTAATGTCTTTCAAGGATGCGACACGAAGATTTTGAAGAAAATAGCCTCACCCTAAACTACCCTTTAGATGGAAACATTTTCGAAAATGTTTATTTTCTTGAAAATAGCTCTAACGATTTTGATTAAAATGTCATATGTTTGAGATATTTTGATGACAAATGAAATGCATATTTTGAATTTTCTGGCTATAGCCTATGTAGTCCATTTTACTCTGCATGACTTTTAAATAACTCGTAAACCGTAAGAGATATACAAAATCTTACTCCACAAAAAATGTAGATCTCGCCAAAACACACAATTTATGTCCGAATAAATTTTGTTGTAGAGTGAACAATTTCCGAGATATTCCTTGTTATTTGCGTCAGTTTTGAAAAACATAACTTTCGTGAAATGGAACATCGTTGTTCCTTTTTTATATGTTAAGCGTGCAAAGAGAACGGGATCTCAAAGCTTTAAAGATTTGACTATCGCACAAAGCCTACTATATTTTAATATTCCCCTTGCACCTACAAGGAAATAAGCAATAAGATAATTTGTACAAATGTTTATCTCAACTAACACGAAGAAGATATTGGAATAAGAGTTCGTAAGAATGGTTAGTACAAGAGTAGAGAAAGTCATGTGAGTGCAACACATCAGCTTTTTTGAAAAGGATCTCTCTCTCTCTCTCTCTCTCTCTCTGTGTGTGTGTGTGTGTGTGTGTGTGTGTGTGTGTGTGTGTGTGTGTGTGTGTGTGTGACACTGATGATACATGTAATGAAGATGGAGTACCGGTGGAATGAGATGGCGGGGGAAACCTTAGAACCCGGAGGAAATCCGCCCTAGCGCTGCTTCGTCCACCACAAATCCCACATGCGGTTACCTGGGATCGAACCCAGGTGAGAAGCGAATGGTCTAACCACTCGGCTACCGCGTGGCCTTATCTCTCGGTTTGAGAATACTAATACTCGTAACATTCTTGATCCGTAACTACTGATCTAAAAAGAAAATAAATAAAAAGAATTAAAAAAGGACTATATTACACATAAAAAGCGAGTGGCCTTGAAATTGCGTAAAAGAATAGCCAGTGAATTAGCTTTAAGATTGAAGTATACATAATTAGCGAACTACTTCTGGAATTTAATAATAATTTAGACTTTTACGCACAAAACTACTATTGTTATCGTAGTGCCCAGAAGGATGGAATATAATGTATAATTCAACCAAAAGTGTAAAAATAAGCAAAACTACCCAAGATAAATTTAAAAAAAATCTATGAAGAACGTCAATGAATTTACAGTGAGAGGGATCTGTACATATTTGATCACTTGTAAAATTACTAAGCAATCCCCCTCTCTAAAAGAGAAGAAACGGTCTAAAATGAAATTTAAGAGCAACATTTTGAGATAAAGGGATCATTTCTGCTCGAAGTGAATTCGCTTCACAATTACTTTAATGCACAAAGACAAATCAAGTACCAGCACTTTGAAATATATGTCGAGTTTTCAAACTGTATGCAGTTTAAGGTTACTGTAAGACAATAGTTCAAGTCCTGAATTAATGTTTAGTTTTGAAGCCTGTATGGCCGAGTGGTCCAAGACGCCACAATTACCACACAATTACCACATCAAAGAAGAGACAAGCCAGTTTTGTGCATATTGTATTACCTTTCACAAACCCCTGACAGTAATGCTTAGATTCCCTGGGAACCTTGGCAGGGCTTTCTGAATGGAATCAAGACTAGACTACCAGATGGCAGGCTGAGAACAGCCCGAGGTGTGTCATTCGTGTACTTGCCCTTTTAGGGCTTAACCACTGTATGACGGGATTAGGATGTTATAGGATGGCTGGTGAAGAATGGGGATTGTGGATTGTTAGGAGGTAGCATAAATTTATGCTCCTCATCGGTTGTTAATTTCAGCGTACAACTACCGTTGGGCACTGCTGATGGGTGGTCCAAATATGGATATTTTGCAAAAAATTTTGGACTTCCAATCTACTCTTGGAAGGACTGTAAGGAGCTCAGCTTGCGCTGTTGATGGGGCAGCTCCTGTGTTACCGGGGGTGTCCGCAAGCCATGCGGGGAACCCGGTGTCGCACAAGCGTGCGTTCTCTAGGGACATAGTCCCCAAGAGACCTAACCAGGGCGCTCCGATGTTGTGGAAACTGGTCGTAGAATTTGGTTGCCCGGCGCCTAATTTCGTCCTCCACGTACGGGAGGGACGAGGCTTCGTGCAGTAGTCTCGTAGGGAATCTACGGCATACAGAATAGATTACACGAAGACCTCTATTCTGTATACGTTGCAGACGCAGGAGATGGGTGTCTGCAGCCATGCCCCAGATTTCGTAGGCATACAGGAGGATAGGGATAATGAGAGCCCGAAAGAGGCGTAACTTTAAGGGAATTGGCATCCCCGACCGCAGCATGGGGTACAGTGAGGCAATTGCCCCGCTGGTTCGCGCTGATAGGTCGTTGATGTGTTCCCAAAAAGTTAGGCCCTTGTCGAGCTTTACTCCCAGGTAGGTAAGGGAATCTACCCACTCTATCCTTCGGCGAAGGTATGTGAATGTGGGGAAGTTGGCGGGAAAGCGGCGTTTGGTGAAAAGTATGGCGCGGCTATTCTCCGGGTTGATGGACAATCGCCAACGCCTACACCACTCTTGGATGAGGCGAATGGAATCAATGCCTTTGCTTTGCTTCTTATATTTCGTAAAACCTTCAAACAGCCGTAAATTGATCCCAGAGTTTGTTTTAAACTAGCTGAAATGCCCGGCTTAGCTCGTGGATTGATGATTTATCCCTACAACAATGTATGTATCGCGTATTTGGCTACTGCAATTTTAGCTTTTTAAGCGATCCCGCTCCTCGTCCGTTGTGTTGGTGCGTCATTTGTTGCTAGAGTATATTTCCCTGCCATCTTCGGAATTCTGAAACTGCTGGTCAATCTTGCAGAGGTCCCGGCGGACATAAACAAGCGGCCAAGAAGTTTTTAAATATTTATCAATGATTTTACTCCCATAGATTCCTAAGCTGTTTTTTCTTATTTTATCTCCTCTCGAAATTCTCGCTGCTCGCCGCCAGAAGTTCATATCTGTTGCCAGTAATTTAATTTGTATGGTGTACATAAGTGCCCATGTATTAGCGCCATAAGTTATTATGCTTTTGACAATCCTACTATATGTCTTTTTGTCTTGTTGCTCATATTTTTGTCCCATATAATTCTATTTAGGGTTGAAATTGCATATTTCCCGTTCTTATTTCTGTGTTTGATCTCTTCAACATATTTTCCTTTGTTTTTTATTTTAACCCCTAAATATTCTACTTTATTGCAGCATTTAATTTATTTCCTCCTTTCATTTCTAGATCTTCTTTTGTGTCTCCAATCTACAAATATTTGGATTTAGATGTGTTTAGTTTCCATATGTTGTATTCTTTTAGTAATTTTCTAATTATATATTCCATATCTTTTTTAGCTCTGAGCATAGGAATTTGGTTATCAGCGAAGTGAAGGGTGCAAGTCATTCTATTATTTTCAACCTGAATTCCCATTTAAGGACACTTTCTTCTCCAAATCTTTAATGCTTCATGTATACACATTTTAAATGATGTTAGTGAAAGGCTATAGCCTTGTCGTAGATCTTGGTACACCGCAAAACCTTTAGAGGTTTTTGATACAACTTTTATCTTGGTAATGTTTTTATAGAATTCTTGAATTATTTTTTCTTTATTTCTTTCCAAATTCTTCAGTGCCATTCAAATTTTGGTAATTGAAACATTATCGTAAGCTTTTTCTATATCAATAAACGTTATGTGTAAACTTTCTGCATACTGAATTGTTTTTTCTAACACCTGGTGAACAGAAAATAATCAATTGTTGAACGGCCAGTTCTGAATCCTGCTCGATCTTCTATTGTCATTTGATTATTACTTTCATCCAAAAGCGTTTTACTATTTTCTTCAATATAATCTACTCATTGTACTGGTTACAATAATCCCTTCTATAAGTTAAACAAACATATTTTTTTTCTATTTTGTATTAATCTTTATCTCTGGCATTTATCATAATTTTCTTTATAAGGGAACTGATGACTAATAGTTGGGAGCTTCATTAAACATCATCGTCGTCATCATCATCATCATCATCACCATCATCATTATCATCATCTCACTTCGGACACGTAGCTAATTTTTAGTATGGGACTGCTTATATAGAACTAACCTAACCTAACATCACCTAGTCTCCCCTTTCTTGTGTGAATATAGTAGTAAGACCCTTGCTTTACTCGTGTAGCTTAATTCTCAGCATGAGAGACGTAAGAAACTGGCAAACATTCAGCTTATATGTACAGGGAATAAGACAGTTCTCCAGTGCCCATGATAGCCTGCGTGGTAAAAAGGTAAGAGAATAAATGTTTGTCCTGTATACTGAACTTTAATAAATTTGTGAATTATTTGTTAAATGTATTTTAATCTGTTGATATGCATCTCAATTACTTCTGTAATTTTTGAATTGTTCGTTGCTACATTGTAATTCCACATACTATATAACAAAGATGTCGCGTTAAGAAGACCTGGTTGCTAAAGCCACAACAAATAAAGCAGACATGTCAAACAAAGAAAAGAAAAGGCTTGGCTATGTTATTTCATGAGGAAATCAACGAATGTTACACGAACTCGCGATTCCTTTGTTATTCTGTGAGGTGTGAAAATGTAATTATTCTTCTGTTGGCAGTGTTCGACTATACTGGGTGGAAGGGAAGTAATTTAAACCAGTAACACACCTTCGTATTTAGGACACATTTTGTTTCTTACGTTTTTGCCTGGCCATTTCCTACGGGGATATTTTATTTTTGAAGAAAACAAGCTGGCAACACTGCAGATTGTGTCACTTTCACTAGCCCAGTACATAAACAAACACCACAATGGCGCGTCTCGTGAGAGTAAACAAATGCCATGCCGTTTACTTCCATGTTTACTGTGCGAATGTACGCCAATCAGAATCGTTATCTCCCAAAACATTACACCACCTTGCAAGCGTCCAACGTGTTTCCATCCAGAAATCGGTTCAGATTCGTCACCAACCTCAACGCAATTTTGCCGAGTTGCTTCACGTCTGAAAAAGCTGCTCGGAATATTTATTTAATTCTTTTAAGTGAATAATTATTTCGAAACCCTGTGTGATGTCCCATAATTACTACCGAAACTGTCAGGAATAAGTTACTCTACGCGTCTGACGAGTAACAGACATTCTTGTACATTCGTATATTCTTGTGAAATGACGCATTCAATTTGGAACAAAAACCATTTATTCTTCTTTCGAAATCGGCTGATCATAGAAAAAAATGCTATTAGACTTTTTTTGTGTGTAATGTTTCTATAAGCACATATTAGAAGGGATATCATAAGTTCCCTTCCCGGCCTCTCTGTCACTTCACTCAGTACTAACATTACTTTAATACCAGCATCTCTAATTACGTGTTAAATCTCCGGGCTGATAAAATACATGGTAAAATACATTTGTTGTGTTTTAAGGCTATTATAACCATGATGTCATTTCGCCATTACCTACGGATAAAGCAACTTCACACAGTTGTCAGAATGGCCGAGCGGTCTAAGGCGCCAGACTCAAGCGAAAGCTTGCCCTACACTGGGGCATCATGTAGAATTCTGGTCCTCTCTGAGGGCGTGGGTTCGAATCCCACTTCTGACATATTTTTTGTGTACTTATGGAAATTAAAATAGTTCATCTAACTGGCGATTCTTTTAAGCAAAGGTTTGTGGGCATTAATCGATGAAGTTATTACTCTATTTTGATGCGAAAAAAATGCTGTTGGTTCACGTTGGATCGCCCTTTGATGTGGAATGGATGTTGTTCGCTCCGGCTAGTTCAGTATGAAATCTCTTTAATCCCGGGTATGCGTAGGTATGTTTTATAGATTACCCCAGAAGAACTTTTGTATATTATTTATTTTTTTTTACTCTCTGACACTTTCGGGAGTTATGCCGACCTTCGATACATAGAGATACTCGCAGAGCAATCGCACTCACGTGTGTACACCACAACGTCCACTACCGGTCTGGGGCGAGTGGTGACGCTTTCTGGCGTACCCACGCTAGGAAAACGTTCTTTCCGATTTAAATTTCATGACGTCATCCAAAAGAAAGCCTCGTATCCAGAATGCTATTTCATTCCTTTTCCCAATTTAGAAATGTCCCTTTCTATTGTAACATGTTCTTTTTTTGAATTCCGAATATCTAGTTACCTTTTTATGATTAAACGATGTTTTCTTTATATTTTATTAAACATATCGCGCGACTTTTAAGGTTGGTAGACCTGAATTTCAAATTATGTGGTATGACGTTATGACTCGTTAATTTCAAACCAATAATGCGTTTATCCTACAAATTTAACGACTATTATTTACTCTTGCTCACCTTACAACACCTCCTACTCTATTATCTACCTATGTTATTACTCAACACTTATCGCAAATCTCACATCCGGCAATTAAATTAAAACGTGTCTTTATCAAGCCCATTCGATTTGAAATCTAAATTTCGGTATCAATTTTGTAAGTGCTACAGTGAATTGCTTGAGTGGTTTGCGTTCAATCCATAATACTGTAAACACTTTGAATAGAAAAGAATAAAAGGTTCTTGGTGTTGGCTAAACCGTTAGCACATACTTTCCTTATCGTGTAAAATTATACATTTAATGCATTAAAATTCCACTATGATGACAAACTTAGAGCATGTCCTTTTACTCCTTTTTGGCTCCATGGTAACGCTGTGACTCAGATTTGAGGAACCCGGGAATTTCTGTTGACGACCTATTCTGATCTTGAGTTTTTCGTGGTTTTTTGTGATCGATAGACGAATGATGCGTGTTTTCTCATCTAGAACGATTTTCCTTTTATTCGCTTCCTTTTAATATATCAGATGTGTTTCTGAGTTCATTAAAATACACAATTTATATCAAGCAACTTTTCTTTTAGTAGCGTTAACCATTTCCCAAATGGTCACTTGTACGTCTACGTTTTCTTACCATTCATAAACATTTTTAAATTAGCTTTTTACCCTTTTTAAATGAACGAATTGCTAAATAGGAAAAATAAGAAATAAAAAACAAAAATGAAGAAAACTACTACTCGTAATAATTGGACATTGCCTCTACACTTTGCATGTAAACATTTCAATTTTGGAAACAGTATCATAAGATGCAATATTATCTAGGCAACTATTTACTTTTGATAGAGAATCAAGATATTATTTATTCAAAGCTAGGCCTGAAGTTAAATCTAAATCTGCAAATTAATCTTCATGATGCGGTGCCGGGTAGATATCACGGATGCCTGCTTACTCAAAAGAAACTGTGCTCCCCGTTGGAGGGCTGGTTGTTCGACAGGTCGTTCATTGCCTTCTCCAGTGTTGGGTCTTGTAGCCTGGAACTGTTAGAAACTTCCGCGCATTTAGTAGGCTCCTGAGTTCTTCTGAGGGTGGTAGCCACAATAGATCTATATAGCTGCATCCTAGTTGCAGATGGATCCTTATAGATGTTATGAACATCCGAGTTGCGGATACACGGCTAATGGTAAGCACACCAGTTGCCTACACGACCTTGGTTGGTTTCAGTGGAGGGTAGAGCAGGGCTTCAACGATGTTCATTGAAAAAAGAAAGGAACTCGTGTGACAGAAAGGTACACGTTTCGTTTCCATCAAAGTCTAAGTAGTGAAATTTAACGATGGATAAAAAAGACTTGCAAACCAAATCAAAGGTTGAATACCTCTCACAACCATAAACCTTGCAATGTTCACTCTACTAAGATGCAAGGTAAGCAACTCTTTTGTAACGTAAGGCGGTTGAACAGTGTGTGAAGCTGAACGGTGTGTTGTGTCATTCACAACCGAACATATTTCAATTATGGGAAGCCATCAGTGCGGTACAAACCACCGCTTACGTAAAAACGAACAATGTGAATTTGAAAAACATCAGATGAAACACAAAAGCGTGGATAAGGATGAATTTCTACAACAGAAAATCTATAATTTATAGAACTCAAAATAAACATACTACAGTACATCAAAGCTGTAGCATACGAAGTTCTGTAACAGCAAGAAGCCGTAGCAAACAATATTGAGTCACATACTTTAATTACACCAATCGAGTCACGCATAGTGCACTTGGTAGTCATTCATCAGTCTAGTTAAGTAGGAAGGAAAATGAAATGAAGGAAAATATCTTATTATTCAGGAAGTACGCAGCTCGCTTATCTCAATATTCAAGGAGGTACGCCACTCGGATGTGTGGTAAATAGCGTGGGTACGGAACTAGTATACATACACTGGCGAAAAAAAATGCAACACTATCAAGGATTGCTTAAATTTAATACAGAGGTGAGTGGTAGTATGTCATGATAGTATCATATGATAACAAAATCAGCACAAATGACGTAGACATGTCACAAGGAGATATGTCCCAATAGTTGCATCAATATTTTTTGTAACCCCCTCGGGCAGCAATACAGGCATGTATTCATGCAGGCAGACGATCGTACATGGCGAATGACACTCTGTGATACACTGGCCCAAACATCTTGTACCTGTTGTCGCAGTTCGGCAATGGTTGTGGCTGACCGTGGAGGCCCAATCACTTTCTTTCCCATCATGTCCCCATACATGCGGACCGTGCTGGCCAGGGCAGAACACGTTGCGTTGCTGCAGCTGTAGGCGATGTGCGTTATCCTGTTGAAACAGCACATCACCTTCCTGTTGAAGAAATGGCAGTAACACAGGAATAATTACCTGCTGGATGTAGCTGGCACTGGTTTCACGTCCCTGCACAAACACCAAAGGCGAGCGCGAGTTGTAAGTGATGGTAACTTACACCATGATGCCAGGGGTTGGGCCTTTGTGTAGTGGGCGAATGCATTCTGGACGAGTTCGCTTACCAGCTCTACGCCGTACACGTACACATCACTTGCATACAGGCAGAACCTACTCTCATCACTGAAGACAACAGAGTGCCATTCCATTGTCCAATGAGGCCTTTCTTGACACCAGAGGAGACCTGCATGACGGTGTTGTGGTGTAAGAGGTACCTTGGCTAGGGGCACACATGATTTAAGTCTTGCTGCAGCAAGATGGTTTCCAATGGTCCGTGCTGATACTCCAGGTGCTACCTGAGCCCGTATCGCCTCCCTGGATGCTGTTCGAGCACTCACTGATACCCGTACAATGCGTCGATCCAGACGTGCGTCTGTAGAACGTGGTCGTCCAGAACCTGGTCTACGGGAGTGAGAATGTTCCACAGACCATTGCTGAAAACACCGACACACCACCGATACATTGCGCCTAAGATGTGCACCAATTTGTCGATAGGTCCATCCAGCTTCGCGGAGGCCAACAATTCGACCCCTTTCAAATGGCTGTAGCTGTGAGACAGGAGCACGTGCGCGTTGTCGTGGCATTGCTACACCCTAGAGTGTCGTTTGACACCACCGTTCAACTGTTAGGGTACCACAGTGGCTGCCTGCACCTTGGACACTGAAGGCATAGAGACACTGCTGTGCAGTGCCATCTATTGTCCACCGACCATGATACATCAATCACCAGTTCTGTAACCTCTCAATATCCACATACTATGCCCATGTGTTGATAAACACAGTCCTTACTGGTGTTACAGTTTTTTTCCGCCAGTGTATATTGCTGTGTTTGTTCCGCAACTAGTTTGCACCTATCTATATAGATCACAGTGCGCGAGGTGACCTGCAATGTATAACCCATATTCCCATGATTGCTTATATTATTAAAATGCCTTTAATAATCGCAAAGTTAAAATCTACTTTAAAACAAGGAGAAAGTATGCAGAAACCAGTTAAGAATGAGTTTCCAAGGCGTACAATTCTGGTAGACTCGATTTGATCATATAGCATTAATATACATACAATACCGTGCGAAATGTCTCAGGCGGATTCGTCTCTGGCCCGCATTCGGGAGGTCGGTAATAGATTGTAAATCTATTAAGGTGATTTTCCTCTTTTGCCAAAAGGTCTTATATTCATGGTCTGACCGGGTTTGATCCCAGCGGCCGGCCTAACTGGCCCAAGGTTTTTCCAGGGGTTTCCCCGGTCGCCAGTTGATGGTGGGTGGGTTTATTATATTCCCGAAATTTCCGTCCCTCTAATGCACTTCATTTCTTATTTCCTTTCACACTTAACGTGGTTGGTCTGTATCAGGGTAGTAAGTGTTAGCGTTACGTGGCAGAGGATATGCTTTCGGTAAATCTTCGTCCTTCGGAGGGCGTTTCCGGCCTTCAAATCCGCCTCCGAGGTGTCTAAATCCGCGGGTAGGACGCCGGCTGTACTATACGCCGCCAGAGTATTTCAATCTCTAAATGGTGGGAACTCTGCCCTCTGTTCTGTCTTCAGTCTTTGGGTCGTCCGCTCTCTGTCTCCTCTTGCCTCATCCTTCCTCCCGGGGGTGCCCTACATGCAGCATGGGTACAAAAGATCTTCAAGGTCAACGTGCCGTATCCCCTCCGCGACGACCCATCCTAATACATATATACACTGACTAGGGTGTTGGAACAGGAAGCTTTGCTTGAGTATTGACTCAAAGTCATAGACCGAGACTCGTCTCTTGTAAACCAAACCATTTGAACAATCATACAAGTATGTTGCACAACTCTGAACATTAATATTACAAAATCGATATCGTGTGAACAAAGACAATTTTTAAATTATAGTTTCCCCCACGAACTTCACCATCTGATACACAAAATTCATGAAGCGAATAAAAACAAGAGTTTTACACTACATCTTTATCGTATCTGATTTGCCATCACTTATTTCTATAGCGAAATCTCTTACAGAAGTTTGATATTAAACATATTAATTGATAGTTTTGGTGAAATGTTAAATTAATTGCGGAAAATCTTGTTTTTTAATTTCCCTTGTGGCAAATAAATTTATAAAAAATTTGTGTCAGAAGTGAGATTCGAACCCACGCCCTCAGAGAGGACCAGAAATCTACATGTTACCCCAGCACGGGGCAAGCTCTCGCTTGAGCCTGGCGCCTTAGACCGCTCGGCCATTCTGACAGTTGGAATAATTATTCTGATAGAAAGATTATGTGTCAGCAGTTAAGCACTTCTTTGGCATAGTGTCCTTTTCTTTTCTTATGGACTCTTTCAAATTTCAGAGAAATATTTGTAGTGACAACATTGCGCTAAAGTTTTTATAGATGTTTTCCCTGTAAATTATTATATAAGTTGTGACGTAAGTGGCTTAGAGTCCATTTATGTTGAACACCACAACGAGTGTTTTATCGAAACGATGATACATACTATGACAGATAATTAATAATTGTAAGCAAGCAATTCATTTCAATTAGAATTGCTTTAAAGAAAAGATGTGTTATTCTCTTTCTGAACTTAGATGGGAAGTCCACGTTTAGAGAGCTAGATACGAATTTTAATTTGTGTACGTATGTGGATATGCGCGAGAAGATATCAATATCTTTATGCCGCAGGTGTTTTCCCTTGTCTTACAAACTCGCTGGAAAGACTTTGGAATATGAGAACAATTAAACGTGTACGACACTACATTTTTAAATTGTTCTGTAGATGTGAAAATCATTATTCACGGATGTGTATTTATCTTATAAATAAAGATGTTCTTTAACGGAAACTATCTTCTAATTATAGTGCATAGTAAATACATGTCAGATGCTCAAAGATAATCGTTCGAAAAATGCCTTGATCCTTTTTAACAGCGTTAAACGGGTGGTTTCACGCCAGTTTCTAAGTCATAACTTGAATTTTCTGGGAAATTCTTCAGAAGACTTCTTCATTCTGGATGACCTTTGCTTAAATAGTAAACAGTAAGGGACAAAGTCTTACTAAATAAAAATGTAGATCTGGTTAAAACACAATTGATGTGAAACACGTTTTCTTTTTTTCTTGTTTTGTTTGAGTGAACTATTTCCGAGATACTCTTTACTATTTGTGTAAATTTGCCAATACTTATATGGTTTTTATCTCTTGGCCTTGCAAAGAGAACGGAATTTCAAAGGCATTGCATAGAAACCAACTCTTAAAACATTTCACTATCGCTTAACGTCTAATGTATCCCCATATTTCCCTTGCACGTACAAGAAAAATAATAAGATACCTCTGGAAATGCTTAAGTGGATAAAAATGAAGCAGATAAAGAAATAAGCGTTTGCAAGAATAGTATGTATAACAGTGAGTATAGCTCTACATATATCTGCGAACAGAGTTTCTCCAATTGGAGCTATACTAAAAACTGTCCACGATCACTCGGTGTACCTTGCACTTTGACTTTTGTCACCAAATACTGATAGACTTGAAGCGGAATTTTCTGCTTCCAGGATTATTGTTTGGCTGTAACAAGCGAAATGCTGCTTCTCAGGTTGGTCTCTGCGCCGCGGTTACTCTGCATGGTCCTTAGTTTCTGGGTGTGCGTGGGTGGTTTCACAAAAAAGCCCAGAACTCTCGTTAAAACAGTTTTATTATTGATCGAAGTAATGTTTTAAGATTGACCTATCACTGTTAAAATTATTACGTTGTTATTGCATCTTTACTGAGTCTGAAGATTATTCACTGCAGAATGTAAAGTTGACTGCCAAGCACACTGAAATGCAAGTATGTGTGACTCCTCTGACGACTCCAAGGACGACTCCGCACACTAGGGCGTCCGGAAGGCAAGTATGCGTGACTGACCCGATCACTGGGGCGTCCAACAGCCAAGAAAAAACTCTTCGCGCTAGCGGTATTAACTCACCTCGCAATTTTCCCCTCATCTACCCCTTAAGTTTTCCCGCCAAACTCCACGTTATGGCGCTACCAAAGCCTTTCGCTTCTTCAGTACATTTGCTCTGGCAGCGTGATTTCTCTTAAAGTACACGTGCCCTCACCTTCTTTTCTTCTTCTGCACTCGCCGATTTCCAGGAAAACTGGTCCCGCGGGTTTTAACCGGATTACCTAGTGCCTGCCGCTAGTTACCTGACTGTAACATTTCTTGCTTTCCTGACGATTTTAACAGTGAACGATATTCCCATGTCTGTACCTTCTAAACATGCGATGATTTTTTAAAAATATTTCTTGATTATTTAATTCTGCCACTCTTCTCAGATTATTTTAATAACTATTGCATTCATAATTTCGGCTCAAAATGCCCTCCATAGACATTGCCATGTTATACATTAATATCGCAATGTTTATGTCTAGCCCGAAAACAACTTCCTTCAAAAAAATTCCGCGATTGATCGGCAAATCTTAAGTTAGCTATATATATATATATATTTGCAATTGCTTGCTATAAAATTTACTTTACAATTCTAATAAAGTTGTGTTCTTTCTGTAAACATTGATAACACATATATACATTACCCTTCACATAATTTAAATGAAAACGATTATACAACATTCAATGTGGGACTGCTTATATGTAGGTATAGAACTAACCTAACCTAACATCACCTAACCTTCCCTTTCTTGTGGGCATACAGTAGTAAGACCCTCGTTTTACTCGTGTAGTTAATTTTAAGCATGAGAGAAGTAAGAAACTGGCAAACAGCTTATATGCACAGGGAATAAGACAGTTCTCCAGTACCCATGATAGCCTGCGTGGTAAAATGGTAAGAGAATACATGTTTGCCCCGTATACTGAACTTTAACAAACTTGTGAATTATTTGTCAAATGAATTGTAACCTGTTGAAATGCATCTCAATTACTTCTGTAATTTTTGAATTGTTCGTTCCTACATTGTAACTCCATATACTATATAACTTTAAGATGTCGCAATAAGAAGACCTGGTTGTTAAAGCGACAAAAAATAAAGTAAAGACATGTCTAACAAAGAAAAGAAATGGTTTGTTATTATTTCATGAGGAAATCAACGAATGTTACACGAACTCGCTATTCCTTTGTTATTCTGTGAAGTGCGAAACAAACACTGTTGGCAGTTTTCGACTACACCGGGTGGAACGGAAGTCATTAAATTAATTTAAACCAGCAATACATCTTCGTATATGGGACACATTTTGTTTCTTACGTTTTTGCCTGACCATTTCCTACGGAGATATTTTATTTTTGTCGAAAACAAGCTGGCAACACTGCAGATTGTGTCACTTACACTAGGCCAGTACACAAACAAACACCGCAGCGGTGCATCTCGTGAGCGTAAACAAATTCCATGCCGTTTACTCCCATGTTTACTGTGCCAATGCACGCCAATCAGTATCGTTATCTCCCAAAACATTACACTACCCTACAAGCGACTAACGTATTTCCATCGAGAAGTCGGTTCACATCGGTCACAACTTCCGCAACGTTGCAGAGTTGCTTCACGTCTGAAAAAACTGCTCGGAGTATTTCTTTAATTCTTTTAAGTGAGTAATTATTTCGAAACCCTGTGTGATGTGCCATAATTACTACAGAAACTGTCAGAAATAAGTTACTGTACGCGTCTTACGAGTAACATACTATTATCTTCGTATATTCTTGTGGAATTACGCATCCGATTTCGAACAAAAACCATTTATTTTTTCGAAGTCGTGGTACTTCTATAAAGCACATATTAGTAGGAAAATCATAAGTTTCCTTCCCGGCCTCTCTGCTGCTTCACTCAGTGCTAACATTACTCTAATACCAGCATCTCCAATTGCGTGTTAAGTCTCGGGATGATAAAATACATGGTAAAATACATTTTTTTTTTTTTTTGTATTTTAAGGCTATTATAATAATGATGTCATTTCGCCGTTACCTACAGATAAAGCGAGCTTACACAAATGTCAGAATGGCCGAGCGGTCTAAGGCGCCAGACTCAAGCGAGAGCTTGCCCCGTGCTGGGGTAACATGTAGATTTCTGGTCCTCTCTGAGGGCGTGGGTTCGAATCCCACTTCTGACATATTTTTTGTGTACTTATGAAAATTAAAATAGTTTATCTAACTGGTGATTATTTTAAGCAAACGTTTGCCAGCTTTCATCAATCAAGTTACTACGCTATTTTGTAAACACGTACTACAGTAAATGGCTTGAGTGAATAATCTCGGGCTGCTTCAATCTATAATACTGTAAACACTTTGAATAGTAAACAATAAAAGGTTCTTGGTGTTGGCTAAACCATTAACACATACTTTTCCTATCGTGTAAAATTATACATTTTATGCATTAAAATTCCACTATTATGACAAACTTAGAGCATGCCCTTTTACTTAGTTGGCTCCATGATAACGCATGTGACTCAGATTTGGAGACGCCGGGAATTTCTATTGACCGCCTATTCTGATCTTGAGTTTATCGTGGTTTTCTGTGACCGATAGATGAATGCTGGGTGTTTTCTTATCTAGCAGTATTTCCTTTTTATTCGTTTTCTTTTAATATTTCGGGTGTGTTTCTGGGCTCATTAAAATACACAATTTATGTCAAGTATCTTTTCTTTTCGTAGCATTAACCATTTCCCGAATGTTCACCTGTACGTCTACGTTTTTTACCATTCATGAACATTTTTAAATTTGCTTTTTACCCTTTTTAAATGAACGAATTGCAAAATAGGAAAACTAAAGGGCAAAAATAAGAAATAAAAACAAAAATTAAGAAAAATACTCATGGTGTAAATAATTGGATGTTGCCTCTGCACTTTGCACATTTGTACATTTTGGAGCAGTATCATAAGATGCAATATTATCTATACAACTATTTACTTTTGATAGAGAATCAAGATATTATTTATTCAAAGCTAGGCCTGAAGTTAAGTCTAAATCTGTAAATTAATCCTCATGATTAATTGATGCGGTGCCGGGCAGATGTTACGGATGCTTGCTTACTCAAAAGAAACGGTGCTCCCCGTTGGAGGGCTGATTGTTCGACAGGTCGTTCATCGCCTTCCCCAGTGTTGGGTCTTGTAGCCTGGAACTGTTAGAAACTTTCACGCATTTTGTAGCCTCCTGAGTTCTTCTGAGGGTGGTAGCCACAATAGATGCATATGACTGCATACTAGTTGCGGATGGATCCTTATAGATGTAATAAACTTCCGAGTTTCGGATACACGGCTAATGGTAAGCACACAAGTTACCTATACGACCTTGCTTGGTTTTAGTGGAGCAGAGCTTCAACGATGTTCAGTGAGAAAAGAAATGAACTTGTGTGACACAGGGGTACACGTTTCGTTTCCAACAAAATCTAAGTAGTGAAATTCAGCGATGGACATAGTATAAAAAGACTTGCAAACCAAATCTAAGATTGAATACCTCTCACAACCATAAACCTGGCAAGTTGCAAGGTAAGGAACTCTTTTGAAACAGTGTGCGAAGCTGAATGGTGTTTTCTGTCATTCACAACCGAACATATTTCAATTATGGGAAGCCATCAGTGCGGTACAAACCACCGCTTACATAAAAATGAACAGTGTGATTTTGAAAAAAATCACACGAAACACGAAAGCGTGGATAAGGAGCAATTTCTACAACAGAAAATATCTAATTTGTAGAAGACTTAACGTAGCTGGTCTGTTTCAGGATAGTAAGTGTTGGCGTCACATGGGCGAGCATATGCTCTCGGTAAATCTTCGTCCTTCGGAGGGCGTTTCCGGTCTTCAAATCCGCCTCCGGGGTGTCTAAATCCGCGGGCAGGACGCCGGCTGTACTATACGCCGCCAGAGTGTTTCAATCTCTAAATGGTGGGAACTCTGCCCTTTGTTCTTTCTTGAGTCTTTGGGTCGGTCGCTCTCTGTCTCCTCTTGCCTCATCCTTCCTCCCGGGGGTGCCCTGCATGCAGCATGGGTACAAAAGATCTTCAAGGTCAACGTGCCGTATCCACTCCGCGACGACCCTTCCTAATACATATCTACACTGACTAGGGTGTTTGAACACGAAGCTTTGCTTGAGTATAGACTCAAAGTTATAGACTGAAACTCGTCTCTTGTAAATTATTTGAACAAATATACAACTATGTTGCACAACTCTCATTATTAATATTAAAAAATCGATATCGTGTGGACAAAGATAATTTTTAACTTTAGTTTCCCCCACGAACTTGACCATCTGATACACAAAATTCATGAAGTAAATAAAAACAAGTTTCACGCCACATCCTTGTACGTATTTGATTAGCCATCACTGCTGTTTCTATAGTGAAATCTCTTACAGAAGTTTGATATAAAACATATTAGTTGATAAAGTTTTGATGGAATATTTCATTAACTGTGGAAAATATTGGCTTTTAATTTCCCTTCTGGCAACTAAATTTATAAAAAGTTGTGTCAGAAGCGGTATTTGAACCCACGCCCTCAGAGAGGACCAGAAATCTACATGTTACCCCAGCACAGGGTAAGCTGTCGCTTGAGTCTGGCGCCTTAGACCGCTCGGCCATTCTTACAGCTGGAATAATTACCCTGATAGAAAGCTTATGTATCAGCAGTTAAGCACTTCTTTGGCATAGTCTCCTTTTCTTTTCTTATGGACCCTTTCAAATATCAGATACAAATTTTAGTGACAACCTTGCGCCAAAGGTTTACTGACCTTTTCTCTGTAAATTATTATATATGTTGTGATTAAAAGTGGCTTAGAGTCCATTGATGTTGAACATCACAACGAATGTTTTATCGAAACGATGATACGTACTATGGCAGAGAATTAATTGTAAACAGGCAATTCATTTCAATTAGAATTACTTTAAAGGACGGCTGTGTTATTCTTTTTCTGAACTCAGATGGAAAGTTCACGTTTAGGGAGCTAGATACGAATTTTAATTTGTGTACGTATGTGGATATGATGTGCTAGAAGATAACTATATCTTTATGCCGCAGGTGTTTTCCCTTGTCTTACAAACTCGTTAGAAAGACTTTGGAATATGAGAACAATTAAAGGTGTATGGCACTAAATTTTTAAATTTTTTGTAGATTTGAAAATCATGCTAAACAATTATTACTCACAGATGTGTATTTGTCTTATAAATAAAGTTGTTCTTTAACGGAAACTGTCTTCCAATTACAGTGCATAGTAACGTCTAACATATATTTACTTTACAATTCTGATAAAGTTGTGTTCTTTCTGTAAACATTGATAACACATATATACATTACCCTTCACATAATTTAAATCAAAACGATTATACAAGATTCAGTGTGGTACTGCTCATAGGTAAAGAACTAACCTAACCTAACATCACCTAATCTCCCCTTTCTTGTGTGCATATAGTAGTAAGACCCTCGTTTTACTCGTGTAGTTAATTTTAAGCATGCGAGAAGTAAGAAACTGGCAAACAGTCAGCTTATATGCACAGGGAATAAGACAATTCTCCAGTACCCATGATAGCCTGCGTGGTAAAATGGTAAGAGTACATGTTTGCCCCGTATACTGAACTTTAACAAATTGGTGAATTATTTGTCAAATGAATTGTAACCTGTTGAAATGCATCTCAACTACTTCTGTAATCTTTGAATTGTTCGTTCCTACATTGTAATTCCATATACTATATAACTTTAAGATGTCGCAATAAGAAGACCTGGTTGTTAAAGCGACAATAAATAAAGCAAAGACATGTCAGACAAAGAGAAGAAAGGGTTTGTTATTATTTCATGAGGAAATCAACGAATGTTACACGAACTCGCTATTCCTTTGTTATTCTGTGAAGTGCGAAACAAACACTGTTGGCAGTGTTCGACTACACCGGGTGGAACGGAAGTCATTAAATTAATTTAAACCAACAATACATCTTGGTATATGGGACACACTTTGTTTCTTACGTTTTTGCCTGACCATTTCCTACGGAGATATTTTATTTTTGTCGAAAACAAGCTGGCAACACTGCAGATTGTGTCACTTTCACTAGCCCAGTACATAAACAAACACTGCAGCGGCGCGTCTCATGAGCGTAAACAAATGTCATGTCATTTAATTTCATGTTTACTGTGCGAATGTACGCCAATCAGAATCGTTATCTACCAAAACATTACACCACCCTGCAAGTGACCAACGTGTTTCCATTCAGAAATCGGTTCAGATCCGTCACAACCTCAACGCAATGTTGCCAGAGTTGCTACACGTCTGAAAAAGCGAGTAATTATTTCGTTCGTAGTGTTTAACGCCCGCTTTTACTACTACGGCACCGCAGGCGGTGACACTGATGATACATGGAATGAAGATGGAGCACCGGTGGAATGAGATGGCGGGGGAAACCGGAGTACCCGGAGAAAACCCGCCCTGACGCCGCTTCGTCCACCACGAATACCACATGCGGGTCCCTGGGATCGAACCCGGGCCGCCTAGGTGGTAGGCGAGCGCGGAGTAATTATTTCGAAACCCTGTGTGATGTGCCATATTATGATTACTATTGCTACCGAAACTATTGCAGGAAGAAGTTACTTTACGCGTCTTACGAGTAATAGACTATTATCTTCGTACATTCTTGTGGCATTGCGCATCCAATTTGGAACAAAAACCATTTAGTTTTTCGAAATCGGCTGATCAAAGAACAAGATTCCATTAGGCTTTTTTTGTCTGTGATGCTTCTATAAAGCACATGTTAGATGGGATATCATAAGTTCCCTTCCCGCCCCTCTGCCGCTTCACTCAGTGCTAACATTACTTTAATACCAGCATCTCTAATTACGTGTTAAATCTCGGGATGATAAAATACATAGAAAAATTCATTTTTTGTATTTTAAGGGTATTATAACAATGATGTCATTTCGCCATTATAGGTTGCGCGTTCGTTCTTGACGAATGACCTTGAGCAGAAATCCAATGAGTGAGCCTACCCTTAATAAACAGGTCAGCAAATGTTTATGCTACGATAACAGACACCTCTGTTTTCCTCTGTCACGTGTGTGTATACAGTCGACTGCAGAAGTTTTGTGCGGTACGGATGTATGTATGCATGCAACGAAAATAGCAATTCAGACGAGGGAGAGATGTCGGGAATAGAATAAATGCAAGAAAGTTAAGTGGAAACAGTTATAGAGGTATAGTGTATAATACGTGTGGCTGATATTACTGCAAGTGTCATAAATTGATTTGTAGTGTTGTACTACTTCAGCTCAGAAGCATGCGCGTCATCTCACTGCAGACTGTACCTCCTCTCTCTCGTTCCCGCAAAAGCTGAGTAGAGACTCGCATTCAACCTTTCATATAAAATTTTCATTCGTCAAGAAGTAACGCGCGACCTATACCTACAGTTAAAGCGAAGTTACCCGGATGTCAGAATGGCCGAGCGGTCTAAGGCGCCAGACTCAAGCGAGAGCTTGTCCTGCACTGGGACATCATGTAGAATTCTGGTCCTCTCTGAGGGCGTGGGTTCGAATCCCACTTCTGACATACATTTTTGTGTACTTATGGAAATTAAAATAGCTTATCTAAGAGGTGATTCTTTTAGACAAACGTTTGTCAGCATTCATCAATGAAGTTACTACGCTATTTTATAAACACGTGCTACAGCAAATGGCTTGAGTGAATAATCTCGGGCTGCTTCAATCTATAATACTGTAAACACTTTGAATAGTAAACAATAAAACGTTGTTAGTGTTGGCTAAACCGTTAACACATACTTTTCCTATCGTGTAACATTATACATTTGATGCATTAAAATTCCACTATTATGACAAACTTAGAGCATGCCCATTTACTTAGTTGGCTCCATGGTAACGCATGTGACTCAGATTTGCAGACGCCGGCAATTTCTGTTGACCGCCTATTCTGATCTTGAGTTTTTCGTGGTTTTCTGTGACCGATAGACGAATGCTGGGTGTTTTCTCATCTAGCAGTATTTCCTTTTTATTCGTTTCCTTTTAATATTTCGGGTGTGTTTCTGGGCTCATTAAAATACACAATTTATGTCAAGTATCGTTTCTTTTCGTAGCATTAACCATTTCCCAAATGTTCACTTGTATGTCTACGTTTTTCACCATTCACGAACATTTTTAAATTAGCTTTTTACCCTTTTTAAATGAACGAATTGCAAAATAGGAAAACTAAAGGGCAAAAATAAGAAATAAAAACAAAAATTAAGAAAAATACTCATGGTGTAAATAATTGGATGTTGCCTCTGCACTTTGCACATTTGTACATTTTGGAGCAGTATCATAATATGCAATATTATCTATACAACTATTTACTTTTCATAGAGAATCAAGGTATTATTTATTCAAAGCTAGGCCTGAAGTTAAGTCTAAATCTGTAAATTAATCCTCATGATTAATTGATGCGGTGCCGGGCAGATGTTACGGATGCTTGCTTACTCAAAAGAAACGGTGCTCCCCGTTGGAGGACTGGTTGTTCTACAGTGCGTTTATCGCTTTCTCCAGTGTTGGAGCCTGGAACTGTTAGAAACTTTCGCGCATTTTGTAGCCTCCTGAGTTCTTCACAATAGATGCATGTGGCTGCATACTAGTTGCAGATGGATCCTTATAGATGTAATAAACATCCGAGCTGCGGATACACGGCTAATGGTAAGGACACCAGTTACCTATACGACCTATACGACCTTGGTTGGTTTCAGTGGAGCAGACCTTCAACGATGTTCAATGAGAAAAGACAGGAACTCGTGTGACACAGGGGTACAAGTTTCGTTTCCATCAAACTCTAAGTAGTAAAATTCAACGATGGACATAATATAAAAAGACTTGAAAACCAAATCTAAGATTGAATACCTCTCACAGCCATAAACCTGGCAAGTTGGAAGGTAAGCAACTCCTTTGAAACGTAAGGCGGTTGAACAGTGTGCGAAGCTGAACGGTGTGTTCTGTCATTCACAACCGAACATATTTCAATTATGGGAAGCCATCAGTGCGGTACAAACCACCGCTTATGTAAAAATGAACAGTGTGATTTTGAAAAAACATCACACGAAACACGAAAGCGTGGACAAGGAGCAATTTCTACAACAGAAAATATCTAATTTATAGAAGACTTAACGTAGCTGGTCTGTTTCAGGATAGTGTTGGCGTCACATGGCAGAGCATATGCTCTCGGTAAATCTTCGTCCTTCGGAGGGCGTTTCCGGCCTTCAAATCCGCCTCCGGGGTGTCTAAATCCGCGGGCAGGACGCCGGCTGTACTATACGCCGCCAGAGTGTTTCAATCTCTAAATGGTGGGAACTCTGCCCTCTGTTCTGTCTTGAGTCTTTGGGTCGGCCGCTGTCTGTCTCCTCTTGCCTCATCCTTCCTCCCGGGGGTGCCCTGCATGCAGCATGGGTACAAAAGATCTTCAAGGTCAACGTGCTGTATCCACTCCGCGACGACCCTTCCTAATACATATCTACACTGACTAGGGTGTTTGAACAGGAAGTTTTGCTTGAGTAAAGACTCAAAGTCATAGACCGAGACTCGTCTCTTGTAAATCAAACCATTTGAACAATCATACAAGTATGTTGCACAACTCTGAACATTAATATTACAAAATCGATATCGTGTGAGCAAAATAATTTTTAATTATAGTTTCCCCCACGAACTTGACCATCTGATACATAAAATTCATGAAGTGAATAAAAACAAGTTTTACGCTACATCTTTATCGTATCTAATTAGCCACCACTTCTCTTTCTATAGCGAAATCTCTTACAGAAGTTTGATATTAAACATATTAATTGATAGTTTTGGTGAAATGTTAAATTAATTGCGGAAAATATTGTTTTTCAATTTCCCTTGTGGCAAATAAATTTATAAAAAAATTGTGTCAGAAGTAGGATTCGAACCCACGCCCTCAGAGAGGACCAGAAATCTACATGTTACCCCAGCACAAGGCAAGCTCTCGCTTGAGTCTGGCGCCTTAGACCGCTCGGCCATTCTGACATTTGGAATAATTATTCTGATAGAAAGCTTATGTGGCAGCAGTTAAGCACTTCTTTGGCATAGTCTCCTTTTCTTTTCTTATGGACTCTTTCAAATTTCAGATAAATATTTTAGTGACAACCTTGCACCAAAGTTTTTATAGATGTTTTCCCTGTAGATTATTATATAAGTTGTGACTTAAGTGGCTTAGAGTCCATTTATGTTGAACACCACAACGAGTATTTTATCGAAACGATGATACATACTACGACAGATAATTAATAATTGTAAGCAAGCAATTCATTTCAATTAGAATTACTTTAAAGAAAAGATGTGTTATTCTTTTTCTGAACTTAGATGGGAAGTTCGCGTTTAGAAAGCTAGATACGAATTTTAATTTGTGTACGTATGTGGATATGCGCGAGAAGATATGAATATCTTTATGCCGCAGGTGTTTTCCCTTGTCTTACAAACTCGCTGGAAAGACTTTGGAATATGAGAACAATTAAACGTGTACGACATTACATTTTTAAATTGTTCTGTAGATGTGAAAATCATTATTCACGGATGTGTATTTATCTTATAAATAAAGATGTTCTTTAACGGAAACTATCTTCTAATTATAGTGCATAGTAAATACATGTCAGATGTTCAAAGATAATCGTTCGAAAAATGCCTTGATCCTTTTTAACAGCGTTAAACGGGTGCTTTCACGCCAGTTTCTAAGTCATAACTTGAATTTTGTGGGAAATTCCTCAGAAGACTTCTTCATTCTGGATGACTTTTGCTTAAATAGTAAACAGTAAGGGACAAAGTCTTACTAAATAAAAATATAGATCTGGTTAAAACACAATTGATGTGAAACACGTTTTCTTTTTTTCTTGTTTTGTTTGAGTGAACTATTTCCGAGATACTCTTTACTATTTGTGTAAATTTGCCAATACTTATATGGTTTTTATCTCTTGGCCTTGCAAAGAGAACGGAATTTCAAAGGCATTGCATAGAAACCAACTCTTAAAACATTTCACTATCGCTTAACGTCTAATGTATCCCCATATTTCCCTTGCACGTACAAGAAAAATAATAAGATACCTCTGGAAATGCTTAAGTGGATAAAAATGAAGCAGATAAAGAAATAAGCGTTTGCAAGAATAGTATGTATAACAGTGAGTATAGCTCTACATATATCTGCGAACAGAGTTTCTCCAATTGGAGCTATACTAAAAACTGTCCACGATCACTCGGTGTACCTTGCACTTTGACTTTTGTCACCAAATGTTGATAGCCTTGAAGCGGAATTTTCTGCTTCCAGGATTATTGTTTGGCTGTAACAAGCGAAATGCTGCTTCTCAGGTTGGTCTCTGCGCCGCGGTTACTCTGCATGGTCCTTAGTTTCTGGGTGTGCGTGGGTGGTTTCACAAAAAAGCCCAGAACTCTCGTTAAAACAGTTTTATTATTGATCGAAGTAATGTTTTAAGATTGACCTATCACTGTTAAAATTATTACGTTGTTATTGCATCTTTACTGAGTCTGAAGATTATTCACTGCAGAATGTAAAGTTGACTGCCAAGCACACTGAAATGCAAGTATGTGTGACTCCTCTGACGACTCCAAGGACGACTCCGCACACTAGGGCGTCCGGAAGGCAAGTATGCGTGACTGACCCGATCACTGGGGCGTCCAACAGCCAAGAAAAAACTCTTCGCGCTAGCGGTATTAACTCACCTCGCAATTTTCCCCTCATCTACCCCTTAAGTTTTCCCGCCAAACTCCACGTTATGACGCTATCAAAGCCTTTCGCTTCTTCAGTACATTTGCTCTGGCAGCGTGATTTCTCTTAAAGTACACGTGCCCTCACCTTCTTTTCTTCTTCTGCACTCGCCGATTTCCAGGAAAACTGGTCCCGCGGGTTTTAACCGGCTTACCTAGTGCCTGCCGCTAATTACCTGACTGTAACATTTCTTGCCTTCCTGACGATTTTAACAGTGAACGATATTCCCATGTCTGTACCTTCTAAACATGCGATGATTTCTTAAAAATATTTCTTGATTATTTAATTCTGCCACTCTTCTCAGATTATTTTAATAACTATTTCATTCATAATTTCGGCTCCAAGTGCCCTTCATAGACATTGCCATGTTATACATTAATATCGCAATGTTTATGTCTAGCCCGAAAACAACTTCCTTCAAAAAAATTCCGCGATTGATCGGCAAATCTTAAGTTAGCTACACACACACACACACACACACATATATATATATATATATATATTTGCAATTGCTTACTATAAAATTTACTTTACAATTCTAATAAAGTTGTGTTCTTTCTGTAAACATTGATAACACATATATACATTACCCTTCGCATAATTTAAATGAAAACGATTATACAACATTCAATGTGGGACTGCTTATATGTAGGTATAGAACTAACCTAACCTAACATCACCTAACCTTTCCTTTCTTGTGGGCATATAGTAGTAAGACCCTCGTTTTACTCGTGTAGTTAATTTTAAGCATGAGAGAAGTAAGAAACTGGCAAACAGCTTATATGCACAGGGAATAATACAGTTCTCCAGTACCCATGATAGTCTGCATGGTAAAATGGTAAGAGAATACATGTTTGCCCCGAACTTTAACAAACTTGTGAATTATTTATCAAATGAATTGTAACCTGTTGAAATGCATCTCAATTACTTCTGTAATCTTTGAATTGTGCGTTTCTACATTGTAATTCCATATACTATGTAACTTTAAGATGTCGCAATAAGAAGACTTGGTTGTTAAAGCGACAATAAATAAAGCAAAGACATGTCAAACAAAGAAAAGAAAAGGTTTGTTATTATTTCATGAGGAAATCAACGAATGTTACACGAACTCGCTATTCCTTTGTTATTCTGTGAAGTGCGAAACAAACACTGTTGGCAGTTTTCGACTACACCGGGTGGAACGGAAGTCATTAAATTAATTTAAACCAGCAATACACCTTCGTATTTGGGACACATTTTGTTTCTTACGTTTTTGCCTGACCATTTCCTACGGAGATATTTTATTTTTGTCGAAAACAAGCTGGCAACACTGCAGATTGTGTCACTTTCACTAGCCCAGTACATAAACAAACACTGCAGCGGCGCGTCTCATGAGCGTAAACAAATGTCATGTCATTTAATTTCATGTTTACTGTGCGAATGTACGCCAATCAGAATCGTTATCTACCAAAACATTACACCACCCTGCAAGTGACCAACGTGTTTCCATTCAGAAATCGGTTCAGATCCGTCACAACCTCAACGCAATGTTGCCAGAGTTGCTACACGTCTGAAAAAGCGAGTAATTATTTCGTTCGTAGTGTTTAACGCCCGCTTTTACTACTACGGCACCGCAGGCGGTGACACTGATGATACATGGAATGAAGATGGAGCACCGGTGGAATGAGATGGCGGGGGAAACCGGAGTACCCGGAGAAAACCCGCCCTGACGCCGCTTCGTCCACCACGAATACCACATGCGGGTCCCTGGGATCGAACTCGGGCCGCCTAGGTGGTAGGCGAGCGCGGAGTAATTATTTCGAAACCCTGTGTGATGTGCCATATTATGATTACTATTGCTACCGAAACTATTGCAGGAAGAAGTTACTTTACGCGTCTTACGAGTAATAGACTATTATCTTCGTACATTCTTGTGGCATTGCGCATCCAATTTGGAACAAAAACCATTTAGTTTTTCGAAATCGGCTGATCAAAGAACAAGATTCCATTAGGCTTTTTTTGTCTGTGATGCTTCTATAAAGCACATGTTAGATGGGATATCATAAGTTCCCTTCCCGGCCTCTCTGCCGCTTCACTCAGTGCTAACATTACTTTAATACCAGCATCTCTAATTACGTGTTAAATCTCGGGATGATAAAATACATAGAAAAATTCATTTTTTGTATTTTAAGGGTATTATAACAATGATGTCATTTCGCCATTATAGGTTGCGCGTTCGTTCTTGACGAATGACCTTGAGCAGAAATCCAATGAGTGAGCCTACCCTTAATAAACAGGTCAGCAAATGTTTATGCTACGATAACAGACACCTCTGTTTTCCTCTGTCACGTGTGTGTATACAGTCGACTGCAGAAGTTTTGTGCGGTACGGATGTGTGTATGCATGCAACGAAAATAGCAATTCAGACGAGGGAGAGATGTCGGGAATAGAATAAATGCAAGAAAGTTAAGTGGAAACAGTTATAGAGGTATAGTGTATAATACGTGTGGCTGATATTACTGCAAGTGTCATAAATTGATTTGTAGTGTTGTACTACTTCAGCTCAGAAGCATGCGCGTCATCTCACTGCAGACTGTACCTCCTCTCTCTCGTTCCCGCAAAAGCTGAGTAGAGACTCGCATTCAACCTTTCATATAAAATTTTCATTCGTCAAGAAGTAACGCGCGACCTATACCTACAGTTAAAGCGAAGTTACCCGGATGTCAGAATGGCCGAGCGGTCTAAGGCGCCAGACTCAAGCGAGAGCTTGTCCTGCACTGGGACATCATGTAAAATTCTGGTCCTCTCTGAGGGCGTGGGTTCGAATCCCACTTCTGACATACATTTTTGTGTACTTATGGAAATTAAAATAGCTTATCTAAGAGGTGATTCTTTTAGACAAACGTTTGTCAGCATTCATCAATGAAGTTACTACGCTATTTTATAAACACGTGCTACAGCAAATGGCTTGAGTGAATAATCTCGGGCTGCTTCAATCTATAATACTGTAAACACTTTGAATAGTAAACAATAAAACGTTGTTAGTGTTGGCTAAACCGTTAACACATACTTTTCCTATCGTGTAAAATTATACATTTGATGCATTAAAATTCCACTATGCTGACAAACTTAGAGCATGCCCATTTACTTAGTTGGCTCCATGGTAACGCATGTGACTCAGATTTGCAGACGCCGGCAATTTCTGTTGACCGCCTATTCTGATCTTGAGTTTTTCGTGGTTTTCTGTGATCGATAGACGAATGCTGGGTGTTTTCTCATCTAGCAGTATTTCCTTTTTATTCGTTTCCTTTTAATATTTCGGGTGTGTTTCTGGGCTCATTAAAATACACAATTTATGTCAAGTATCGTTTCTTTTCGTAGCATTAACCATTTCCCAAATGTTCACTTGTATGTCTACGTTTTTCACAATTCACGAACATTTTTAAATTAGCTTTTTACCCTTTTTAAATGAACGAATTGCAAAATAGGAAAACTAAAGGGCAAAAATAAGAAATAAAAACAAAAATTAAGAAAAATACTCATGGTGTAAATAATTGGATGTTGCCTCTGCACTTTGCACATTTGTACATTTTGGAGCAGTATCATAATATGCAATACTATCTATACAACTATTTACTTTTCACAGAGAATCAAGATATTATTTATTCAAAGCTAGGCCTGAAGTTAAGTCTAAATCTGTAAATTAATCCTCATGATTAATTGATGCGGTGCCGGGCAGATGTTACGGATGCTTGCTTACTCAAAAGAAACGGTGCTCCCCGTTGGAGGGCTGATTGTTCGACAGGTCGTTCATCGCCTTCTCCAGTGTTGGGTCTTGTAGCCTGGAACTGTTAGAAACTTCCGCGCATTTCGTAGCCTCCTGAGTTCTTCTGAGGGTGGTAGCCACAATAGATGTATATGGCTGCATACTAGTTGCGGATGGATCCCTATAGATGTAGTAAACAACCGAGTTGCGGATACACGGCTGATGGTAAGCACACCAGTTACCTATACGACCTTGCTTGGTTTTAGTGGAGCAGACCTTCAACGATGTTCAGTGAGAAAAGAAATGAGCTTGTGTGACACAGGGGTACACGTTTCGTTTCCATCAAACTCTAAGTAGTGAAATTCAGCGATGGACATAGTATAAAAAGACTTGCAAACCAAATCTAAGATTGAATACCTCTCACAACCATAAACCTGGCAAGTTGCAAGGTAAGGGACTCTTTTGAAACAGTGTGCGAAGCTGAATGGTGTGTTCTGTCATTCACAACCGAACATATTTCAATTATGGGAAGCCATCAGTGCGGTACAAACCACCGTTTATGTAAAAATGAACAGTGTTATTTTGAAAAAAACATCACACGAAACACGAAAGCGTGGATAAGGAGCAATTTCTACAACAGAAAATATCTAATTTATAGAAGACTTAACGTAGCTGGTCTGTTCCAGGATAGTGTTGGCGTCACATGGCAGAGCATATGCTCTCGGTAAATCTTCGTCCTTCGGAGGGAGTTTCCGGCCTTCAAATCCGCCTCCGGGGTGTCTAAATCCGCGGGCAGGTTTGCCGGCTGTACTATACGCCGCCAGAGTGTTTCTATCTCTAAATGGTGGGAACTCTGCCCTCTGTTCTGTCTTGAGTCTTTGGGTCGGCCGCTCTCTGTCTCCTCTTGCCTCATCCTTCCTCCCGGGGGTGCCCTACATGCAGCATGGGTACAAAAGATCTTCAAGGTCAACGTGCCGTATCCCCTCCGCGACGGCCCTTCCTAATACACATATACACTGACTAGGGTGTTTGAACAGGAAGCTTTGCTTGAGTATTGACTCAAAGTCATAGACCGAGACTCGTCTCTTGTAAACCAAACTATTTGAACAATCATACAAGTATGTTGCACAACTCTGAACATTAATATTACAAAATCGATATCGTGTGAACAAAATAATTTTTAATTATAGTTTCCCCCCACGAAATTGACCATCTGATACATAAAATTCATGAAGTGAATAAAAATAAGTTTTACGCTACATCTTTATCGTATCTGATTAGCCACCACTTCTCTTTCTATAGTGAAATCTCTTACAGAAGTTTGATATTGAACATATTAATTGATAAGGTTATGGTGAAATATTTAATTGATTGCGGAAAATATTGCTTTTCAATTTCCCTTGCGGCAAGTAAATTTATAAAAATTTGTGTCAGAAGTGGGATTCTAACCCACGCCCTCAGAGAGTACCAGAAATCTACATGTTACCCCAGCACAGGGCAAGCTCTCGCTTGAGTCTGGCGCCTTAGACCGCTCGGCCATTCTGACAGTTGGAATAATTATCCTGATAGAAAGCTTATGTGTCAGCTGGTCAAGCACTTCTTTGGCATAGTCTCCTTTTCTTTTCTTATGGGCTCTTTCAAATTTCAGATAAATATTTTAGTGACAACCTTGCGCTAAAGCTTTATTGATTTTTTCTCTGTAAATTATTATATATTTTGTGATTATAAGTGGCTTAGAGTCCATTGATATTGAACATTACAAGGAATGTTTTATCGAAACGATGATACATAGTATGGCAGATAATTAATTGTAAGCAAACAATTCATTTCAATTAGAATTACTTTAAAAAACAGCTGTGTTATTCTTTTTCTGAACTTAGATGGAAAGTTCACTTTTAGAAAGCTAGATACGAATTTTAATTTGTGTACATATGTGGATATGCGCTAGAATATGTCAATATCATTTATGCCACAGGTGATTTCTCTTGTCTTACAAACTCGCTAGAAAAACTTTGGAATATGCGAATAATTAAAGCTGTATGACACTAAATTTTTAAATTGTTTTGTAGATCTGAAAGTCATGCTAAATAATTATCACTCACGGATGTGTATTTATCTTATAAATAAAGATGTTCTTTAACGGAAACTGTCTTCTAATTACAGTGCATAGTAAATAGGTAAATGTCAGATGTTCAAAGATAATCGTTCCAAAAATGCCTTGATTCTTTTTAACAGCGTTTTTTGTACTCCTTATATTTCATGGTGGGATAGATTATGACATAAACATGCCATACCAATTGGGAATCTCTCATTGAGGACAGAAAGGTGCATCAAGCGCTTTCGCAATGAATTCTGAATGCTTTGTTGACATTGCCCTGGGAAATACCGTATTAGTAAACTAATGAGTGAGATGATTATTATGTTACTTTGCCTAAACATCGTTTATTTTGATAGCCGCTCTACAGATTATTCACAAAGCTTATTCGTTTCACCTAATTTATGGAAACTTGTGTATAGAGGTGTTACCCAAGGGTAGGCAAGGATTGAAATTACAGCCAAGTATTTAACAATTAGTTTTACATCAAGGTTCAAATCTTGGATATATAACCTTGATATTACCTTCTGTTTATGTTACTCAGCGATGTCCAACCTTCTCTTACGCAATTAGCGGCTATTCCCCACTCCACTCTTTCAGTAGAGGGTGAATCAGCTCTTGCCCGTGACGTGTACAAACACATCCAGACAGTCCGTATACAGTGACGGACACAAACAGGTGCTTTAACGCCAGTTTCTAAGTCGTAACTTGAATTTTCTGGGAATGTTCTCAAAAGACCTCTTCATTCTGGATAACTTTTGTTTAAATAGCAAACAGTAAGAGACAAAGTCTTACTAAATAAAAATATAGATCTGGTTAAAACACAGAATTGATGTGAGATACGTTTTCTTTTTTTCTTCTGTTGTTTGAGTGATATATTTCCGAGATACTCTTTACTATTTGTGTGAATTTGCCAATACTTATACTTTTCTCAAGGGTAAAATTGTTTTTTATCTCTTGGCCTTGCAAAGAGAACGAAATTTCATAGGCAGTGCATAGCAACCAGCTCTTAAAACATTTCACTATCACTTAACGCCTAATGTATCCCCAGATTTCGCTTGCACCTACAAGAAAATTAATAATAAGATACCTCTGAAAATGCTTATGTCGATTAAAATGAAGCAGATGGAGAAATAAGCATTTGCAAGTGTAGTATGTATAACAGTGAGTAAAACTACATATATCTGAGAATAGAGTTTCTCCAATTTGAGCTATACTAAAAGACTATTGTAATAGGTTACACAACAATCTCTTGGTGTATTTTGCACTTTGAACTTTGTCACCAAACATTGATAGACTTCTTAAATGTAAGCAGTACCAAAGAAATCACTAATGAACAGATGTCTATCGCCCAAGATTTGAAACTGCCTTCGTAAATCAAACGTAACGTACATATAACAAACCGCCACTGTAGCAGAATACATGTCTATAAAAAGTGGCAAAGTACGCATATAGTGGAAGAACCTAAATCCAACCTCCCCTCTTTCGCAAACGTTGGACTTCGATGTGTTAACTCATCAGCAGGACGAGTCATTTCCGTACCTTTCCGGTACCACAAGAATACTGCAGGTTATAAGCACACGGATATTAGAGCAAGGTCAGGTACTGGCTGTGTTACACACAACCGCTCCAAGATGCATAGTACAATACGGTGCAGTATTTGTGAATAGGAAATCAACTCTGAATTAATTTATAATTGAAATAAATGTTAGGTATGTGCAGGACTATAGTTATAAATTCATGTATACCTACAATTGTGAAGGAGTTAGATCCAATGCATTTCTCTGCAGATGGAGAAAACATTGTGTGTAAGGTATGTTATACAAGTTTTGTTTTCGGAGCCTGAAACTGTATATGGACAGTACAACAGGTTATGTAAATAATAATGTTTATGTATAAATTTATGAATGGTATAAAAAAATCTAATGTGTTGCACTCACATGACTTTCTCTACTCCTGTACTAATCATTCTTACAAACTCTTATTACTATATCTTGTTTGTATTAGTTGAGATAAACATTTGTACAAATTATCTTATTACTTATTTCCTTCTAGGTGTAAGAGGAATATTAGAATACAGTAGGTTTTGATCGATAGTCAAATATTTAAAGCTTTGAGATCCCGTTCTCTTTCCACTATCTTTGTTCTCTTAATATAACATATGTTAATATAAAAAATGAACATTTCCATTTCACGAAAGCTTAAGTTTTCCGAAACTGATACAAATAACAAGGAATATCTCCGAAATGTTTCACTCTAAAAAATTATTTGGACCTAAATTGTGTGTTTTAGCGAGACCTATATTTATTGTATAGTAAGATTTTGTCTATCTCTTATGGTTTACGAGTTATTCAAAAGTCACCCAGAGTAAACAGTAGCCAGAAAATTCAAAATATACATTTCATTTGTCATAAAAATATCTTAAACATGTGACATTTTAATCAAAATCGTTAGAGCCATTTTCAAGGAAATCAAAATTTTCGAAAAATTTTCCATGTAGAGGCTAGTTTAGGGTGGGACTATTTTCTTCAAAATCTTCGTGTTGCATCTTTGAAAGGCATTAAACTTAAATACCAACTTTAGTTTTTAACCAACTTTTCATTTTTGAGTTATGCTGTCGATAGACTGACGCGCGTGCGCACACACACACACACACACACACACACACACACACACACACACACACACACACACACACACACACACACACACACACACGGACCTTTTTCTAAAAATGCTTTTTTTTTTTTTTTTTTTGATTCAGGGGGTCTCAAAACATATATTTCCGGTGAAATTTGACATCGAATTTTTGGGTGTAATGCAATATTTCCTTCTACTTACCGGTAGAGAAAGTAATAATTCAATGTCACATACAATTCAAGTTTTTATTGTATTGTCCCTTTTACCTAATTATCTCAATGAACAATTTACTGCAACCCTGGATATAGTTTCAAATTAACCGGTCACATAAAGGTACACGTTTTCTTTGTAGGAGACTGTATACCGTTTGATTGCGTGCGATTAGAGGCAGCATTGTTTACGTTGTCTCTGCCTGGTATTTCGTGGTCTACATCCAGGTGCAGAAAACTTGAAGAGGCAGGTACTTAAATGCCTCACCCTACTCATGAGAAACAAATAACTGAACATTTCATAGCGTACTAAAAATATTTGAAAATTAGCACCAAAAGCAGTGATAATTCCTGGAAGCGGTTGAAGCAAAAAATTGATTCCATATAAGTTGCATATTTTAAGGATATACATGTTTTTTTTTTTTTGTGGTAAATTTTCCTGTATCCCTTATGAGTTCCCAGCTCGCACCCTCGTAAATAAAATTTGGCGACAATGATGAAACCTTTATGGCACCTAAAGAAAATTCCAAACATCAGTATCTCAAACGTAAAGTTCCAAATAAACTTCGCTATGAGGTAGTTTATGAGTTTGAAAATTAACAAAACTATTTGGAGCAAAAAATTTCTTGAAAATCTTCATTTTTTATCCTGAGGCACTTGATGTAATAAGTCTGATTTTTGTTTATTTGTTGTGATTAAGGTCTTTAAAACAGGTGTATCCAGTGAAAACATGATACCAAATGTTTGATCGGGATGCAGTACTACCCCTACCTTAAGTGATTAATCAGAAGTGAAAGCAATGTTATAGAACTGAACAATTTTTGTTTCATTTCATTCATCTTCAACCTCACAGTTGTAATTAAATACAAAGATAAATAATAAGGTCTAGTTGTAATCTGATGCTATAGGATTGTTGTTCCACTAGTTTATGACACAATTCCACAAAAACCACAATAATTTGCGCATCTTAGAAAATAGCCAGAAGAATATGGGGTGTAGTAACGGAAGAGTGCAAAGTTTCCAAATTTATTCTTCTATAATATGTTTTCATTCCCAGCATGAAAAGAGTGTAGTTCTAAAGTTTATACCTACCCTTTAGCTCACTTGCAAATTTTCCTTTTCAAGCGTTTTAAAAATGTTTAACAGAGTTTCTTTTCGAATGTTGAGTCAAAAAGAGATTGATGTAACCTTGGTTATATATTGTATTACTGAAACAAAAATGTGCAATCTACTTCTAGTGCTTAGGGAATAGACACAACTAAATGACACCACTACATAGTTTACTTTCAGTTATTTTGAGAGTGATTAATAAATTATGTTTTCCTATGTAGGTGGAAGTGGATTTCTTGGAATGCATATTGTTAAGCTTCTGCAAGAAAATGACCCTAAAGTGAGAGAGATTCGTATCCTGGATTTGAAGCCGTATGTTAATCTTCTAGGTGAGTACTTTTAATATAAGCTCCTCATTTTCTTTTCGAAATGATTCTATATTTATCGGAAAAAATACTTTGTGTTAAGGCTCATATGGCTCATATGCATGTAAAATACTGTTTTTATTATACTAGTCGCCAAACATATTTCCATAAACATGAATTAATTAGGTAACACCGAGGTAAAAATTAAACTTTTTGATGCTGAGAGATTGCTGTTTAGAAAGAAACTATATGTATAGTTTATATACAGTGTATGTACACCTTAATGCAATCGAAATATCCGCATATAGCGATAAATACTTCGGCGTCTGCACACATTCCTACGCAGCTGAAAGCATATACGGAATGGAGCTACTCTGTTTATTTAATATATGGCGTTAGTATTCTAAATAACTTAGTAATACATGCAATTTGTGTTCTCGTTTATGAAAGTCTACGCTTTTAAAGGTTATAGCATATATACTCTCTGTCAAGACCACACAACAATAACAGTTGAAGGTGCTACTATCGATTCTTGTGTATGCAATCGAATAACGTATAGTTAAAATGTCGGGCACAGTGACAACAACATGCAGCGTAGAATATTAAAAGCATTTAATAAATGTTTTAAACTTAGATACATGGTCCAGCATAAATAGTATGAAACTTGAGTATAATTGCAAATTATGAAACTCGCATCTTAGTTTTGACCACAGCTTACGAGTTTATAGTGTTTCAGAAATTCATATCTTACAATGTAATTTCTATATTTCTTTCTGTGCTTCGTATAGGTTACGAGAAGCAATATTTTGGGTGTTTAACATGGAGTTTAAGAAGATAGGACAAATCGCTTTATGTTACAGCATTTCACAGTATCCATTTACTGTGGCAAATGTCTTCACAAAAACAGAATTCTAAACGTAAAAATATAACAGGTCTAATGCTCATTGGTGAAATTGTCTATGATTAATTATTTATGATTCTTACTTGTATTCTTTCCTGCTATTTCAGCTGTTACCCAAAATAGAAGAAAAATAATACTCCATGCATATATTTATTAAAATACGTGTTTTGAGATCATCTAGTCGTGTTCAATACAGTTGTGTGTATCGTTCATGAGAATTCTTTCTTTAGCCACATCTGTTCTAGAAGTTGCTCATATAAAATCCCATCTTACTAAAGTCATTAGGCGAGCGACATGGCTCCTGGTAACGCATGAGCTAATATTCAGAGGTCCCGGGTTCGAGTCCCTTCCACTGCTCACTCTGATCTTCGATTTTCCGTGTTTTTTTCCCTATCAGTAGGCGAATTCCAGAGCGGTTTCTTATCTACCAGATTTCCTATTCATCATTTCCTTTTCATCCCCTTTCCTTCTCTTCTTTCATGCGGATCTACGAGGCTGGAACTATTGGGAACTTCCGCGTGTTTCTGTGGTCGGCTTGCCTGTGGACTGCAATCTTCTGTAGTTCTTTCGCTTCATCCTTCCTTCTGAGGGGTAGAGAGGTAGCGATAAGGTGCTTACGGAGGGGATTCCATACCGAATCAATTGTTAGGGTATTGTATGTTAGACCCCGGGAAGAAAAGATGAAGTGAGACCACTCTACGGGCTTGTTAGAACCTGGGAGAGCAGTGCTAGTTCAACGTGAGGGTCCTTAACGTGTGCTGGAGATTCTTCATCTTGACTCCAGATTCGCCAAGCGGCCACCGGTCAGGCGACCGCGACGCCCCCGTCCACCGAGAACAGCAGTTGCAGCTCGCAAAGTTCTCACACAGCAGCGCCAAACTCGCCCATCGCTAATACTTCCGACCTGAAGGACTGGATCGAAATGAAGGTGAAATGAAATGGAAGGATAGGATAGGAAGTTTGAGGGACGTAATTACCCTTCCCAGCATTTGCCTGGTAACCTGTGAAAAACCTCAAAAAATCCCATGAGCCAGGAAAGTCGGCCGCGGGTATCAAACCCATGACTCTGGAATGCGAACCCCACTCGTCACCACGGAGCCATCTCGCTTGATTCCTCCTTGGGGGTAGTCACAATAGATCTTCCGCGAGGAGTCTCCTTCCATTGTAAATCTTATAACCTATGCTAAAGATATTTTCACTTTCAGCGTCCCTTTTGCCTTCAAGCAGCCCAACATCAAACGATTTACAGTTTCCAAATGATAAAGAAATTGATATAACCTTCCTTTCTTCAAGTACGTACATTGAACATAGACATGCACTTCAGCTCTACATATGCAAGTTCTTGTGTTTCACTCTGGCAATGAAATTTCTCACTGCACTCCTAAGACTCAATATTTGTGTTATCAAGCCATTAGAAAAAATGTATTGTGCAGGTATCGCAGTTGCTACAATACTGTTGACTTGTTGACTGAAAATGTCACAGTCAGGGAGCGGATATTGGTGACGGCATCTTTTCATCATACGCCTTTCTAATGTAATCTTTAACTCGTTCCCAGAGTATTTATTAGGTTATTTTATGCCATTTTCTATTTTAGTGCCTTTTTTATTTTATATGCTTATTTTCATAGTATTTGCGTTTTAATTTAGTCCTCTTCTGGCACTTTCATTCAGTATACAAAGAGTTAAGAGTTAAATTAACACCATGTTACATAATTATAACTTTTCATACATCAGAACATTCAACTGTGAAATAAGAATAAATGTGGACATCCTTTAGTCTCTTTCTTGAGGGAAAAAATCAGTTTTTATTTAATGTTTAATCTCGAAATGGTTGCTTCAGGATGGAAGGTTGCCGGTATCTGCGAAATCTTCTATAATCCAAGAACTCAAAAAGCGTTAACACCAAGTTTTGTAAGACCTACTTTAAATTTTGCCTTGATTTTCTATTCAGCTCATAAACATATTTTTGATGAATCTATAAATTATCTCATTCATTTTTCTTATGCCTACGTTTTCTAATGTATAACAATTATATTATTCATTTATGACTTTTTGTGCACTGATTTTAATCAATTAAATAAATCTCCTTTGGATAACTCGTATTTATTATGCCCTGGATAATATATATAGGATGTCCCAAAAAACACCGACAACGCTTAGTATGTTGTACGGGATGGCAAACTGGTCGGTTTTCAAACAGGAACCTCTGTCCGTCAGTGCACAGTTTGGACGCTGTAGCGCATCGAAGTGTGAGATGGGTGTGCGTTCACATTTCGTCAATAAACCCAACATCGAGCTGTCTACATTACAAGCAGGCTTTGAACTGTGTACTTCCTACATCATTGCAGAGCTCACATCGGCGGTGCTGAACCTCATGCACATGACGCAACACGTGCGATTGTCTTTGAAGATTTTCAATCGTTCCGTGGACTCGGGCCATAAGGTCCTCCGCTGACGTTACAGGAGTGAACCACACTCTTCACACAACTCCACAGAAAATAGACATTACTGTACTGGAAACTGCACAAGTGACGCAATACGATGAGCATCGAGGACTCTATGGATGAGTTAAAGCAGGAATGTTATTGTTTTCAGGTCGTTCATCCTAGTTCAGATGGCTAAAGCGTTGCATTACTTCCGTATTAAGATACCAAAACGAATTTTAACAAATGTTAACCGTTCGTTCTCAAACTTCGACGCTCTCCAGCGTTCAAACCGTGCATTTCCGGACAAGGGGTTCCTGTTTCAAAATCGACCAGTCATGCCGTACAACACACTAAGCGTTGTCGGTGTTTTCTTTTTTTTTTTGGGGGGGGGGGACACCCAGTATATATATAATGTTTGTCCCTTATGGGCTTCTATAGCATTTATCCGAATGCGATGAAAATTGGCAAATCTAAATGCTTTTTTACAGAGAAGGTTTTTATGCTATCCATTTTAGTATGCAACGTATTGCATTCACATGGTTCTCTATATTCGCTTTTCCTTTACACAACACATGTCCTTCTCTTCTTGTCCTTCAAAAAGAATTCGTACAGTTTTCTATGACTTAATAGAAAGGCAACTTATTACATTCACACGGTTTTCTCTTCTCACTTTTCTGTTACGAAACATTTCTTTCTCTACTTCCACTTCTACATACAATTCATATAATTTTCTATGTTTGAAATATAAATGCAACCTATTACATTCACGTGGTTTTCTCTACTCAGTCTTCTACAAAAATCACACACTTTTCTATATTATCGAAATAGAAATGTAACGTGTTACATAAACACGGTTTTCTCTACTTGCTTTTCTTTCTGGGGCATTTGTGGTTGTTCAACAGTGCTTTTGCATGTCTTCTCGGTATTTATATTTATTTGTTTAGTTCATTTTTTATTCCTTATAGTATCGTAGGCGTTTCAATTAAATATTTGTTTAAGACAATAGTTTTTAAATGTCTCCAAAGCACAAGCCTATTGGGAAAGTCCGAACGCTTTAGAAAAATCATTTTTTTCTTTTTGTTTAACGCCACTATCAATTACCAAGGACACATCAGCGACACCGGTGGGCCGGAATTTCGTCCCGCAGGAGTTCTTTTACATGCCAGTAAATCTAGTGACATGGAGCTGTCGTTTTTAAGCACACTTAAAAACCATCAGTCTGGGCCGGGTTCCCCGTGACCTGGGGAACAGGCCAGCGTCTAACTGAGCCAACCAGATCAACAGGACACATCGTGAAACCAGGGGCAACCCCTGTATTTCAGCTACTATAAAGATAGCAAAGTTCCTCGTTTAGAACAAAGGTATGTCTAGGTAGACATACAGTTGCATAAACATAACAGCAACAAAAAACCCACACACAGAGATGAACGATTTATACTCTAAACATGGTAAGGTGGTTCTCAGCGAAGTTAGTCCCTTGTAAGCAAGCTTCCGAATGTTATGGGCAGAGACAGTCATGTGACTTGGGTATGTTTAAAGGTATGTTTAAAGCATGTGTCTTGACGTACTTAGGAGAGTGAATAATGTTGCAGATCATGAAGAGAAGAAACCAATGTGGTCAGTGGTTGGAGATGTGGCGGAATTGAGCAACAAGGTACGGGAGGTGTTCTATGGAGTTGATTGCGTTATACACTGCGCTGCACTCGTCAGTTACGCTTTCCCAGCCGATGAAGATGCTCTGGAGCGTAACAACGTCACAGGTATATCGTCTACTACTGCTTTGTATGTTGGTACAAGCTAGATTTATTTCACTATCACCAACGTGTACTGTTGTTTTAAGCTATTTATGTCTCCAAATAAACAAGAAAGGCATTCACAAAAACCCACATAGTATTTAAAGGGAGAGGTGAGGGAAGAAAACACCCTAACGGAATATTTGTTTATTTCTTACACCTAAAGATCGTTTGAATTTTAGTTTGTTTATTGTGACTTATTTTCAGGAAATGCTTAAAATGTTTCGGCAATAACTAAGTTTACAATGTAATGATACACGAGAGGCCAATAATGTAAATACACTTTTTCGAAACATATCATATCCTAAAGGAAGGTGTAGCATACTCGGCGCGATCAAGGAGATTACACATGGTGGAAACGTCTAAATGAACGGGAGGGGACGGATTCGTCATAGCGGTCGTCATAGCAACAAAAAGAACCAATTAGAGCTAAGACGTTCCGTAGCAAGGGTAGATGCGAAACCAGTGTTGCTGGTATTTAACATGTGCCTGACGAACATTCAGCAGTAACATAAACTGTGCGTCTTGTCTTCTGATTTCGCTGCAATATATACAATGCCTTCCTGTAGCGCCAGTTTGCAATGCTTGCATTACAGTTAATTGCTTGCTGACAAGTTCGTTGTACATAATTCTATTTAAGCCTTGTATTTACGTGTGTCTGAATTGGTGTATCTGTGCATACGTTGTAAGTATTTGCAGTTTGCCTTATACTTTTAATGTATGTTTAACTATGCACACAAATATCCTCAAGGCAGCGCAACCAAACGAGAGTTGGGTGTACTTGGGAAGTGAATGCAATTGTATATGGTAAAGGTACATGCTTCAGTCAAAGGATTATGTAGCTGATGGTATTGCAGCAAAACATAGTCACAAAACAGTTTGGCTTCCTCTTTTGCTAGTTTAACCCGATTGAATTAATTTGGTCCGAAGTAAAGAGCTATGTTAGACGAAACAACAAAAGTTTCACCGTGTCGTCTGTAATAAAGTTACAGAATAGTAGAGCCTCTTCTGTAGCTTTATTACAGAGACACAGCAGCAAAAATTGAAAATTGTGAACAAGTGGTTACCCAAATCAAGGGCGTAATAAGTGCAACATGGGAAAGAATAAAACAGCTTGTTATTTCCGCGAGGAATTCCAGCAACAACAGCAATGATGCAAGCAATTCGGGTATCAGTGACACTTTCCCAATACAACATTTCACAGGTATGTCTGTTCAGTTAATTAAGTCTTTACATTGATATATACTGGCATGTTCTATTCTTTACTTCACTATTTTACTATCGTCTTCCAATAAAAATATAAAGAATACCCGCTCTACATTCCAAGGGTAATCCAACCGTCTTGGTACACAAAATCCTAACGCGCTCTCCACGCGGTCGCGATAAGCGGTAACGTCGCATCTCTCGCTGCGAACTGTCAATCCCTTTCTCGATTGGCGCCGATTATACTTAATAGAATGCACTAAGTAAGCCACCATTATGTCAGCGATCCATGTATCCAGTGTAGGAACAGCGAAAGGAGGATTCGCGATTAAAGGGACTCCCAGTGGCCCAGCCTAAGTTTCCCTGATATCCATACGATTTACAGATTTGGTGTTATGACAAGTGTAGGCATTTTCGCCACGTCTGATCTAGAGAATATAAATAGGTATATGATTTCAATTTTAAGAAATTAAATATATGAATGATATAAATAAGTAGCCTAGAGAATATTAAAAATAACCTTAAAAGATGACTATGATCTTAAAATGTATAAAATCATCTAAACAACAAAGAATGACTTAAAAATACCTTTATTTGTTGATCTCCTTGCACTTTTTACTTATAAAACATCACGGAATTGCAATTCATTATAAATAGTGTTTCTAAGTTTTCAAAACTGAAGGACATACATAGGATTCTAGCACAGAATCAAATAGACAAGAAGGTGTCAATGACAGATACAATAGAACAAATAAATAAGGTACTCCAGGGGGACCTTTTGAGCCTCTTGCTGTTCATAATAGTCACCGCTGCAGTGCATAAAGAAATAGCCACAGAAAATGTCAAAATATACACAGATGACATGGTAATTATGTCCCAAAATCTAGAAAACGTACAAGTAGCCTTCAAATGGCTTGACACTGAATGAGAAAAAGACTGAAAATGACTTTCAGAAGGGGAGGCAGACTTGCAGCAGAAGACTACACCTGTATAAGGCAAACCCATTGCAAAACGTCTCACACTTCAAATACCTGGGATTGACATTACAAACCCGAGGAACATCAAATAAGCCCTAGCAGCGGGAACGACAGCTAACAGTATAAAGAAATTGAATATACTGTCTCTAAGTACATCAATGACCCTATTCTGCCTAAACGTTTCACCAGTTATAACCTACAGATTAGAGATTATCTGAGAAATTTAAAAAAGAGAAAACCTAGAAGACAGAGGAAGTCAAGGCCCATTTTATCAAAAGAACATTAAGTTTGATAAAATATAAACTTTCACGACTCATGTGCTGGCAAAGGAACGGTTCTTCATGGGAAAACTGCACCTAGTCATGCTGTTGCCATTGACTAAAGCCTACTAGGAGTCACTATAGGAACGTAACAAGAAGAAACAAAAACATGGCCGGGCTTCTCCATGGATGCGAAGTTCTACAGGGAGAAAAGAGATTCGAGAGATTCGGAGTACGTGGGTTCCATCACTGAATGTGCATGACAGAGAAGTTCCACGATCCCAAAGACGAGTGTAAGTAAAATACGTGGGTTAAAAAAAAAAAAAAAAAAAAAAAAAGGGGGAGCTTTACTCACAGACTTCTACAAAGACTAGAACAATCTAAGACATACGCACATTGTGCACTATTCCCTCTATTTTAAAATTGAAGGACTGACTAGTGTCAACTAATCCGGACTTACACATTGAGAGATTTGTTTCATCATAAACATAAGATTCGCGGCATGAGTAACGCAACAAATATGGCCATTTCCATATCTTCTTCATCGAGGGAATGCTTAATATGACAGTACATCAACAATCTTGCACACAGTTTCACATCCACTGCTCTTGTTCAACACATTTTCCACTCTAGCAAACACAAATTTGCCCACCTCACCTTCCACACAACTTAGATTACTTACAGCCGGTTTCACCAATTTTATTTGATTTTCAATTTCGCTGAATACTTGTTTTTACTTTCGGTATAACGAAATACAAATACTATCTGAAACACCAGCTTCTGATGGTGGAGACTACGTTGTAGCAATAAGCATGGTGCAACCCTAAAAAATAGCAGGTAAATTCACACCTCTTCCTTTACAGGACAAGTCTCTTTTACAATAAACTTGAACCATTTAGTTGGACGAGTCCAAATGTTTAACAAATAGAACCATATTCCTATACATTTCCAAAAATATGTAGATTTTAGGGTTCTGAAACTTGGTTCTTCTAATGTAAGAATAATTCAACCAAACTGCCATAAAAGTCCCGTATCAGTTAAACATTTCTAAGCTGCATAAAAATTACCCTTAAAAGTGGCTTTTTCTACACAAAATGTTATGAGCTATGGATATTTTCTACTTAGTAGCGCTCCATTTATCACCAGAAAAAATGTGTAGTCATCTAAATAAGACCCTGTCAATAACTTTCGATTTATAAGTACTATTTAGGTACTTATTTAGGTGTTTCGACTTCTTTCTTTCTTTCCTTCCTTCCTTCCTCCCTCCCTCCCCCACCCTCCCTTCCTTGCTTCCTTCCTTACGTCCTTCCGTCCTTCTTCCTTTTCTTTCTTTCTTTCTTTCTTTCTTTCTTTCTTTCTTTATTTCTTTCTTTCTTTCTTTCTTTCTTTCTTTCTTTCTTTCTTTCTTTCTTTCTTTCTTTCTTTCTTTCTTTCTTTCTTTCTTTCTTTCTTTCTTTTCTTTCTTTCTTTCTTTCTTTCTTTCTTTCTTTCTTTCTTTCTTTCTTTCTTTCTTTCTTTCTTTCTTTCTTTCTTTCTTTCTTTCTTTCTTTCTTTCTTTCTTTCTTTCTTTCTTTCTTTTCTTTCTTTCTTTCTTTCTTTCTTTCTTTCTTTCTTTCTTTCTTTCTTCTTTCTTTCTTTCTTTCTTTCTTTCTTTCTTTCTTTCTTTCTTTCTTTCTTTCTTTCTTTCTTTTCTTTCTTTCTTTCTTTCTTTCTTTTCTTTCTTTCTTTCTTTCTTTCTTTCTTTCTTTCTTTCTTTTCTTTCTTTTCTTTCTTTCTTTCTTTCTTTCTTTCTTTCTTTCTCTTCTTTCTTTCTTTCTTTCTTTCTTTCTTTCTTTCTTTCTTTCTTTTCTTTCTTTCTTTCTTTCTTTCTTTCTTTTCTTTCTTTCTTTCTTTCTTTCTTTCTTTCTTTCTTTCTTTCTTTCTTTCTTTTCTTTCTTTCTTTCTTTCTTTCTTTCTTTCTTTCTTTCTTTCTTTCTTTTCTTTCTTTCTTTCTTTCTTTCTTTCTTTCTTTCTTTCTTTCTTTCTTTCTTTCTTTCTTTTCTTTCTTTCTTTCTTTCTTTCTTTCTTTCTTCTTTCTTTCTTTCTTTCCTTTCTTTCTTTCTTTCTTTCTTTCTTTCTTTCTTTCTTTCTTTCTTTCTTTCTTTCTTTCTTTCTTTCTTTCTTTCTTTCTCTCTCTATTTCATTCGTTCTTTTTTCTTTCTTTCCTTTCGTTCTTTCTTTCAATGTTTCGTGAATCAGTCTTCTGTAAAAGCCTATAAGATGCGGTATAACGACTTTGGTGTTTGCCATAAACTCCACAGAAAAGGCTTCGTGCAGTCCTTCAAAGTAATGAGTTCAAAGTTTAGTTCCTAAGTTGTGCATAACGGTCTTGAATATTCCATCAGGACGAGGGAAGTCTGCTTCCGTAATTCTTCAACTTCTTTTAACAAGATGTCTAATGAAAATGTAATTCGAAAGACTTTCCTTTGTCTGTGGCGGATTAGTTTCAAACTGATCTGGAATTCTTTCCCCTTTCCATTAAACGTTATAAATAGTGAAGAAGTTCAAGAAGCCGTGTAATTTAGACATGACCTTGTTTTCTTCTTTCAGCTTTTGTTGACCTGTCTGCCTTCCATTCAAAGAACAAAAGTGTAGCGCTAGTCGTATTGGAGATAATTTGAGGAAACGCAGTTTACGTTTGAAGAAACACGAATGGGCATTTTCTTGTATATCAACTTTCTTTCAGCGTTACAGTTTAAAGACTTTTGTTGGATTGTGGGTTATAAATTCATCTTGATTCTAAGTCTATTGCAGGCGCATTATTAGGAAATATAATTTAGAATGTTCAATGTTCTAACCTCGATGACAAAATTTATATAGGTGTGAGAAGACTATCACAATCAACAGTTGCACTCATGAAACTGGATAATATGGTGCAATTCCTAAACAAGTTTGAATAACCGTTTATGAAAACATTTTTTCTGATGTATGTTATTTTACTGAAACAATTGAGCATAAATTCTAAGAAACCAGCTACATAATTTGCTGTTGAAAACATTCCTTGAAAAAATTTTGTTAAGGAAATATACAATTGAATATTTAGTAGAGATCTCGCAAAAGTTGACATTTGTATTCCATGAGTTTAAACATACTTAGAGGACATAAATTCAAAATGTGTTTGACTTTTCATACTGAAAATACCTATATTTTCCTGTATAATGTACATAAAAAAATTCAAAATAAAAGTGTTTTTGATTTTTAAATTTAAGGTTTTTAAAAGTTGTTTTTTGTCCATATTCACATTTTGAAAATGTTCCACATCTACGTTCCATTCCTAATAAATTAGGAGTGATTGCTCTTGTTATGGCCATTGCAATTTTATTTTCCATGCCTTTAACGATGCAGTTTTTACCTAATTCTTCTGAAATTTGTCATGTAGATTCCAAAAACACAATTAGTTGTCACACTTTTTTTTTTAAAAGTTTTGAATGTTTTTGACTTATTCATTTTAAAGCTATATAAAACTTCAACAAAACTAAATATTTCAGAGACAGAATTTAACAATTATTTTCTTTAGAAATATGGTTAGTAAAATAATTACATGACAGATTTGTACGTTATAATCAGATAAATATAATAAAATTTAAAGAACGGTAATTTTTTTTAAAAAGTGCATCGTGTGGGGCATTTTGCATAGAATAACAAAATGCATATTTAACATTTCATAGTTCGGAAACTAAAAGGGACGTCACACTGAAATTTAAAACTCTCTAATGTTGATATAAAACATCATTGAAATTAAATTTTCAGCTAAATTGGTTGAAAAATTTAGAAAATAACATTTTCAGTTGTGTATTCCTTTAAGTGTTGCATTCGATTGAAGCCAGTCGCTCGCTACCTGGCGAGAGAGAAGGTCGTTCACGTCTGCAGTGAAGCATTTATACAGCAGTATAAGTATTGCTGCGTGACACCTATTTCATTGTTTTCTTTGTTTTTCTAGTGCGGGAGTGATAGTAGTGACGTTATAAATTAACATCTCACACTATATACGACAAAAATAAATAATGGAAAATCGACCAACGACCTTAGTTGTTAGTTTTGTTGAACGTGATATTATTCGACCGACTGCATATGAAATTCATGAGTGGATTTTCAACACGCTGAAATTGGATGAAAGTGACGTCACAGGATTGCAGGTAAATGGAATTTCTAGACAAATTTTTATCCAATGCACCACACCAGAGCTCGTTACAAGAGTGTTGACTCAGACAAATGGGGAAGCTAATTTTGTGCTGTCAAATGGGCAACGCACTAAAGTGATTATTGATGTGGCTGGTTTTGGAAGACGTGTGGTGAAAGTATACAATCTACCTTTAAATTTTGTCAGTAGGAAGTTGATGGTAGCCTTGGAGCCTTACGGCGCGGTGTTACAGGTGAAAGAAGATGTTTGGAATGAAACTTTTCGTTATAAGGTTACAAATGGGGTCCGTACTGTTAATATACTACTAAAAAAGCATATTCCTTCTTTTTTGAACATTGATGGTTATTCAGCATTAATAAGTTACCCTGACCAACCCATCACCTGTGCAATTTGTCATGAAGCTGGTCATTTACGCAATCAGTGCCCTCGCAGATTCGTTCCAAAAATACCGCCTACTACGTCGGAGCCTGCTACATGGGCCAAGCTGGTCACGGGAAATTTGACAAAACCACGAACATCATTGAGTGCAGCAGAACCGCTAGTGGCAAATGAACTACAATTACTAACTCCTACCATAGTACAAGAGGGAAGTGAACAGAAAAGTGTAGCTGCAGTTCCTCCACCCATGCCACAGCAGGAAGAAGACAAGAGTAGTCCGGAAATGCCTGAGGTAACCCGGGAACACTCGACGCAAATGTGTGCTAGAGTCTCTCCAACCGAAGAAGACAAGTGTAGTCCGGAAGTGTCTGATGCAACCTTGGAACACTCTGTACCAATGTCTGCGGTAATCCATCCAACTAGTGTGAAGTCACCTCTGAATACTATGGAGATAGTAGAGGAATGTGTGGTGGAGGAAGCGGAGAAAGAAAAAACCTTAAACGTTCAAGTGGAAGCAATGGAAACAGTCACACCAGTAACGATAATGTCACAGTCTCTGACGGTTTCGGATGAGGAAGTGGAATATGAGGATTTGGTGAATGTGCGTGGATTGGAGTCCAGGCGTATGGAGAATGATGAAAGGGTGAGTCAGCGTGATCCGCGTTTGGAAAAACGAAAAAAGACTGCCAAGATGCATAAAGCAGGGTCACCTACACGAAAGGCCATGAAGACGCATAAACCTATGGAACAGTGATTGGAGGATTTAATACTTCATGAATAAACACTACATTCGGCGTTTCTCCTTATGGTGTTAATTCTTCAGAAATTTGCGACTATGAATGTAAATTGTTTACGCAGTAAGACTAAACAAGCCTTGGTACGGGATTTTACTTTTGAACACGACCTTGATTTTTTGTTTTTGCAGGAGAACAATGAACCACATTTAAACTTTTTTGGCCCAAGGTATAATTTTGTTTCCAATATTGGTGAAGAACAACGAGGTACAGCCATAGTTTATCGCTCATCTCTAGGGGTACAACTGACGGAAAAGCATGCCAGTGGCCGAATTACTTCCTTATTGACGGAGGATAATATTCTACTAGTCAACGTATATTTACCATCAGGTTCAAATCGACGAAAGGAACGGGAAGACTTTCTTGCTACAGAGTTACCGTTCTTTTTGCGACACCGATATGACAAATTGGTTTTCGGAGGAGATTTTAATTGTGTCCTTAATGCTAAAGACCAAACTGGGCAATATCTAGCGTCCCCAATGTTAGACCGGATTTGCAAGTCTTTGGAGCTGCAGGATGCCTGGGAACTTCTATATGATACCTATGTTGAATATACCTTTCACCGAAATACTACAGCCTCCAGAATAGACAGAATTTATGTTAGTACAACCATGAAGCAGCAGATCAGAAGTGTGAAGGTGCGACCTGTACCCTTTAGTGATCACCATGCTCTAATAATGTCGCTGGTATGCACTACCCGGACACCGATAATGGGCAGAAGTTATTGGAAACTCAACAGCGCGCTCCTTCAGGATAAGGAGATCCGAGAACAGTTTCAGCGATTGTGGACTAGATGGAGGTGTACGGCGCAAAGTAGATCTCCCAGTATGCTGCAACAATGGTTATACACGTACAAACCTGCAATTCGTAACTTTTATAAAGGAGAAGGTATTAAGCGGGCGAAATTGCGATGTCAACGGTTGAATTATTATTATGAATTACTCAATTAATTATATCAGCAACAGTGTGATTGCCGAAATGTGACGAACCATATTGCAGCAGCCAGGAAAAGATTGTGTTGCTTGCATGAGGAACTCTGTCGTGGAGCACAAATACGGGCGGGAGACCGCTCAGTGCAGGATGAAGAGAGAATTTCACTGTATCACTTAGCGTCCGAGAAACACTCAGGAACAAGGAAATATCTTTCCAAGTTACGTTCATCGGAAGGGAATTTACTGCTGACCTCACGGGATATATTAATGGAGGTTCAGGAGGCTTTTACACAAAGGTTTGCAGCAAAAGAGGTTAATATAGTAGCGCAGCAATATGTCTATAAGCTAATTGAACCACTAGTGACCTCGGAGATGAATGATGCCTTGAATGAAGACATAACGGAAGAAGAATTGCGTACAGCACTAATGTCGGCTAGTATGGGCTCTGCACCTGGACCCGATGGGATTGGGTATCAGTTCTACCGCGAGAATTGGAGTATAGTGAAGGATACCTTGCTTGGTGTCATGATAGAATTACAACGAGGTTCGGGAGTCTTGTCCGGGTTTAATGAGGGCATCATTGTGCTCATTGCCAAGCATCCAACAGCCTTGGATGTAAACGACTATCGCCCAATCACGCTTTTAAATGCCGACTACAAATTATATACAAAGATAATAGCAAACAGGATGAAGAGATACATGCCTGACATCATCGGAACAGGACAAACTTGTGGTATCTCAGAGAGGAAGATTACACATATACTAATGACGTTAAGAGACACCATTATTGAATGTGAGAGCAAGCCTGATGAACCAGCAGCAATCTTGGCGTTGGATTTTGCCACAGCCTTTGACAGAATAAATCATGGATATCTATGGGATGTACTACAACGCTTTGGGTTCTCATTCTCATTTTTGAATCTACTACAACGATTATATACAAATGCACACTCCAGAATCCAAGTAAACGGATTCTTCACGCAGCCAGTACTTATAGAACAATCAATTCGCCAGGGATGCCCACTGTCGATGATCCTGTATACTTTGTGTGTAGAACCCTTGATACGAGGATTGGTTTCAGTGCTCTCCAGGAGAAGAAACCCAATGCACTTTGAGAGACTTTTTGCATATGCGGATATTACCTTAGTGCTCACGGATGCTGGGGACTTCACAGCAATTGAGCCAATATTATTGCAATACCAGAGTGCATCAGGGGCTTTAATCAATTACAGTAAATCTCATCTCCTAGCCCTGAATAATTGGATGATGAAGGAAGCTCGGTTTACACATAAGTCAGTCATTAAAGTCCTAGGTCTGTTTCTTACATCTAGGCTGGAGGAACTTACCATATTAAATTGGCAAAGAATTGTTAACCACTGTTTAAATAATTTGAACTCGCAGTTAACAAGGAATTTGAACTTTGTTCAGAAAATCTGGCATGTGAATACCTTTGTGCTGGCAAAGCTGTGGTACGTAGCTCAGGTACTCCCGATGTCTCATCAGTTCTCACAGCGATTAGAAAGGGCGATAGGATACTACATTTGGAAAAACCAGTATTACAAGGTGGCCCGACCTCAGTTGCGCAGAGACATACATAGTGGGGGATGGAATTTGGTGGATGTGAACGTGAAGTGTCGTGCGCTGTTATTGCGTGCTGTTCTGGTAGCCATCAATGGCCAAAGTAGACAGCAAGATGTAAATTTTAGTAAAAAATTGATTGGCGCGGATATTGTAGCGCCTGCTGCTTTTCGGATAATGCGAAAAGATTATGAGAGTATTATACCTTTGATTGAAAGAACAACAACGACGTTGACCTCCAAAGACATATACAAAGAATTACTGCAAGAATGTTTGACAGTACCGGCGATTGTACTCAAATACCCAAATGCTCCATGGAAGAACATCTGGAAGCTCTTCAGTTATAATTTTATACCGCTGGACTGGAAGGTCTCCCTATATCAGTATGTTAATGAAATTATCCCCACGGAATCAAAAAAACATAAACATAACATAGTTTCTGCACCATGGTGTAAACATTGTAGACAGGTCGATACGCAACGCCATAGAATTACTTCCTGTGTGATGGTACGTGACATCTGGACATGGACCAAGAAACAGACGGGGCACTTGATTGGGAACACTTCAGAAAACGCTGTAACGTCGGTTTTGTTATCTTGGAAATTCCAGAAAGGAATAACTGAGCACACCCAGATATGGTTGACCCTTGGATTATACCATTACTGTCTCAGTTTTGAACAACCGGCGTTAACAGACTTTAAATCCTGGCTAAAGGCAGAAAGAAACCGGATGAGAAAATATCCTCACATATGGAAGCTCTTAAATGAGCACTTAGACGTTAATTAAAATAAAAAAAAAAATGTGAAGTAAGGAAAAGATCTGCAATAAACAATAAAAAAAAAAAAAATAAAAAAATAAAAAAAAAATAAAAAAAAAAGCTGCAGTGGTGAAAAAAAAAACAAAAAAAAAAAACAAAAAAAAAAGAAATAAAAATAAAAAATAAAAAAAAAAAAAATAAAAAAAAATAAAAAAAAAATCGAAGTATATGTTCTACTCTTAAATGTGGTATTATTGTATTTTTCTCTTTATGTATATGTAGTCAATAATGATTGGCATTTAATAAAGTCTTTGTAACCAAAAAAAAAAAAAAAAAAGCTCTACCACCAGTAGCGTAATTCTGAGCTACTCATGTAGATTGTGATGCCGGCAACCCGTTCGTCAAAGAGACGCTCGAGGTTAAGCTAGCTCACAACACAGAAGGTGACAGAAGGACGACTTAGAGCGCGGTAGAACGAGGAAACTCCAGGCTGCTGGACAAACGTTCGATTGCCGGCTTGTTTACAAAAACGTGCGTCATTCTCGATTATATCAGCGAATATGGTGTGGACATGTCAGTCGTTAGGTGTTGAACGAGAAACTTCTAGCAGTTAATTTTAAGTGTATGTGTATCTACATTTAGTAATGGGAGAGTATGAGTATTGTAATGATGATAATATTAAAATATATGATAATGATGATAAAAATGATAATAATAATAACAACAATAACGATAATGATGATGATAATAATAATTAATAATAATAATAATAATAATAATAATAATAATAATAATAATAATAATAATAATAATAATAATAATAATAATAATAATAATAATAATAACAATAATAATATAATAACTAATAATAACAACAATAATATACCAGAATAACATTCATAAGAAACGTAGAAATGCCAATGAAACATTACGTGCCCTCATGCTTGCACTTTACAATCTGCAATTCAAATGTTAGACAATAGCACCATATACAGGAGTGAGTTTATTCCCTGGAACATAAAGATCCTGTAAGTAGAATGAGACATTCGGCTGTTTGTACTGTTATTCTGTATATTACCACACGCTAACCCAACTGCCTCTCGCTGCATGTGTGCTGAAAGGCAGAAATGCCACTACCCTTTCTTGCGCCGTGGAGTTCGGCAACTTGTTTAACGCACTAAGGGTTATCTACTTTCGGCGGGGCCGGCTGTAGTGGGCCACCTGGTATAATTATGCGATATTAGATCATATAGCTATACTACGTATCCGCTGAATTAATTGGAAGATTGGTGATTCAAATCCCTGCTAAGCATTGCACTTTTCAGTCTGATTCTAGCTTTGCGACATTCTCCTACACTTTGTCCCTTGTGTGATAACCTTGTCGTTCGGTCACGTGCTGCTAGAGTGTGTTCCCTGGCGTACCTGCGAAATTCTCTGCAACTGTCGGTCAGTTTTGCAAGATTCTGGCGGACGATAAATAAGCGGTCCAAAGAATTTTGAAGTTTAAAGCAATAGGGAACACGAACCTGAGGATTTACAATTTTAGATATTGAGATTTCATAGGTTATGGTCCATTTTATAAATTTGTTTTAATTATGAATTTTACCTTTTCTGCTTGGTAGGTATATTTATCTATACCTATTTGGGCTTTTACTATAATTTTTATTCTATAGTGGCTTTTGCCGTGATCCATTTTATAAGGGCGCTAATAACCTAGTAGTTGAGCGCCCTTAAAATTATACCATCATTCTCCTTCATAGGATTAAATTAATTACCATTGATTTACCTAGTAGTTGGTAAAACTGTGAAGCTTGGGACCAAAAGTACTTACAGCAGTTGCCATTGAGCTATGCTATCTCAAAATGAGACCTCCTTGTGATGTACTGGGAAAAATGAGTCATTAGTGAATGTAATATCGTGCTGGCATGTTGTTATAGTAGCTCAGTCAGTTCGAGCAATCGAACATCAAACACATCAAACCATCACAGATTGCTACGAGGATTCGGACCTTACTTTCTGAGTTACCCTTGTAGCACTGATTGACCTAGTAGCTGGTTAAACAATGAAGCCCAGGGTTTGAAACACTTACAGTATTGTAAGTTGCTAAATGAATGTGAGACCTCTTTGTGGTTTACGGGAAAAAATGCGACAGTTGAAGCATGTTATGTCGCACCGACATTTTGCCACGGTAGCTCAATTGGTAAGAACAACAACCGTGATTCTAATCTTGTCTATTCAGTTGAACTTTTTAGTCTCATTCTACCTTTCCAAGTTTAATGAACTGTTGTTATTCTGAGAATATATATAAGTATAATGACAGGGAAAAATAGGTAGGTGCATAGAGATATATAATCAAATGGCTCGAGAATGATTTATATTTAAAGGTTTTAGGACACGACAAGGGTTTACTATGCTGCAGTGAAAATTAGTACGAGAACAGGCATGGCAACATAAATGGAATAATTTAAATGGGGAAATATAATCTGAAATACTTTACTGTAAAAGAAGAGAAAAATATAAATATTGTAGAGGACCATTTTAAGCAAAGTTGAAGTGAAATGAATAAGGATGATCAAAGGGAAGGTAGGCGGTAAAACAATTATAGAAGAGCAATAGAACAGATAAGTATAAAGAAGAATAGTAGAATATGTACAGTATGCATTATGACGCACACTAATACACTAATAATATGAAGCCGCGTGTATTGGAAGCAATAAGTGTAGGCTAGCACCTTCAGAGAAGAGGTAGTTCAGTAAACTTAACTTAGTTTATATTATATTTTAAAATAGATTACATAAAATAGCAAGTTCTGGTTAATGCATATCATTATTCTCTTAGCTTATGAATGCTTCGGTGTTATTTAAACCTGGCACAGTATGAGTTACTTAGGAAGCATACCTAAGGCCTCACCAAGATTATATTGAAGAGGAATTGCACAAATAACATGTAATTTCATAACGACTTTCAGCTGATGCTCCACATTCTCTGTATTGTGCCAGCTCAGCGTGACCTAGAATTCAGCATTCGTCGGAGATCTCCACAAATTCTCGACAAACACTTATTACACTGCACTTATGCTGACTCTCACAAGGTGCTTCAAGCATTCCTTAGAGTTGATTCAGAATTTGACCGCCCGCAGCACTGAGTCTGACGTTTTGATGCTTTTGCGGTAAAACACAGAAAGAGAATTATATAAGTTAATATCATGAAGTACCTTAAAAATCAAGACAGTAAACTTTAATTTTTATTCAGGTTGCGTAGAATCCGCAACTCTCACGTAATTGCTTGAGGTGTGGAGATATTCTTCCCCTCTCCAATAGTTCTGTCTATCTCTTCCTATACTTCTTTCTCTGCACTTTTCTTCTTTCCCACTTCTCTCACTATCTTCCCTTCCATTCCAGTTCTTATCTCTCTTTGTGTATCATGTAATGTTTAGAAAACGGCAATAAAATAGATTTTTCGGAGTTTTTATAAACTTAAAACGTAAATAACCCGGTATTTATTGTTCTTACACTTTCAGAAAATTAGAATACAGATAATAATCGTCATCATCTTCAAGAATTAAGCCTCATAAGGCTTGCTCCAGTGTCATTTCTTTTAACACTGTCGAGTTCATGTTGGCTTTGGTCTACCAATATTTCTTTTTCCCTTTGGTTTATAGTTTATAATGAGTTTTGGTCTGCGGTCGTCATTCATTCTTTGTATGTGTTTTCTTTTCAATCATTGCTATCTTGTTTTATTCTGTCAACTTAAATATATTTAATTCCCCCCTTATAGCTTGACTTCGTTTTTTATCTAATAGGTGTATCCTGTGACAAATATAAAAAAAATCTCATTTCTACCGTTTCAATTCTCCTTTCCTCCTTTTCACCATAAATCCAACACTCGTTACCGTGCATCAGCATTGGTACTCTAAAATTTAATTTTAGTTTCCTTTCTAGTATTTTTTTTATATCTATTGATAACGCCAAATTCATTGATTTTCTTTTGGATCTCACCATTCCTCGTGTAAGAGTTATTGCGGCGGAGGTAATTCAATTATTTTCCCTTCCAATACAAGTTTTGCTCTGCCTCTAAATGGTAAAAATGGTAAAACCTTTGTTTTTCTTACTCAAATATTTAGATTAAAATTTTTAGTTCCATTATTTAATTGGAATAATGCCCGCTGTGCATTATTTTCAGAACTAGATATTAAAACTTGATCATCTGTAAAAGAAGCGTATTTAAAACTATGTTTTTGTTAGTTTTTAATTATAAAATGTTATTTTAAGTCGTTACCACTTCGTCACTATTTGATTAATATATATGTTGAAACAGCTGGTGACAGCGGTCATACTTGTCTTACTTATTATTGCTGTTAAATTCTTTCTTTTCATTGATGTAATTCCCGTTTATGTTTTATTCTCAATGTACAAACTTTTTATTGCTGATATTTAATGTTGTGGCATGACCTTTTTCCTTCATTATAATCCATAATGTGTTACTTCAAACAATGTTGAAGGCTTTTTCATAATCTAAAAGATCATCTATGTTTGTAAATTATATTCTCTATGCTTCTCTGTTATTTGGCTTACGATAAATATACAATCAGCACAAGATCTGCCTTTTCTAAAACCGTTTTAAGCTTCTAAAATCAAGTTTTCTATTATAATATTGAGCCGAGGTTTTGATATCAAGTAATAAGTGCTTTATTATTTTTGTTACTCCTATACTTTTGTGTGTTTCAAAGTTTCTTCTTCTTCTTCTTCTTCTTCTTCTTCTTCTTCTTCTTCTTCTTCTTCTTCTTCTTCTTCTTCTTCTTCTTCTTCTTCTTCTTCTTCTTCTTCTTCTTCTTCTACCCCAAGGATAAGGTCTGTTGTGTCTAAAAGACTGTCTTCCCAACGTACTCGTATCGTTTTTTAACTAATCTTTTTAGATGTATTCTTAAAGTGTGTTCATGTTATTATTTTAGATAAACATTTATTCTTTTAGTTGCTTTTATATCAGTTGTGCATCTTAACATATTGGGGCGTATCCCAGTAATTGTATTAAAACTGGGATCTCAGCAAATTAATTTTCTGTTTAAGACACAATTCTTGCTGTCACGTGTTAGAAATGTAACGCCTGGAACATAAATAAAACCTTAAAATTGTCTATATTCTTGTTTTGTTTTTAAAATTTCTGTAAATAGTACCACTCATATACCAAAATTTAGATACATTTTGTTCCAAGTCAGGGTCTTGATTATACGAAATTGTAAGTCCCAGAAGGTTACATTTTTTAAATGCACAGTTATGCCTCCATGTATTTATATTTTCGTTGTAATAGGGCACCCAATTTCCTCTAAAGGTCACTGATTTGAATTTTACTGCATATGTTTTTAATTTATAATTCATTGTTGTTTGTTATATCTTAAAGAATTAGGTAAAAAAATACTTCAAGAATAAGGTCAAACGTCAAGATATAACAGTAACATTAAAGGTAGGTGCATGGAATATTAGAGGACTAATAAACAAGGAAATATGAGTGGAAAGAGAATTTAAGGAAACGAAGATAGAACATTGCAGTTTTATGTGAAACTAAGAAGAAACAGAGAACAAGACTTGGAACAATATGTTGAAAGGATTTCAAGTGTTTATTAATAAAATAGCACTTTGATAACAAAATAAATACTTAAATTACTAGTTACTAATCGTAATTTTCTGAAGTGTTGTGTACAATATTTTATCTACGTTAAGAGGATTTTGATAATATGTTGTATATTTAGTATATTTAATGAAATTTACTTCTAGCGGAAACATATGTTTAGAGAAAGAGTAATACTGGGATTGCGATGACCTTAACGTGACTTAACGTAACGGAACGCAACGGGGAAGTCTAACACGCTATGTTAAATGGAGCTATCTAGGGTCGACTTAACGTGACTTAAGTTAACGTGATATTAAGAGTGAGGCAATGCCAAACTTTTTCTTTGTGTTAGGTCAAGTTTGTAGGTCACGTGACTATTGGAACCAATAGCCGAGTAGTAAATTCTTGTGCTTTTCTATGTAACTATTTGCATCAGAACTTTCTCCATTTATTTTGTTTAGCTCCTAAAGTAGGTTATGGCCATCTCCATTGTACTTTATTCGCCGTTTGAAAATGTTTTTACTTCATATTTTCGTTTTCTCGTTCTTTTAATTTTTGGAAAACATAATCTTTGAGTACAAGATCGAATACCCGTCATGTCTGTCGAGTAGAAGAATAACCATTCAGAATCATTCCCATTATGTTAAGTTAGTGCATCCTAAGATCCTAATAGACCTTCAGGTTTCTTACTCCACGTTACGTGTCGCGTTGTCACGTTAAGTTCATCGTAACCCCGGCATAATTGGGCTTTGGTGGCAGGGTGAAGGCACGATACATTTATTCTGCAATTTTGAATGCTATATTTAAAGTAAAGTGGGCGAAGAAGGTGATTTTCACGGTTCATCTGGAAAAATTCTAAGTCCAAGATGCAGCTATTAATATACTTCCAGAAGTCAAGGAAAATTTATTTATGCACTTATATGAAATTCAAGGAGTGGTGTTTGGGGTTTCCTTTTGGTGGTGTTTAACGCCCGCTTTTGCTATGTGGCACCGCAGGCGGTGACAATGATGATATATGGAATGAAGATGGAGCATCGATGGAGTGAGATGGCGGGGGAAACCAAAGAACCCGGAGGAAAATCGCCCGTGCGCCGCCTTGTTCACCATAATCCTAAAGGCGTTCACCTGGGATTGAACCTGGGCCGCTTTGGTGAGAGGTGAATGGTCTAACCACTCGGCTAGGGTGTTTGGGTAATGAAACAGTTGCAAATAAAAATTCTTTGTTGGCCTATTTTTATGAGAAGTAGAAAAGTATTAAAGCTTGGAGCCTTTGGAGTGAATATTCAATGGTGAGATCATCTCTTTTGATTAATTTTATCATTTAGGGGAGAAAGTTTTGTTTTAATGCATATTATTATCAAGAAAAATAATATATAGATGATCATAATTAAAGTATATTTTACGTTTTGTTGAGCTTGTATTTTATGTTTTGATAGCGTGTTTTGTGTTTTGTTAGGATATAAAATATAGCTTTTGTTACCTAGTAACTATGAACTAAAGCGTCACTAATTGTAATTATTATAATAGTAGATAAATTCTTTTGTTTTGGATTAAACTTTTAATTAAAACTTTGTATGTGTGTTGATGCTTATGACATCTAAAGAAGTCTGAAATCTAACCCATGGTCTTTTTACACTTATTTATTGAACTGCTTGTGATGTGCTAGGATCTTTGACCTTAAATTTGAATTTGCTTATCTACATTGTTCTTTGGGCAGCTCCAGCAGTAGGGGGGCCTTCGTACCAGGAACCATTGGGGACTTTCGCGCGTCTCTGTGGCCCTTGTGCCTAGACCCTGTGATATCTTGCAGTTTTCTCACTTCATCCCTTTCTCCTGGGGAGGTGTTAGCTGAAATAGATCTGTGTGGAGGTTGTGCCCCTCCTTATATACCCTTTACATCTCCAATCTCCATAGGTTGTAATGCCCAAGGTATCCCTCTCCGTTGTCTATCCTACACCTGAATATGATTTATGATAAAATAAAATACTTCAGTACTATTATTGATTTGGCTTGATTAATAAGTTGTTTGTTTATGTTTCAAAAACTAATTGCTGATAAATGTTGTTAAGAGATAAGTCTTAGTCTGTTTAATATTTTATTGAATAATAGTAGATCAGTCTATTTAAAATGCATGCATTTACGTTCTGTAAAAAACTCAATTTGATATCTTAAATAGTTTTGAAGATAATGGATCACGAGGTTGGTAAATTTAACGTTGGTAGGGCAGGGAATTTATTCTTCACTTAAACCGTGAAATAAGTACCTTGTTATATGTCTTGTGTCATTTAAAAACAATCTTGTGTCATGCCAAAACAAGTTGAGCCTTCAAGTCGCTCTGAAAAACAAGTTATGCTCAGTTCAAGGTGATAGTGATGTACTTTAACGAGAATATTTTCCACTTACATCCAAAACAACTTCAGGTAAATGAAACAAAACCAACCTTGCTCTACTAATGTGCAATGTGTTTACCGACATAACCGCAATACGTTTGGAGTTGGAAGTTCACGCGTTCAGGGTTACGTGGTCAACTCATGTGTACGCGTAAATTTTGTTTTATTCTGTCTGACTAGTTAAGTGGAGGAGGTTGTGCACACGAGATAAGAAGAGCAAGTTTTTTTTTAAATATTCCTACAATTTGAAACCATTAAAGGACACTTAGACCCGGTTGTGTAAATATCGCTGGCGGAAGACCAGATTTTATTTAAAGCGAGAATATGAAATCACATCAGTGTAGAATCGCATTGTATAAAACTAACACCCTCGAGTCTTTCGACTTTGATCTTAGTTCGTAATATAACATTTGGAAACGTCCTAAAACAGTTGAAAATCGCTGCTTCTGGGTAGCAATCACTTGTTTTTCAGCTTTGGAGCTACAGCATGATAAGAAAATGGTGCAAAACAAGAAAAAAGAGAGATCGTCAAATTTCACCCGCGAAGAAAAACCATATTGGTGTGCATTGCAATTGAAAAGTGCAGTCATATCGTCAATAATAACAAAAAAGCAATTTCATTTTCTAAAAGAGAATCTGCATTGAAGTAAGTCGCTTGAAATTTTGATTCGAGGTTTATTTACCTTATTGAATGTTTTCTATGTGCATATTTGACCAATTATTGGATCAAAGCATATTTAGGTGTATCACATCTTAAATTTGAAAAACACGATTGCAAATTGATTTCACTTTTACATGCTTCAAGAAGTAAGCCTCAAACACAATAACTTCACATTTTAACATTTGTGAAAAATGTTCCAGATTATAAGTACTCAGTTTTTGCTTCTTCATAATTTTTTTTTTAAGATATAATGCTATTTGAAATAATGCTTCTATTATTCAAATAATTACAAAAAAATAAATTACCATTTTATTGTGTTCTTTAGAGCTGTGTTATTTATTTCTTCCTACTGAAGTTCTGCTGATGTGAGTTCAATTCAAGCAAAAAATTCACTAGGCAGATGTTATCTTACATCAAGATGCCATAGACTTAGATCAAGGTTTATCAACCAAAATTCTAACTGAAGATCATTTTCAGGTGATTGAGCTCAGATGATCCTTTATGGAACCGGGCCTCAGACACTTTGTTGATCAATGTTTGTTTCCTTATTTTTGGAAATTTTCCATGCAAATAGCAAATGCATCCATACACATGTTGTAAAGACTTAGAAAGCTCTTCTCAACGTCATTTTATTACACGCAGTTTTCACAGCTAAGCTTCCGAGATAGAGCGGCGAAGTTGTATGTCTGTCGTAACTTTATTTACTGTTTACTTCTTTTTCTTTCCTTCCTTCCTTCCTTTCTTCCTTCCTGCCTCCCTCCCTTTCTCCCTCCCTTCCTGCCTCTCTCCCTTCTTCCCTTCCTCTCTTCCTCCTTTCCTTTCTCCCTTCCTTCCTTCCTTCCTCCCTCCCTCCCTCCCTTTCTCTCTCCCTTTCTTCCTTTCTCCGTTTCTTCCTTCCTCTCTTCCTCCTTTCCTTTCTCCCTTCCTTCCTCCCTCCCTTTCTCTCTCCCTTTCTTCCTTTCTTCCTTCTTTCCTCCCTCCCTCCCTCCCTCCCTCCCTCCTTTCCTTCCTTCCTATACGAAGACTTTCATACCAACCTATCCCTTGCATATTAACATTTTTGTTACGGTTTGTTTATAAATATATCTGACAATTTTTATTATAATGTTATCATGAAAAATGAATTGTATGTCTTGATTTTCTGGGAGTAGGCTTCGAAGTCTTCTCCATTCTGGATAATTTCTGTGTAACTAGTAAATCGCAGTAGACAAACAAAAATCTTACAACACAAATAATATACATTGTGCTAAAGGACAAAGTTCACGCCAAATACTTTTTTGTGCAGTTGACTATTTCCTAGATATTTCTTATTAAAGACTTGAATTTTCCGGCACTTACACTTTTTTTAAATGGGAAGTCATTATTTTTAATCCAACCCAGAATTCATGTACGGACCTTGGAAGAGCAGAAAAACTCCAAGATCAGGTTAATCGGGACGGAAATAGAAACTCAGACTTCCCGAATATAAGCCTCAGACACAATTGTCTGAGATATTTCGCTCCATTACTTTTATCATAGTGAATCATTTTCATCTGGGTCTTCTAATTTTTCCAATTTCTCAGTACAGAAAATACTCAGTTGCTGTAGGACTATGGATAAGTCAGTAAAGCACGTTTATAAAGCAATCCATCAATAGAAAGGTGGTTGAGGTGAGATATGTAACTGTAATGATAGGTATAATGGAATATACCTGCTGATTACATTATTGTCAATAATTTTTACAGGTTTAAGTTTACAAATGATATTTGAGTATTATTTCCACTAAAAGTTTTCTCAAACATCGAATAAAACTATTTTTATTGTATATTATTATTATTATTATTATTATTATTATTATTATTATTATTATTATTATTATTATTATTATTATTATTATTATTATTATTATAGTTATTGTTACTACTACTACTACTACTACTACTACTACTACTACTACTACTACTGCTACTACTACTACTACTACTACTACTACTACTACTACTACTACTACTACTACTACTACTACTACTACTACTACTACTACTACTACTACGAGACATTATTCTATCGTCCTTACAACTGCTCAAATATATGACTTTAAAAAAGGGAAACCATGACCTCAAGTGTATTTTGATTATATCTCATAATTATTTACTCACCGTTTTCCGCCTTTAAATGTCTGTTTAATAATGCTTCCTTCCATAGAAGCTGATCTACCTTTTATCTCTATCATCGCAAAGAGATCCTATTAAACTGGATGCAATATAATAAAAGGGTGGAAAACTTCTAAGCATCTAAAACTTTTACAAGTTCGAAACAAGTATATTAAAGTGAAAGCGTCTAACAATATGAAAAACATGGAAAAGTGTCGAAAAATGCACAATAACGTATGAGTCAGGAAGGAGTCTCAAAGGTTAAACGCTGTAAAATTGTGGAAAATTACTTAAAACTTCGAAAATGCTTTCAAAAAGTACTTGGCAAAAAATCATTCTCCTTTCTAGAGTTTCAACACAACATTATGCCATATATTGAGCTAGGAGCGTTTGCGCTTCACTAACTCCCAACATATCTCTTGTTTTATTCTATGTATGCGAGATAGCAGATTTCATGTTCCGTAGACCTACCAGGAACTGTTAGGTGAGGACCGTACTGCTCAGTACGAGGGGAGGGTTGGTGAAGACTGCCTCTTCTCATAACAGTCTTTGTGCGTGTTGCCTAAGCAAACAGGTGTAGGCCGAAGTAGATCGAAAACTGTTCACTTCTGTGTATATACCTCGTATCAGATAGCGATGGTCGCACAAATACTTTTGTTTCAGTTTAGGCTGGTAATGATAGCATAATATTCCGTCCTAGTTTCCACTAGGGTTGGCATACATGATATATTGAGCTGCGGTTCAGATTGCAGACTGACATACTAATATGTGCAGTGCAACCTAATTTTTCAAGGGAGAAGACTGAAATAATGTATAAATGAGAACATTTATGAATTTATTATGGAACTGAAACGTTCATTAGACTGTTTTATGTATTGTTTTATATAAGAAAGTAACAAATGAATCAAAAACAAATAATAAACATAATACACCATTTAGAGCATTGCACTAGTATTGCTCGTAAATAGAAGCAATTCAGAGTAACGGGGCTTTAAATTGGTTTAATTTTTCCGTTTTTCTATGTTTCCTTGATTGATAAGCCGTTAGTCACTATTCGATTGTCTGATCCTATCATGTTACAGAAATCTTTTGATCATTTATGATTTGCGATGGATATTATATTATATCCTTGTGCAATTTATAGAGTTTGAATTGCCCCATGGGCACTGGGAACACTTTTATTATTCATCACTGTCATCATCGGTATCATGAGATACAACTTGGGAAGAGTAACTTTACCAGACCGTATTGTCAACACATGCTCAGCAACAATGCGTACCGTACATATCGATGCCACAGCCAACATGATACTACTTTGTGCGGAAACAGCACGGATGCAATATAGAGGAACTACCCATAGTATATCTTAACATAGTGCAAATATAGTCTGTAAATGAATAAGTTAATATATGGTACCAGAAAAATGTGACGTATAACTGAGGCGTTGAGCGCAACAGTGGCCCAACCCACAAAAATTCAGAAACTGAGTTATTAGCACAGACATGTTCCCCATATCAAAATCTAGGAGCGCAGTAGTGGCCTATACCACATTTCTACAACCACCGACCGATGGCATGAGAAGTGTGTTATTGCATGGAATTGAATCTGGCTTCCTGGATAGAAACAGTGGCCCAACCTTTCTGCATGTATGTAACTATGTATCACAATGTCGGTGCTATATTGATTAAAATTTCCAAATATCATGACTCTTGCTTAGTTATTAAAGTCAATATAAAACTTTCAAATCACAGATATTTTTTACACTTCATTATCTCCATTATGTGCATTTAGTGGTTGGGCCACTGTTGTGCTCAACGCCTCAACTGTGAAAACACATAAAAGTAAATAATGTGTAAGCTGCATATTATTATATTATCACGCTATATATTAATACAGCGTGATAAAGCACTAGTCTTAAAAATATCCATCAAATGTTTACCTTATTATTATCATTAAAGCTGTGGGAGTACTAGGTTTATTCAGATTCTATTTTTTCACAAATTCTATTGTGATAACCGGTAGGATTTGAAATTTTGAATTAAAACATCTATTCTCTGAATAATTTTTTACATTAACACTCTTTGTGTGGAAGGATTCTTGCATGCCTTTAGTATATATGTAGGTTTCTTTTTGAAGTGTGTTCAAAAATGGGTATTTTTGATAATTTATGGCTGCGGGAAATAAAAGAGGGAGTTGCTGCGAAGACTCATATAAATATGACATAGTTGCTTACCTTCGATAGACGTTGCATCTTTGTAAAATGTAGCTAGACCGATATTTTGAATCTTACGCCACCAGACTTGTCCTAGATAAAATTTGAATTTATAGTCCATCACTCTACACTGAATTCATAGTGCGCTGAATAAATTTGTCGAAGTCCACTACTATTAAGTTGGGCTGAAAATTTAAATTAATTGCTCAATCTTAACAATTACGTAAACTATGAATAGCTGTAGGTAGATAGGTGGCCCACTTCATCCGTCATCGGCGTAAGTAGATATCCCTTCGTTCGCTGAAACAGATGTAGCACGCTACGGCGCAATTTTATTCTAGCCATAGAGACAGCAGTGGCGTGTTCTACCTTTCAGTGAAGACGTGTGTAGTCCGTGATAATAGACAATAACAGTATAAACAACCGAAAAGGTCTCACACACACACACACACACACACACACACACACACACACACACACACACACACACACACAGAGACGCACACGAACTTTTCCCTAAAAATCTTTTTTTCATTTAGAGGACCTCAAAACATATATTTCCGGTGAAATCTCGACATTGCATTTTTGGTGGAGTACAATACTTCTACTTAGTATATGTAGTAAAGAAAGTAAAAATGGATGTGTATATGTCTATATAACGGCTAATCTCCGATACCCCTTGGCCGATCACTCGGTAAACACGCGTGTGTGTTTTTTCATGGAAAAAGTTTGTGTGCTATCAATTTTACTATGCAGTGTATTACACTCACATGGTTTTCTCTACTCGGTTTTCTTTTACATAACACAATGACATATCTTCTACTAGCCCTTCAGCATACAATACAATTTTCTATATTTTTGAAATATAAATGCAACGTATTACATTAATATTTTACTCTCTACCTGCTTTTCTTTTACATAACACATTCACATGGCCTTATCTATTCGCTCTTCTACAAACAGTTTATACAATTTGCTGTATTTTTTGAAACAGAAATGTAGCGCATTGCATTCGCAGTGTTTTCTGTACTCATTTTTCTTTTATGAAACACAGTCGCACTTCCTTCTCTACTTCTACGAACAATTCACCTTCTGTATGATTGAAATTCAAATACAACTTATCACATGCACACGGCTTTCTCTTCTCGCTTTTTTTCCTGTAGTTTTTGTGATTGTTTAACAGTGTGTTTACATAATGCCTTCCCCAAGTTTTTATTTATTTTCTTTATTTTTTGTTCTTTATGAAATCCTAATGGTTTAAGTCTTTGTTTAAGCGTATTAAGTAATATTTTTTTTTTTAAATAGGGATAAATCGTTAAACCATTGGCAACGTCGGGTATTTCAGCTTGTTATTATCTATGTTACGGACAAACTATTCATTCAAAATTGTAATTTTCAATTATGTCATATGTTTGTTCACTGAATCTACGCCAATTTAAATAAAAAGATGAAACTGAGTAAGAATTTCTCGGGTTAAGTTTGGTTAACGTGTTGATCCAACGCGTGACTTTTCCAGCCAGATGCAATCAGGAACCTGTGGGTGACATTCTTGGAAGACGGGTGTTGTCGCGCAGATATAATGCAAGGTTTTAACTCATACTACGCTTCCAGCACTCTCTACTTCTCTTATGAAGCCATTCAGTTTGCTCCTGCTCCATAATTTTATTCCTATTGTATTCTGCTAGGTTTCCACATCATTTAACCACATGAGCATGCCACACCTTTTGCTCTCCCCAGTTTCCCATTAAAAAGCTTTTTAACATTTCCCCCCTTTTTCTCTGCTCATTGTATTTCCCGTTATACAACTCGTAATGTCAAGATTCTTATTAAATTCTCGTAACCTTTTTATTCAATGTCAATTTGTTCCCTTCCTCTTTTTATGCCAGTTATATCACAGACCTTTTCTTCACTAGCTCTAATGGTGGTATCTTCCAGTTTTACATTATCCAGAAGTTGAAGCTAGTATCTGTGAAAAATGTCAAAATTCAAAAAAATGTATTATGTGTTATAAAACATTGTTAATATTTTTATTTAGTTCTATTATGGTTGAAATACCCAGGATTGCCAGTATCCCTACTACATTTAAGCTTAGGTTGCACTTGCCCTGTAGCCCTACTCTCGGCACACTGTAAAGATAATTAGTAATAATAATAATAATAATAATAATAATAATAATAATAATAATAATAATAATAATAATAATAATAATAATAATAATAATAATAATAATAATAATAATAATAATAATAATAATAATAATAATAATAGTAGTAGTAGTAATAATAATAGTAATAATAATAATAATAATAATAATAATAATAATAATAATAATAATAATAATAGTAACAGTAACAGTAACAGTAACAGTAACAGTAACAGTAACAATAACAATAATAAAATACCGAGAAAATACCACGCAAAAGCACTGGTAAAATATAAACTTTAAATTTTTTTAAAAATTATTTGGCTGTCTAACGACGCTGTCAATTGCCAGGATCTCATCAGCACCGCCGGTGTGCCGGAATTTTGTTCCACAGGAGTTATTTTACATGCCAGTAAATCTACTGACACGGAGCTGTCGTTTTTAAGCACACTTAAATACCATCGGTCTGGACCAGATATGAATCCGCAACCTTGGCATCAGTAGGCCAGCGTATAACCAACTGAGCCACTCAGGCCGACAAGCTCTGGTGAATAACCACCAATACCAAATTTGTAATCATGATTTTTCGTCCACACAGCTGAATGAGTTCTACATTGTCGCATTTATACATAAAACCTCACTGAGTACAAATAATTGCAATTTACGTAACATCAATATAACCTTATATATTCTCAGTAACACAAGACTACTAAGAAAACATAAGAAACATTAAATATGACTATGTCATTCATTATTCCATGATCGATGTCAGAGAGAGAGCAGCAAATATTATATGGACTCGCTGTTTCTTTGTCATTTTGTGAGGCCGTGAAAACGCGTTATCCTTACGTTGGCAATGTTTGTGCTACTACAATTATCGTTGACAAAGATATAGATCGTCTTGTAGCATTTTGGAGGCACTATATAAAATTAAATAGTCATAATTAGTCCTTCGATCTTACGTTAAAACCTATTCTTTACCCGACTTTCCATTTCGCATATAAAATTGTACTCATGCGTTGCTTGTTAATTTTATAGTAGGTATTTAAGGAGTCTATTTCGACGTTAACGCCTATTTGTTTTCCTCCTTTATCTTTAAAATCCTAAAAGGTGCCCATTTCGTTTAATATAATATAAAATTCACAGTTTTGTTTATATCATTGTAATCGTTATAATTGCTTCCAAGAATGTTAGAGAACATTTGCTTACTGGAGGAAGAAAATTAATCGGACAGTTGAAGCAGGGGAAAAGGTGCGCCCAAAAACGCAATAAGTTTTGAAGAAGAGCAACTGCTTAAAGGACCTGTGCGCAGAAGCAGACATTCCTATGGGAAAGTCCAACTCACCTGATTGCAACATTCCTCTACAACGTGTGCCGAAAGGTGAAGTATGACCCATCATATCCATTAATGTAGAACCTTTTCTGGTATAAAAACTAATATTAGCTGAGATATTCTCTAGAAAACTTGGAAAAGGTTGTGTTTACTTGTTGAAAACCCAACTATGGAATGGAAGTTTGAGACTACTGATTATTCCGATGTTTGTGGACAGAATACAAATTTTAGCGTATGGTTGTTCTGGATTAGCTTGTCTCTAGGACTATAAAAGTGGAAGACCAGTCCCACCATGCAAGTTAGAGGCACAGAGTAGAATCAGTAGAATCAGTCCAGCACTGATTGGATACAAGGAGCCAGATTTTCTCCCACCTTCCCCACAACTACTTAGGACAGAGGGGTGAGGTGTGCATCTCTTTACAACATCTCTCTTTGTCTTTCTTTAGGCATCAGACAAGATAAACCAACCAGCCTATAGTTCTATATATGTTCTATGCTGTATTATAACACCGGCCACAGCCACCGTCAGAGAGCAGAAGTCGACTACCAACACTACTGCGCGGCAAGTAAACAGGAGGAGAATGAGCGTGGTAGAACAAAATGATTCCAGACAATTCTTGAAGCTGTTCACGTACCGGGTGTTTAAAAGAAATTTACAGAAAATGTGTATTTTCCAGAGAATTCGCCTGGATATATCTAAAAGCGAGAGAGCCTGAGTAGTGGTATATTGTATGTTCTGGCTCAAGAAGTGGCATAAGTGACATGTATGTTCTGGCTCAAGAAGTGGCATAAGGGACATATCAGTCACGCCCCCCCTCCCCACCTCCCCCTCCCCTCCCCCCTTAAGTGACATGGGTATTTCTTTGGACACGTGGGAATTCCGAAAAAAGAGAGTGGATGGTCTGTCGCGATCAGGATGACAAAGGAAGGATAATTAATGACCCCCGTCCCCCTGACCCTCCTATTCTAGTGTCTGCATGTGTTTTCGAATGTGACAGTTGGAAATGTTTCCCTCTGACAGTTTTGAAAAGAACAAGATTCAACTTGGAACGGCGAGCATAGAGGATGACAAAGGAAGGGTAATTAATGACCCCCGTCCCCCCCCCCCCCTGACCCTCCTATTCTAGTGTCTGCATGTGTTTCGAATGTGACAGTTGGAAATGTTCCCCTCTGACAGTTTTGAAAAGAACAAGATTCATCTTGCAAGGGGGGGCGAGCATAGACATACACATTTTTCCTGTCTGAACAGGCTTAGTGTTTTTCTCTTAACAAAGCAGCCAAAGATCGCCCACCTGCAGGAAGAAACCTTTTCAATAGCGAAAGGATACTTCTGTATTGACGCGTGGACCACCCATGTGGTCCCCCACTGAGAGGGTTCCCTGCCTTCCCTCACAATGACCGTCCAACCCCTCCAACACTTCAATGCGTTCTTGCTACAAGCGGATGTATTTAATCATCATTTATCTTGACAAGACAAGCGACTGTCTTTAACCCTCACCCCTACCTACAAAGGGGACCTTCGGTGGCATGTAGGCGTTCTTGCTAACGTATATAAAGGCATCGCTAAGAGGCCTTTCCGTCAGTTTGACTTGAGACGTCTAGGAGTGTATTTTTTGAAGCTTATACACAGCCAGTGAGGAAATTACACTTGTGCTACAGTCACCATTATCTTCATTGAAGGTAAGTCTAGTGTTTTTCAATTTTCTATACATTTTTTAAATGTATTTATTTTAAGAAGTGAGATTAGATGGTTTTAAAGGGAAAAGAGAAAACATTATATACACATTGTCTATATGATTTACAAATTATTTTATCATAGTTTTTTTTCCTTTATATGTTGTTTCGTGTCTATCGCCGCAGTGTTTATATTTAAGATGATAAATATTCCCGTATAAGGCTTAAAACATATTAATTAAACAAGTTTAAAACTAATTTTAATGCTGAGAAAGAAAGTATGAGAGAAAGTATGTTCTGGAAATATTCTATCTAAATGATGGATCTAATACGCAACAATAATAAAAAAATCAATGAAAAAGAACATTGCTAATGATTAAAAACCTAAATATGGTCCTAATATATGTCTAAATTAAACACTTTTATGTCATTTCAGTGAGTCACATCGTTTTTATAGATAGCATTACAATGTGTTCCTACCGTGGAAATTATAGTTATTATCAGGTTTATGTATTTAACATACATACCAACATTGAAATTTATCATATCATTAAACAAAAACAAAGGAAAGGCTAAATATTTTATATATTCAGTCAATTTATGTCCTTGAAATTATCATTTCAGTCAGAATGAGAACTTATAATCAGGGTAACAAGCTGACCCTGGCTGGACGAGCTCGAAGGGCAGCTGTTTCTGAAGGGTCTGCCAGAGGTGTTGCAGAGCCTGAAGCAGACACCTCCCCCATTCAGGAAGATATTATTCCACCACCCCCTGGTTTTGAAGACTCGCCATCGCAGCAGCAAATTGGTGATTGGAGAGACATCCCTGTGGAGGGGTTATGTATTTGCACCAATTGTGGTTACAAGACGGCCCTAATTCAACTACTACAGTCCTTGCAGGGTAAGTTTTCCTTACTAAAAATATATTCTAGCAATATTCTATAACTTTTTCATCATGACTTTTCACATCTTAGCTAACAACACGCTTTGTATACTACTACTACTACTACTACTACTACTACTACTACTACTACTACTACTACTACTACTACTACTACTACTACTACTACTACTACTACTACTACTACTACAACTACAACTAGTACTACAACTACTACTACTACTACTACTACTACTGCTACTACTACTACTGCTACTCCTACTCCTGCTATTATTATTATCATCATCATCATTATTAGTATTACGATTACTATTATTGTTATTGTTGCAGTTCTGTTTGAGCTGTTATTTTCTTATAAATAAAACATGGCTTATATAATATATCCTGTATTTAACATTATCTTTCACTTTATTTAATGAGAAATTTTTTCTAACTTTGAAGATACTGAACCTGTGCCTCTTCAGCCTGAAGCAGACACACACGCATCTACTGCTTTGGGTCGAGGCTGTAAGAGACCGCACAGCGATGACAGTGAAGCCCAGGGACTCAGTAATGAACATCTCTCCAACACCGCTCAGATGTCGCAAACGAGTTCTCTGAACCAGGGGGCTGTTTCAACAAACAGCGCTGCAGACAGCAGAAATATGCCGGGCCCATCATCCGCATCCTCACCATCACCGGCAAAAAGGGTATGTCGGAATGATTATAATGACCTAGAATGTAGGGTTATAGAGTCTGCATTCAAAGGCCGTATATTCAATAGCAAAGTTGAAAATACAGTTGGAATAATGGACCCAAGCGAGTTCCTTAATGCATGCAAGGATCTTGTGATTAAAGAAATGGAATCCACGCTTAAGAAGAGCATGTCTGGGTTAAAGATGAGTTGTTCAATGAACGTCTCATATTTAATCCAGACACCTGATAATGAGAAAGTGGAATCGATATACTTTAATTCCAAGACAAAGGAGATTCAGCGATCATCTAACCTTGATGCAATCTTTCATGCAATGAAAAACGAAATCTTAGAAAACCTGGCCTGTTTTGAAGGCCAAGCAAGTTCAAAGACGCTGTTCGCAATCCACTCTCTGGTCAATAGTGCCGCAGAATACAATCCCCTTCGGGCTTCAGGGTATATTGAGCTGCCGGAATGCATCAAGCGGAAAAAAGCTGTTCTTAATATTAAGAACAAAGATGATTACTGTTTCGCTTGGTGCATGCTGGCTTCAAGATACCCTGCAAATAAAAACAAGGACCGCATTTCATCATATCCTAGAGATTTGCTATTCAAAGCTTTCAATTATGAGGGAATCACATTTCCCTTTTCATTAGACCAAATTGATCGTTTTGAGAAGCAAAATTCTGAAGTGTCTATAGCTGTATTTGCTCTCAATGACAACAACTCGGTGGAGTCTATTCGCAAACCATCTGAGAGGAAGGCTAGCCCCATAAATATATTAATAATTGAAGAGGGTGGCAAGTCTCATTACTGCCTCATAAGTGATATATCGAGGCTCATTAGAAGTCAGGTAACTAAGCATTGTAGAAAAATGTGGCTGTGCGAGGCATGCATGACAAGGTGTCCCAACGAAGATGCCTTGAGATTGCATAAATTGAAGTGCAATAAATGTCAGATCCTCAAAATGCCTAAGCAGGGAGAGGTTCTCGCATTTAATGCATTTTCAAAGTCTGCTCCTGTACCTTTTGTTATATATGCGGATATCGAATCTGTTTTGAGGAAGGTTCACTCATGCGAGCCCTCAGACGCAGCGAGCTGGACCCGAACCATTCAGGAACATGAAGCGATATCGATAGCGCTGAAGGTTATATGCAGGCATGATCAGACCTTGTCGAGGTTCAAACTCTTCAGGGGTGACAATGCTCTCAATGACTTCTTCAGCGAACTTAGACGGATCGCTGATGAAGTTATTGAGATATACGGGCATATAGTCCCGATGCATATGTCACCCGAGGATGAGCTGGATTTCCTCAATGCTGATCACTGTCACATATGCCTGAAAGGTTTTGCTATAGATGACATTAGAGTGAGGGACCATTCACATATTTCTGGTCATTATTTGGGATGTGCTCATAATGCTTGCAATTTGAATAGAAAGTTGCCGAATTTTATTCCAATTTTTTTTCATTGCTTAAGCAATTATGATAGTCACTTCTTGATTAGACACCTGGCTTATGACAATGGTGATATCTCATGTATAGCACAATCTTCTGAGCGCTATCTGGCATTCAGCAAATTGTACAAGGGCATTCAATTCAGGTTCCTCGACAGCTACAAGTTTCTCGATGACAAGTTATCCAGCTTGGCAGATATGTTAAGCGATGATGACTTCAAGGTCACTAATGCCGAGTATTCGAGGCCAGAACACCTAGCCCTCATGAAGTGCAAGGGTATATTCCCCTATACTTATCTTGATGCTGTCGAAAAGCTCCAAGAGGAGGAGCTGCCCCCGATCGAGCTTTTCGATGGCATTTCGGAAGAGGAGTATGCCCATGCACTTAAGGTATGGAAGACGTTCGACATAAAGAATCTCGGGGAATATAGTGACCTTTATCTAAAGACGGATACGCTGCTTTTAGCAGATGTATTCGAGAAATTTAGAGACTTGTCGCTTGAAATGTATCATCTAGACCCTGCCTGGTACTACACCCTACCGTCGCTAGCCTTCGATGCCATGCTTAAGACCACCCAAGTCAAGCTTGACTTGATAAATGATGTCAGTATGTTAGAATTTTTCGAGAAAGGTATTCGTGGCGGGCTTTGCACAGTATCAAAGCGGTACTCCAAAGCCAACCACCAATACATAGCAGACTACAATCCTGACCAGAAGACGAACTTTCTATCATATGTTGACATCAATAACTTATACGGGAAGGCCATGATGGAAATGATCCCATATGGCAATCTCAGATGGCTTGAAAGGGATGAAATTGATACCATCAACTTTGCGACGATCCCAGAGGACTCCAAGACAGGATACGTTCTAGAAGTAGACCTAGAGTATCCTGTCCATCTCCACGACATTCATAATGATCTTCCCCTCTGTCCCCAGAGCGAGATACCACCCGGCAGCCAATACAAGAAACTGATTGCAAGTCTAGAGAATAAAAGCAAATATGTCTTGCATTATAAAACCTTGCAGCAGTGCTTAGATCTGGGGCTGTTATTGAGACATATTCATCGGGTGGTATCGTATGACCAATCAGAATGGCTTAAGGTTTACATTAACCTTAATGCCGAGAAGCGAGCCAGGGAAACTTCAAAGTTTGGTCAAGCGCTTTGGAAGAAAATGAACAACGCTGTGTACGGTAAGTTCATTGAAAATGTGCGCAAATACCGTGATTTCCGTATTGTACCTACCTGGAAGCAAGCACGGAAATTAACGGCTCGTCCAACATACGTACGCAGCATAATTTTCAGTGAAAACTTAGTTGGCATAGAGTTGGCTCGAGAGGAGATCCTCATGAACAAACCAATCTACATTGGTCAGGCGATTCTAGACCTTTCAAAATTTATTATGTATGATTTTTTTTATAAAGTAATGAAACCCCAACTGAATGATCTTGTCTTGAATTACATGGACACAGATTCATTCATTTTCGAAACTAGTTCAGATATATATCACTTCATGAAAACACATCCCCAATATTTCGATACTTCAAATTACAGCCATGATAATGTATATGGTATAATGCCAGCCAATAAGAAAAAGATTGGGTTGTTCAAGGATGAGTTGGGTGGAAGGGTGATGACTGAGTATGTTGGTCTTAGAGCAAAACTATACAGCTATAGATATGATCAACATACAGTCACGAAGGCGAAGGGGATTACCAAAGGTGGAATGCGAACAATCACCTTTGAAAATTATTTCGAGTGTCTGAAAGACTTAAACAAAAAGATTTTGGCAAAACAAATTTGCTTCAGAAGCACCAAACACAAAGTTTCGACTGTTGAAATTAACAAAATTGCATTGCATGGAGGAGATACCAAGCGTAAGATGATTGATGGCTCTCATGCAACTCTCGCATGGGGTCATTATTCTCTTAGGTCTGAATAATCAAATCCGACTTCCCTGGCTGCCTCATCACCATCAAATTGTAAATTTTTATATATTTTATTTATTATATTAAATTATTATTGTAAATTTTGTAAATATTTATTATATTCAATTAATATTGTAAATTTTCTATGCATTTTATTTAATATATTTTTGAAAAAATTGTATATACTTTATTTTTTAGTTGTTGAATTATTGTATATATATTTTGTATATTGAATAAAAACACATATATTGGAAATGAAAAGACTCTTTATTTCAGAATTATTATCATTGCTACAACAAATCCTTCCTCTCAATCCACTGACTCTCAGGAAATCCATACCATTTAACAAGAATTCTGTTTCCTTGACGCCTCAGAATCTTCTCCACCAAATAGGTGTTAGGATACAGTGTAGAATGAAGTTCATGTCCATAGAATGTTCCCTTTATCACCTCACCATCCTTATCCTTTAGTATGTATGTAGTAGGATTGCTGCGTTTCACTTGAGCCACTTTGAAGATTTCAACACTCCAATTAGCTTGAAAGCCTTTCTCGAAATGTCCCTTATTCTTAGATATCCTCACATAATCACCAACACTAAACTTCCTTGGGCTCATCTTCTCTTTTTGAGGATGATTGTAGTTGTAAACAGTCAGAAGAAGATCATTGTTCCTGACTTCGCTAGGCTTCATCCTGATGGTTGAGTGGTAAGTGTTATTGTACTTTGTGATGATTTTGGGTAAAAGATCCAGCCACTTGTATGATCCTTGCGTTAGAAACTCACGATACATCATGTTCTTTAAGGTTCTTATTAAACGTTCTACAGCTGCAGCCTTGACATTACTATAAGTGCTGTAGTGATTGATATTATACTTGTCCATTAAATTCTTAAAGTACTTGTTATAAAATTCCTTTCCATTATCACTCTGAATATTCTTGGGAATCGTTTCCAATTCTTGTAGTATATCTTCCATAGCCTTCGTAACTTGCGGACCTGACTTGTCCTTTAATGGTCGTGCATATGCCACTTTTGAATAGAAGTTAATTGCAATAAGGATGTATTTGAAATTCTTGTTGATTCTTGCATGAGGTATCATCTCAACCAAGTCGATCTGTAGTAAATCATTGAGTCCTTTGCTGACAATTTTTCGACGTAAGAATCTTCTTCGAGCAGGGGCATGGAGCTCTCTCGCTATATTTTGCTTCACTGTTGTCATGCTATGATTTGGGCTGATTTCAACTCTTGAATAATTTCTTCAATTTCTTGGGTGTGGTTGTTATTGCCAGCGTCTCTGGATGCAATGAGAAGTCGCAAGCGATTCACTAGATCATTGGGGTCGTTCCAGTAGATGTAGTCATGCTTCAACTCAGGACGATGTTCTTTCCACTGCAAGCCTAATCCCTTATGGTTCTTCACTAAAGGACGTATAATGTTTTTATACTTATAGGAATTACCGTGTCTCAGTTGTCCCTGCCTGCTGTAGTTTCTGCGATGAACCTTGGATGCTTTCAGTATTTTGCTATATGTATGAAGATCGTCTTCTGAATAGGAGTGCATTTCAGGTATCTTCTTGAAAATGAGATCAATCAATCCAGGTGTAACATCATACATTTCATCTCCTATTCTAACTTTATCGTTAATAAAGTCAATGCTCTTGTTTCCTAGCATATAGATTCCATCTTCGTATCTTACTCCATATGTCGTATCTATTTCTCCCTTGTCATTCTTTTGAACTTTCTGTAGGTAGCTCAATATTTTTTCATCTTTCTGATTGTTAGGGGCAGAATTCTTCTTTTTCTGACTTTCCTCCTTATCTGAAGTAGTCATAGTATCCTTTTTCTTCTGTATTTCCAGTATATCATGTAGCGGTTCTGTTACTGGTTGAAGAGCTTCACTCATTACCCTCTGAGTTTCAAACTGTTGACCTTTTAGGGCGCGTAGCTTTTCTCTTATAGCCCTAGCATGCTTGGCTACAGATTCTTTAAGCCTTATACTCTCGCTGTCCATCTTAAAATGACACTAAAACACGTTTTCATGTCAATATATATGTTGTTTTTTTTTTTTTTTTATTCTGAATGGGTCAAATTATATGAAAATTTCAACTCAATATTTAAAATATGGCCGTCTTTTGCTCGATTGGCTGGAGCAGTGAAGGATAGTATATCACCTATGTGAACGGTCGCAGGGTAACTTTCAACTAATCGACTGTTTATTGCAAACATTGTACCTGATCTTGTATTCGGTTGCGGCGATGATATCATAGAGCAAGAAATCACATCCCCGTTTATAGTCGATTTGTAGTATTCGAGTCCTGATGTTAACATATACCTTAGCGAAGGACCTCTGTAAGGTTTCGTCTGTAATGTAATAATGAGCTGACCTTTCATTTGCTCTAGAATAGCATTTATGACGGTAACCTGTGCTTTAAGAGTATTAACATTATTCATGGTTGCTGTCAGGTGTTTATCCATGGAACTCTGTCGATTTGCTATATTTTCTGTGTGTTTTCCCATTACTTCAGAAATGTCATTTCCAATAGTTTGTATTCTCCTGTTGAACTCTTGCTGTGCTTCATTTTGTTTCCTTCCAATGGCATGTTTAACAAACCTTTTGGTTGCTGCATCACTATCATCTATAGGATCTGCTATTTCTCTTAATCTTCTTTGTTGAAAGGAAATGTTCCCATTTGAATCGAACGGAGGCGTTCTCGAGTTTACAAAGTCTATTACATACTTCTTGTTCGGTACATCGTGATCATCCTGCGGCGGTATTAATGACTTCATTCTTATTGTATCGAGTATGATATTGTTTCCATTATCTCGTTTAAGTGTATTTTTGTCTAAGTAGCTCATAAGATTATCATGCTGTTTGTCTAGTGATTTCTGGATGTGGCTCCTAAGCGTAGATTGAAGTTGCTCCATGCGTTGATATGCAACCTTTTCGGTGAATTCTTGCAGACGATTTTCGCTAGAAGCCGTAAGCGAATCAACGTAGCGTTTAGTGGCCCCATCATTATCTTCCTCAGGGTCCTGAACAATGCACAATCTTTTGTTCCTGAATTGGTAGTTTCCTTTTCCATCTCTGGCTATCATGAATTGTTGAAGTGATCTTTTAAGTGGCGCTGTCCTGCGGGACCCGAACCGGTCAATACTCATCTTGAACTACAAATGATCATTTTCTTTCTTTTGCACTTTAATATATACATCAAATCCATTCCTATATCGACCCTCATTCATGGGGAATTCGGGGACTATCACTACAAATGGTCTTCCTTCTGAGGTACTCTCCCAGACATTTTTGCACAATTCTTTGAATTCAATGTAAGACATGTCAGTGTTCACATAATCTTCATATATATGCTTCAGGTTTAAATTATCTTGCCTGAAAAGGATAATCATGTTTGTATTATCTCGAATGAGATGTTTCGGTACTTTTGCATAAGACTGCGCTAAATATATAGAGTCGACATTGCGATGTCTCCCCATACTGTAAAAGGAGGCTATCTTGTCCTGCTTTTCAGTTATGACATCATCGAATACAAAGATTGAGTTTTCTTTAACTTCTGAAGGATGCAATACATTTTCGCCATCTTCATAGGTATTCACTTCTATTCCCTCAATGCTTTTAAGTAGGCTTATTAGATATTGATACTTTGGCTGATATAATGACTTTGAATAAATGTACAAGTTCTCAAAACGTAATCCGTTCTCATGAAGCAGCATATTCAGTAATACATTTGTTTTCCCTGCACTGGAGCTCCCTAGGATTAGAGCTCTGACATTGCTAGGAAATAGCCTTCCGTGTCGATCACTTCTAAAATCGCTTTCAAAGTCTAGCACCTGAATAGGCAGAGAACATTCCTGCTTAACAAGCTCCATCCTATCAACTAAGTTTTTAAATCCATGTCTAATATTTATATATACTAAATATCCGGGGACTCTCACTATCTTTTACGCACTTTAATGGAAAGTATGATGCATTGATTGGTTAATTGGCTTGGAAAACAAGGTATAAAAGCACCCCTGCAAAAATGAAAATCAATTAGTGTACCATGAGAGCTAAGAGGATAAGGGTCTCGAGTGGCTCGGGTTTACTTAATTCCCTCATCAATAGGTTACCGTTTGAAGCACATCTACCTGGTTACAGATATTGCGGACCAGGGACGAAGCTAGAAAAGCGTCTAAAGAGAGGAGACCCAGGAATCAATCCGTTAGATGAAGCTTGCAAATTTCACGACGTTGCCTACGCCGAGCACAAGGACACTGCATCGAGAAATATTGCTGATAAGATCTTAGCAGAGAAGGCGTGGAAAAGAGTTCAGTCATCGGATGCTACCTTAGGTGAAAGGTTGGCTGCAAGACTGGTAACAACAATTATGAAGGGCAAGGTTGCTGTTGGTGCTGGCTCAAGGAAGAAGAAACGTGGCGGATTTCTGCCGATCATACCCATTATCGCAGCCTTAGGTGCTGCAGCTGGTGGTGCGGCACAAATTGCCACCGCGGTGAATAAGAAAAAAGCTGCAGATAAAAAGCTTGCAGAAATGATGCGACATAACAGAGAGATGGAGACAAGAGGAAAAGGTCTTCGGCAGGCAAAGAGGAAGAGGAATAAAAGGAGAAGCGGAGGTTTTCTACCAATGCTACCGCTGGCTGCATCTTTAGCACTTGCCTCCAAAATTGCTTCAAGTGTAAAGGGAAATAAGGCTGCTAAAGGAAATGGACTGAAGAAGAGAAAGAACCGTCAGATCAAAAACAAGATATCAAAAAACTCGGGCGGAGGACTATACTTATCCCGGAAAAAGCCCTAAGTAACATCGAGCTCAATCTATATGCGCGACGTTTAAACATTCCTTATTTTAGAGGTGTATATATGATTGATAAGCTGCCTTCAAAACCAAATTTCCGAGAGAGAATTATTGTCAATCTAGATTCATCACAGAATGAAGGCACACATTGGGTGGCTGTAAAGAAGGATGGAAATACTGCATTTTATTTCGATAGCTTTGGAAACTTGAAACCTCCGAAAGAGATAGAAGGGTACCTCAAAGGCGTTAAGTTGATGTATAATACTCGAAGATTTCAGAGTTTTAGCTCAGTCATCTGCGGACACTTGTGCTTGCAATTTCTATCGCAATGAGCTACACTATTGCTGTTAGCGGTAATGAATCTGTTCTTACCACGTATCTAAATCCTCCACTCAGGATTGATCCTAAATATTATTATGAGATTGCGCTACTGAATTTCGAAACCTTCTATTCAATCCCCAACGTTGATCAAACTAATAACCAGTTTCATTACATTTACAATGAAGAGCCTAAGGTTATTCATATACCTCACGGTACATATGAAATTTCAGACATTAACAATTATATAAAGGACAAGCTTGAAGTGGAGGAAAATGCCTTCTTTATTCGACCAAACAATAATACCATGAAGGCTGAAATTAAATGCCCATTCCCTGTAGATTTTTCCAAGGAGCACACTATAGGATCTCTTTTAGGATTCGATGAAAAGAGAGTTGTGCCTGCTAATCAGCTGACTGAATCTGATTTTCTAGTAAACATATTTAAGGTGAGCATCATTCGAATCGAGTGCAGTATTGCAACAGGCTCTTTCATTGACGGTAAAAGCGGACACTCTATCTACGAGTTTTTCCCTTCCGTCCCGCCTGGATATCACATTTCGCAAGAGCCTTCAAATCCCATTTACCTGCCTATCATAGACACCAACCTTATTGACCAAATCACTCTTCGAATAGTCGACCAGAACGGACATACAATAAACTTTCGAAACGAAGATATAAGCATAAGACTCCACATTCGTCGGAATGGGAATCGATTTTAGCAGAAGGAGAAGAGGCTGGACAGGATATAAGAAGTCTAGGATTCATCATGTTCCTCATACTCTGCATTTGACATTCAAGGCGTTAACATCAAGCAGTCGCAAGTTCCTCGAAGCGTTAGGATTCAGAATTCTGTAATGGATATCTTCAATGTGACCGAAACGCCTACATTTGAGGACAAGATTGCTAAAGAAGAGGAGCATGTGTTTCTACCATATAATACATCAGCTCTGGACGCTAATGATGAGATTAGAATACCCTGTCAAGCTGAAGATTTGTATACTCTACCTAGCCGGAGTTATCTCTACATTGAGGGATCTATTACGAAACCTAATGCATCAGCTACTACAGCAAAGCTCTCTAATAATGCTATGGCATTTATGTTTGATGAGATTCGCTTGGACATGAATGGAACAACTATAGATAGAACAAGAAATCCAGGGATTTCATCAACTATTCGCAACTATGCTGCCCTCAACCCCATGGAATCAAATCGGTTGCTAAATGCTGGATGGTGCTACCCTGGCAAAGATGTGGATATTGTACATTCTGAGAGTGGAGCATTCAACGCCGTAGTACCGCTGTCAATGCTTCTGGGGTTTGCAGATGACCACAAGGACCTGATTCTCAATAGCAAGTTTGAACTGGTGCTCATTCGTTCCAAGGACTCTAAGAACTGTATTGTTACATCTGCCGGAGAAGCGGATGCGTCTGTTAACCTTATTCGCATTGAGTGGAGGATGCCTGTAATGCGCCTTTCAGATGCTGAAAAGGTTGAGATCCTCAAGATTGTCAAGTCGGACAGACCGCTACATATTGCCTTTCGAACTATGGATCTTCATACTCAGCCTGCTGTACCGCAAACTAGATCCTTTACATGGAACGTTGCAACAACATCGAAACTAGAGAAACCAAGATTTGTCATTGTCGGAGCACAGACTTCAAGACTGAATAATGCAACTAAGGACTGCTCCATGTTTGATCATTGCAACATAACAAATTTGAGACTTTACCTCAATAGTGAATGTTATCCCTACCACGACATGAACTTGGACTTTGGAAACTCAAGATTTGCAACATTATACGAAATGTATTCAAAGTTCCAAAACTCTTATTATGCTAAAGACAATTACCCCTTATTGAAGAGAAAGGATTTTCTTAAATATGCACCAATATTTATCATTGACTGTTCACATCAGCCTGAGGAGATTGTAAATGGAGCTGTTAATATTAGACTTGAAATTCAAACAAGTGCAAATATTCCTGCACAGACCTCACTGTATTGTCTAATAATACATGACAAAGTATTTACATACAAGCCCCTCACTCATGTGATGCAGTCATTATTTTGAAGAAAAAAAAAAGTGTTCCAATGTAAGCTGGATTTTCATGAGGAAAATAAGGAATGTAAGGTGTTTCTTAATGAATAAAAACATGTTATAAGCAGACAATCATTTATTTATTCTTTTTTCATACAATTCCAGCATCTTCCTCCTCCAACTCCTTGTCCCTACATATATATCATTACTTGCAGTGGAGAGGTTTCGCAAATGTCTATCAATATAGGGTTCAAGTCTTTTCACTTCTGCTATTTCATTACAGTCTAAAAGTATTTCACCATTACTGAAAATTGTATTCAAAAGTCTTATTCTCTCATTTTGCATAAGTGCAATTAGATTATACGAGTACACAATATTTTCACCGTAAGCGCTGCAAGGGCACTTTTTCACTTTGAGGAAAGTTTCGAGCATGGAAAGATTTTGTTGAAAAATCTCCCAGTCCAGCAACGACATGTACACAAATTCGTTACTGCATGTTTTTTTTATGAATATCACTGGAATATCATGAAACAACCCTACATTTACGCTATGGTTTCTTGAGATGGATGCGTCTTGGAGCACGAGTGTTACTGGCGGTGCTTCCATCTGACTTTGAGTTGTCAAGTCGTTTCATTCGATCTTCCAAGAGCCTGAGCCTTCTATGGAGATCAGAAAATGTATTCTTCTTCTTCTTCAATGCTTTACTGGACCTGAAACATTTCACATTGACTAAGTTAGAAATTTTAGGTCTCGGTAAAGGCAAAGGGTTATCTTCTGAAAGAAATACATGAGATACGGTTAAAGCTCTTGCCTAGTTTTATGCAATAAATGTTCTTTCAGGATAAGGTTGAATACTTACATCAATTTTTTGTGTAGTTCTGCTTGTTTACTGGGTGAATGCTCTGGAGTCACTTGCAACAGATCGTCTATTGGAAGGGTATCACGCTCTGCAATGCATGCATCTACTTCATCCACCCCTCTGATGTACGGATCTTCACACTCTTTAGGATTTGGTGTTGTCATTCGTATTCTGAAGTCAAGAATGTTTTGGTTAATAAATATTAAATGATCTCTCACTCCTAAGTATATTTAATTATTTGCTGTGATCCTACTTACTTTAAGTTTTTCTGACGGAGTTGATATACACCGCAGTTTTCGTTACACAGAAAGTATGATGTCATTTGGTTATGAACCTCTGGCTTGTCACATAGGGTTGCATGAGTGTAGCCGTTACAAAACTCCGAATGGCACTCTGCAGCGTGGCTTGAAGCAAATGCGTCTACCTCATCCACTCCACTATGTTCTTGATCCACGTCGTCAGCTTCTCTGGAAAAAAAAAATCCCTTGTATTGCAATAAACATTTTCTTAAAGACCTGCTAAAGAATAGTATTTAAAAAAATGTAACAAAGAATTATCTACTTACAAGTATCTTCTTCTGTATATGCGGCAGTTTTCCGTACATACATCTCTAGAAGACATCTGATCGTGATATGAAGGTTTGTTGCATACAATTGAATGCATGAACCCATTGCATGACTCCTTGTGGTAGTATGTATAGTGATGTGCTTCCTCTCCACATTCGCTCCAAAAGTCATCCATTCCACTCATAACAATATACTTCTTTTGCAGGAAACGTTTGTAAATTTGTAATCCAACTAATATTTCCCAGTCTTAGCAGGCGTGCTTATATACTACTTGAGCTGTGACGTAGTGTGGGGGTGGGGGTAGCTTGCAGAAGGGTGGGAATACGCATGCGCCTAAACAGAGTTGGCAGGAGGGACATAGGGCTGAAACAGGTTCAGACAGGAAAAATGCAGGTGTCTATACTCGCTCCTTAAAGAATCCATTAAAATTACCATCTTCTATTCTCGCTGGAAATTCTCTCATGCCAACATAAATATACTAGGCCTGTTGAGAAACTAATAATAAGGCGAGATACTACTTAGTGTCTGAAATTTGTCCATTACTTTGAAAATGCGCCCTTATGCAATTTTGCTTCTATTTTATGATGTAATAACAATAATAACATGTATTGCTGATGGTTCAATGATTCAGCTACGTTCCTCGGGTGCTTACTGTTCCTGCATTGTGGTATCGTTATTCTTAGAGTATCCTTGTGAAAAGTGATGCATTGGCTAACATAAAGTCCTTAATTTAAGGAAATTATAAATGAAGCTTATGCGGTTTTGTGCGTGTGTTTGCGCGTATGTATGTCTGTTTGTGTGTGTGTGTGTGTGTGTGTGTGTGTGTGTGTGTGTGTGTGGTTGTGCATTCATGTGTGTAGGTGTGCATGTGTATTTGTGTGCATGTGTGCGGGGTGTATGTGTGTGTGTGTGTTTACGTGTGAGTATGTGTGTGTGCCTGTAGGATTTTTTGGAGATATTTCCATGATTTTAGTTGAGTTTTGGGAACATAAACAAATGCGAAGTCAAGAGATGTGGATGGACCCAAAAAATTCCCTTGTGAATGCTTTTTCAGTAGAATTGCATGTAGCTTTTGATCAGTACACAAAGCCTTCCTTACTCTAATATCCCCCCCTTGCACATAAAAGGAAATAAGCAGGGAGATAATTTGTGAAAACGTTTATCTCAGCTAACACGAAGATGTTAGTGCAAATAACATTTTGTATTAATTGTTAGGGCAAGAGTAGAGAAAGTTGCGTGAGGGTAACAGACGAGACAATATTTTCAGCTTAAGTAACATGTTGTCAAAGCTTAAATTTGCTTGAAAGAAACGAGAAACAGCCTCTCTGATCGTCGAACATGATACTATACACAAAATGAATGTTGCAAGTATAAAATAACGTTATTGGGCGATGCTCCCTAAGAAGCAAACAACACTGTCCTTTCTCAATACAATACTGTTGCTGTCTTTGCCTCTATGTGTAAGAGAAACCCCTTAACTTTTTGTCGTCATTGTCAATGCTTAAATAATGCTTGAAGCAGCCACCTGCAAGTACAATAGGGAGAAGACCTAATCTTTTTTGGGCGATGCTCCCTAAGAAGCAAACAACACTGTCCTTTCTCAATACAATACTGTTGCTGTCTTTGCCTCTATGTGTAAGAGAAACCCCTTAACTTTTTGTCGTCATTGTCAATGCTTAAATAATGCTTGAAGCAGCCACCTGCAAGTACAATAGGGAGAATGAGTTACCCTTCCGCTTAATGGATAGTGCAAAGTCAAAGATGTGTGCGGTCCGAAAATTTCAGTGAGAATAGGTTTTTCTTCGGAAGAATGCGTGTGTAAAAGTAAAAGTTTCGTTATGTCGAACTGCAAGTTTGTTTTTCTGCTAAGAGTTATGTTACAGGTTTCCTTTTGTCCCCACTGTGTGGGAACCATTGAAGTGTTGGGGGGGTTGGATGGACATTCAACACAATACGGTCATTGTGAGGGAAGGCAGGGAACCCTCTCAGTGGGGGACCACATGGGTGGTCCACGCGTCAATACAGAAGTATCCTTTCGCTATTGAAAAGGTTTCTTCCTGCAGGTGGGCGATCTTTGGCTGCTTTGTTAAGAGAAAAACACTAAGCCTGTTCAGACAGGAAAAATGTGTATGTCTATGCTCGCCCCCCCTTGCAAGATGAAGCCTTGTTCTTTTCAAAACTGTCAGAGGGAAACATTTCCAACTGTCACATAAATATATCAAGATCTGAAAGGGGCCATTCATTGTAGGGTTTCTTACCCTCACGTTCTTCTTTCGAAAACACATGCAGACACTAGAATAGGAGGGTCAGGGGGACATTAATTACCCTTCCTTTGTCATCCTCTATGCTCGCCGTTCCAAAATGAAGCTTGTTCTTTTCAAACTGACAGAGGGGAACATTTCCAACTGACACATTCGAAAACACATGCAGACACTAGAATAGGAGTGTCAGGGGGACTGGGGTCATTAATTACCCTTCCTTTGTCATCCTCTATGCTCACCGTTGCAAGTTGAATCTTGTTCTTTTCAAAAACTGTCCGAGGGAAACATTTCCAACTGTCACATTCGAAAACACATGCAGACACTAGAATAGGAGGGTCAGGGGGACGGGGGTCATTAATTATCCTTCCTTTGTCATCCTGATCGCGACAGACCATCCACTCTCTTTTTTCGGAATTCCCACGTGTCCAAAGAAATACCCATGTCACTTAAGGGGGGAGGGGGAGGTGGGGAGGGGGGGCGTGACTGATATGTCCCTTATGCCACTTCTTGAGCCAGAACATACATGTCACTTATGCCACTTCTTGAGCCAGAACATACAATATACCACTACTAGCCTGGACAGACAAGTGAGCCGTTAAGTGTTGAACGAGAAAGCTCTTAGAACTTAGTTTTAAGTGTGTGTGTGTGTGAGTGTGTGTGTATAGTCAGTATTGAGAAAGAGAGAGAGAGAGAGAGAGAGAGAGAGAGAGAGAGAGAGAGAGAGAGAAGGTGGGGGGAGGGAGCGAGAGAGTTTGAGCATCATCAGAGACAGTTGCGGACATTTAGGTGTAGCATCGGAGTTATTTGTTGTGTGAAGCAGTTAAGCCTGTTATCAGTTAACAGTTTAAGCCTGTTTCAGTGAGTGTGGGTGTGTCTCGGAAGCAGTTTGTGAAACAAGGAGAGAGTGAAGCATGTGTCAAGGTTATGAGGGGACAAAACAGCTGTCAGTTGTAAGATCACGACGAATTTTAAATTGTGTTAACGATAAACAGAGGACTTAATTTTGGTGATTAAATTTTAAGGGAACTAAAGTAACAGAGGTGTCATTTCTCACACTGGTGTCTGGAGTGGGATTTAGCACATTTTCATTTGTCACAGTATTTTCATCTTGAAAAAAGTAGATTTTCAAGGGGAACTTACAGTAGTTTAAAGTTGTATAACTGTGCACACTGCCGTTTCTTTGTTTTTAATGAACAACAAGACTGTCATTTGCTAACACTGTATATTTGTTATAGAACTATTTAATGCTTTGCTATGTACATTTTAGATGCTATTTTAGTAAACCTGAATGAGGTACTGCAATCTTATGCATCTTATGAGGATCTAAAAATTCAGATAATAAAAATCACTAGACGTTTCGAGCTTACTTGCACAAGTACTCTTTTGCTGGACACTTGTGAACTTATTGGATAATCTCAAAACCTCTTGTAATATTATTTATAATAATACAGCAACTTAAGATGGAAGTGTTTTGGAAAAATGATATCAGGAGAATGAATTTATATATTGTGCCACCAAATAGAATCTTTCAGTTGCTTCCGGTTTACAATAAGATATTTTGCTCTTTTTCAGGGACTGAGAATGTGATATCCATGTGTGTTGAACTGGGGGTGCCGCGATTAGTGTTCTGCAGCACATCGGAAGTTACTCTGACTCCATATCTAGGGGGCATATGGGCCCTCATCATTAATCAGACGGAGAGGAAGGCGGTGCCGCCCGCCTCCATGAACCGCCTCCTGGTCCCGGGTTACCCCGCCTCCAAACTCCGAGCCGAGAGGATCGTCCTCCAAGCCCATGGCACGCCCTTATCAACAGGTCAGTGCAAGGAATATGCACAGCAAGCAAGAGCAGAATGCAATTCCACTCAGTGTGAAGAATCATTGATTGCTTTGAATAACAAATAAGCTTTCAGTATTACGTGTTAATGATTTAAGAAATATTGCGCGTTTATTACAAATTTATTTGTAAGCATATACAGAGTTTCAATGTTTACACATCTTTCTGTGCCTAAAGAATCTTTTTTCTCTGCCCATCCCTGTCCATCCATTCCATTTCTTACTGTCCTCTTAGTCTGATCTCAGTCCTTATTTTCCGCACTCATGATTTTCGAGTTCTTCCTTTTCTTCTTCCTTAAGGTAGTGTCCATTCCAAAATCTTTCTTGGTATTCTATCTTCATTCATTCTTCTAATATGTCTGTACCAACTCAGCTGTACATAGTCTAGTATTGAGTTATTATTATTATTATTATTATTATTATTATTATTATTATTATTATTATTATTATTATTATTATTATTATTATTATTATTATTATTATTATTATTATTATTATTATTATTATTATTATTATTATTATTATTATTATTATTATTATTATTATTATTATTATTATTATTATTATTATTATTATTATTATTATTATTATAATTATTATTATTATTATTATTATTATTATTATTATTATTATTATTATTATTATTATTATTATTATTATTATTATTATTATTATTATTATTATTATTATTATTATTATTATTATTATTATTATTATTATTATTATTATTATTATTATTATTATTATTATTATTATTATTATTATTATTATTATTATTATTATTATTATTATTATTATTATTATTATTATTATTATTATTATTATTATTATTATTATTATTATTATTATTATTATTATTATTATTATTATTATTATTATTATTATTATTATTATTATTATTATTATTATTATTATTATTATTATTATTATTATTATTATTATTATTATTATTATTATTATTATTATTATTATTATTATTATTATTATTATTATTATTATTATTATTATTATTATTATTATTATTATTATTATTATTATTATTATTATTATTATTATTATTATTATTATTATTATTATTATTATTATTATTATTATTATTATTATTATTATTATTATTATTATTATTATTATTATTATTATTATTATTATTATTATTATTATTATTATTATTATTATTATTATTATTATTATTAGGTATTAATCTTTACTTTCTCTATTACGTATAGTAAGTACTAGAGGAAGTATTGTATTCCACACAAAAATTTAATGTCGAGATTTCACCGGAAATATGTTTTGAAGCCCCCTTGAATACAAGAAGGGCATTTTTAGGAAAAGGTTCGTGTCTCTCTTTCGCGCTCTCTCTCTCTCTGTATGTATGTGTGTGTGCGCGCGCGTGTGTGCCAGTCTGTGGATAGCATCACCCAAAAACGAAAAGTCGGTTAAAAACCAAAGTTGGTATTTAAGTTTAATATATTTGAAGGATGCAACACTAAGATTTTGAAGATTTTGTGAAGGAAGTAGTTCAGTCGAGTGGTCCTCGCTACTTGGTAATTACTAGAACAGAGGAAGGACGGAAATTTACAACGGTGAATAGAATTCCTTAATAAGCTATGCGATGTTCTTATATGTTGGTTTTGGTTGTTCTGTATAAAGAAGTTCGAAGGTCTTCGAAGGTGTTCGAAGGTGATGGCTCAGGAGGTAGGGTCAGTGATTCTGGATTCAAATCCCGTGTTTTTTTTTTTTTTTTTTTGGTCGCCAGGGTAAATATCTGATTGGATATCCAGTACCACTACCCAAACTTACATACTTATAATATTAATAGGATAATTTATTTCTCTCTCATTCAGTCACACATGTCATATGGTATAGAAACATGTGACAATACTTCAAAATTAAACCAAAATAGAATATTTACTTTACAGAAAAGAGAAATCAGATATATTTCGAACTTAAAAACGCAAGACTCATGTACAGAAGCTTTCCGTCAGCATAAAATAATGACGCTACCTAGCTTGTGTATTTATAAAACTATACTATACATGATATAATACAAATTTCCGATGCAAACAAATTCAGATGTACACGACCACAACACAAGAAATAAGAATGATTTGGCTATTACAATGCAAAGACTTAGCCGGTTTGAAAAGCTGCCTAGTTACGCTGGTGCAGAATTCTACAATAGACTGCCAGCAGAAATTAAAAGGTATAAAATCTACACTAAACTCAAATCTGCTTTACAAAATTATTTAGTTAATAACGTGTTCTATTCACTAGAGGAATTTTTAAATAGGTTAAATGTTCAGTAATAAAAAAGTAAATCTTATGTATTTTGTAATCTGTTAATAGTTCATTGTGCATAGTCTCTAATCTGTTAATAGTTCATTGTGCATAGTCTCTACTGCTTGGTTAATCAGTTCTTTGTATATTATTATTATTATTATTATTATTATTATTATTATTATTATTATTATTATTATTATTATTATTATTATTATTATTATTATTATTATTATTATTATTATTATTATTATTATTATTATTATTATTATTATTATTATTATTATTATTATTATTATTATTATTATTATTATTATTATTATTATTATTATTATTATTATTAATTTTTTGTTATTTTGTCTTTTGCTAGTTATATGTACTTGTTTACCTGTGACTGGATTCAATCGTGTATTACACCATATTGAATTGCAATAAAATATAAAAAAAAATCTTAAACCTAAAACAACAGCAAAAATGAGAAATAGATGGTAATAGAGAATGCTGTGCCATTCATCCAGAGACAATGAAAGAGATAATGATGGTACCCTAGAACCCTAGTTCCATCTACCGTCACAAAGACGAACTTACTAACCTCTCTTGGCAAAATAGTTGGTCCAGTGAAAAACTGCACTAGGTCAAGTAATGGAACACTCCTGGTTGAAGCTAATTCAGCGTTTCAGGCAGCCAAGATATTAAAAAGCAATATGTTAGCTAGTTATCCGGTTAAAGTAGAGATGCACAGGACTCTGAACTCCTCGCGCGGTGTGATAAACACTCGTGCTTTGGACGGTATGTCCAATGAAGAGATTCGGCAGAATTTAGAAGAACAAGGTGTGACAGCGATGTATCGAGTCCAGCGGAAAGAGCGTGTAGAATACCAGCCCACAGGGACCCTGTTCCTTACCTTTGACACGGTAGATCTCCCGCAAAAGATTAAGGCAGGGTATGAGGCCATTGAAGTTAGGCCATATGTGCCGAACCCGCTCCGATGTAATAAGTGTCAACGCTTTGGACACACAAGCAGTTTCTGTAATAGTCAAGCTACCTGCGTTGACTGCGGAGGCACTGCACATGATGATGCATGTACAACAACTCCCAGTTGTGTAAACTGCAGGGGGGACATTCATATAGTTCCCGGAATGCCCCCGTTTTATGGAGGAGAAAGCCACCCAAAAGATACGGGTTAGGGAGGTGTCCTCGGAAGCCCGTAAATGCATGCGTTTGCGCCAACCCTCTGTCCCGAAGACTGGTACCTATAGCTCGGTTGCAGCTATACCGGTACCACGGCGGAAAATCACAACACAAACTAGCGATACAGACGGGGCCACAACTTCAGAAAAAACTGTCGTAGATAGTCCAAAGCCAAAGCTTCCAACATCGTCGCCTAAATCCGTATCAACCTCTACAAGAACCGCAGATGAACCGAGAACTTCAACTAGGTTGCTCACAAAAGCTTCGACCTCTACGAATAAGGCTGTCAAGACCGTAGTATATGATGCTTCACCCAAGAAATTTAAGACCAACTACAACAGATCCAACTTCCTGAAAGATAGTGATGAAATTGCTCCCAATAAAACCAAGGGAAAAAAGAGTACAAGAACATCTCGAAGATCCTCTTCTGAGAAATCTTCTGGAATGGACTATGATCGGCGACTTTCATCTTCGCCGATCACCGTTTCAAATCGGTACGAGGGAATCGAACCGAGGTTCGCAATGGGGAAACAGTCGTCCTCGTTAGAGGACATGGAGCTGGAGGATCCGGCCTAAACTGGGAGAAACCCAGTATAAAAAGAGGCAGGATAAAGCCCCTGAAAAGAACGTAAGCCCAGGGAGTAAGAAAAAGGCTAAATTGAATCGACCATCGCCTACCACAAGGTAATGCAGAGTTACCTTCGAGTACTTATCCCATACAGATTTTAACATGGCTATCCTACAAAGGAACATACGTGGCATTAGAACACAACGACCAGAGCTTGAGCTTTTGCTCAATACGAACGAACCTTTGGTCACATGTTTGCAAGAGACTAAGTTGCGTCCACAAGACGCTTTCCATCTAAGACGATACACCCCAGTACGGTGTGATGTTACACCAGAAGAGCGTGTTCCGGCGTATGGCGGCGCTATGACACTTGTCAGAGATGATGTATAGATGAAAACTATACCCTTACGGTCTGATATATAATCAGTCGCCGTAAGGATTCTGCTGCCAACCATTCAGTTACCATTTGTAACATTTATTTGCCTCCCTCCTTTGTCTTCTCGCCTATTGATTTTGAAGAACTAGTTTCCCAGTTACCAACACCGTTTCTGTTGGTGGGAGACTTCAATGCGCACCAGCTACTTAGGGGTTCAAGTCGCACATGTGCAAGAGGCAAGTTCATCGTCGATTTCTTAGACAGTTACAACCTAGCTCTCCTCAGCACTGGAGATCCCACATTTCTTTCTGACTCTTTCAATAGTCTGCCGCACCTTGATCTTGCCGTTTGTTCACCTCAGTTGGGAATCGCCTTACAATGGAATGTCATCTCTGATTTACACTTTCCATGTCTTATAGTCTCTTAACGCAAGATACATGTACCACACGTGTGCACAGATGGCGTTTGTACCATGTCAACGGGAACCTTTACACCCAGTTGGCAGTGTTTACGTACAACGAGCACGATACAGTGAATGGTTTGGTGCAACATCCCAGCTGCTGAACAATCTTCCCACCCCCGTCGATTTCCTGTACTCTGGTGGATGGAGGAATGTTGGAATGCCATTCGTGCTCGAAGGCGTGCTCTTAGGGTTTTCCAACGTCACCCTACGTTGGATAACCTAATCCAATACAAGAAAATGCGTACCAGGTCCAGACAAGTAATTAAGAATAGCAAAAATACACCATGGATCAAATTTGTAGCTGCATTTAACCGACATAAATTGTGTGGGATAGGTTAGGGCGTGTTGCAGGTCGATCGACCCATAGCGGGACTAAAAACAGCCACAGGAGCTGTTGTTGACACATTTGATGTGGCCAACCGTTTGGCAGTGCTTTTGCTCAAGTGTCTAGCTCAGAAAACTACTCCCCTGAATTCCAATTAAAACTCAAGTGGAATCTCAAGGCTTTGCGTTTTGTTCTAGAAACGTACAAGATTACAATCGTCTTTTCACCATGGCGGAGTTAGATCATTCTCTTAGGGCACTGGGAGGTTATTTTTAGCACCATGAGGTTAACTTACACCAATATTTAAAATTTAAATATAGCAGCTACTAATGATTAGAATAAATTAAAATTTGGTGTGATTATAGTTCAAGCATTTGTGTATTTAACTAATACATAAAAATTAAATTACATTCACAGAATTCCATGCAAAAGGGGCATAAAGCACACTATGTATTCTGAAAAAAAATGTTACGCCTCATACTTCGGGTACACTTTTCTTGTAGGATTTTAAAGCTACAGGCACCAAATTTTTATCTGAATAACATAAAGCATAGCTTGACATCACCGGTTAAACACAAATCCTATGTAGTTTGTATTTTGCACATAAAAAATTATGTAATTCTATATAGGAAAAATATGGTAATGTTTTTAAGCATTAAATTTTTTTTCTTCACATTATAGCTCTAATTCACAAAAGCTTTAACCGGCTGTAATTAACAAACATGGATAAATAATCAATAAAAATTTGATATCAATATCTCTTATAGTTTTTGAGAAATATGTACCTGAACTGTGAAAAATCAAGGTTTCGGGAAATTGCGATCAAAGCTGAAGTACCATTCTTTTCAAATTACACATACTTTCAGAATGCCTGCTCCACATTCCTGCTCACTTAAGTTTTTCTCATCTTTTATTTTCATTTTCTTAGTTCTAGCTTTATTTTCAAGCAACTGAACTTCCGTTTTTGCCTCTGAGATTCGACGTATATATTTTATTATACAGGCTTCCTTCATATTCTGACTAACTTTTATACCCATTTTTTCCATCACTGTAAATATACCACTGCAACCATCATTATAACAAATAACACTATACCTATGTTTTATATATATATATATATATATATATATATATATATATATATATATATATATATATATATCATGAATACAGTACCTAAACGAGTAAAATATTTTAATGTGTGACGACTTTGAAATTCCGTTCTCTTTGCATGACTACAAGATAAACAAAACAATATATGTATACACATTAAGTGGCTTCCTATTGGAGAGAAATGTAGGCAAGTACAGGTTGCGCGTTCGTTCTTGACGAATGACCTTGAGCAGAAATCCAATGAGTGAGCCTACCCTTAATAAACAGGTCAGCAAATGTTTATGCTACGATAACAGACACCTCTGTTTTCCTCTGTCGCGTGTGTGTATACAGTCGACTGCAGAAGTTTTGTGCGGTACGGATGTATGTATGCATGCAACGAAAATAGCAATTCAGACGAGGGAGAGATGTCGGGAATAGAATAAATGCAAGAAAGTTAAGTGGAAACAGTTATAGAGGTATAGTGTATAATACGTGTGGCTGATATTACTGCAAGTGTCATAAATTGATTTGTAGTGTTGTACTACTTCAGCTCAGAAGCATGCGCGTCATCTCACTGCAGACTGTACCTCCTCTCTCTCGTTCCCGCAAAAGCTGAGTAGAGACTCGCATTCAACCTTTCATATAAAATTTTCATTCGTCAAGAAGTAACGCGCGACCTATATTTGGAAATTCAAACCAAAAGTAAGAAATATCTTAGACATTTTTAGCTTAAAAAAAGAACAAGAACAAGAAAAAAGAAAGAAATGATACGACTTTTGTCATTTAACGACACCTACAGTTTTCGTGAAGTAAGATTTTGTCTATTTGTTGGGGTATACCAGCCATGCAAAAGTCATGCAGAATGAAGAGCATTTCAGATGTTATCACTAGAAAATTCAAGTTGTTCATTTTCATTTTTTGTTCCATTGTTGCTAATGTTCAATTGTATTTTCCACAAATTGTATGCTTTAATGAGTTCTAGGTTTTTGTGCAGTAAAAAAGTAGGAGAGCGGAAAGGCACCGAAACAACGGTTTATGCACGAGTTCTCAGTCTACTCTACAATAACCTTGTTCCATTTAACTTTACCCCGAATCTCTGAACTGCCACGTGCACTAGTAACCTCTCTTTGGGTGCTGTCGCCGAATAGGTTGCTATGCGACACAAAGTAGTGCCTTATTTAACATGACTATTCCAGTCATGCAGGATTATCAATAATCGCTTTGGTTATATCACCTTCTCCTTGCGGTTCCGCCAAGCAAAACATTTTCTTACGTTTCTGAACATCTGAAGTATCTATGCATAATCTCAATTCAGTTCAACTCTGTTCAATCCTTTATTGCTCATATAACTTGTATTACAAGTCTAAAGCACTGTCAAAAGCTAATACATCTAGAATACAAGATAAGAAAAATACATACACAGGTATTCTATATGCAAGTGTTTCTAATTCATGTACAATTTTACTTTAATAGCTCTTCTAGTCTGTATGGGCACTTTTCTATTAGATACTACTTTAGCTGTTTAGCAAAAGAGTTCTTTCTCGAATGATCTTTTATACCGTTTGGTAGGGTATTACATAGTATCATTCCCATTATGATCGGACCCTTTTTTGTTGTGACCTTATTTATGTGTGATCTATAATAATTTATATTCCCCCTGGTATTGTATGAGTAAATGTCTGTATTTTTAATAAGTAGTTTGTTTTGAGTCAATATAATTATTTCTTTATATACATAAACTGCAATAATTGTTCGAATTTTGTGATTTTTAAAACTTGGCATACATTTTCAATTATTTTACTGACACTAATTTGTATAATTGGTATGACCTCACACACCAATTTACACAATTATACTCAAACTTTTCATTCACTTTACAGTTAACCTTTTTCAATCTACTCTGTTAGTCTTTTTTTTTCTAAGCAAGGTTCAACTTCCAAAGAGTCTACTATATGACAAGCTTTTTCCTTAGAGGCCTTAACCAGTGTTATAATATTAATATTTTAATTGAGGAAGTGAAGTAAAAAAATACAGAAAAAAGCAGGTAATGTGTATGGAAACAGTTTCAGATGTTTGACAATGAAAGAGGTTACGAACTCACAGCGGAAGCATCAAATGAACAGATTGCTAATATAATGAGAGATTGGGCTGTAACATGGAGAAACCAAATGTTGTCCTCACAACCTACTGGATTAGTTGTAGTGCCTTTTTTATTAATAAAAATGATTCAATGTACATGGGATGTCTCAATATACTCTCCACCAACGGTAATACACGCTACCACTTTTCTGGGAACTTCATTCTTGCGTCATGGAACTATTGTTTAGGGGCACTACACAGCCATTCTTTGACAGCTACCTGCGATTCCTTATTGTTGCCGAAATTTTACCTTGCAGCGCGTACTTCGTGTTATCGAACAAAGAACGTCTTCTCAGATGTGTGTTTGTGATTCGTCATCAGCTTCTCCAAAAAAATCTGGATCTTTAACAGTGGCGGTTCCTGCATACCTACTGCACACACACTAATTTTTCCTGTATGTGAATATGTATTTACCTCTATAGACATCCATATAAGAAAGTCGAAAGTCCAACTTTCTTCTATATGAACTTGCTCGTTTAGTTTTCCCGCGCCCTCTTTCCCGTTCAGTCAATAAGCTGTAGAAATCCATAAACCCGATTTTGCGACTAGCAAAGGTAGCTTTTAGGTGAGGGGTTGCAGGGAGTAGTGCAAAGCTTATTATGGCGAGTTAAGGCAGCATAACCCACAAGCCCAACACATGCGATTCTTACCGCGCAAGCGCACTGCGTTCTCGTACAAGTTTTCTGTTTTCCTTGCTACAAGCATTTCCCTCCCTCCTGTTTAGCAGAACCTACCAGGCAGTTGGCCAACATGACGGCTCTAAATATAATGTAGCCATTTTCTATATTAAAATGACAGTTATGTTAATGTTATAAACACAATTACATCTAGTTCTGTTAAACGATTATAAGTGCATACAATTACTCTTCATGTCGTCATTTACTAAGGCCAATAATTCAGTTTGGAATAGTTATTTTCTTACCGTGTTTATAATTGTTTGTTATGTTTGTGTTTCTGGCAGCAAATTGCATGCAGTTGTGTCTGCATACAGCGGGAAATTTGAATCTATGTAAGTGTGAAAATTGAATAGCATGGCGAAACTAAAGGAGATAAATCTTTCGGGTTTATCCTTAGAAGAGAAGCTCTTTTCCGTGCTTATTGTTTGCGAATGAGAGAAACGGCATTTGGACAAATAATGGATGTTACAATATTGGTAATTTAAAACAAAAAGTAACAGAATATGATAGCTCAATTGTCCATATGAATTGCGAATTAGAATTGTGTGGTGTGTGTCAGAGAAAGACAGAGGGTAAAGGTGGAGAGGATGTAATTTACAAGTCACGAGCCGCCACTGATCTTCATTCTTCATTTCCAATAGTCACAAAAGACTTCAGCTCTGCTCTCCTTCTGGGCTTGTGTCAAGTCCCGTGGAATGCAATATGCATAAATCTTTTTCACACCCTTTTTGACTCCATTCTTCCACAAAAACTATGCAGTCCATCTGTCCATGATAATTACCTTTCATCTTGCCCATGGCTTTCTCTAGTTAACAACAAACAAGCGCTGTTCTTTCACTACACACTCTCTTTACAACTACCATCTAGTGTCTGCAAGGTGTACTAGCATCTGTTCATCGTCCTACGGGAGGACCTGCCCGTAGAAGGAGCGGTATTTTTACTTTCTCTTCTGCGTATAATAGAGGAAGTATTGTATTTCACCCACAATTTCAATGTCGAGATTTCACCGGAAACACATGTTCTGAGGCTCCCTGAATCCAAGAAAAGAATTGGACATCATATTGTTCATAAATCATAATCTTCAAAATTCTGCATTATGCCTACGTGCTTTTCTTTTTAATTTAAAATAAGGCACTGAAATTTAACAAAACAATAGAAATTTAACAATACAATAGGAATTTAACATTAGATTAATTTATTCAGAACTTGTACTATCTCTACATTGCCCTGTAGACGTAAGGGATCTGCTGCTCAAATTTAGAAACCCACGTTAGATTTACTATGTGCTACATAGCCACCAGCACGTAAACCCGGGACGCACATTGAATAACCGATAATCAGTACCCGTTGTTGTTATTAAGTGGCCACACAACCAAATAGCCAGGATGATGCTCTACTATTATAGACCTTTAACCAGGTCTAAGCGACTCATGGATACAATGAGTGATCATCTTTTTGTCTGCTAAACATATAGATATCAGTGCAAGGCCGTGGGTAACTGCACTCAGTGATCACCAGTGGTTTAAAATTTCCTCTTAGGAAGAGGAAAGCACATGCATCTATCACGTGTTTATAATGTGACGCCGTCTGGCAGCCGCCTCACAGGGAAACTCGATGTTAGATACCTCACACCACTGCTTGTAAATACGCGACCCGACGACAATGGAGCGGTAAGAAGAAAGACGACTATGAGCCCGGCGGAACAAAGCGATTCCAGACTATTCGAGAAACTTTCGACTGCCGGCTTATTTACGAGGAGTTCGAGAAAAAGTGTATTTTCCATAGAATTCGATGGTAATTCGCCCGATATATATAAGCAAGTCGGAGTTGTTACTTTCAATAAATATGCCAAATGATTCGGTATCCTGAGCTTCACTTCACCGTCACCAAGAACGTATATAGCCGAATAAACATAAGATGGTATTGCCTAAGTGAACCTTGGATGGAATTTAGCACGGAAACTTTCACTCTATCACTTAAAGATACTTATACGTCGTGTTCTCCGTAGGATTATAAACAGACCACTCTGCTAAAACTATATCAAACCTCCCTACTCTTGCCTGCCAAAATATTGAATTTCTATTGGTTGCCTAGAATGTGGTATATTTCAAATTGAATTGCTTCGGGATTTCTCATTGGGTAAGCGCGCGAAACTGCTGCTCCCACGCTCTTGTCATATAACTGTCAATCTAACAGACGCTCTGCTAACAATGTATGATGTTTTATGACTGTTGCACAAAAATAGGTCTACAAAGAATATACTATATAGTTTTATTACTTCCGGGGTCAGTATATCGCTGCCTGTTCTTGCATTCTGGTGAAATGAATTCTTGTACTATATGAAACTTATTGTAATATATGGAAATATTTATTTAAATTGTAAATATCTTATTACGCACGGGATACCGTCTCAAAGAATACATGTCAGCGGGGCAGGGCTATAAGGAAACAGGATTTAACTAGGGCCAAAGTAAAATGATGGTTGAAGAAAGGAAAATAACAGGTGACTTATCGGCGTAGAAATCGAGCGCCATAATGCACGAGGGAATATCGTTTGTGACCGCAACAGCTTGTCAGTGTTTCTGTAATGATGCAAGCAAGGATGATCACTAAAGGCCGGAGGGATATGCGCTTGCATGCGAAACAGGTTAGCTGGATGCAGAGTATGAATGACGTCAGAAGTACAGGCCATTAAATGTGCAAACAACTGCCATTAGAAACAAGAGTCGAAAACGTAACGTGGTACTCTGCGAACTACTGAAGCACTGCTTTGCAAGTGTATGCAGACGCAAGGTCAAGGTTTAGTATAACGCGACTCCTTTGTTTCTTATCGCAGTGAGCTACAGGCGTGGAGTGGTAGTGTTCTTTTATGGTCAGGCTGTACCTACCTGCAGCTGTTTACATCCGCGAGCGATAACAGTGAAGTCCATTTTCAGTATGCCTATGGAAAAGCGCACACGCCTCCGACCTTAATGAGAGAAGGATGCTGTAGTGGTAAACGTAACTGATAGTACTGACGTTTCGCTGCTATAATTTGTTACGTTAGTTTAGGCTGACCAAGTGAGATGCCTCCGTGGTAACGAGTGAGGCGCGCTTTGAGCAGGTTTGATTCCCATACTTCCTGACCCATGGGGTTTTTCGGTGTTTCCTAGTCATTAAGTGAACACTGGGAAGGATAATTACATCCCCCAATTTCTCGCCCATTTCATTTCAGCTTAATTTCAATCCTCTCTTTCAGGGTGGGAAGTGTTGGTGATGGCCAAGTTTGGCGCTGCTGTATGAGAACTTCTACGGATGGGTGGTGTTGTAGTCTCTTGACCTGTTGGGATGGATCGCTGTAGAAACTCATGATGCTGGTGGCTGCTTGGTGAACCCTGGCGTCGAGGTGAACAATCTCCAGCACACGTTATGAACCCTCACACTGGCTCGCGCTACTCGCCCGTAGAGTGCTCTCAAAATACCTTCCTCCCAAAGTCTGACATGCAACAGCTTCAACAAATTGCTCAGTGTGGAATCCCCTCCGACCATACTCTACCTCTGTGTACTTCGGGCTTGTTCAGACAAGAGGGTGCAGAGAGGAGGTGCGATCAGGGCTGATTACCAGTTATAAACAATTATATTTTTATTTCTACAAAGTAATGTATTCCAACTAGAAATTTAATCCCGAGATTTCACAGGAAATACATATTTTGAGATCCCCATTACCTCCAAAAAAGCATCTTTAGGAATATGTAAGCGCGCGCGTGTGAGTGTGTGGGGGCGCGCGCATGATTAAAAAACGATCGTCAGTTAAATATCAAATACTGGTGTTTACGTTCAGATCATTATCCAAGGTGCATTACTAAGAATTTTAGCCAGACTGCCCTATTTACTATTATTATATTTGCTTTTCTCAAAAATGGCTTCAACGATTACCATTAAAATATCATGTGTTAAAGAAATTTTCATCTCAAATAAACTGTGTATCTTAATTTTCTTGGATACCCTGTGAAGTCCCTTCATTCTGAATGACTTTCGAATAAACGGTAAACTTAAGAGACAGACAAAATCTTACTATACAAAATAGGTCTATCCCATTAAGGGTCACAGTTTATGTCAAATACAAACTATTGTGGCATTAACCATTTCGGAGATATTCTGTATTGTTGTTTTGAAACTTTACAAGTGATAAGTAGCTATTCGTTTTTCTCGTGCTCATGTAAGGAGCATGGAATTTCTGCACCACCACATCGCGTTCTGGTGTTTCAAAATCTGGCTATCTAGCTAGTGCATCCTTCCTTTACGCAAATGAAATGTGTAAATGTGTTATGAAAGTTTATTTCTACTAACAAGAAGTACATGGAAGAATGAGATCTCCTAGCTGCTGCTTACCAAGTGGGAGACCTGCGTTTGATTCTCGGTACGGCGTGGGAATTTTCTACCGCTGGGAGATCTGGTCCGGGATGTTCTCATCCTCGCTAGGTACCTGAGGGTTTAGTTGAGGAGCTATTTGGTTGAGAAGTGGACCCTCGTTGCGAAGATCGCACAACCGACCGGAGCGTTGACCGGAGAGTGGGACATTGGCCCGGAAAGGGCTGTTGCACTATATAGATAGAAGAATGAGCTTTCATAAGAATAGTTTGTAGAAAAGCCAGCAGAGAATGCAATGTAGTGCAGCACATCAGACATTTTTTCTGGTTTAGTACTGACCTGTGTTTTCAGGTGAGGGAACACTGCGGACTGTAGCTCTGCGACCCACTATGCTATATGGTGAGCAAGATCCACGTTTGGTACCCTCCATGGTAAGACTGGCGCAGTCTATGGATGGCCTTCTGTTCCGCTTTGCAGGTTCTGGTGGCAGACATCAGCTCACATATGCAGGTTAGTAGATAATGCTTCTAAGGAAACACATCATTGCTTCTATAGCCAATTTGATAAATAAATAAATAAATAAATAAATAAATAAATAAATAAATAAATAAATAAATAAATAAATAAATAAATAAATAAATAAATAAATAAATAAATAAATAAATAAATAAATAAATAAATAAATAAATAAATAAATAAATAAATAAATAAATAAATAAATAAATAAATAAATAAATAAATAAATAAATAAATAAATAAATAAATAAATAAATAAATAAATAAATAAATAAATAAATAAATAAATAAATAAATAAATAAATAAATAAATAAATAAATAAATAAATAAATAAATAAATAAATAAATAAATAAATAAATAAATAAATAAATAAATAAATAAATAAATAAATAAATAAATAAATAAATAAATAAATAAATAAATAAATAAATAAATAAATAAATAAATAAATAAATAAATAAATAAATAAATAAATAAATAAATAAATAAATAAATAAATAAATAAATAAATAAATAAATAAATAAATAAATAAATAAATAAATAAATAAATAAATAAATAAATAAATAAATAAATAAATAAATAAATAAATAAATAAATAAATAAATAAATAAATAAATAAATAAATAAATAAATAAATAAATAAATAAATAAATAAATAAATAAATAAATAAATAAATAAATAAATAAATAAATAAATAAATAAATAAATAAATAAATAAATAAATAAATAAATAAATAAATAAATAAATAAATAAATAAATAAATAAATAAATAAATAAATAAATAAATAAATAAATACATAAATAAATACATAAATAAATACATAAATAAATACATAAATAAATACATAAATAAATACATAAATAAATACATAAATAAATAAATAAATAAATAAATAAATAAATAAATAAATAAATAAATAAATAAATAAATAAATAAATAAATAAATAAATAAATAAATAAATAAATAAATAAATAAATAAATAAATAAATAAATAAATAAATAAATAAATAAATAAATAAATAAATAAATAAATAAATAAATAAATAAATAAATAAATAAATAAATAAATAAATAAATAAATAAATAAATAAATAAATAAATAAATAAATAAATAAATAAATAAATAAATAAATAAATAAATAAATAAATAAATAAACAAACAAACAAACAAACAAACAAACAAACAAACAAACAAACAAATAAATAAATAAATAAATAAATGATTAAATTATATATACACATTGTCAATATTTAAAGCTATCTAGCTTCTTGACGAATGGATATAAATGGTTTATTGTTTCACTAACTGTCGCGCAAACAATATGTGAACAATATTGTAATGTATTTTTATTTCAATTCGAATGGATTTAGTCACAATGTAATGTTAATGCTACGACACCAAATCTCTCTTAGAAATTAAACTTTGAATAACATTTTAACATTAAATTGTGAGTAAATTCATTCGAATCAAGGTAGAAAACCATTACAGAATTATCTAAACAATGTTTACGCAACTTAGTGAAATAATAAACCATTTGTACCCATTCGTCAAGAAGCCAAATGGCTCCAAATATTTGACAATTTTTTTCCGGCGAAACGGTTCTTTATTGACAATAATTGTATTGGACATAATTATTACATTTACTCAGGGGTCTCCATCTAGGGGATATGTGAAAAGCGACCACAAGGTACCCAAGCTGAGCAGAACATTACTTCCACTTTCTGGTGTTTTGCTCCTCACTGTAACTTTTCTATCTGACCTCACCTTGGTCATCTCTTGTTCTCTTCCGACCCCGATGCTATTAGGGTTCCTGAGGGCTAGGGAGTCTTTATTTTTCCAACCTCTCCATTTCTCTAATTTCTCTATAAAGCCTTAACCCCTAACATGCTGACGTGTCATGGCATGTAATACATCCTCTGATTGGTAATCAGAGGATATGGTCGGTGAATTTATTTTGATAATTCTCCCGGTCAGGTCGGTGAGACCCGTAAACCAACGAAAGGTGTGGTCCTCCAGACATTCTGGGGGTTGTGAGAGAGCGATGTGACCGCCAAAACATAAAAATATGGTGCTCTCTAAAAAGCGGTTACATTTACTGCTAAGTCTCTTCAATATTCATGAAATATGACTCGAGGGGTAAAATGTTTCGGAGTTAAAATAGTCCCCCATTCGGATCTCCGGGTGGGGACTACTTCTCGAGAACCAAAACGTTATATTAATAGAAGATCTAACATCAGATTTCTACAATGGAATACGGGTGGTCTCACACAAACAAAAAGAGTAGAACTGAATAAAATTGTATTTGACTATAACACAGATATATTTGTAATACAAGAAGCAAATCTAACAAATGATCAACTTAAATACTTCAATTATACTGGATTTTTACTACAATTACTACCCAAAAATAGACAGATAAGCAGTGGAATATTAGTTGGAGTCAAAAAGGATATTAAATCCTCCTTTGAAATTGTTAAAGAAATGGATAACACAGATAAAAGTGAATTAATAAAGCTAAATTTTTGGGATAACAAAACACATCTACATTTATACAGTATTTACAATCCTCCCAGGAATGAACCAGATCTCTCACTTATTGACCAATTAAATAAAACAATCGTAATTGGGGATTTCAATGCCCATTCCAAAGATGGGGTTATGAAAAAGTGGATTCTAGAGGAAAGATAGTGGAAGAATTTTTGAATACCACAAATTTTGAACTGATTTATAGTAAAGAAGATCTCACAACCTTCACACATTACTCTGGAGCAGGCAGTAACCCAGACCTCTTATTAGCTACAACAGATATTGTTTCAAAAATTAAAAAAAAAGTTATAGAAGATCCAAGTTCTGGTCACAGAGCAGTAATTGCTGATATAAAACTAGAGAATACAAATAACAGTCAAGGTCTTACGAATCTGTATTGGAACTTCAAAAGAGCAGATTGAAACAAATATAAAACTGAATTAGAACATAAATTTAAAGAACAAACAAACTCACAGCTGCATGACCAACCAGATCATATGAACAAAGAATTCTGTAAAGTCATCCTAGAAACAGCAAAAAAACATATTCCTCGTGGAAGAATTAAAAATTTCAAACCCTTTTGGAACCCCCAGTTAGAAGAACTGAAAAAGCAAAGGGCTATAGCTAGAAATACAGCTGAACAAACAAAAACATATCAGATACACAAATATGGCGGAAGAAATGTGCCTCACTAAAAAAAGAAATTAATACTGCTAAAAGGAATCACTTTAATAATTTCTTAGAAAAAATGGATTATACGACAGATGGTAACAAAGCTCATAAGTTCATAAAAAATGTCAAGGACAGGAAAGAAAACAACAGCACACCTATCATACAGAACAATAAAATATTAGTAAATGATGCAGTCATAGCCGAAAAATTCAATAAATATTATGCTAATTCACATAAAGTAACAAGAAATAATAAAAAGGAACTTAAAGAATTTAAGAAAGATTTGAAACAAGAAAGAGAATGTGATCACAACACTCAGTGCAATATCTTTTTTCAAAATTTTAATATGCAAGAACTGAACATTGCAATAAATAATCTAAAAAACAAAAAGTCTTCTGGACCAGATCACATACATCCAGAGTTCATAAAAAACCTTGGAAGAACAGCAAAACAACAACTACTGAAACTCTACAATCTATCCTGGAAAACCACTGTACCTGCTGAATGGCGAAAAGCAATAATTGTCCCACTTTTGAAGAAAGACAAAACAGCATCAGAAATAAAAAATTATAGACCAATAGCTCTTACTAGCATAATAGCAAAAGTGATGGAAAGAATGGTGTCAAACAGGTTAAATTGGTTTCTAGAATCACAAAATTTAATATCCCCATGTCAAGCTGGATTCAGAGTTCCACTCTACAAATGAACAAGTCTTACTTCTCAGTCAAGAAATCAAAGACTCCTTCAATAGAAAAGAAGATAATTTATTAGTTTTTATTGATTTCCAAGGTGCATATGATTCTATATTCAGAACAAAACTACTGAACAGAGTTAAAAAAAAAAAAAAAAAAAAAAAAAAAAAAAAATAGGGATACAAGGTCCAATGTTTTCATGGCTATGTCATTTCCTAACATAACGCTTTATTGCAACCAGATATGGAAGAAATATATCTAAATACAAACAAGTACACCGTGGCTTACCACAAGGTGCAGTGCTCAGCACAACACTTTTTAATGTATTTATTAACGATCTGCCACAACAAATACAAGAATCAGGTGTGAAGTGTGTACTATTTGCTGATGACTTAGAAATGTGGACTTCAAAACCAAAAAGCAAAAGTACAGAACTAGAAAAAACCATCCAACAATCCTTAAAAAACTTACAAAGGTGGACCAAAGAAAATTGAATGGCTGTTAATACAACAAAATCAAACTACCAAATCTTTTCACTAAGAAAAAAGCCACTAAAAATAAAACTAAATTTTGAGGATCAACAATTACCAGAAACAAAGGAAGCAAAGTATTTAGGAGTTACATTTGATACTAAACTTACATGGACCAAACAAATAGAAAATGTAATACAAAGAGCAGAGAGGCGCCTTTCACTGTTAAAACGTCTAACAGGGATGAAGTGGGGATGTTCCAGAGCAACTCTTAACACAACATACAATGTATATATAAAGCCATTATTTACTTACTGCAGCAAAGTTCTTGTAACAGCAAACACAAAAAAGATTCAAATCTTTCAAAACCAAAGTCTGAGATTAATTACAGGTGCTATCAAATTCACACCAATAGCAGCTATGGAAATACTAACCAACCAATGGCCCATTGAATATGAAATAGAAAATTATTCAACACGAAAAGTTGATCAGATTCCCATTCAATACATGGCACAAGAGAAATTTTACACATACACTAAAGCAGGGATGTCAAACAGCACTCCCAAACTGTGAACTTGTGACGCGTGGACTCTTGCTACCGGTCTCACCTGTATTGTATACGCTGCTAGAAGAGTAGGGGTGAGCTGGTGCCAAACAACAGTGGCGGATGGTACCATGCTTCATGTTTGTACAATTTACAAATGGAAATACACTGTTGAATTAGTCACTGATCATTGTTTGTTGTTTATTGTCTTTTGGATGCTTGGCAATGTTTCCTGCCCACAAGTTCGTCAATTTCAGGTTCCATCTCCGAAGAACATAGGCGTAACACTGACACTAAATGTCTGTCAGTAATATTAGTACGTCTGAGCGTTTTATTGTTATTCAATTTAGAAAAAAACTGTTCACAAATGTATGTCGACGCAAACACTGCCATCAAACGACGCGCAGATTGACGAAGATTGGGAAATGTAGTTTCAGGTAACAGGGATGTCGAACAGCGCTACCAAGCTGTGAAATGAGCGAGTGCTTGCTTCAGTCGCAGTTGTGCTCCAACGACAGTCAGTCAGTCTGAGTGGACTGCCCTACCTGGTTTTTTGACAAATATACTGTGGCAGTTAGTATGGACAGAGAACGGTGTTTTCAACGTGAGTGGACTGATCAATACTTATTTATTTTAAATGACGGCAAAGCACGTTGTTTAATATGTAGAGCAGAAATTGTATATATAAGTCATTACAATATTAAAAGACATTTTAACTCTCAACATGCTGCAATTCATGGCCCGGACAAATTATCAGGTGTTTCTCGTGAAAAGGCTATAGAGGAATTTCAGTCAAGAGTGAATTTCGAAAATATTCCATCATCATCTTCAGGCATTAGTAGAAAAAGTTTGGTTCGTGTGAGCTACAAAATCAGCAAACACATTGCGTCTGCTTCAAAACCATTCACGGATGGAGAATTTGTTAAAAGCTGTCTTATTACTGCTGCAGAAGAAATATGTCCGGAACTTGTTAATGCGTTTCATTGTATAAGTCTGTCTCGTTGCGGAACGTATATCAGAAATGAGAGATAACTTGGAGGAACAACTAATAGAAATAATGAACACATTTACTTGTTATTCATTAGCTCTTGATGAGAGTACGGACCGCAAAGACACGGCACAGCTGGTTATATTCATTAGGGGCGTCGATTTAGATTACAATGTTTTTGAAGATCTTCTCAATGTTGTTTCGTTAAAAGATCGGACTCGAGGACAAGATATTTTTGATGGTGTAATAAAAACTATTGCTAAATTTAAACTTCCATGGAACAAATTAGTTTGCATAGCAACAGATGGCGCACCTTGTATGACGGGACAAGAAACAGGACTTGTAGGAAGAGTACGAAGATTTCTGACTCAAGAAGAACTCGATGCAGACAAAGTTAAATTCATTCATTGTCTTATTCATCGTGCAAATCTTTGTGCTCAGTCTGTTACTGTAAAGAATGTTATGACGGCCGTTGTAAGAATAGTCAATATTATTCGCTCACATGCTTTACGTCATCGACAGTTCCAATAATTTCTTGAAGTTGTGAACTCTGATTGTTCGGACGTTTCGTATTACTGTCAAGTAAGGTGGCTTAGTCGTGGTAATATGCTGACTAGGTTCTTTAATCTTCGAAGTGAAATAAAAATATTCTTAGAAACTCACAATTTGCAAACCCCAGAACTCTATAGTGAAGACTGCATTTGTGATTTAGCGTTCTTGGTGGATTTGACTTCCTATCTCAATTCCCTTAATTTGAAATTACAACGTAAGGACAGATTCATAATCAACATGTTTGACGACTTGAAAGCATTTATGGAGAAGCTTGAATTGTGGATAACACTAGTTGATAATGGGGATGTGTATCACTTTCCTTGTTTGCAAAGTGTATTTAATGATGGCTCTAAGCATTTGATACCAAACTACAAAGCATTGTTAGAGGATCTACTCAAGGAATTCAAGAACAGATTTGGAGAAGTTAACTCTATGGATACCGAATGGAGACTCTTCAACAACCCTTTCAATGTCCATCCTCGTGATTTCTCACATGATTTGCAATTAGAATTAATTGACTTGCAAAACAACACACCATTGCGCAATTCAGGAAATTTAGGTGTCAAATTGTATATTTCATTACCTGAAACTAAATTCCCCAATCTTCGTCAATCTGCGCGTCGTTTGATGGCAGTGTTTGCGTCGACATACATTTGTGAACAGTTTTTTTCTAAATTGAATAACAATAAAACGCTCAGACGTACTAATATTACTGACAGACATTTAGTGTCAGTGTTACGCCTATGTTCTTCGGAGATGGAACCTGAAATTGACAAACTTGTGGGCAGGAAACATTGCCAAGCATCCAAAAGACAATAAACAACAAACAATAAAAAAGGATCAGTGACTAATTCACCAGTGTATTTCCATTTGTAAATTGTACAAACATGAAGCGTGGTACCAGCCGCCACTGTTTGTTGTTGTTTGGCACCAGCTCACCCCTACTCTTCTAGCTGCGTATACAACACAGGTGAGACCGGTAGCAAGAGTCCACGCGTCACAAGTTCACAGTTTGGGAGTGCTGTTTGACATCCCTGCACTAAAGACTCAGGAGAGCTTTCTTTCCAAAATTCAAGACATCAAGAAGAATGTATACCTTCGTAATTCAAAGGAAAACTTCATATATAAAGTCAATCCGACACAAACATTAGACATCAGATATTATTTACACCTGACAGAAGAAGTTAAAAAAAGTGATACTCCAACTAGTGTTCTAAAATTATTGGCATTAGAGACAATCCATACTAGATTTTCAGAACATGAATGGCTCCATATTTATACTGATGGATCATTGATATCAAACCAAGATGGAACAGGTGCTGGAGTCACATGTCACCTCTTTTCCTATTACAAATATTTAAGTTATGGAACTACTAACTTTGATGGAGAAATTGAAGCAATTCGAATGGCCCTACAAAATCTTTTGTACAGAATTTCACATTTTCAGCCAGCAGTTATTCTGTCAGATTCCAGGGCAGCAATTATAGCAATTACTTCCAAGTTGTCACCAAAAAACCAAACAATTATAGAATGTTGGGAAATCCTTACCCATCTAACAGCACTTCAAAAACACCTAGTCTTCATATGGATACCAGCTCACTGTGGACTGAGTGGTAATGAGAAAGCTGATTTTCTTGCAATAAAGGGTACCAGCGGTGTACAAAAATCTATAGTTAATCTACCATTTTATGCAGCTAAAAGATTAGTCAACTCTGAATTCAAAAAAATTATTGCAAAGTATTACTATGAAAAATCAAAGAATAAAAGATGGGAACTACCAAACATTCAAACAGTAATTCCTGAGTATCCTCGAAAAACAGCAGTTGCAACCTTCAGGTTGATTACAGGACATGATTGTCTGGCAAAACATTTAAACAGAATTGGGATATATTCTTCACCACTCTGTCCTCTATGTGATCTACAAGAGGAAATGGATCGATGCCACCTTCAAGTATGCCCGGCCACTTCTAGTGCCCCATCCATCAGTGAAAAATATTGGAGAGCAAGAGGATTAATGACTTCATTGTCAGAAATCCAGTATTAGCTAACAACAACCTATTTGTTATATTCATCATGTAGAATCCCTGATTAAGGGATGACCGAAGCAGTACCTTCTACCCTGTACATATATGCATATACTTTTGGTACAAAAAAATGCACCTTGTATATATCTGCGACTGTTTGTGACAAGAATAAGAGGGAAGGGATTGTTTGGTTTCGTTTGGGAATATGGAAATTGAGGAATGAAATAATGTGTTGAAGGAAAGATGTCCAACATGTAACGGGAGAGAAGTATACAGTTATTATTAGAATGTTCAGGTACAGAACATTGGAGGAAGCAATTGATTTGTAAATAGAAATAAAGAGCTGACAATGAGAAACATTTTAAAGACCAATCAAAACTGAGCAGTGTAGGAAAATGTTTATGGAATGTAAGAAATGAACGGAAGTGATCAATGAACAGAACAGTTGAAAGAAGATCTTTATAGTTAAAAAAACTGATTTTGTAATAGTTACGGGTTTGTGTATTGTGTGGTGAATGACCAGGGCCAGTACATTTTGGTATTACCAAGAAATAGCCAGAATCAACATTGCTTCAAATGTAATCAATAATAAGATTGAAACGTATTTCATACCAAGTATATTTATGAATTTAAGTTTGTAAAGCCTATTTAAAATTTAGAGAAAAATATAATAATTAATGTCCACTTTTATATATATATATATATATATATATATATATATATATATATATATATATATAAAGTAAAGAGTGGGGAGTAATATTACCTAGTTACTTTAAATACATTGATAATTATTCTTCGTTTATGGCTTCTATTTTTCCATTCCCTATTAACATGCATGACAACTCCAGCAGTGGCTGGCGTTTATTTATCAACTCCGCTGTATTGCATTTAAATACTAATTTAATTCTTTGGGCCCCTTTGTTTTGCTACCCCAAATCATTTATTCAAAGCTCTAGTCTGTGTCTGTGTTGACAACCGGTTATATGTATTCTAATGCTGATGAGCAGGAGTGGAGTCAGCAAAGAACTATAAACAAATGAATGAGTCCTCCTCTGTGGTGTAGGGTAGTGTTTCTACCCCACATTCAAGAGGTCCGAATTCGAATCTCGGTTAGGATAAGTTATCTAGATAAGGCTTTCTCCGTGGTTTTCCCTTATCCTGAAGGATGCATGTTGGGTAACTCTAAGCTCTATGGGACCCGGGCTCATTTGAGCATTTCACCCATTTCATTCATCTTCCGGTAATGATCTAATTGGTTCAAGGACGTTAAACCTTAAAAAAGTTGTATAACAGCGTTAACTATAAAGCCTAAAAATTAACAGTTATTGGGATATGCAAGTCTTCTTTACCTTGTTCTAGACTTGAACTCACCGTCAGAAACTAAGGCGGTTGCGCAGTAGATAAATATCCAATGACGTCACAGTCACGTGTTTTCTAGCCAACCAGACATAGTCTGTTTCAGGGCGCGTGGATTTGTGCAGTTCTACAGTGAAACGAAGTAATTCAGAGCAATATGTCACTTCACTGTGTGATAGTAAGTTCATTAACAGTTCCGAAGATAGCAGAAGGAAAAAAAAAATTGCATTATTCACAGTTAAGCCAGAGAAATGATGTATAATGTGTACAAATACTTCCTGAGAAAGATGGGGAAACTGTTGCAATGCAGCACTTTCCCTCTTTCCCCTACATGCGTGTTGTCTGTCACTGCCATCGTTCCTGACGGCTAGTCTAGTATAATCTTCAGAGAGACAATTAAATTGTTAATTCCTAAAAGAGGTATGAAAGTTGTACAGCTCTATTGATAATGTATGTATACAGATATTGTGATAAATGGTACCTTAATATGTATCCACTTCGGTGTGTTAGTTTATTTTTGTATTAGTCTGACATTTTCTCACAAACCAATCACTTAGTTTACTACCTTATGTATTTGACATGGTCGTAACTGCACCACGAAATGAACAACTGCTGTCAGATTAGACAATCCGTTTTATTCCAGTTTTTCACACCTCAAAGCGTTACCTGCTGGTCTAGTAGTGTGGGGTCATTGACCTTGCATAAAGCCCTGGAACGCAGTTCCGATACAATACTCGTTGTCCACAATGCGTTACGCCTTCCGTACTCGCTCTCGCGAGTATGTGTACCATCCCTACTTGAAAGTACTAACCAATTTGAAAACACCCTACTCTTAGTAAGTGAAATTATAAGTCTGCAAATGAAGCAAGCAAACATTGATGTAATATTATTCATTACACTATCTCCAATTACTTATACAAGCTTTTCACTGACACCCTAACAGCCTAAGTAGGGCTTAACTTAATAAAATATATTATCTGTAGCAACTAGACTGATTAATATGACTAAAGTATCTTTATATAAAATAGTTTTCAATTTTGAAGATTACATATGTACCTCTTGAGTAATGTCCTGGTGGATGCTCTTATTATTTTGTTATTTTCAACTCTAGCACAACTTTACAAGAAACACCCTAAGGCGAACCTCTCTTACGGTGATTTTCACCATTCCTTCAGTTCTACCCCTCTATGTTACTTTCATGTTTCCTGTGGCTATCCTTTTTTAAGTCTTGACAAGACAGTTTATGTACTTTCTGGGAACTTCTGTCACATATACATGTTTGTTTATCTTACAGGTAACGCAGCTTGGGCACATCTAAGAGCAAAGGACACACTTTCAGCTACTCCGGAGCCTAACAGTGGCGTGGGAGGGTTACCTATTTTCATCACCGACGACACTCCGGTGAGTGATCTGTTGCGATTCGCCCAGAAGGTGACGTTCAGGGATGCCGATCAGCCACCTCGCTGTCGTCTCTCGCGATGGTACGTGCCAGCTGTCCTAGCCTATCTCCTGGCACTGCTCATAGAGGTCTTTGTACTCGTCACTCGACTACCTCATCATCTTCCTGTACCCCCAAGAGGCATTGTCGCTTATCTGGGCTCTGTCGTCCTTTACAACCGTCTACGTGCAGCCTTGCATCTTAATTACACACCACTGTTCCTGCCTCAAGAGACTATGGCGAGATCCAATAAGTTCTATCTCCGAGAGAAACTTTAGGATAAGTGTTGACATTACATAATTTCAGAGCCAGGGCAACAGGGTGCTCTAAGAACTTGGGTGAAAAATATCACCAATTGACTTGGACCATCATTCACAATGTGGGTGGAATTATTAGCTTTGGGGCAATAACCATCAACAGAAGATAGCCTTTGTGCTGATGCAGTGAAACAGTGTGGCTTGGAGTAATGCGAACATAAAAAATGCAAATTGCCTGAATGCTTGAACCCATATTAGTTTTACAAGAACCGGACAATTGCGTGACTAGTGTCATGAGATACAATAGATCTTTTCAAAATATGTTACCTAACACAAAAATAATTACTAAATTACACAAAAACATAACCTAACAACCACCAATTTTGCATTTTTACATCTACGTCAAACATTACCGATTAGTACGTCTCTATGGCGAATTCAAATGGATTTGAGTTCTCATTCCGGAGGAATACCACATGGAAACGCGGATTAAAATTGAACTGAATTCTGGATCCGATCCGCTTAGAACTGAATCGGATCGAAAACTTGTTGCATGAAAACACCTATCGGATTCAAATCGATTTGAATCAGTTGCCGAATTCCACGGAGCGATACTAGTCATTAGAGAGGGCAGGAGCCTGTTCAGCCTCTCAGCAAAGACGTAAGTTGAGAGGTAGTTGAACTAGCGTGTGTAGTCCGTGATAATAGACCATAAAATTAGTAAACAACCAATAAGGTCTCACTTTGCTTACAGGATCTTTATTTTCCAGGGAATAAACTCACTCCTGTATATGGTGCTATGGTCCAACATTAAAGCATACATATTGTAAAGTGCAAGCATGAGGAAAAGTAATGTTTTATTAGCATTTGTTCGTTTCTTATTAATATTATTGTTGTATTTTATTATTATTTATATTTTTGTTTGTAGTTATTATTGTTGTGTTACATTATTTTATTAGTATATTAATTATCAACATCATAATGCTTATCATAATAATTATTTTGTAATTATTATCATCATTAACATGAGTATCATAATTCTTAGTTTTATTGTAATTAGTTTTAGTATTATTATCATATCATTATCAATGTTTTTCTTAGTGTTATAATTTATTACTATGATATTAGCTTGTATCGTTATTATCATCATCAAACGCTAGCAATATGCTCACTTCATTTATACATAGAATTCAAAATGATGCCCTTATTGATTGATACAGTGCTCCAACCCTCCGTTTGTATCTGTATGGACATTTCTGAGATCTGAGGCACATGCCTCAACGCTCCTTTGAGGTAACACCTCTACACTGAGGCGATCAGTTTCAAACGCACACCTAGGCCGATTCAGCGACCAGTTTTTTTTTTAACGTCCTCCAACATTGTGTCATATCGGACGAATGAATGAAATGGGTGAAATGATGTTCAAATGAGCCCGAGGTCCATGGAGCTTTAAGTTACCCGACATTTGTCTTCTCAGGGTAGGGAAAACCTCGAAAAAAAAAAAAAAAAAAAAAAACCGTACCCGGATAACTTACCCTAAGCGAGATTCGAACTCGCGACCTCTTGAACATGAGGTAGGCACTCTAACCATCACGCTAACGAGGCGGGCAAATTAGCGACCAGGGTACAACTAGTTGAAATGGACCTTTACAGGTTCATAATAAGAAGGTGGTGCACAAAACCATTGCCATAGAGTTGCTGGTTGAAGTGAACTCTGTACGGATGCCACGCCTGTTTTTAAAAAAATGTTTTTATTAATAATAATGATAAACATAATAAATAACATAGTAACCATAAAAACAATATTAACAATAACAGTAATAATAATCTAATAAGCATAATGATGATAAGCACCAGTGGCGTAGCATGACTATCAGGAATGCAACCCAACGAATATTGTAAAATTCGTTAAAATACAATATAATTGACCTTCAAATTTTAATTTTTTTTATCATTTTCTGAAAGAAACATTCGATAATACCGTTAACATTTATGTAACGAACGGTACAGAGTTGTTCTTCACTATCAATTCATGAGTTTCATCTAATATCAATGAAACAAAGAACGCATCAGAAATTTCTTTCATAATCCCATGTGTTATGACGGTATTCACATGAAATTCACTTGAAATTAAGTTATTCTAACACCAGATGAAGTTACACGAAAAACATTCGATTTTTCTAAGTGCATTTTCAGAGTGGCGTCATACATTACTAATTCATTTAAATATTCAATATATTTGCCTCGGTTTGAAAATCCTTCATTCTCATTGAGACCATGGAAAGCAAATGCCTGTTTTCCCAGGAAACATACAGCCCGTACAAAATGCGAAAGTAAAGCTCTGTTCTTTTTCACTTCAACTGAGACCTTATACTGATTATGCAATGAAAATTCCTTCCCAAATATTTCTAGTTGTTTTACGCATATTATGTGATTACAAGAATAGTTGTGTTTTATGGATGCCTTGTAAATGTTATTTAAATATCCATAATCACTAGAACTCCAAAGTCACTTCTCTTTTGGGGAGGAAAAAGAAAGGGGGAAAAAAAAAACAAAAAAAAAAAAAAAAAAAAAAAAACAAAAACAAAAAAAAAAACGATAAACAAAACATTTGTTTTAAGTATTACGACAAAGCCAGGATTCACTTCCATTGATGTTGAAACGCTTTATACACTTTTTAATGTTCGTCGTAATATTAAGTGCGGGCTTTGGAGGGTCTGCTTTAATTACATATTGCTTTTTAGAGAAATGTTAATGTTTGGAAGCTTTTACTCAGTTTGTCGATCATACAACGGTTGATTTTCATTGCAAAAAACGGCACGGAAACGCAGTTTTGTTTAGTGTTCCGGCTCAGATTAAGTTCGTGACCTCTCGGATGTGATTGCCTCTGTCACATACCTGCGTTGCATAATCCGCACGAGTCTTAACCTACATTTTCCTTTAATAGTACTAACCAAGTGTCCAAATCATGCTCAAATGTCCACAATTGAAGAGCACACATACAAGAAGGAAAACAAATCGTGAACTAATCTCTATGCATGGCTATAAATGCAATAATGTGAGCGCCATACTTAACATCAGGTGTGATCTTACATACCACATACCTTGGCTCAGCTGCACAGTTTCCTGCGGCTGACGACAGATGGCGTTGACCCAAGCTTTGTTTCCAAACGTGCTGCTACAGTGACGCGAATTTACGAAAATTTGATTTTAATGATATTAAGACCATTTTGTATAACAAGATTATAATGTATATTAATTTGGCAACCAGTTTGAGGAAAATTACAGGGTATTTAATACATCTCTCACATCCATTAACGCTACGCCCCTGATAAACACTAATAAAACTTATAAAATAAAACAAAATTAATAACAATATTATATATAAATAATATAGTAATATAAATAACCTAACAACCACAATAATAGCTACAAACTGAAATAAACACAATAAAGAATAATAATGAAATACAACAATAACATTAATAAGAAAAGAACAAATGCCAATGAAACATTACGTACCCTCATGTTTGCACTTTACAATCTGTAATGTTACTATAGCACCATATACAGGAGTGAGTTTACTCCCTGGAAAATAAAGATCCTGTTAGAAAAGTGAAATCTTTTCGGTTATTTGTACTGTTATGGTCTATTATCACGGACACGCCACTGCCTTTTCTGTGGCTAGAATCGCGCCATGGAGTTCGGCAACTGTTTTAACACACGAAGGGTTATCTACTTGCTCCGATGCTGGATGAAGTGGGCCACCTGGTAAATCGCTCTTGTAGCGGTTGAAGGTTATAACCCAACTGTGAACCAGAAGGGTTTTAGTATATTCTAGTTCTTTTGACCCCATCCAGGACACACGCAAGGAAGCGAGCTAGAGTACAAAACTATTTACATCTTCTTATATAGTGATTAAAATTTGACTTCCATTTTTTCCTCAATCCAAGTTTATGTTGGAAAAGTAT